>OY856414.1:658585803-659785803 GCA_963693085.1 Alisma plantago-aquatica
ACTCTGATGACAATGACAAATCAGATATATCTCCATATCGGGTTAGTTTGTTCTTTAATTATCCAGTTTTTGAGTTATTTGTTTCTTATTGTATATGCTAGTGTGATAGATCATATTGGGCCACTCAGGGACGGGTGCTTCAATCCCCTTACTACTGTCTAGGCAGTAGGATATGGATTGGGGTAAGAACGGTTCCGTGACACTTTGTCATTTCAAAAAGATAACTATTAAAAACATATTTTAAAACTCCCCCTTAATTAGTGCTCCCCTACAATATGATGATTAAAAGAGCTAAAATATGTGCATTTCCAGCATAAATGTAAGGGTCGGAGAAACAAACCGATTTTAAGAAGGAGAAGCACAAATGTCAAAGAAAACATCTTCTAAAGGAGTGATAAGTAATTTCTTTTTTATGTTATTAAATTGATCCAATGGAAGTGGTTTTGTGAAAATATTAGCCAATTTATCTTTCATATCAACATGATGAAAGGATATATGTTTTTTAGAAATATGATCCCTTAGAAAATGATGGTGAATTTCAATATGTTTGGCACGGCTGTGTAGAATAAGATTATGTTCCAAGTTTATAGCACTTCTATTATCACAATAGATAGGTGTAGATGAAAATAGAAAACCATAATCATTTAAAACTTGTTGCATATAAAGCACTTGAGCACAACAAGACCCGACTGCCATATATTCAGCTTTAGTGGTAGAAAGGGCAACCGTGTTTTGTTTCTTTCTAAACCATGATACTAAGGCTCATCCTAATAAGAAACAACTTCCTCTTGTTGTCTTTCGGTCAAGTCGACAACCAGTGTAATCGACATCGGTATAAGATTTCAAATCTAAAGATTGTCTTTTAGGATACCATAAACCATAGTTTGTAGTGTCAGCTAAGTATCTTAGAATCCTTTTGACAACTTGAAAATGAGTTTGCATGGGTTTTAATTGAAATCTATCACAAAGTCCAATGGAAAACATGATATCCGGTCTAGAAGCGGTTAAGTAAAGCAAACTACTAATCATGACCCTATACAAAGAATCATCAATGGGTTCCCCATTTTCATCCTTGTCAATTTTAGTAGAGGTGTCTATTGGTGTGGTAGCATGTTTGCAATGTTCCATTCCAAAACATTTTAAAAGATCATTTGTATACTTCTCTTGGCTTATAAAAATTCCATCAAGAAAGTCAATTCTCCCATGAGACTCATTTCTAATTCCTTTTGGATAATATCACTAAATTGTTTACATAAGAATTCATTTGATGCACCAAAGATAATATCATCAATATAAATTTGAACAACTAGAAAGTCAGATTCATATGTTTTGAAAAATAAGGTCGAATCTGAATTTCCAATTGAAAAAATATTATCAAAGAGATAATTTTTTAGCCTTTCATACCAATTTCTAGGTGCTTGTTTTAACCCATAAAGTGATTTCTTAAGTTTATATACATGATCATCTTTACCAGGAATTTCAAAACCAGGTGGTTGGGCAACATATACTTCCTCTTGTATCATTCCATTTACAAATGCACTTTTTACATCCATTTAGTTGTATTGAATCAGTGTTCTCTTCACATATAGGACACGCTTTAGATCCTTTGACACTATATCCAGACAAATTCCCATATGTCGGAAAGTCATTCACAGTGCAAAACAACATAGCGTGCAAACGAAATGTCTCTCTTCGTGATGCATCATAGTTCATCACACCTTCACCCCAGAGTTTCTTCAACTCATCAATCAGAGGTTCAAGATAAACATCGATATCATTTACAAGTTATTTAGGGCCCAATATCAAACAACGACAACATAAGGTACTTATTTTTCATACACAACCAGGGAGGAAGATTGTATATAACAAGCATAACTAGCCAAGTTCAATGTTGGCTGCTCAATGTCCTGTACGGATTCATCCCATCTGTACAAATCCCAAGTCTTAGATTCCTGACTTTTTCACCAAATTTAGGGTATAATAAAACAATCTTCTTCCACTGTGGGGAATCAGACGCATGTCGTAGGATCCCATCATTATTTTTCAAACATCTGCATGCCCCCTCAAATTCTTCGCATCTATTGGATTGGCAAACAAGCGTTGAAACCGTGGTATTATAGGTAGATACCACATCACCTTGGCAGGAGAACCAGTTTTGGACTCCCCTGAAGTCATCAATGTATACCTTGACGCACCACATTTGGGACAATCTTTCAAATCCACATAGTCCTTTTGAAATAATACACAATCATTTAGGCATGCGCGTATCTTCTTGGCCTCCATTACCATTGGGCACAACAATTTCTTTAACCGGTATGTTAAGATTGGCAGCTCATTTCCTTCAGGAAGAATTTCTTTCAGCAAAGGCAACAATGACGTGAATCTTTTGTCGCTCCATCTATTGTTAGCTTTCATCTTATACAATCTCAACACAGTGTTAAGCTTTGTAAACTTACAACCTGTATATAACGGTATCTCAGCATCATACATAATGTTTCTAAACATGGGAGGTGGATCGGAGTGCTCTACCCCACAACTATCCAGCATTGCATCAACGATGTCTACTAGAACTGGTTCGTTCACATCTATGTCATCGGAGGCAATTTCTTCTTCCACACAAGCACAGCTATCGACATCCACTCCTATCTCTCCATGCCAGTGCCATTTTGTATAGCCTTGTACAATCCCATTGCACATGACATGACTTTTGATTTTGTCACTAGTGCTGACTTTCAAGTTGTTACCGCAATGCCTACATGGACAGTAGAACCTATCTCCAGGTTGTTTCCTGTGTTCCTCGACAAATCTAATAAACTGATCAAAACCAGAAATACACTTTGGGGTGCAGCGATTTGGAATGGACATCCATGATCTATCCATTCTATGATCAAAGAGAAAACAAGTATATATTAGAACAACATTAGGGTCTAGGATTAAAAGATTAGGGTTTATGGTTAAAACTTTAGGGTTTAAGGTATTATATATAATAAATGTGTACCACCTATCCCATTCTTGATCAACTAATCTCACTAGTAAGTGTAAATGTGTATTGGGTTTTCAAGAAAATTTTGGCAGCATTTCCCCGTTGCTCTCCAAGTACATACTTAGAGAACAAACGGGGAAATGCTACAAAAATTTTGTTGAAAATCAAGTACACATTATACACTTACATCCTAAGTGAGATTAGGTGTTCAAGAACAGTCCCAAACTGGGGACTATCCAAGATTTACTCCTAATGTGTAAATCTTGGACGGATTTTTAGGCCAACAAATACGTGTATGTTGTCATTCTTATACCTACAATCCTAATTTCATCATTCATATCCTAGTTCTTCAAGTTAGGGTGATTATTGATGTCTTTAGAAGCATGATTGGCAATCTAGGGAAAAGTACATCATTTACATTCCAAGCATGTCATGTGAGTGCATTAGAGTTCATCATTAAGCAAGAAGGGTGATTAGGATTCTCAATATACTCAATAAGGAAACAAGTTACCAATTTCATAGTTAGGACGGTAGAGATACCCTAAGATCTAGATCTAATGGTTCATAAAGAGCCTATGATAAAGTTACATCACTAGATGATTATATAATTTCAAAAATAGTACACAAATAAATTCAAATGAGTAGATAACTAAATAAAAAACAGTAGACAGAAAAAGTAGTTGAATAAATACAAATTTGTTGATAAACTAATATAAATCAGTAGATGATCAATTAATTCCTAAATTAGTACATAAATAAATACAAACAGTAGATGAACAAATACTAATCAATTGATAAATAAAGCTAAATCAGTTGATAAATCAAGTTAAATAAGTAGATGATTAAATAATAACAAAATCAGTACATAAATAAACAAAAATCAATAAATAACTTAATTAAAAATAAAAATAAAATGCCCAAAAGCAACCTAGGCATGCCTTGGCACCGCCCAAGCGTCCCCCCAGTCCGCCCAGGCCACCAAGAGGCCTAACTAGGCTGGGCGTAGAAATAGAAGTGGAGGAAGAAGGGTACCTTTTGAGCAGGAGAGCAGGGAGAAGGGTGTGGTGCGGCGAGCAGGGAGAAGGGAGTAGGGAGCAGGCGAGCAGGGAGAAGGGATGGTGGCAGCGAGCAGGCGAGAAGGAGAAGGGAGCGGCGAGCACAGCAATAGTGGCGGTGAGCACAGCAACAGTGACGGTGAGCGGCGGTAGGAATCGTGCAAATTGCCAGACCTAAGCGGATTCGACAATGAAATAGAGAGAAAGGTGGGGAAGGGGAAGAGTCTTCCTCGCACGGGTGCTATTAAGTTAACAATAGGCGTCAGTTATTGAAAACAACCGATGATTATAACAATAGACATCAGTTACCATAAACAAACTGACACCTATGTTCAATGATAGTTGTCAGTTTCAACTAGAAAAACTGACGTCTATCTACATATGCCGACAAAAAAATTGTTCTTGAATTATGACTATAGTCGTCAGTTGTCCTAGGAAACTGACGCCAAAGGGGGGTGAAAAGTTTTACAAGGACAGCACGCGAAAACACATCGGCGTCAGTTATTGCAAGAACACCGATGATGAAAATGGGTCCAATTTCTGTCTCACGAAAAACCTTTAGTCATCGGTTGATTTGTTAACAACCGACGTCGTATGTTAAATTTTGGAGGTAATTTTTTTCCACTGGAATATTCAGATTTGGCGGTCGATTTTAGGCATCAGTTGCTTGTTGGAGAACTAATGCTAAATAAAAAGTGATATCTGTGTCTGGCCTCTCTTCAAAGATAGATGTCAGTTTGTATGTACAACCGACGATGTAGGGTTTAGGCATGGATTTCCTATATAAAACTGACGCCTGTAAATGTGACGTTATAATCCATTTTTATACTAGTGGACTTTTCTTCATATGTAGGTTATCTCTTAATAAGGAATATTTTAAGCATATTTTCTCTCTCTTAATCTTTTATTTTCTTTCGTTTGATTCCTTTTACCGTTAGAAACCATGTGGAGTCGAAATCTCATTTATAATCATTCCATTATCTATATCTCCACACATTTCTTATATTTTCATCATTATCTCAACTTTCCTTCTTAATAATGCTTTATTTGATTTTATCTCTTTCTTCTCCTATTATTTTTGCAACTCGGACTCCTTAGAACACAACAAATCCTAAAGATACAAAATCCTTCCTTGAAGAATAATTCTTAGCCTTCTAGATGCTTCCACGTCTTTCTTTTCTCATTATCTTAGTTATTCCTTTATTAATTGATTTCCTTTTTCTTTTTATTTCCTTTTTCTTGTTATTGGGCTCAATAGCCAACAAGGCCCACGAGATCAATTATATAAGACTATTTATCAAAGGAATCCGTTCAAGACACAAAATACATAATCATACATTAATTGGGGAAAATTGCATTTCCGCGTAAAAGAACCCAAAAATTGGGGTTGTAACATCCTTCCCCTCGTATAGGAATTTTTCGCTCAAAATTCTACCAAACATATAAACAATTTAGGATAAAACTTTTCCATGTCCATCATTGACCCCAATGTGGCCTCCTCCTCTCAATGGTGCTTCCAAAGAACCTTTATCATCTTATATTCTTACGTCTGAGTTCTCTCTCACCTTGGTGTCTTGTAACCTCGTAGGTGACTCAGGATATTTCAGCCTCCCTAGAAGCTCAACAGGTTCATGGCTCAGCACATGGTTCGGGTACAACACATAGTGCTCTAGATCAGACCCATGGAACACATCATACATCATGTTATCCTCAGGGGTAAGGCTAAACATAAGCATGATTCCTCATGTCTCGAAGTCAAGGTCCCCAATTTTCCTCATCGGGTCTTGCCCTCTCTCTAAAGATAACCTACAATGGTCCTACCACTGGAGGTTTTTTCACCAAAGATGGGTCAAGCTCAAAATGGTACACGTATATCCCTACTTGGGTGAAGCGTACTATCAAAACTTATATCTATTCAAGATCATCCAAAGCTCTTATCATGCCCATCTCATAAAGTACTAGGCACAACCTATATGTATTAGGTCTAAACCCCACTTCCAACCTTGATACCACTCTCTTATATGTAGGTGAATGCCTCATCTATGCTCCTATATGCCCGTTAGGGTTCCTATACGGTCACCACTAACTTCTTCAATGAAGGAGCTATCCTTCACCCTAACAGGTATGACCCTTCTAAGGTCGGGTCACAAAAAGGCACTAGGTCAACCAACCGCACATAGCTCATGCCTCTCATGGGTACTCAAAACCAATATGCATGTCAACCCGCATACATGGTCGACTATGATACCCTACTCATCTTGTCATCTCTCTCTAACAACCACTTAGGGTTAGGGTTAACATCATCCTCAGAGGATGCTTTAGATCTCTACCTCTTCCTGGAGGCCTCTGCCTCCAAGGCTCTACTCATCCTCCTGTTAAGAAGGTCTAACCTCAGGGTTCTCCTGAGGGCACAACAACACACGCCATGCAACCTAAGCATGTAGCTAATCTTTAGTTTACGCTTAAACTATTAAGCTTATGTCCATGACATCTTGTTTACTTGCTTTTCATTAATTTGGTGGAGGATTCCTTAATCCTTATCATACTTAACATGACCTCAAGAGGGTGAGGAAGAGAGAGAAAAACCCTAAACCTTAGAATCTAATATGAATTAGGGTTGAGAAGGGACGAAAAATGAGAGAGTCATGAAGGTATCTTATTTAGAGTCAAGACCTCAAACTTTGGCCAGGCAGTCACACCGCATCCGGGAGTCCTCATGACTGACTAGTGGGGCGGAGGAAAATATTGCCAGCCCCTGGACCGTGATCCTTTTCTAGACACCTCTATAATCAGAAAATCCTCTAATAATTCCCTCGGTACTACAGAGTTTGTAAAATTAATAATTATAAAGGATCAAATGAGAAACCATTGGCTCTGATACCAAATGTAATGACCCCACCTCCCGGTAACCCCCAATCAAGGGAAACCAAAAGGTCAGAGCCGCTATCCCAATAACTCAGGATCCATGGTTTAACATTTAATCAAAAATAACTATTAAATTCTACTAAAACTATACTAGAAAGTTGGAATAAAATAAAACTTTGCATACCTTTTTAAAATTTCAGATTTAGACTTCTATCACCCAATAAAGTCTATCTATCTAATCATCCTTGCACTTTTTAATCGTATTCTTCACAATATGTCAATTTAATGTTTATCCTTTTCAACAATTGTAACTAAAATGCCGACAATCAAAACGTCAGCCAGTATATTTCTATACCGGTATGTGGGGGACAATCAAAATTTTGCAAATAACTGCTAACAACCTAATTATCACAAATAAGTTATTAACAATCCAAATTGCATTTTCAATGCGACATTCTCAACTGCTTTTGCCCCAAACCCGGGATTACCCTCTCTTAGGGTTTTGTCCTTGCAAGGGACATAAGGCCACCTTCTCCATCCTGAGCTTGGTGCTTGGGGTCACCTCTCATGGTGCCCAATGGTCTTTCCTCTGGGGCTTGGTCATGCATCATACATCAGGGTGGCATGTAGGTTCCAGAATGCACATATATACTTAATTTTGATAATCATAGTGACTTTACAGGATTGCATAAATAAACACTCATCAGTTTAGGTTGTATCCAATCAATCAAATGTTTGAGAAAACTTCATGAAACTAGATCGATTATTCATAAATAACCACATACTTGCTTTGGAGTCCCAAATATAAGCAAGATATCCAATCCAAATCAAGATGTCCAATCAAGAAAGATAAGCAACCAATCAGGAAATCTTGATCTTGAAAATATGTATAACACCTAATTGTTATCATATATCCCAAACAACTCTTTATTGACTTGGGATACCTTTTTAGGGTTTCTATGTCTCTTTAGGATGCATTAGGGTTCCTTAGATCAATTTCTCAAACCTTATCCTTTTAAGGTCAACAAACCCTAAAATTGCTTTTCTACTCTTAAAAACCCTAATTACAAAATGATCCACATTATGGATCTTTTATACTTAAGTTAGCTTAGGATCATCACATCTATTTTATTCATGGATTTGCACAATTAAAACCATTAAAATCTATCATTATCAAAATTAGAGTTTCTAAGCCCATTAATGCATAATCATGTACATGGAACCCTAAATTGAGAAAATTATGTACAAATATCATTCTTTTATATATAAATCATCATTTTGCTTAACAACAGGTTAATTTTTACTCAAAATATTCAGAAAACATCATTAGATCTAACTATCATTAAAACTAATGGTTTTTCATTATCCAAATTGCAATAATATTTAGGCCTCAATTATATTTTTAAATGAATCCTTGCATTTTTCTGATCAAATTTCATATATGACACTTCTAGATACGAGTTACCAATTAATTACTACGATTAAAGCAAGATATCCTTATTTTGGCCAATGGCAGATCGACACGTCATATATTTAACATACCTTATATTCTAGCGCCTCTAGTAGACGATACTCCGAAATAGATTCGAATGATAGAATTGCCCTTCCGGCGTTGTGTTAAACTCGAGGGCATTATTGTCAAACCTCTGGGGTCATCTTCTTCGTCTGCCATTGCACCTGCGAGTGAAGCTCCTCCGCCTAGTCAACCCTGTGGTTGACTCTTGCCGTTGGAGCCCGAAATCCGAAAGTAGCAACAAGGGCACCTTCGCGAGACCATCACGAACTGGTTCAGCTACTTCAATTGCCTGCTATCGGTCACCCAAGAATAGGACTAGGTGACCGTTCCTCCACCAGAACTGGTGATGCCGCTGGGTCACCAGGAGGGAGTGAGGGGCGAAATAGAGAGAAGCGGACAAGTGGTGTGAGTAAGCCAATTCTCGGGGCGAGAAGATGAAGTCACAGAGGGTTCGTATCCCTCTCCTTATATAGAGGTCTATGGCGGTAGAGTTTCGTCAGGGACTAGAATTGGGAAAAATGCCAATTGCCCTCCAAAGCAGCCAAAAATCAAGATAATCCGGTGAGGATTCCTTCTACAAATCTATCGGGCGAGTTTCCAAATTCCCATATGAATTGTGTGAAGAGAGAATTGATCGGGCCAAACATGTACCCTATTTCCTGCAGTCACCCCTGGCTGGAACTAGAGGATGACCGCCCACCATTGGATCTCAAATCCAATGATGCACATCACGCGCGTCCACTACCAGACTTAGATAAGGAATTCTAATATAAATCAAACTGTGACATTTAATATATCCTTCTTTCTTTAGGAAAACGTACAAAATTCATATCTCCCAATCCGTTTGTCCTTTGAGTCCCAAATATTTGGAAAAATCCATAATGACTTAATCCACGTGTGTACCAAATTTGGGACTCAAACTCAAAAGTATGAGGAAATTTTCTTCATATGTAAGTCTTCTCTTAATAAGGCATATTTTAAGCATATTTTCTCTCTCTTAATGTTTTATTTCTTTATTTTGATTCCTTTTACCATTAGAAACCATTTGGAGTCGAAATCTCATTCATAATGATTCCATTATCTATATCTCCACACATTTCTTATATTTTCAACATTATCTCAACTTTCCTTCTTAATAATGCTTTATTTGATTTTATCTCATTCTCCTCCTATTATTTCTGCAACTTAGACTCCTTGGAACACAAGAAATCGTAAAGATACGAAATCCTTCCTTTAAGGATAGTTCTTAGCATTCTAGATGCTTCCACATCTTTGTTTTCTCATTATCTTAGTTATTCCTTTATTAATTGATTTTTTGTTTTCTTTTTATTCCCTTTCTCTTGTTATTGGGCCCAATAGCCAACAAGGTCCACGATATCAATTATACAAGATTGTTTATCAAAGGAATCCGTTCAACACACAAAATACATAATCATACATTTATTGGGGAAAATTGTGTTTCCACCTAAAAGAACCCAAAACTTGGGGTTGCAACAATAATAGTATATACTAATCTCACTAAGTTTAATTATTCCATCGAAGAAAATATGATTAAAATCATATAAAAGAACAAATAGGCATATATATTAGTTATTGTCTCAAATAATCACCAATTATCTTACCGAATGGCCACTTAAGACCAAAAATCAAATACTAAAATAGTTATACATAGTATTAGACCAAAACTTTAGATAAGGTAATAGCATTGCACATTAGGGTTCCTATAAAAATATCAGGTCATTTTGTAATCAAATCATGGGTGAAATACCCAAAATACCCTTATTAAAGTTTACATCAAAAATTTAAGTTGAGAACCAAATCACAAAGATCGGGCTTTAGAATCATGTTTATCATATCAAAATATAATTACTATAAAATATTTATGAATTTATTTTTTTCAATTTTTAATGCACAAAACATTGAATTACCATATGTTTTAGGAAATCAAATTATAATAAATATTAGACATCTAATACACCCTTCTGGTCTATTTTTGCATAATATTAGACATCATAATATGTTCATAGGCACCTTGTTTGATGAAATGTAAGTTTCCTATCTCAAGATATAAATTTTACAAGAAAACCTATTTCATAGAATTGTGGACTGTAGATTTTGGATCTGACTGTGTTGTGCGCCCAACAGCTTCAATCATTGGTGCCTCATGGATCCTTGCCTGATCCGGCTATTTTAGAGCCCATGAACCCAAACAACCTTTCCTCTCTCTCATGGGATGTGATACAGAGTCGTGATGTCCCTACTGTAGTGCGAAGGTAGAGCGACGTTGACCTGCGGGCTCTCTCTGGCAGTCGAGCCATGAATCTGATCATGGTGAAGATATATTGATGGTTCCTGATCACCCTCTAGTCTCCTTCACATTATTTCATAGTGCTCTCTTTCTCCCCTTCATCCTCCTCTTCCCTATCCCTTTTTTTTCATGCTTTAGACATGGTGTCGTCATGGCCATCTTGGCTGAGGAGCCATTGCTCAATGATCTGACTTCCTCGCGATAACCCAAGAAGCTTAATACCTTTGACCGAGATGATTCATCTAATTCATTATTGTTTCCATGACTCCAGAGATCGAGAAAGAGTACTCATCATGTCTCCTTATGCAACCGTCAGCCGCCCTCATCTTCTTCTCATCGCCTGCCTTTCTCGCAGCGTTACACTGTGGATGGATCAACCCGTCGTGGATTCACACTCTCCCAACTCCAGATCTTCACATAGCCTTCTGTTGGCTTCATCCCTGTCTTCCATGCTCACACCGCCACCCGCCACTGCCTGTGGTGGTCAAGGTTGACCACCCTCTTCTCTGTGCAGTGCATGCCCGTCGCCATGTTTGATCATGTAAGGTCTGCCAACTATCACTGACACGGCTCCAACGTCAGCTCATCCATTAAGGGAGCACTAAGGTGCCTAGCCTGAATGGAAGACATGAGGGTGAAGGAGGATCGGGGTGATTCTCGAGGCACCTTGGGTGCGGCTCCTACCTGGGTCCGCCAACTCTGTGGTGGCTCCTCTACATGCATCCCCTCTTGAGGCTGGTGTAGGGTCCATGCATATTAGTGTGTTCCTGTCAGAGATCGTAGGTGTGGAAGCGGGACAAGCGTGATGGGGACAATGAAACATAGATGTCTCAGACCTGGTCATCCTTGGTGGGTCTGTAATAGTATTCATCTATCCAGGATTTTGGGTTGGCAGAACATGGAGGTGACCCTATGCTATGACCTTATGGCGATGAGGGGGCAGAAGAAGCTTGGAAACCATATATGTAAACCTAGGGGAAACCCTAGTGGCTGTACTGAAGAGAGAAAAATAGTGAAGGTATTCATACCCTTATATGTTAAGCCTTTCGAGTTCCTTCCACATGCTTCACGTATTCTAGATTGATTTACGTATCCTAGGCCAAACTGACTTGCCCAAACATATTCCATAATGAAAAAGCTAACTCGTTGCTTATTATGGAAGAAAGCCACACCATGATACCCACGAGGTACAACTAACAACTCCCCATCTTTATCTTTCTCTCTCATAAATCTGACAACTCTCATGGAAAGGTGTGTGTGGTTAAAAGGAAAAGATTCCCAATATGGTGACCATGTGTGTCCCTTAAGTACTAAATTACCGCTCTTACTTGATTGACACACAAAGAGTCATAAAGGAAATTATACAAATACATTGCACATTATGGGCTAAAGAGACTAACTCGTCTTATAATTTCAAAATTGGTTAAAAGGAATATTTTATTATTCTTTTTGTATTAAGACCTTAAACTATTTCATTTTAAGTAAAACCTCATTTTATGGTTTAAATTATTCTTGAAATTTAGGGATGTTACAATTCTACCCACCTTAAATAAATTTCATCCTCAAAATTTTCACATACTACCCACCATAGGGATTTACATATTTGATGTACACTAAACACTTTAAAGTCTCATCCCCATGATAAAACATAATATGAACCTCATTTTTAGACCACCCTGTGGGTATACTATTCATGGTTCTATTTCACCTCATTATTAACATGATAAAGGACCTCTCTTACCTCATCTTTAGTGTTTTTTATTCTACCATGGATCTTGCTTATCTATATAAATTACCTACTCTTCATATGTATGTTTGGTCTTACTATGTGTTTGATTAGATTTAGGTGACTATATGTCTCAAACGTTTAATGTCAACTATTTTTTTTGTTGCCTTTGGATACATGTCGGCCGCTCATGTATTCAGAGGTGACATGTCTTATCATACTTATCTTGCACCTCCCTCATACACTTGTCCCATACCACATGCACTTGAAAGGACAAGACAACCATGATTTTTGCATATAACCTTCTCTCTACAAAATCCCACAAGCCTATGTCCCATACCACAAACACATGGGAAGAAGAGAGAGAATGCTAATACAATTTTAGAGTTAACATAAAAGTTCAAAACTTCTAGGCACATAACCATAATCCTCATCTGAACTCATGCCTATTATCTAGACCTCTACTTTGGTTTCTAATATCTTTCACTGACTTCTTATGTACCTAGGGTTAGAACATATGAATCTTTAGCTTAGTGACATCTACTTGTTGCTCTGATACCATATTGTAACACCCCTCCAAGCACATATATGATAGTAGAAGCAAACCCTATGTTGTCCATAACATGGGTCACTTGGCTTGGAGGACCATTACAAAACATGATATTCAATAGCAATAAAATAAATGAAACACCTTGCATTTATTGCAAATATAGATTCATACATTGTTCTTTAAAAAAGAAAACTAATAACATAAACTATCCCATCCTTGAACTAAAATCTAATACATTAAAGGTAGAACAAATCTATGGCATAAATCTTGTATAGAAACTTATTAGTGGATCTTCTAAGGTGTAGATGATGCCCCACCAAGCTAAGTCTTGGAAATTGTTACTTTGAAGCACTCACTTCAAATTCCTTTGCTCCTTGATCTAGAGACATCTCATCCCACGGCCATGCAAAAACAAAGGCACACATCAATAAGAGGCACTATACATTTTATAAGAACTAAAAGTAAGCATATGTACTTGACTTGAAAGACAACGTTGACATGAAATTTAACTTAAGCATTCTTGATTACATGATTCTTATAACATGAAGAATTGAACAGTAATATATGCCTCTCTCTATGACGCCCACTTAAGAGCACATGATTTCTAGGAAAGCCCATAATGCTAGGAAAGCCCATAACGGCATGAATGCCCATGATTTGGCTATAAAAGCCCATAATTGGCACAAATGCCCATAACGACCCCTTGAGGTCCATGATTTGAGAAGCATATAAAAACTAATTCAATTTAAATTAACTTGATCAATAACATGAATTTAGCATTAACATTAACATGATCCTTAAACTTAACATGATGGGATTTCTCCCTCTTGAGATGTGAACTTTAAAATCCATTAATCATTGATAATTTATCATAATCTATAATCTTAATGAACATGATAACCATATGACATAAGATATAGAAAACATCAACCAATTTATATGTTGAACATGATTTGAGCATTAAAATTGAAATTGAAAGAATAATATCTTTAAATCATACATAGCATACAACTCAACCAATGTAAATATGTATAGCGGCATGACCCGCTTACCTTGGAGTAAAGCACATCCTAAGTTAGCTCCCTATCCTTGATTTAATCCTAGTTTCCTGAAATTAACATGGTTTGTATTAATTATCATCTTCATTAATATCCTATACTCTAATCCATCACCCTAACACCTTAAGCCAAACTATATTTCTTGTTTATAATGAGCATGACTCTGCTTCAAAACCATGATACCCACGAGACACAACAAACAACTCCCCATATTTCTCTTTCTCTATCATGAATATGACAACTCTCATGGAAAGGTGTATGTGGTTAAAAGGAAAAGATTCCCAATATGGTGACCATGTGTGTCCCTTAAGTACTAAATTACCGCTCTTACTTGATTGACACACAAAGAGTCATAAAGGAAATTATACAAATACATTGCACATTATGGGCTAAAGAGACTAACTCGTCTTATAATTTCAAAATTGGTTAAAAGGAATATTTATTATTCTTTTTGTATTAAGACCTTAAACTATTTCATTTTAAGTAAAACCTCATTTTATGGTTTAAATTATTCTTGAAATTTAGGGATGTTACAATTCTACCCACCTTAAATAAATTTCATCCTCGAAATTTTCACATACTACCCACCATAGGGATTTACATATTTGATGTACACTAAACACTTTAAAGTCTCATCCCCATGATAAAACATAATATGAACCTCATTTTTAGACCACCCTGTGGGTATACTATTCATGGTTCTATTTCACCTCATTATTAACATGATAAAGGACCTCTCTTACCTCATCTTTAGTGTTTTTTATTCTACCATGGATCTTGCTTATCTATATAAATTACCTACTCTTCATATGTATGTTTGGTCTTACTATGTGTTTGATTAGATTTAGGTGACTATATGTCTCAAACGTTTAATGTCAACTATTTTTTTTGTTGCCTTTGGATACATGTCGGCCGCTCATGTATTCAGAGGTGACATGTCTTATCATACTTATCTTGCACCTCCCTCATACACTTGTCCCATACCACATGCACTTGAAAGGACAAGACAACCATGATTTTTGCATATAACCTTCTCTCTACAAAATCCCACAAGCCTATGTCCCATACCACAAACACATGGGAAGAAGAGAGAGAATGCTAATACAATTTTAGAGTTAACATAAAAGTTCAAAACTTCTAGGCACATAACCATAATCCTCATCTGAACTCATGCCTATTATCTAGACCTCTACTTTGGTTTCTAATATCTTTCACTGACTTCTTATGTACCTAGGGTTAGAACATATGAATCTTTAGCTTAGTGACATCTACTTGTTGCTCTGATACCATATTGTAACACCCCTCCAAGCACATATATGATAGTAGAAGAAAACCCTATGTTGTCCATAACATGGGTCACTTGGCTTGGAGGACCATTACAAAACATGATATTCAATAGCAATAAAATAAATGAAACACCTTGCATTTATTGCAAATATAGATTCATACATTGTTCTTTAAAAAAGAAAACTAATAACATAAACTATCCCATCCTTGAACTAAAAT
Source organism: Alisma plantago-aquatica (assembly GCA_963693085.1). Classification (NCBI taxonomy): domain Eukaryota; kingdom Viridiplantae; phylum Streptophyta; class Magnoliopsida; order Alismatales; family Alismataceae; genus Alisma; species Alisma plantago-aquatica. Next base: position 658,601,371 of record OY856414.1, read on the forward strand.
CTAATACATTAAAGGTAGAACAAATCTATGGCATAAATCTTGTATAGAAACTTATTAGTGGATCTTCTAAGGTGTAGATGATGCCCCACCAAGCTAAGTCTTGGAAATTGTTACTTTGAAGCACTCACTTCAAATTCCTTTGCTCCTTGATCTAGAGACATCTCATCCCACGGCCATGTGAAAACAAAGGCACACATCAATAAGAGGCACTATAAATTTTATAAGAACTAAAAGTAAGCATATGTACTTGACTTGAAAGACAACGTTGACATGAAATTTAACTTAAGCATTCTTGATTACATGATTCTTATAACATGAAGAATTGAACAGTAATATATGCCTCTCTCTATGACGCCCACTTAAGAGCACATGATTTCTAGGAAATCCCATAATGCTAGGAAATCCCATAACGGCATGAATGCCCATGATTTGGCTATAAAAGCCCATAATTGGCACAAATGCCCATAATGACCCCTTGAGGTCCATGATTTGAGAAGCATATAAAAACTAATTCAATTTAAATTAACTTGATCAATAACATGAATTTAGCATTAACATTAACATGATCCTTAAACTTAACATGATGGGATTTCTCCCTCTTGAGATGTGAACTTTAAAATCCATTAATCATTGATAATTTATCATAATCTATAATCTTAATGAACATGATAACCATATGGCATAAGATATAGAAAACATCAACCAATTTATATGTTGAATATGATTTGAGCATTAAACTTGAAATTGAAAGCATAATATCTTTAAATCATACATAGCATACAACTCAACCAATGTAAATATGTATAGCGGCATGACCCGCTTACATTGGAGTAAAGCACATCCTAAGTTAGCTCCCTATCCTTGATTTAATCCTAGTTTCCTGAAATTAACATGGTTTGTATTAATTATCATCTTCATTAATATCATATACTCTAATCCTTCACCCTAACACCTTAAGCCAAACTATATTTCTTGTTTATAATGAGCATGACTCTGCTTCAAAACCATGATAGAAATCTAAACGTTGAATATACACCTAAAATCATATGTGATATAGTATCTATATACAAAATCATTTTATATACTAATATATAAATGTTGGGTTTTAGGAGAGGTAGAGATGGCAGCGGAAACAAAAATTTTCTCCCCAAACCCAGAACCCAAAGAGACCTCGTCAACATCTATACGGTAGGAAGGATGGTTTGTAGAGGCGTACCTTGTCCCGAGGCTTGCTCAGTGACTTAACCTCACGGCGAGCGTGATCTTCACCTCCGCTCTTAGACGACATTTGTGTAGCTCCTGGTCGCACCCAGACTGATAGATTGATAGTTGTCCTCCGAGCGGCAAAAATCTCCCGCCTCTGTAGTAGTCCACACGAACCACCGGGAACTCCAGTCATCCTGTGCTACAGGACACTGGAAGGAGTCATCCCCTTCGGTCGGTGTACTAGTCACCGACGTGCTCTCCCGCCACCAGTTGTCATCCTGCAGTTGTCTTTCCCTCATTGTGCCTCCCTAGTCGGGTAGCACTTGCTTGGGCTCTCTCAGTTACCCAACCAGAGAGGACAACTTTGTAGAGAAATTGATGTTCTGATTTGTGCTTGAGAACCCCCAATACCCGTCTATATATAGGAGGGGTTAGGGTCAGGGTTCTCAGCCTCGGGCAATGCAGGACTTAAGCGGTAGTAGAAGGGTCTAGAATTTCCACAAATTAATACATTGTGGTCGGTGAACCGGTCATTTCACAAACAAACTGTTCATTTGGGTACTGAACCGATCGGTTCATCTCATGAACCAGTCATTTGGGGAGTTGAACCGCTCATTTCACTTCTCAGGGCAGTTCCTAATTTACTTTCTTCAATCTGTTTCCAATTAATCCAAAGATAAATACATGTCCCAATTGAATTGTACAAGTGAAATGAAAATATTTTCTCACCAACCTAACTTTCCCAAACTGTCTCATTTGGTCCAGCTGAACCAATCGGTTCAAAACTTGAACCGGTCATCTCACTTGACCCTGAGCCGATCGGTTCAATAGTTTGAATCGGTCGGTTGGCAGTCCAGGTTGTGCAGAAATCAATCAATGCAGTTCTCAATCAATCTGACACCCAAATCAGTTAGTCCAACACTTGGACTTGGTGATTCTGAGTCAAGTCAATTAATTGAATGTTTAATTGAACTACTAAACACATTTAATAAACAATCTAAACATCATTTGTGGATAAACTCCTCTTCTAGGTTAAATCCTATGTGTGTTACCCTACAGGCCCATTTCACGTTGGCAGTGAAAGTCCATAACATTTATGACTTCACAAGCAAGGAGTGGTGCCTAGTCGCACATCAGTGCTACCCAAGTGAAAAAGGAAAGTTGGAGAACAACTTTCATTCCTACAATCTGTGATTGGTGTTACAGTGAATGTATAATTCCTTTGTCATTGATATCCTGAATGAACTCAAGGCATGGAACACTCATCCTATCAATGTTTATTCACTTCCTTGATCTCAGAGCAGATTGGATGAGATATGTGTGACATCAATATCACATATTGATTCACACATGCATGTGTATGCCTTTCTCAGTCCTACTCATCAAGTGGCAATGGACATCAAACTCCCTCAGGAGGGATAAATCCCATATCTATCATTCACCCCTCAAAAGCACCATGTGTCAAAGTCACCCAATCATCACCTTTATAACAATCTATATTTCAGATTTGTGTTTGATGATGTCAAAGTGTACCCAACGACATGTGTTGAGTGTAGTGATTTCAGGTCAAAGAATCACACTCACCACCATCACTGTGAGAGATGACTGTGACTACCAAGTCATGGTTAGATGTTTCACTCTCACAGTGGGTCTGTCCGATACACTTGTTCTCTAACAAGTACCTATGTGCTTGGTTTGATATCATTATATCATGACTAATGAAATTTTGTCATCAACCAACACACAATCTAGTCTTGTATTTCATTTTTTTCTATCAACCTTCCACAATGACATCCGACTAGGGACAAAACAAGAATGTATACTCTTAACATTCGTATGATCTCATCGTTTAGGTCCTTAACCTAAAAGCATGCGTCATTGAGTAAAACAATTCTTTAGACATTCAATATGTTCTATCATTATCTCATAACTGACTGAACTAGAATGAATTGGAGGCTTGCCTTTGATGTTTATCAAATCAATCTTAATGTATCCCACCAATCATCCCATGATTGGCTCTCAACGCATACATACCAACAATAAATACATCATATATTGAGAAAAATCCTAAAACATAATTGTATAAACTGATCTCACTGAGTTTAATTATGCCATCAAAAAAAATATAATTAAAATCATATACAAGAACAAATCGGCATATATATTAGTTATTGTCTCAAATAATCATCAATTATCTTACCGAATGGCCACTTAAGATCAAAAATTAAATACTAAAATATTTATACAAAATATTTGACCAAAACTTTAGAGAAGGTAATAGCATTGCACATTAGGGTTCCTGTAAATATATCTGGTCATTTTGTAATCAAATCATGGGTAAAATACCCAAAATGCCCTTATTAAGGTTTACATAAAAAATTGAAGTTGAAAACCAAATCACAAATATCGGGCTTTAGAATCATGTTGATCATATCCAAATATAATTACTAGAAAATATTTATGAATCTATAAAGTTGTTTTCAATTTTTAATGCACAAAACATTTAAATACCATATATTTTAGGAAATCAAACTATAATAAATATTAGACATCTAATACACCCTTTTAATCTATTTTTAAAAAATATTAGACATCACAATATGTTCATAGGCACCTTGTTTGATGAAATGTGAGTTTCCTATCTCAAGATATAAATTTTACAATAATACCTATTTCAAAGAATTGTGGACCGTAGATTTTGGATATGACAGTGTTGTGCACCCAGCAGCTTCAAACATTGGTGCCTCACAGATCCTTGCCTGATCCAGCTATTTTAGAGCCCATGAACCTGAATGCCCTTTCCACTCTCTCATGGGGCATGATATGGGGTCGCGATGCCCCTATTGTAGCGCAAAGGTAGAGCGTCGTTGACCTGAGGGCTCTCTCTCTGGTGGTCGAGCCACGAATATGATCGTGGTGAAGATATATTGATGGTTCCTGATCACCCTCTAATCTCCTTCATGTTATTGCATAGTTCTCTCATTCTCCCCTTCATCCTCTTCTTCCCTTTCCTTTTTTTTTGTGCTTCAGACATGGCATCATCATGGCCATCCTGGCTGGCGAGCCAATACCTAGGGGAAACCATATATGTAAACCTAGGGGAAACCCTAGCGGCTGTACTGAAGAGAGAAAGATAGTGAAGGTATTCATATCCTTATATACTAAGCCTTCTGAGTTCCTTCCACATGCTTCACGTATTCTAGTCTGATTTACGTATCCTATGCCAAACAGACTTGCCAAAACGTATTCCATAACGACAAAGCTAACCCATTGCTTTTATGGAAGAAAGCCACACCGTGATACCCACAAGGCACAACTAACAACTCCCCATCTTTCTCTTTCTCTTTCTGTCTCATGAATATGACAACTCTCATGGAATGATGTGTGTGGTTAAAAGGAAAAGTTTCCCAATATGGTGACCATGTGTGTCCCTTAAGTACTAAATTACCACTCTTACTTGATTTACACACAAAGATCCATAAAGGAAATTATATACATTACACATTATTGGCTAAAGAGACTAACTCATATTTTAATTTCAAAATTGGTTAAAAGGAATATGTTATTATTCTTTTTGTATTAAGACCTGAAACTATTTCATTTTAAGTAAAACCACATTTTAAGGTTTAAATTATTCTTACAATTTTGGGATGTTACAATTGTACCCACCTTAAATAAATTTCATCCTCAAAATTTTCACATACTACCCACCTTAGGGATTTACATATTTGATGTACACTAAACACTTTAAAGTCTCATCCCCATGATAAAACATGATCTGAACCTCATTTTTAGACCACCATGTGGGTATACTATCCATGGTTCTATTTCACCTCATTATTGACATGAAAAAGGACCTCTCTTATCTCTTCTTTTGGGGTTCTGATTCTACCATGGATCTTACTTATCTATATCAATTACATATTCTTCGTATGCATGTTTGATCTTACTATGTGTTTGATTAGATTTAGGTGACTATATGTCCTAAACTTTTAATGTCAACTATTTTTTTTCACCTTTGGATACATGCCGACCGCTCATGTATTCAGAGTTGACATATCTTATCATACTTATCTTGCACCTCCCTCGTACACATGTCCCATACCACATGCACCTGAAAGGACAAGACAACCATGATTTTTGCATATAACATTCTCTCTACAAAATCCCACAAGCCTATGTCCCATACCACAAACACATGGGAAGAAGAGAGAGAATGCTACATACAATTTTAGAGTTAACATAAAAGTTCAAAACTTCTAGGCACATAACCCTAATTCTCATCTGAACTCATGTCTATTATCTAGACCTCTACATTGGTTTCTAATATCTTTCACCTACTTCTTTTATACCTAGGGATAGAACATATGAATCTTTAGCTTAGTGTCCATCTACTTATTTCTCTGATACCATATTATAACACCCCTCCAAACACATATATGATAGCAGAAGCAAACCCTATGTTGTCCATAACATGGGTCACTTGTCTTGGAGGACCATTACAAAACATGATATTCAATATGAATAAAATAAATGAAACACCTTGCATTTATTACAAATATAGATTCATACAATGTTCTTTAAAAGAGAAAACTAATAACATAAACTATCTCATCCTTGAACTAAAATCTAATACATGAAAGGTAGAACAAATCTATGGCATAAATCCACTTTGGAAACTTAATAGTGGATCTTCTAAGGTGTAGATGGTGCCCCACCAAGCTAAGTCCTAGAAACTGTTACTTTGAAGTACTCACTTCAAATTCCTTTTCTCATTGATCTAGGGACATCTTGTCCCACGACCATGCGAAAACAAAGGCACACATCAGTAAGCGGTACTATACATTTTGTAAAAACTAAAAATAAGCATATGTACTTGACTTAAAAGAAAATGTTGACATGAAATTTAACTTAAGCATTCTTGATTACATGATTTTATAACATGAAGAATTGAACAGTAATATATGCCTCTCTCTATGATGCCCACTAAAGAGCACATGATTGCTAGAAAATCCCATAATGCTAGGAAACCCATAATGGCACGAATGCCAATGATTTGTCTATAAAAGCCCATAATTGGCATGAATGCCCATAATGACCCCTTGGGGTCCATGATTCGAGAAGCATATAAAAACTAATTCAATTCCAATTAACTTGATCATTAACATGACTTTAGCATTAACATTAACATGATCCTTAAACTTAACATGATGGAATTTCTCCCTCTTGAGACATGAACTTTAAAATCCATTAATCATTGATCATTAATTATAATCTATAATGATGGGATTTCTCCCTCTTGAGACATGAACTTTAAAATCCATTAACTTTTCAATTTTTAATGCACAAAACATTGAATCACCATATCTTTTAAGAAATCAAATTATAATAAATATTAGACATCTAATACACCCTTCTAATCCATTTTTACAAAATATTATACATCATATTTTGTTCATAGGCACCTTGTTTGATGAAATGTGAGTTTCCTATCTCAAGATATAAATTTTACAAGAATACTTATTTTAAAGAATTGTGGACTGTAGATTTTGGATCTGATTGTGTTGTGCACCCAGTAGCTTCAAACATTGGTGGCTCACAGATCCTTGCCTGATCCAGCTATTTTAGAGCCCATGAACCTGAATGCCCTTTCCTCCCTCACATGGGGTGTGATACGGGGCCGCGATGCCCCTGTTGTAGCGCGAAGGCAGAGTGTCGTCGACCTGGGGGCTCTCTCTCCGGTAGTTGGGCCACGAATATGATCGTGGTGAAGATATAATGATGGTTCCTAATCACTCTCTAGTCACCTTCACATTATTGTATAGTGCTCTCCTTCTCCCCTTAATCCTCCTCTTCCCTATCCCTTTTTTTTGTGCTTCAGACATGGCGTCGTCATGGCCATCCTGGCTAGCGAGCCAGTGCTCAATGATCTGACTTCCCCGCGACAACCCAAGAAGCCTAATACCTTCAGTCGAGATGATTCATCTAAATTGTTGTTGTTTCCATGACTCCAAAGGTCGAGAGAGAGTACTCATCATGTCTCCTTACAAACCTATCAGCCACCCTCATCTTCTTCCCGTCACCTGCCTTTCTCGTGACGATGTACCGTGGACGGATCAACCCGTCCTGGATTCACACTCTCCTGACTTCATATCTTCACACGACCTTCCCCTGGCTTTGTCCCTCTCTTCCGTGCTCACCCCTCCACCTACCACTGCCTATCGTGGTCAAGGTTGACCACCCTCTTCTCTGCGTAGGGCATGCTTGGTGCCCTGTTTGCTCATGCAAGTTCCGCCACCTGCCACTGACGCTACTCCAACATCGTCTCATCTATCAGGGGAGCGCTGAGGCATCTAGCCTGATTGGAAGGCATGAGGGTGAAGGAGGATCAAGGTGAGTTCTTGAGGCACCTAGGGTGCGGCTCCTACCTGGGTCTGCCAACTCTGTGGTGGCTCCTCCACCTGCATCCCCTCTCGAGGCTAGTGCAGCGTCCATGCATATTAGTGCACTCCTGTCAGAGGTTGTTGGGTGTATAAGAAGGCCAAGCTTGATGGGGATGATGAAACATAAATGTCTCAGACCTGATCATCCTTGGTGGGTCTATAACTGTGTTCGTCTCTCTAGGCTTTTGGGTCGGTAGAACGTGGAGGTGACCCTATGCTATGGCCTTATGGCGATGAGGGGGCAGAAGTAGCCTGGAAACCATATATCTAAACCTAGGGGAAACCCTAGCAGCTGTACTGAAGAGAGAAAGTTAGAAAAGGTATTCATACCCTTATATACTAAGCCTTCTGAGTTCCTTCCACATGCTTCACATATTCTAGATTGATTTACGTATCCTAGGCCAAACAGACTTGCCAAAACGTATTCCATAATGCCAAAGCTAACACATTGCTTATTATGGAAGAAAGCCACAGCATGATACCCACGAGACACAACAAACAACTCCTCATATTTCTCTTTCTCTCTCATGAATATGACAACTCTCATGGAAAGGTGTATGTGGTTAAAAGGAAAAGATTCCCAATATGGTGACCATGTGTGTCCCTTAAGTACTAAATTACCACTCTTACTTGATTGACACACAAACAGCCATAAAGGAAATTATATAAATACATTGCACATTATTGGCTAAAGAGACTAACTCATCATATGATTTCAAAATTGGTTAAAAGGAATATTTTATTATTCTTTTTGTAATAAGACCTTAAACTATTTCATTTTAAGTAAAACCACATTTTAAGGTTTAAATTATTCTTGAAACTTTGGGATGTTACATGAACCTTCCATATGTGTCCATAGAATCTATCTTAAGGATGATGCAAGGACAACCCCCCAAATGTAAATAAGTTTGGATACAAAGTTGAAAGAAGTTGTAACATAAGAGGTTGTGAAGTTGCTTGATGTCGATATTATCTATCCCATTTTTTATAGGCCTTGGGTGAGTCCCATCCAAGTTGTTCCCAAAAAGGGTGGGATCATCGTGCCTTAAAATGGATATGGAGAATTGGTACCGGTGAGAGAGAAATCTAAATGGAGAATGTGTGTAGATTACAATAAGTTGAATGATAAGACAAAGAAAGAGCATTTCCCTCTCCCATTCATTGATCAAATCTTAGAGAGGCTTGCAAGACAAAGTTTCTATTGCTTCCTTGATGGCTACTCAGGTTACATCCATCAAGAGAAAACAACATTCATGTGTCCAAGTGGTACTTTTGCATATAGGATAATGACTTTTGGGCTTTGGAATACCACATCTACATTTCAAATATGTCTGACAACAATTTTTGTAGGTATATTGCATTCTCTTTTGAGGTCTTTATGGATAATTTCTTAGTGTTTGGTAAGATTTTTGATGAGTGTTTATCCCACCTCATAGCCATTCTTGATAGGTGTGTTAAGGTTCGCTTGGTATTATCTGGGAGAAAAGTCATTTCATGGTCCCCAAATGCATTATGCTGGGACATCGAGTTTCAAAAGCTAGAATTGAAGTTGACAAGGACAAAGTGGGCCTCATTTCTACTCTTACCATTCCTTCCACCATAAGACATGTTCGATCTTTCTTGGGGCATGTAGGTTTCTATCGCCATTTCATCAAGGACTTTAGTAGTATTTTTAGGCCATTGTGCCACTTTCTTGAGAAATATGTTGAATTCAGCTTTCATGACAAATGCATTGAAGCCTTCAACCATTTGAAGTACAAGTTGGTTTCTTCTCCTATTATGCAGCCCCTAGATTTCTCTTTGCCATTTGAGATCATTATTGATGCATTGGATATGGCATTGGGCGATTGTGTTGGGCCAAAGGATTGGCCAGATTCCATATGATATTTACTATGAAAGTAAAACTCTCGATGAAGATCAAAGAAACTACACAACCACAATTTCTTGACGTGATTTTCACACTTTATAGTTCTTAAATTTTGGAAAACAAAGTCATTTTCTACACCAAGCATTCAACTTTGAAAAACCTTATGGCGAAGAAAGTTTCAAAGCCTCAATTAGTATGTTGGATCCTCATTCTCTAAGATTTTGACTGATAGAGTGTTGACAAACAGTGAGTTAAAAATTATGTATCCAACCATCTCTCTTGTATTCAGGCACCCTATGATGATGTGCACCAGATTAAGTAGACAATGCCACATGATCAACTCTTCTTACTTTATTTCACCCAAAGACAATGGTACAACCACTTAGCCAACTTCTTGGATAGTAGGAGGATACAAAGCACTTGGACAGGAGAGGAGAGAAAGAGGTTGTTGTCTGTGATGAAAAACTATGTGTGGTATGACCCCATCTTTTCAAATATTGCTCCAATCAGCTCATAATAAGGTGTCCCCAAAAGTGAGCAGCAAGAGATTCTCTCCATGTGCCATTCCGGCTTTTGTGGATGACATTTTGATGGAAAACATAAAGTCGCTAAAGTTCTCCAAAGTGGTTTTTTTGGCCAACATTGTTCAAAGATTCTAATGAATATTGCAAGGCTTGCTTTAATTTCAAAAAAGTGGGCACCATTTCAAAAAGAGATATGATGCCTCTATCCCCTATTCTAGTGGTTGAGGCATTTGTTGTTTGGGGTATTGACTTCATGGGTCTGTTTCCCCCTCTTTTGGGTATGTGTACTTCTTGGTGGTTGTAGACTACGTCTCCAAGTGGGTTGCAGCAATTGCTACAAGGACAAATGATCACAGGGTAGTATGTGACTTTGTCAAGTCTAACATTTTTAGCTGGTTTGGTGTGCCAAGGGCAATGATTAGTGGTGGCAGAAGCCACTTCATTCATATAACTTTTGAAGGATTTTTGAAAAGACAAGGTGTGAACCATCATGTGGCTACTCCTTACCACCCTTAAACTAGTGGTGAAGTTGAGGTAGTCAATCGGGAGATAAAGCTCATTCTTGAGAAGACGGTGAGACTAGACCGCAAGGATTGGTACCTCTCAATAAAGCTTTATGGGCGTATAGAACAGCATTCAAATCCTAGATTGGCTCCACACCATTCATGTTGGTGTATGGGAAGAACTTCCATATACCCGTTGAGATGCAACACAACGCGCTATGGGCTTTGAAATCTATGGATATGGATATGGACATGGACTCCACCAAAGTAAGAAGGAAATAGAAGCTCCTTGAATTGGGGGAGATGAGACATGAGGATTATGAATCATTAAAAATCTATAAGGAAATAACAAAGTTCTTGAATGACAAGTTGATTAAGAAGAAGAGTTTGGATACCAGACAATGGATATGGCTGTATAACTCAAGGATGAAGATTTTTCCTAGAAATCTTAGGTCTAAATAGGAAGGACCATATCAAGTCAAGCATGTGCACCCCTCCAGTGCTATTGTGATATGTGAAAAGGAAGGTGCAAAGGAATTCATGGTCAATGGACAAAATTTGCACGTTGTTGTTGAAGTTAGTCTGAACAAGGCAACCCAAAGTTTTGATATTGTTATGTTATATGAGGAAATCTCCATTTATGAAGAGATGTGATTGAATGCACATGAGAGATACATATACTATAAGGATTCTTTGAAGTTACCAAGAGGATAAGTGATTTACAAAAAATCAATAAGTTTGACTGAAGGCATAGAATTTAGTGATAGTGGGAGGCAACCCACCTAGGTCTGGGATCTTTTGCACCCAACCTTCAACTTTTGATACTTCCATTTGCTTTTAGACATTCCAATACATACGCAAGAACACTTGTGTTTAATAATTTTTGTTTACATTTTGGGATGTGATAGGGTGACGGGTTAGAGAGAGCAAGAAGATGACTACAATAGTTGTAATGAGAGAGAAATGTGGTGTCACTTTGATTGTATTGAGGAATATGAATATTCATGAAGTGTTTATGAAGTGGTGCACTTAAAAGACTCACCATGGTTGTGGTGTAACAAAACATCCATGGTGATAACATGCAAAGAGTCTAGGGGATTTGAGAAAAAAAGGCACAAACGCCATGGCCATGACATGCTCAATGAGTGTGGAGTCAGCAGATAGTCACAGACGTGGCACAAAAATACCAATCCAACCTTGATATGCCACCACAGGCGAGGAAATTTGGCAACATCACAGGGAAATTTCAAAGAAATGAAGGAGGTCACCGTGACTGTGGCCATAGAAATGAGTGTGACATTCACCAACCGCCATGTGTGTGGCAGTCGCATGGGCGTGGTTAGGGTCTACATCAGTAAAAGAGAAAAACACCACCACAGGCATGGCACATGCCATGGCTGTGCCATCGATATCTCATCTCACATGTGGCCATCACCATGGCCATGGCGAGACCTGACCCCATCAAATTAATTGATTCTTTCCTTCACTCCACCACAACCCTCCCTCATTCTTCCCCACTCTAGACGCCCATGGTGGATAAAACAACACATAGAAGTGACCTCTTGCTCCCTGGCCCTCCACCTCTAGCCCTCTTTCACCATCAATCGACCTCACCAACACTTCCCTCACCTCCGTCGCACGTCCCTCTTCCATTCCCACCATCAAAACACCTCCACCTCTCCATTCCATTCTCTCCACCCCCAAAAATCAATGTGACATGAATCCACCTTCTATAACGCATATTCTAGCACAATTAAACCTTCCCAACCAGTTCTCCACCCACACCTCAACTCTATTCATCATTCTCAGCCCATTCTTACCTACATTTCACCCTTTTTCCATAATTTTAGAAACCTAGTCTTCCTCCACTTTCTCCACCAAGCAATGAAGAACATGGACAAAACCATCGAGAAAGGGGCTTAGAGCATCCTCCAAGCAATCACCAGGAGTAAGGTGTGAAATAAGAAAGTTCTACCTATGTCCCCATCCCTTCTCATAGACATATGTCGTCACCTTCCAACTCCAGTTCTAGTCTAATTCACCATTCAACATCTATTAGTGGCTCTCACCTCCACTCATCCATCCACCCTGCTTTGAATGCTACATATATTGAGAAAGATGAATAGGATTCTAATGCCAACATCAATACAATGATTGTATCCTTGGAGGTGGATGCCACCACTCATCTATGGCAAGGCAAGGGAGCAGCTTCCTGTCTCTTCTTCACGTACTCTTCCCGACTTACACCAGCCCGCCATTCTACTTCTTCAGCCATGGAGAGGCAACAACAGCAGTCGGGGGCCTAACAATAGTTTTTTATTGATGAGGAGAAAGATGCTCAAGAAGAGCAATATGAGGAGAGAGTGTTGTTGAACCTTTATACCATCTCAGGGTCACATACTTATGAAGTGGAAGAAGAGGATTAAGATATTGATGAGGTGGAGTTGAGTTCAAATCCGGTTGACATTGTAGCTTCACTTGAGGTGGATAGGAGGCTTGGTAAGGGTCTTGAGGGTGTGTCCTATAGGAGAGGGAGAAAAAGAAAGATTACATTAAAACCTCTCTACCCAGAATGCATGACTAGGAGGATGATTGCAACCCACTATGCATGCCCCCATACCATAGAAGGCATTGGTATTCAAAATAACACTAAGGTGAGTTTGGAGGATGTTGGATTGCTCACGGTACTTTGTACAACACAAGACACATAGTTGAACTCATGCAACAATTTTTTGCCACTTTAGAGAAGGATAAGTATAGGGGTGAGGAAGCCATCAAATTTGGAATGCAAAATGAGATCAATACCCTCACTATTTCATAGTTGAATAGCATCTTTGTCATGGACCCTAAGGCCAATAAACTTATTAAGGGTCGCATTGAAAGAGAAATGGACATTGACTATGCGGTCACGTGGTATAAAATGGTAGGGCAAAGAAACTTCACACCTTGGAAATCAAAGACCAGTGGAATCCACAATCCAATTTTTTGATATACACAGAAGGTCATTGCAAATACCATTGTTGGGTGATATGACAATCAGGGAAGCCGTTTGCAGAAGGACCTATTTGAACTACATGGGATTATAAAGGAAAAATATCTCAATCTAGGGGCGCTTCCTATTGATCACTTGATGTCAATCTCGTCTAAAAGTAAAACTCCCTTTTTCATGGGAGGGACTGTGATCTCAATTTCGCTAGCCCTAACATGTGATTTGAAAGGGCTCACCAAAGATGAGGAATTCAAATTTGTTCATTTGAAATAGATCTCATCCACTCCCAAATCATCACCATGGTTGGGAATAAAATGATGTACAATGTCAACCCTCAGGTCCCTGGATTGAATCTTGAGTTGTCTTATGATGCATCCCCACTCCTTGAATTTTCAGCCCTCCTGAGGAATTAGGTGAATTATTAACGAAGTGGGAGGAAGAGCATCCAAGAGAAAGCTACAGAGAGTAAACCCATGTCCTACTCAAAGGGTTGGAGAGACAAATGTGGTTGAGAAACAAACAGCATAAGAGCAGCAAACACAACCCCATTGTGTGAGAAGAAGAGAAGAGGAAGCATCATCTCAGCAATAGCCTAAAACTAATGGCTATGGCATGTCCACCATACAGGCACAATTGAAAGGCAATCAGTAGACCCAGCAAACCATGCAACAAATTCAACAGTACATGTGGCAATATCAACAACAAATGCATTATTAGATCAACCATATGTACCGATATCAGCATGCATGGGCACAGAGGAACTACGAATAGGGGGAAGGATATTGGCACGCCCTTTTTGAATATCTATAGACTTACCTTTCCCTACAGTTAGACTATTGGGGTCATAATTACCAACACCTTCCTCGTCAGGCCTGCCCTCCAACACAGGAAGATCGATCCTAGGCAATACCACCACCATTGTAGGACTCTCTTTCACATGTAGGGCTTCCACCTCTATAGGAGGACCCACCACATGATCCACCATCACATCAATGACACATAAACTACCCTCCCTAAGCTTCAGTTTCATGCTGAGTACAACATGATTCAAAAATTTGTAGTGGTAGGGATGTACGCATCCTTCCTCACTCTTCTCACTTTTATTGATATGTTTCATCCTATCTCACCTATATCACATGTTTGATTAATTGATGACATCACCTTACCTAGTGCATATTTCTTTATTTTTTTAATACTAGAGAGCTATATTATTTATCTTGTTCTCTAGTGTAGGTAAGAAACAAAGCTAGCATTGCTCCAACATTACATTTTAGCCATAAAGGCTGAACAGGAGATAAGAAAACATTTTTATTCCTTATGAAATGGTTTGCTACCGAGTCATCTATCACATTCAGGTTTCTAGGAACATAACAAAGGTGACTCTCTGTGTTAGGAGCATGCATAGCCTAAAATCTTCTTAGATAGGGTTTGCAGCACCCGGAGATGGGTGAACTAGTAGTCATCAGTGAAATTGCTTTCTTGGAATCAGTATAGATGGTGGAATTCATAAGGTTCTTCTCCTTGCAAATCACTATATCTCTTAGGATGGCTTGGATCTTTGCTTTAAGGCTAAAGCTTGATGATTATGGGGCTCCTGATAAGAATTGGCATGTTCCCATTGTAAGGACCCTGACCTCCGTTTAGGGCTTATCCTGTTTGTTTTGCTTAACCCTGATGCTTAGTTGCTTTCTAGTCACCTTTGGTGGTGATTAGGGTTTGTTGTTGCTTTGTTGAGAGATGGAGGTGCTACTTGCAATTAACCCAAGTCTAGGGTTTGTGGGCAAGTTTGCCAACTTGTGAGGTGTTCCTCCCTCTCCTTGCTTCCTCTAGTGTTGAGAGGAAGGTTTGGGCTCATTGCTTGAGTTCCTTTGGGCTTGGTTGAGCTTGTTGGGCTTTGTGGTGCCTTGTATTTGCTTCTTTGGACCTTGTGTCGGGAAAGAGTGCCTTGTTTCGACCTAGGTGTGTCGGCCTGTGCTTGTGTCAGCCTGTGGTGTGTCGCCCAGGGTGTGTGTCGGCCATGGTGTGGGTGTTTCGGCCATGGTGTGGAGGTGTGTCGCCCATGGACCCTTTGACTCTCTTTGACCTCGTTTGTGTCACCACTAGTGGACACTTGGTGCTTGATGCTTTCATGTGGCAATGGCCTTGGACATGTGTTTAGGGCATGTTAGAGTGGTGGCTTTGCACATGGACAAGCGTCCCTAGGTGGGCGACACCTTTCCTTGTCTTACCTTGGTTTCTCCTCCATCCTCTTCTCTATATGTGTTTCCTTTCTCTTGCTAAGGATCCCTTTAGTTCCTTAGTCTCCCTCTCCTTGGTGCATGTCACCCTTCTTCCTTTGCAAGCTTGGTGGCCGATCCTCCTTGGAGTCTCCTTCTTCCTCTAGTGGTGGCCAAACCCTAGAGTGCCTTCCTCTTCTTCCTTGGTAGTGCTTGGAGCTTGGAGCTAGGAGCTTGGAGCTTGCTTAAGGCGGGTTACATAACTCCTAACCCTAACTACACTACCTTCTTGTATGTTCTTATATGTTGCTTATGATCATATCAGCTATGCATGTTGCTAGTTTAGTTTCTTGCTTAGTTGTACCTTGTTGGCCGAACCTATGTTCTAGGGTTTCTTGGTGAGCAACACCCCTTTCTCTCCTTGGTCTAGAGGAGTGAGCTTGAGTTCTATTAATATGGGCAATACTCCTTTCTCATTTCAGTTGAGAGGTGAGCTTGTGTTCTAGTGGCTTGAGCAACACCCTCCTCTCACCATGGACTTGAAAGGTGAGCTATGTGGTGGTTGTAAACCTTGGTTGTGGTTGAACCTTGAGTTGCCCGATTGGTGATAAGAAGCGTGCAAGATCCCTCTCTCTTAGTTGTTGAGAGGTGATCCATCTTCTTGATCCATTAGGGTTTTGTTGCCCTTGTGCTTGAGGTTGATGGTGACCTTGTAGAGTTGCTTCTTGGCCGATATGTGCTGATATTCTTGGTCGATATGTGTTGGGCTGCTTGACCGTTATGTGTTTGTAGTGTTGGGCGATAGGGGAGAGTACCCTGCCCGATACTACCTTTGGTGAGGGAAGTGGGTGCTTCTAGTATGGAAAACCGATGTGCTAATTCTTGTTCTTGCTATCACATTTGGTATATGACAGTGACCCTTGATATGCTTGATGGTAATCGTCATAGTATAACTCATCTATGTAATTTGACATGATATTATATGTGTTTATAATCACCTTAAGTGATATGTATGATGCTGAGTAAATGATAAGCATATAAGATGCTTTGCTTAATGATATGACCTATGTATATGGTCACAGGTTGAGGCATGAATGATAATGTATACAATCATCAATATTTCCCTATGTTGATAATATGAATCTTCTATTAATCCATGATGATTGTGTATACTAACCATGCAGGTGACTCATACATTTGCATAGCCAGGAGTAAGGGCTATGAGGTATATATGTTTGAGTAACACTGCTTTGATGGTTACTCTTGATGATGAGATAACATGCATGATGTGTTTTGGTCTGAGGACCTGAGTTTGGCCAAAGTGCTGGGATTGCTATCCCATGGTGATGATGTAAGCCTTGAGAGGCAATGACACTATGTGCTGGGGGATTGAGATCCCATGATAATGTGATGATCCTTGAGGTGGATCTAGATGATTGGCAAGAGGCCATGTGGTAACATGTAATGATGGATCCTTGTGAGGGATGAGGATGATGTTGATGACAGTAAAAGCATGATATTGAGTTTCATGTTGTTCATTCTTGTTCTTGTTGCATATTATACAACTTGGCTGAATCTTGCAATCCACATAAAATATGTTAACTAAATTAAGATGAACCTTCATGTAGTTTGCCCTGGCCATAGATCCATCATCGTCAGGAGCTGGTGATGGTGAAACGGATTCTCTTGTGGGTTCACCCGGAGTGCATATTGTTGAATATGCGAGGTTTCTCCTAGCCTAAAATAGAGAGGAATCGAGTGCAACTTCGGTTGTAGACTCCGGGTTGTGGATTCAGGCCCGTAGCCCAAATAAGATAAGAGCATGGTGAACATGCCCATGGCTCAGGATGTGTGATATGGGAGCATGAATGCGTTCATGGCTCAGATCACGGTGAATAGGCCTGTGGCTCAGTTTCACTAGTGTCGATACCTGTACCAAGGCGGGCTAGGCAGAGGGTAGCCTGACCATGTGGCTGAGGCCACTTAAGCATGAGACTGCGGTCCTGCTTATGTTGTACTCGTGCACTAACCACGAGGTGGGAGGTCGTGGAGTCTGGCTCTTCCATTGACCTTGTATGGCATCGGCTCCGGGTTTCACAGTCGTCGGTTGGATCTGAGCGGTATAGCTCACTTCCTCAGGGCATAATAATACGTAATCCATCCGAATAGTATTTACTGCTTAAGGCAAAACACGGAACATTGGTTGAGGCCTTGCTTGTGTAGTTAATCTTGTTATACCTTGTAGTTACTTATATGTTCCTCATGTTATGTGGTAAGACCTTATAAATCTTATCTTGTCAATCATGTTCCATAAAGAGATATTTGGTGATATGCCTTCCGTACATCTGGTAAGCTTGATGGTATGTGCAGCTTTGCTATATAGACTGCTCTTGTATATCTTTATCAGTTATCTATTGTTGTTGCTCTTATCTTTCTGAGGTTTTATAGTTTTGGCGGGGAGTTATGTTTCTCGCTGGGACTGTGTGTCTCACCTCGCTGGTTTACAACCTTTTAGGTGTTCGAGCTAGACGTGGTGGTGGTCGTGGAGTTGCGGCCGAGCAGCAAGATGAGCAGTAGAAGGCAAGAGATGGACATGCTGCTGTTTTGGTCATTTTTTAGTAGAGTCTTAGAGTCATCCATGTACTCTCAGGTCCTTGGAGGTGTTTCGACATTGTTTCACGATGTATAGTTGATGATGTTTTGTATATCCTACTGCTAGCCAGATGTGGGACATACTTTATGTAATAATAGGTGATGAACTCATGTGATGGCAAGACAGGTGATCTCCTAAGCTGTAAACACATGTCAAGATCTTGTATATGTTTTTATATAACATGTTTCCTTGCAGGATGAGGACCTAAATGTAATAGTTTCTCAGTTATTTTGCTTTCTGCAATCGGTTTTAATTAACCCGTGTTTTTGGTAATTTGTGGTTTATGGTGTTTTCTGCACGTTTTCGCGTAACACCTCGTTGTCTGTGTGATAGTGGGATGTGTTGCCATAAGTTTTGGTATCAGAGCTCTAGGTTCGCTGAGTCTATAGGGATTTAGGACTAGGTTGTGTCTGTTCTTGTGAGTTTTCCAGATTTTCTTACAATCATCTTCTGCCCTCAACGGAAGAAAAGCCAAGATGTATGGAAACCATGAAGAACCTACTACTGAGAACAACGACGTTGCATCAGTTGATGGAGCTTTCGGGCAGGCACATGAAGATCGGGTGCCTAAGGTCCCCCAACTTGACCCAGCCATTCTTGAGCACCCTGCCTATCAACAACTTATGGGGCAGATGATGGCTACGATGAATCTCATGGTAGAAAGATTGCCAGTGCCTCCGCCAAGAGCACAGGCTCCCCATGGTGAAACATTGGGTATTGGGAAGACCTTTGAGCGATTTTTCCGAGTCGGAGCTTCAGATTATGCTGGAACGGCTGGTCCAGCAGATGCAGATCTGTGGTTGACAAGTCTTGAGAAGGCTTTCTGGATCCTCGACATCCCCGAAGCAAACAAAGTAAAAAACATCGTCTACCTTCTGAAGGGTAGTGCTGGTCACTGGTGGACCATCGAGGAGGAGAAGTGACCTGGTGAGGTGATCGGTTGGGAGGTTTTCCGGCGTGAGTTTGTGAACAGATACTTTCCGAAGACGTATTTGGATGAGAAGATCTGTCAGTTTGAGAGCCTGCGACAAGGAACGATGAACATCACCGAGTATGAGGCCAAGTTCATGGATCTGTTGAGGTTTTTTCCTCACATGGCAGCAACAGATGAAGAGCAGATCAGATGCTTTGAGAAGGGTCTGAGTGCTGAGCTGACAATACATGTTTCCACGTTGGAGAACAAAGAGTGGTTTGCTACGTTTTTGGAATCTGTCCGGAGGATCGAATGGTCAGTTAGGGAGAAAAGAGAATCCATGTCTAAGAAGAGGCCTGCTCAGTTCCAGGGACAGAGGTTTGGTGGCTTCAAGAAGCTGAGGTTTTCAGCACCTTCTGTGATGAGAGGTTCCAGTGTACCATCACAATGGTCTCCGAGTAAGGGAAGAGGTTATGTTTCTTCACCGTCAAAGGCACATAGTACAGCTTCTGTGGCAGTGACAGGGCCATCTAGGCCACAGTTTGAAGATAGGGCATGCTATCGTTTTGGTCATATCGGGCATAAGAGGTCAAATTGCCCGAGTAGAGATGTTGAAGTGACGCAGCAGTCGAGGCAGAATCAACAAGGGTTAGATAGACAGCAGCCCAGTAGTAGTAGAGGGAGAGGACGCGGTCAAGCATTGCAAGTGGGATCGTCTGCTCAAGGAAGCAGAGGACGTGGACAGCAAGCAATGACTCGATTCTATGCTATGAGTCATTCGGAGGTTATAGTCAACCCGCGGGTGGTGGCAGGTCACATGGAGCTATTTCATTCTGATATGTCTTCTTCTTGCTTTATATCTGTGATGGTTGACCCGGGTGCTACACACTCTTTTATCACCTATAGTATGCTTGAGAACTGTCGTTTACCTGTTAGCTGTAAGAAAGATAGCTTATTGTTAAAAACCCCTCTTGATGGTTCCTCGATGCTTTGAGAGGAGTGTCCATCTTGTGTCTTATCTTTTTCGGGACACAGTATAGAAGTGGATCTTATACCACTTGATATGCATGGTTTCGATGTGATCCTTGGGATGGATATGTTAGAGAAGTATAAGGTTGTTTTGGACTGTGGTTCCAAGCAGGCTGTGTTTGATGATGATGGAGAGAAGTGGATCTTCTAAGGAGATAGGAAGATTCTTCTGACATGTCTAGTATCTGCTATGGTGGCAGAGAAGTTGTTACGACAAGGATGTGAGGTGTTCTTAGCTCACGTTGTGGATACCAAGGTGAAAGGTCCTATCCTTGAGGGGGTGTCGGTTGTCCGAGAGTTTTCTGATGTGTTTCCTGATGAGTTCCCTAGTATTCCTCCACCCTGAGAGGTTGATTTTGAGATCAATCTGGTTCCAGGAACGCAACCAGTTGCACAGACACCGTATAGGATGGCTCCAGTAGAGATGGAAGAGCTTAAGAAGTAGTTGCAAGAGTTGTTGGAGAAAGGTTTCATCCGACCGAGTATGTCGCCTTGGGGTGCTCCAGTGTTGTTTGTTAGGAAGAAAGATGGATCGATGCGGTTATGTATAGATTACTGACAGTTGAACAAAGTCACGATCAACAACAAGTACTCATTGCCGAGGATAGATGATATGTTCGATCAGTTGTGTGGCGCTACAGTGTTTTCAAAGATCGATCTACGGTTCGGATATCATCAGTTGAGGATTAAGGTGGATGACATACCAAAGTCAGCTTTTAGGATGAGGTATGGTCACTTTGAGTTTGTGGTTATGCCATTTGGTCTAACCAATGTGCCTGCTGCTTTCATGGATTTGATTAACAGAGTGTTTCATCCATTTCTAGATCAGTTTGTTGTGGTCTTTATAGATGACATCTTGATCTATAGTCGGGACAAGCAAGAGCATGAGTGACATCTTCGACTAGCGTTGACTCTTCTTTGTCAACATCAGTTGTATGCCAAGTTCAGTAAGTGTGAGTTTTGGTTGGAAGAAGTGACTTTCTTGGGTCATGTGATATCTGCGGAAGGAGTCAAAGTGGACCCGAAAAAGGTGGAGTCTGTTGCAGAATGGGAACAACCTCAGACGCCGACAGAAGTTCGTAGTTTCCTGGGTTTAGCAGGTACTACAGAAGGTTTATCAAGGACTTTAGTGTGATTGTGTTTCCAATGACGAAGTTGACTAGAAAGGATGTACCTTTTGTCTGGGATGATCGTTGTCAGCAAGCTTTCCAAAGTTTGAAAGAAAAGTTGACTAGTGCTCCAGTACTAGTGCTGCCAGAGCCTGGGAAGGGCTATGTTGTTTTCTACGATGCTTCCAAGAAAGGTTTAGGATGTGTGCTGATGCAGGAAGATCATGTGGTTTCTTTTGCTTCGCGACAGCTTAAGAAACACAAGGAGAACTATTCGACTCATGATTTGGAGTTGGCAGCAGTGGTTCATGCGTTAAAGATTTGGAGACACTATCTTTATGGGGAAGTATGTCAGATCTTCACAGATCATAAGAATCTGAAGTACATCTTTTCGCAAAATGAGTTGAACATGTGACAACGTCAATGGATGGAGCTAATCAATTATTACGATTGCACCATCGAGTATCGTACTACGATAGGTGACCTATTAGGAAATCGATCATGTGATGTGAGTGAGTGAGCAAAAAGTGTGCAACCTAGTATAGTGATAGTTTGTGGGTCCCATCCTACTCCTAAAACTCTACTAGATCTTTCATAAGTAGGCATGGGTGTTACATAGATGATTGGGAGAAGACCACCTTCATCTGTTCTTTTTTCATGTACGCCTTTAGGAGGGTGCCTTTTGATGCAATACCCCTGCTACATGCCAATGTTGCATGATAGATATTTTTTTAGATTATTAGAAACTATTATGGAGGTTTTCCATGATGATTTCTCCATCTATGGAGATTAATTGACTCATATTTGCATCATCGTTCTCTAGTATTTGAAAAATGTGAAGAAGCACATTTAATGCTAAATTGGAACATGTGCCACTTTAAGGTTAAGGAGGGATTTGTTCTCAGCCACAAAGTATTCAATAGCAAAATCAAACTAGAGAAGATGAAGATTGATTCATTCAAAACTCACACCATTGTCCATAGTGATATATTTAAGAAACTTCTTGGGACATGTAGGTTTCTATAGAAGAGTTATCAATGATTTCTTAAAGATCACAAAGCCCCTTACAAATCTTCTTCTAAAGGATGTTGGTTTCTCTTGTAATTATGGATGCATGGATAGTTGTAATAGTCTAAAGGTTTCTCTTATTACTACACCAACCATTAGGGCATTGTATTGGTCTCGACCTTTCAGATCATATGTGACACAAGTGATTATGTAATAGGGGTAGTTTTCGGACATTGGATTGGCGTGAGGCATCATGTGACATATTATGCCATGAAGACATTAGACAATGAACAATGAAACTATGATACAACCTAGAAGGAGTTTCTTGCCATTATGTATGCCTTTAACAAGTTTAGATCATATCTTGTTTGCTCGAGCATGATCATTTTCACTAACCACAACTATGCTCTACTTGATGATGAAGAAAGAAGCCAATCCCATACTGATATGATTGATCTTGTTAGTACAACAACTTGATTTGGAGCTACGTGATAAGAGGGGGAGCAAGAATTTGGCAGCAAATCATCTCATCTACATTCCTCTTTCTTATAGTGATAGCAAGATGATTAATGATTGTCTACTCAATGACCAGATGATGGAAGTTTCTTATAACATCCTATGATCTTGCATTAGGATGCTAGACCTAGACTAGAAGGGTTGTTCTAAGACAAAGTTCACACATGGTGTCAGGAATTCTATTGGGATGAGCCATACCTTTTCAAAATAGATGATGATTTTTTATATCAAAGATGCATCATAGAAGAGGAAAGCCACTTTGTTCTTGAGCAATGCCAGCTGGGCCCATTGGGTGGGCACATGAGTGCAAAGAAGATAGTGTTAAAAGTCCTCCAACATAGACTCAATTGGCCTACAATTTTCAAAGACATGTATGAATTATCTTTTCATGAGATCAATTCTAGAGGACAGGGAATATATCCAAAAGGAATGAAATGCCTTTAAAAGCTTGGTAGGAGGTCAAGATGTTTGATGTTTGGGGGTGAACTACATAGTTTCCCATTTTATGACTGCTCTTAGGTCCTAGTTGCAGTGCACTATGTCTCAAAGTGGGTGGAAGAAATCCCCACTATCTAGCAACTCCAAGCCCATCATGAATTTGTTCGATGACATCATCTTTCCTAGATTTAGGGTGCCACGCATGGTGATTTTTGATGGTTGCTCTCATGTTCTGAAGAAGAAGTTCAATTCACTATTCAATAAATTCAGCATCCACAATCAAGTAGAATCCCCATATTTTTCATAGCCAAGTGTACAAGTGGAGGTTTTGAACATTTATATTAAATCTATCCTTAAGAATACAGTGGGTCGCACCACAAAAGATTGGGTCTTAAAGATAATCGATGCTTGTGACACCATGAAGAAAGATTAAAACTTATATTTATCTAATGTTGCTCTAATTTTTGAAATTTGTGGTTGTATAAGTGTTATACCAATTAATTAGGAGATATATCTTATTGGGATATATTAGCACATTGATTTCCCTAATACCAAGTTTCCTTGAAAGTTATGGACTTAATTTTAAATTTAGAAAAACATGAGTGCTAAATTGCAAATTATGTGAAAAATAAATAAAAACAAGTTTTCCTTCATACTCATAATTGTAAGTCTTGTAATAAATCATTTGATTTGTGGCTCTAGTCTGACTTTAATTGAGCCTTGTTTTCTTTAATATGTAGTTTCATGTACAATCATGGATCATATGCAATTTCACCTTAATAAATGACCTAATTGTAAAATTGAATATGTTTTAAATAATTGTTTTCCATCCTTTTAAGTCGTGCATAATTTGATGATAATTTTACTTTTTCAGTATGAACTTTCATCCTTTCTAGTTTAGTGGTTGATGAGGACCAACAGAACTCTCAACCGATGGTGTTTTTGTAACCCATCGATCGATGAAGGTTCTGGAACTCATTGGTCCAATGGAGGTTCTAAGGACCCATTGTTATGATGAGGGCTCTAATAAGTGATTGGTCTAATGAGGATAATGATAAGTTCCCTCTGTTAGAAGGACCCTTCCAACTGATGGAAGATGCATTGATGAATATTCTAATTTCTACATCGATAAGAGTTTTGTGTTTGGCAACCAATGGAAATCCTAGACTTTGGGAGTGATGAGAAATGTACATCATTAGATAAATGAGAATTGGGATCTTGACAAGTGATAGGGCCTCTAAGTTGTCAATCAATGACAAGATTGGGCATGTGACCCAATGAAGCTCCTATGTGTGCGTAGATTGATGGAAAACCTATATAGTACAACCGATGAAGGTCCACACTTGTAGGTCGATGGGAATGTTCTGTAGATTAATTGAAAACATCCTAGGGTTGATGTAAATGGAAGGGGTTGATTTGAAGGCTTCTTTGACCAATTGATGTCATCCTTCGACAAATGGTAACTCTAGAGACTATTTATGGTAAGTTTTGACATTTACACACATTCTATTATGTAATACCCCTTCCCCATCATTCGAGAGGCTCGTTTGACTCCCATTTACCTTCTGAAAACATGGAAGGATCCTTGAAGGTCGATGAAAACCCCTTGGGTTTGATGGCCATGGACGGGATCTTACAAGTGGATGCATATTAGATTTCAAGTAGTTCAAAGGTGATTTCAAGCTTCTCAACCATATTTTTTGCATCACAAATGTACAAGCATCTCTTCTTCTCTCTCATTCCTTCTTTTTTTCACACCTTCTTACTATTTGGATGAAGTCCATGGTTTTACATGGTGGTAACTTTCTCATCTAGCTAAAGGACCCTCGTTTCTCCTCTTTTTCCCTTATTTGCCCGAGACCCACAATGGAGGAGTCATCTTGGAGCTAAATAAGTGATCTTGGATGTGAGAAGAATACTCCATGGAGGTATTATTTCTGTTACTCCCATCATCTTCTTCCTTTGGTTGATCCTCATGAACTTTTATGAACCTACTATATTTAGGTAAAGAAGCTTCCTTTTTCCTTTCTTTGATCTAGTGGAAGATAAATCTTTCTTGGAGCCTTGGTATTGGTGTTGTTTGATAGATGATATGGGGTCTAGAAACTTTTTAGTGGCTATCATTGATGAACTTCATGATCATCACCAGGAGAGTAAAGTTATATAAAATTTCATCGTCATTATTTTTCCTACTTATACATGAAAATCATTTTTTTCATTTAGGCTAAGTCAAGAGGTTCTTATACATACCACCATCCTCTCACAAGAAAATCTACTGAAGAGATACATTCGATAAATATGGATCTAGAAATAAACTCAGTAGTAATACTACCATTATTGTAATCCACCCTAATTTGATCCTCATGTCCTTAGAGGGTCTACAAAGGCATATGAATCCATTGTTGGTTTTCTTAGGGAGCTTAGAAAACTTACCCGCTACATGATTGCACTCTCTAGGTGCCTACACAACAACCCAATCATCTATCTTCTTCTTGTGTATCTCCATAACCCATCTTTCTAACTTTTTGTGTTCCTCTAGTCTACTGACCATTTCTTCTCTGGCATGTATAGAGTTTGTCTCAAAAATTAGCTTACCAAACCCTTGTTCAGTGGTCATGTTCAGGGCCATATCAATGGCTCTCAACTCTGGATCTAGTGCATTCTTATTAGTGTGTATTCCAAGAGATCCAGCCACATGATGATTCTAATAGGGCATTAGATAACTAATTTGATAATTGTGAAGGTAATTTTGCCTATTACGTTCATCTCAATCATGAGATGATGACACAAATATAGTAAATGTCTAAGGAATGATGTTACTCGGTCAAATATGTCATCAAGTTTAGGACTTGAACAATGAGATCATATGAATGATAAGAGTACAAGCTTTCTTGATATGTCCCTAGTTAGATATTATTATGTAAGAAAAATAGTCAATAGTACTACATAAGACTAGAGTGTGTATTGTCTGATGATAGAGTCTCATTAGTCATGATATGGGATATCAATTCAAACACATAGGTACATGATAGAGAATAGTGTATCAGACATACCCTCCTTGAGAGTGATACACAGAGACCATGGAATGGTAGTCAGAATCGACTCCCATAGTGATAGTGGTGATTGTGTTTCTTAGACTTGAAGTCACTACACTCATCACATGTTGTTTGATGTATTTTGACATCATCCAATGTGACCTTGAATAAGGGTTGCCATAAAGGTGATGTTGGGGTACATTGTGGCACATGAAGAATGATTGTGAGTATGTAGATGGGATTTTTCCCTCCCACCAGATATTGATATTTTAGCCACTTTATAAGTGATATTGAGAAACATATGGCCATATTCGTGTGACTCAATATGCGAGATGTGAATTCACATGCATATCATATAGTCTGCTCTAGGTCAAGGAGCATGGATACAATGTTGAAAGGATGATGATTCCATGCCTCAAGTTCAATACAAATATCATAGACAAAGGGTAGGTTGAAGTTGTTCTCTGACTTCCTAATTACTTGGGTAGAAATGATGTGTTTCTAGATACCAAGCATTTCTTGTGGTGTCATAAATTAGTTATGGACATTCAATGCCAATGTCACATGCATGGGATGCACCTCGAATAGGATTTTACTCATGAACAAGGTTTACTTTTATTATCAAAGTGTTTAGGTATTCAATTTAAATAACATTGGCTGAAAATTGGCTAATTGAGAATGTGAGTTGACCGACTCAAGTGTTGATTTGACCGACTCAAGTGTTGAATCAATTTAAACAACATTGATTGTAAATTGGCCAAACTGGAATGTGAACTGGTCGGCTCAGAATGCAAACCCACCAGTTCAGAATGTGAACATCTGATTGAGTGATCAGCAAGATTGGATTAATGATTTATGTCGATATCATGCTGTCAATTAATTGTCACATTGAAATATGATATGTTTTAGGAATAGGAAATATAGTGAACCGACCGATTCAAGTCTTGATTCGAGATATTCACATGCGAACCAACCGTTTCAAAATGTGAACTGATCAATTTGTGATTTGCAGCAGCTAGAAATTTGTGGAAGTTCATATCTCCAACTCGTAGTTGATCTGCAAACCTTGACCCTCCTATGAATATAGGGTTAGTTGAGGACTAAAATGGCAAACATTGTCGTCTCACAATTGTGGCAATGTGAGAGCGCAAAGCAAGTCTTACCCATAAAAGGGAGGGACAACAAGGGAGAACGATTCAGCACTAGCACATTGACATCAAAGGGAAAACTCATTCATGTTGGTTCTAGAAGTGTGACAAGAGTTCATGGTGATCCGTGTGGACTACATATAGGTGTGGAGGTTGTCGCCATCATGCTAGGAAAACACAGTCAACCACTATTTGTGGTGTTGTACCAGGAGATTATAATTGATGACTGTTCAAGTGATGTTTGATGAAGAAACACATGACATTGTGAGGATTGTTGCTGAAGTTGTTCCACAACTAGGTATATACCTCACAAACCCTCTTTCCAAATACATTTTTGTTGACACAATCTTCTCATTCAGGATTTGGGCATAAAAACAATTTCTTCCGCTGCCTTATCTGTTGCTGCCAAGTCCCAATAATTTTGAGTTGTTATGTTTCCCAAAGCCTCCAACTCATCTCTGCACACTTCAATGATGGATGATATGTTCTTCTTAAAGGTGGATTCTATATTGATTTTCAATTAAACTTCAATATGTGTTATTCAAGTTGACGATCCATGATTCTTTGTTGCCTATTTTTCCTTGCTCTAAACTTCCTTAGTAAGCACAACTTCCTTTAGGATAAAGTTAGCTTGTTGTGCAATGGTCCTCCTCTTCTTCTTGAATATATCCTCATTCTTAGAGCTCCATATACCAACAACCAATCTTGAAGACCATTTTTCGATTTTGGATGCTAATGTTTAGCCATTTTCATAGATAGACTTTGTTAAAGAACTGGTTGAGGTATTTGTTGTCTAGAACCCTATCCCATACCTCTCTTGCATGTGGGTAATCACTAATGGCATGCAACATTTGTTCTAGTTGATGTGTACATTGGGGGAAACTACTATGTATGTTCATGTGGTGAGAAACTAATCAGTATATTTTTAGTATTGCATTGTGCCCTACTAACTAGATGAACATTTTTACTTTGGCTGCTACTTTTGCCTTCTAGATAGCTATCCAGTAACCTTCCACCCTGACATCTTTCTATGATCTAAGATCCACATAGGCACTCTTAGTTGTGAATTACCTAGTCTCATTATGTATCCATGCCTGAATATCCCTAACATTATCCATGGTGGGAGGATGTATCTCCATTATTATATGGACTTCTTCATCTGACAACCATTCTTGAAGGAACTATCTATCCCAACCACCTTGATGGATGGTCATCCTAGCTACATGTAGGTCCTACATCTCAGTAGGGATCATCTTCTTGGTGATGAATTTTAAAGTAGAGTCTTTGTAGCACCATTTAATAAACCAAACATTTGTCTTCTTGCCACCGCCAAGAACCATGTATGAGTTGTTATATATAAAGTCTTTGCAATTCAAAGTTTATTGATCTGACCTAGGTACATTTGTATTTTTGTTACTTCACTGTTTGTTGAATATTGCCTACATCCTTGTACACCATGTAGAATCCCTACCAATACGCAACTCCCAAGCATGCTTGGAAATGAAGTCTAGGTTCTGTTCTCTCATTGACTTAATACCTGGGCCTCCTGCTTTCTTACTGCTAACAATCTCTTTGCATGCAACAACAAATAGTGCATGTGCCTTGTGGTTGACTCCCCACACAAATGTGTGTGTGTTTCTATCAATCCTATCGCACACTTTCACTGGAATTACAATTGGTTGCATTACATACCCTAGGATGTCTGTCAAGGTAGCTTTAGCAAGACATGTCCTACCTATGAGCGATAGGATTCTTGCAGCCCATGCATTTATTCTTGATGTCACTGTGTTTATCGCATCCTCATAGGTATTGAACTTAATCTCTAGTAAAGCAGAGGTACCCCAACATATTTACCCGGATTAATCATTTGAGTAAATCCATTCCTTCTACAAATTTGTCTCCATTCTTCCAACAACACACTCTCAATGAAGAAGATGCTTGATTTGGTTATAGACATAGCATGCCCAGAGACTAATCCAAATTTCTCAAAGCAATCCAGAATGACCTTCACCAATTGTATGTTTTCCTAAGCAAATAGAAACATGTTGTCTCCAAAACACATATACGAGATGTAGGGGCATGTGCTAGCTAGCTTTAACGAAGACCATTTCTTTTCATTGACAAGTTGATCAATTCTCTGACTCAGTCTTTCAAGACAAAGTATGAAGAGGTAGGGACATAGTGGGTCTCCTTGTTGGAGACCCCTTGTTGATTTGAAGGATCCTACTTTCTTATACATGCAAATATTTAAACTATCTCTGATATACCCTAATCTTGCTCTATGATCACCTTACATATTACAAGTTGATTTCTTGAGGACTACTGTTGACGATTTAGAAGTAAATATGAAATATCATGTTTTCCTAACCTTATAAAAGTGATCATTTATGTTAATCTCATGAACACTTAAACATGTTTATGTTTAAATCCTAAATACACGTCAAATGTTACTAAAATTGTTTCCTTATGGGATATAAGAGACATTAATGTGAAATATAAATATGCATGTCATGAATACTTTGTAGGAGTGGATATATAATGATATTACGACTCGTATAGAACCTTTATACTGTTGAAATTTCATTTTTAGTAGGCACACCAACTATTGGTGTACTGGTCAAGAGGGGTGCTCCCCATGCAACACACCCTAGTCCCAATCCCTCTGAGACTGGAGTGGGTTGTAAAAAAAATTGGCTAGTGGGTTCTCTGATCGGAAATGGTTGCGAAGACGTAACATGCTATCAGGTGTGGCGTGGGAGTGAGTGACCACCACATATCTGACCCCATGGTTTAACCTACTAGAGGGATTCCATTAGTGGCTCATTATAGGAGGTGTTCCTCGACATCAAAAAAGAAATTTCATTTTAGTTAGACCTATGATTTCAAGGTAGTCCATCTATGCGTGAAATTGGTCCTTTTCATATGTAATCTTGCCGTTGATGTAAAATTGTCATACCTTCAAATTTTAAGTTAAAATTAGACATGGTGGTGAATCATAGTAATATGAAGTGTAATCCAGTATTTGAGGTGGTTTTTATAGTCATGTAAGGTATTTTCCTCCGTATGTCTTATGAGGTGATATTAACCCTCTTATGTCCATTAGAGGGTGGTTTTGTGCCATAATGAGTACTTTGGGTTAATTTATGAGTTGTATTATATCTTCTAGAGTCATGAATACTAAATTATACATAAATTTAAAACTTCATATGAATTAATAAGTTCAATGACATGAATATATATGAAATGCATCATCGAGGTAATTAATAAAGTATGCATCAACTAACAAGGAGGTTTCTTAATGGATGTGAGTTTTAGTAATGCATGACTATCTTTTTAAGAAAATTGGATAGTAATCTAGTAACTATTTTTCTCAAATAGTTACATTTGTCTTTCATCTCTCCTTTCTCTATAATCTTAAGGGGTTGAATAAGTATGTGACAAAGTGTGATAATACAAGATGTATTTTTGGATATGTGATATATATATATATATATATATATATATATATATATATATATATATATATATATATATATTGTGTGTGTGTCAGTCTGTCTGTGTTTGTGTGTATGTGTGCGTATAATCTTGATTTCTTAAGGTTAATACCTTAAGTGTAATGGTGTGGATGTCATCTTTGGGATGATGGAAGTGACCAACGGTCAAGGTTAATTCATGATTGGACATAGATGAATCATGAAATGATGAATAAAATAGTGAAATAGTTTAGTTGGTAAAATGTGATCTTATGGGTTTAATAACCTTGTACTAAAATAATAATGTACACTTTATCATTTTCAAGTGGACTCTAAATGAAATATTTAATAATTGTTGGTTGCCTTTAGTTAATGTTTCTAAAGACAATACAATATGAGAGTCTTTCATGATACTCTTATACTTGTATAGTGATGTTTAATCATCCATTATAATCTTATCTTGCTTTATATGATAATCTTGAGAATTTCTATGTATTTGGTAGTTGTATATCGTTTGTCATACTATTTTCACGTTGATATGAAATAGTAGAGGGAGAAATATCCTTTGGTATTCTTTGGTTAAAGTTGATGTTCCATGAATTAATATTTTGGGCCTATTTGTGGCTGAGAATGATATCTTGGGCCTTATTGGGTCGGGAATGATATGTTGGACCTAGGTGTTGCCATGAATGATATGATGGATCTTGTTGTGGTCGACATTGTCATGTTAGGCCTTTTGTGGCCAAAGATGGTTACTTGTACCTTGATCCAATATCTTTATATATGTGAGTACTTTTTATTTCATTTGAAGTTATTAGTCTTGATTGATATGTCTATTATATCTCTTTGCATTATTTGTATGCATTTGATACAACCGAAATACAAGTAATTGGCTTGATTAATCAAGTGCAATTTTAATCATGTGGTGCTATGTGACATTTATAACTATATTAGTGTCAAAACTATTTAGATAGTTAAATGAGTAATCCTTGCATCATTTCTATTCGTGAGGAGGAGTGCATAGTCGTACATTGTTGAGTATATGCAATGCAGGGAGGGTTTTTCTTTGTCATCCCAACTTCAAGGCATCTAAGAGCAGTTGTAGTTTTTTTTTGGTTTATATGTAATTGAGAGAGGTTCAGACCATGTATGTGATGAATATATGATTGATAGTGGATGTGTTCGTAACTCAGATTTCAGAGTTGTTTACCCTGGTTTTTGGTGTCATGCCCTGTATATATTGGGTGGACCAAGTTTTTCATGGGATGTCAAGTGTTCCCCACTAGTAGGTTGGATCATAGTTTCACTGTAGTTTGTCATTCATACTGATTGAGAGAAAGAGATCTTTAGGAGTCCAGCAATGTTAAGATCTTATATGGTGCTGATTTTGAGTTTGAAGTCATAAGATATTGGTTTAAGTGTTACTCCTCAAACTATCCAGGTCTTATTATGTTTAGGTTTAATTTATGAATCATATGTATGTGTGATTGTATTCCTTTATGTAGTGCAATTATTGGATATGTTTCTTGCTTTTTATAGGTAAGCATATGGCTCATGTATATCTTCAATATAGCCCTTTTCTACTAGCATTATAGACATCCATGTGAAGAGAGTCAGTATTTGATGTTTATATCATGTGCAAAGATACTTAGTTGTTGATTAATCTATCTATAAATAATATTATAATTATATGCTTGCAAGTAACATGTATGTTAACATTTCCTATATCATATCATTGGGGCTTGGGGTGTCACCCATGTGGTTATCCACATGTTTAAGGATTATTGGCATTGTGAATGGACGTGTTGATCAAGAAGTAAAAAGGAATAGTTTAGAAACGTCATTCTAGAGTGTCCATGCACTTTCACTTTCCTAAGTTGGGTGGGTAGTCGATAATTTATATATTTAGTTATTTCTCTTGATATTTTTCTATGATCATGAGTTGTAAACTAAATTGGATATATTGTATTACTATAATTTCAAAATAATGGACAATGTTGTAATCCATTTGATGATATAAATAAAGAGAGGGTTTAGTTTCTTCTCTATTATGTATACATGTGGAATGTTTCAGATGTACAGTTGTACACTTCGATATATAAATTGCAAAGTTTTGTAGTAGTTTTCAATAATCACATCTCTACATGGATCATATATGTTAGGATTTTTTGATGTGGTTTTTGATGATTGTTATATTTTAATTGGGTTTTTTCTAAGATTTTGGCTAATGATATATTAGGGTTTGATCATATGGATGGATCCTCACAAGTTTAGTGTCAGAACATAGTTTAGTTGATTATACATGGACAATTGGAATTATGTCTAAAATGATGACTAAGTGATGATCAATGACAACCATTATGCAATCTACTCGAACTTAGTGTTTGGATGCCCTAGTCAGGTATCTAAGTATTGAGGAAGAGTTAGTATGGAACTATTATGTTGTTCTAGTTCTGAGTACTCATACCAAGTAAGCAGTTGGAAAACAACACTAGGGTATAATAAGATCAGAAATTATGATGAAACAAATGAGACAAAAGATGTTGAGAGATGTAGAAATGAGATTAAGT
This sequence comes from Alisma plantago-aquatica, assembly GCA_963693085.1. Taxonomy (NCBI): domain Eukaryota; kingdom Viridiplantae; phylum Streptophyta; class Magnoliopsida; order Alismatales; family Alismataceae; genus Alisma; species Alisma plantago-aquatica. The sequence goes on from OY856414.1 coordinate 658,635,011, forward strand.
AAAGATATCTTGAACCAGAACTATGTATAGAACGTGTTAGAAAGGTGAATGGAAGTACTAATCTATTCACTTGAGAAAGATAAATTCCTGACTTTACTCATACAAACTTAAGAGTTTGATGACTAAGAAAGATATGACACTATGAAGTTTAAGATGAAAATGAATCCTGTAAAAAGGAGTTTTGGAAACATGAAAGAATGTCTTGTATGGATAAAAATCTAGTGTTTGAAGATGATATTCTAGAGAAAATGAGATTAAGAATAGATAATCTAGTATGTGAAACTTTAAGTTATGTACAAAGTCGGGGAATCCTTATATAGTGTGTCCAATGTATAGAGGTGTACATGGAATTTCATGGAGATTATGCATAATGACAATGAATTTACGGTGTAAGATCCATACAAGTAAAGAAAAGATTAGATGATGAGCATGAGTTGAGATGATAAAGATGTCAAAGTTTAGATGAGAAGAGGGGATCCTGAGATAATCTCAGACCAACCAAGGTAATTTAAGAAAGAGTGGAATTCAACAATCATGATACAACAAGGATATTAGAGAAGTTCCTTGTGAAGTGATATTTCTTGAATGAAATAGTGTGAATAATCATGAGGAATTCAAGTGAATCTAGAAAAATCCAAAGATACAGAAGCCCTAATCTAGTATAGAACAAGATTCTTGTCTAGGATATATGATTATAATCAGGATGAAAATGGATGTGGAATGACACAAAGTGGGACAACTATAATATATTTCCATAATAATCATGAAATAAGCAGGTTGGTCTCAGGTTTAAATCAGAATTCAATTATGAACTTACAATTGGAAAAGAGTTGTCCTAATCCTTTGATATGCTTGTAAGATGAAATAAATATGAATCAGAAATTTTAGGAGTATGCTTTTTTCGCAAGAACATGTTTCAACCTTAGAATAATGTTGAGATGATTATACTTAAAGGGAAATCCAGAATATGTGACTTGAACCCATGTGACAATAAGGTTGATGTGGATCAATAACAAACATAAAGTTGTTACCTGGAACATCAAAGAGGATATGTACATGATACATGTCCATTAATTGTACGAATTTCAAGAAAACATGAATTTATAACCTGGTTGAAATGAAATAATGAACATAAACATCGAATAAGGAGAGTAATTTCTTGAGAATGAGCATATTATATGATGACTTAACCCTTAATGGAAAAATGACAAGTATAATTACAAGGAAAGAGGCATAGGAGTGATTAGGACGTAACAAGTACGAACAATGGATCATGATAATCTTGCTAACTCCTAAATAGATACCAAGGAATTTGGGTAAAATAATAAATATGCATAAAATGTTGAAACTTGAAATCAAAAATAAAAATATACTTATGAAACCTAAAAAGACTTCATGATAATCATGCAATAATGAGGATAAGGTAGCATAAATTGTGTCCAAACACTTTTAAGGCAAGGTTCATGTTGCTTGTAGTTTTCCTCTACCTAAATGATGGGATTTTGTGGTGAAAACCTTTTGAGGGGTTTATGGATCTGAGACCATGAACATAGGTTAAAATGAACCATTCCTCTAATATTTCTTTATTATCATAATTGTGTGATTGGTTAAATTTTTTTTACCAATTTATTATGAGAGATCTCTTATTGGGATTAGTTTGCACATTGGCTGCCCTAATATCAAGTTTCCTTACAAGATGTGGACATAATTGTAAATATAGCAAAATATTAGGACATGATTAAAAATTATGTAAAAAGTATACAAACATAAGTTTTACTTCATATTCAAACCTTTTTGCATTTTGGAACTAATTGGTCAAGATACAACTTGATCTGACTTCAATTGAGTCGTGTTTGCTTTAATTTGCAATTTCATGTACATTTATAGATTAATATGCAATTTCACCTTATTCAAGGACCTAACTATAAAATTGAATATATATTTTAATTGAATGCCTTCATTTATTATCATACATGATTTTATGATATTTGAACTTGGTTTGTGTGATCGTTCATCCTATCTTGTGCAGTGGTTGATGAGAATCGATGGACCTCTCAACCGATGGAGTTTCTAGAACTTGTTAACTGTTGAAGTTTCAAGAACTCGTCATTCCTATGGACATTTGGAAAACCTATCAGTAAAATAAAGGATCTTAGGACTCATAAGTATGATGAGGATCTTGAGAAGTGGCCTCTGATGGAAGGACCCTACCTACTGATGTAAGATGCACTAGTGATTTTTCTAATTTCTACATTTATAGAGACTCTAGACGGATGAGAATTATGTTTGGAAATCATTAGAAATCTTGGAATTAGGTAATTATGAGAAATTTTACATGGTATAGCAATGAGAATGTGGATCTTTACCACTAATGGGGCCTCTAATTTTTCAACCGATGAGAAGATTGGGCATGTGAACCTATGAAGATCCTATGCGTAGACTGATGGAAAACCTAGATAGTATAAGAAGTGAAGGTATAGACTTGTATTTCAATGTCAATCATGTTTATTTTGATTTAAAGCATACTAGGGTCTATTGAAATGAAAAGGGTGTTGATGGAAAGTCTTCTTTGACCAATTGAGGTCCTTCTTTGATTGATGGTAATTCTAGAGACTATTAATGGGTAGTTTCAATATTTGCTCACATTCTAGTATATACTGCACTTACCCTTCATCATAAGGCCTTATTTGACATCCCTTTTACTCATGAAAACATGTAGGGAGCTTTTAAGGTCTATGTGAACCCCTTGGGAGTCGATGGTCATGGATATGATCTTACAATTGGATGCAAGTTGATGCATGTATATGCATATCAAAGATCAAACAACTTCATGATGTTTTCAAGCTTCTCAACCTTTTTTATTGCATCAAAAATTTACTATAGTCTCCTATAATATATTCTTCCTTGTTTTTCCTTGCACATACTTACTCCTTTCTTGAATTCCATTGTTTTACATGGTGGTAACTTGTTCATCTAGCTCAAAAGTACCTTCTTTGCTCCTCTTTTTCCCTTATTCTCCCTAGACCCATCATGGAGGAGTCATCTTGGAGCTAGAAAAGTGATCTTAGACTTCAGAAGGATACTCCATGGATGTATTCTTTCTTTTACTCATCTCAATCTCTTCCTTTTCTTGAGATCCATGGACTTTCATGATGAAACCTTCTCCACTTAGGTAAAGAACCTTCCTTTATCCTCTCTTTGATGTAAATGAAGATAGGTCTTGCTTGGAGCCTTGGTTTTGGGGTTATTCAAGGGATGATCTAGAGTCTGGATGTTTTTTATGGCTATATTAAATTACCTCATAATCATCACCATGAGAGACAAGAGATATAGAATTTTCTAGCATACTTTTGTCTACTCATACATGTGAATCCTAAAACTTTCTCTAATACATCCTAATATTTCTCTATGACTGCCTTACATGTTAAATATGATTTCTTGATGACTATTCTATATGATTTAAAAGGAAATATGAAATTTCATATTTTTCCTAACCATATAAGGTGATCCCTTACGTTAATCTCATGATCACATAACCATGTTTGTGCTGAAATCCAAAATAAACTTGGAATGTTACCAAAATTGTATATTTATGGTATATTGTTGTCATTAATGTGACAATTAATATACATGTTATTATTACTTCAAAGGATTTGATATATAATGATTTTAAGTCTCTTATTGAACCAGAATACCATTGAAATTTCATTTGAGTTAGACCTATATTTTCATGGTATCTCATCTATGCATGAAATTAGTCCTTTATATGTGTAATCATGTAACTAATGGCAATCTCTCATACCTTTGAATCTTAAATTTAAATTTGACATTGTGGTGAATCACAGTACTATGAAGTGGAATCCAGAATTTTAGGTGGATTTTATACTCCTATAAGGTCTTGTTATGAGGTGATATTAACCTTTTATGGTCAATTGTGGTAATTTTTTGCCCTAATGAGTACTTTGGGTTAATTTATGGGTTGTATTATATATTCTAAAATCATGAATACTTATTGTTTTATAGACTAATCTAAAAGTGGTTACGAATTAAGAATCTAATTTCATGAATATACATGAAATGCATCATGGGGCTAATTACTAAAGTATGCATGAAGTAGCTAGGAGGTTTCTCAATTTATGAGAGTTTTAATTATAAATAACTATTGAGTATATATGGGTGTAGGGATAGTTTTTCTCTATCATCCTTACTTCAAGGCATTTATAAAATACTTGTGGTTGTGTCTTGGTTTATATGTCATTGAGAATGGTTGAGGTTGTGGTTCGGTGGTAAATATGATTGAGAGTGGTTGTGGTTGTAACTCGGATTTGAGGGTTGTATTCTCCAATATGTAAATATGATTGAGAGTGGTTTTTGTTGTAACTCAGATTGGATGGTTGCATACCCTGATTTTTGGTGTTGAGCACTGTGTAACCTGGACAATCTGGGTTATTAGTGGGATGGTCGTTGTGCCTCAATGGTAGATTAGGTCGTAGTACCACTAAATTCTTCCACTCGTAGTGACTGAAGGAAAGAGATCATTAGGAGTTGGGTAATCCTAAGATCTTGTATAGGGTTGGTTGTGACTTTACAGTGCTTAGTTAATGCTTTGAGTGGTACGCCTCAAACAACCCAAGGAATAATAAAATATGTAACTCAACCATGTTCGTAAATCTGTTTAGGTTGAATTAATGAATCACATGGATTCATGATTGTATTCCTTTACTTATTGAAAGTATTGTATCTATTTGCTACTCTGTATAGGTAAGTGTATAGCTCAGTTATATTTACAATATTTCCCTTTTTACTTGTTGAATATATATCGTGTGAAGAGAATAAGTACTTGATGTTTCTATCATGTGTAGATATATTTCATTTTTTATTAATCTACCTCTACATAATCTATTAAGTGTATGCATGTAAGCAATAAGTATGTTAGCTTTCCTATATCATATTGTTGTGACTTAAGGTCTTACCAGTGTGGTTATCCACATCTTTTAGGTATGTTAGAGTTGTGGATAGGATGTTTTAAACAAAATGTAAATAGGGAGTAATATAGAAAATTTAGTCTGGAGTGTCCATGTACTCCCACTTTCCTGATTAGGGTGGGTAGTTGATGATGAATCTAGTAACACACCAGATTTGGCTACCAAATTTGTATGAGCTATAATTAATAGTTTCCCCATAAATTGATTATATTTACAATGTTGTCCATCATTCCAAATATCAATTAGTTTTTTTATTAACTATCATGATTTTGATACTGATCACTATACGATGGAATTTTCTTTGTCAAATTGTATGTATTATCTTCACTTAAAGTATTTAGAATATTATTCCATCGAGCCTTATTCCATGAACAAATTTCATATCAAATATTGTTTTTAGGTCAATCACACAAATATATTTTGATTTGACCATAATCATATATTTTTCTTGAAATTATAACTTTTAAATTTGGAATTAATGTGGAATAATATTAGTTGTTATCGATATGAATTTTGGAGTGATTAATTAGTGGAATTTTATTTCCTAAATAAGAGATTTCTTTGGAAATATTTATGAAAAAAATGAAAAATATGGAGGAATTCTCATAATAATAGGACCTCTAGACTAGGAGTCACAAAATTGGAAGCAATTAACTAGTCGACAGTAATTACTAATTAAATAGGTTGTATGGGGGAAGACACGTGTCTTCACTAACATATAAACCTAACACCAACTAATGTTACAGAAAATGTTGATTTAGTCCTCACCCCTCTCCTCCACTTCTTCCCTCTCTTTGACTTGTAGTACCCTTGATGGACCTCCTTCTCTCCAACTTTTAGATAGATCAATGTCCTATAATCCTAGTGGAGGGTCATTGTCACTCCTCGCATTAGCTAGCCAAAACATGGCAACATTTTCTATTACAATGAGGAATCCCCTCGGCACCTCCTTAAACCCATACATCACTTCCCCTTCCACATCAACCTATAAACCCTAGTCTCCATGGGTGCAAGCAAGAAAAGTCAGCCAAACACCTACCAGTCCTCGACGAATGACCTACAACAACTCTTGCAAACACATTAGCCTCATCTTCAACCTTGCAACCCTGACCTGCAACTAATTTCTCCTTAAGCCGAAGCTCCACCATGTGATCTCCTATGATCCCTCCAGGTAAAGCAGTGTGGATCTGGTATTAATGACTAGCCACCATGATGGTCATGTGAAACTCATTGTATCGTCTTCATTTCTTAATAACTGACATGCAACACAATGAAATTTTCACCCCTAGTACAGCAATCCACTCACCAGGGTTCCCCGCACATACACACTAACTTTAGCACCACCATAGATCATCCTTTTCAATGATGTCTTAAACCCCATTACCAATCATCAAACTCTAGACCTAGTTCAATCATTCACAACAACAATTGATGAGTTATGTTCATCTCCTTGACATCTCAAAGTCAATCTCCACAACCTTCCACCCTCCACCACTATTATTACAGGTCCCATGAACCCCAACAACTATAGGTATGAGCAACATCCTCAACACTCAAAACCATTCTCATAGTCGGTCCCTTGACTGACCTTGATAGAGCCGCACCTATGTGATGACCCTGAAGTGGAAAAGGTGTGAGCCCAAAACTAAGAAACAAAGACGGTTTTCTCCTCCCATCATGAGGTATCTCCCCTTCTCTTGTTCCTTCAACAAACCTATAATATAGATGAAATTGATAAGTAATGGTACTTACTTATTGAATCAGATATGCACCATGACATTTACAATGATACATTCAAATCAAACGTGGCATGCCCCTGACCATCTAATGCTCTAACCTAGGCACATCAATATCACATATGTGTTATGTTAAATAAGAAATATAGGATCTATAATGTAGGCTTTCCCGATAAATATAATTCACTATTTGAGACAAAATTCTTATATCATTCACTCTTATTTCCTTATTTGATACATATATTAAGATTAATTACTAAAAGGAATAAAATGTAGAAATAAGAATATGAAAGTATAAATATGGGGAAATTGAATTACCTACTAGAATCTTATTTCTAACTATGCTATTGATTGTGCACTCAATAACAATATGGAAAGAAACTTCTAGAAAATATTTTCATAATACAAGTTGTGCATGTGGTATATACAAGTGTTTTACATAATGGGTAACATATGAATGCATGAATCATGTATGTAATGAGAATTGGTAATGTGTTATTACATGTATAATGATGAGTAATATGATAATGGGAGTGAACTTAAATGACTTCAAGATGATACATCATAATAACAAAAGGGTTTATTAATAATCTACTCACTAAGGGGAAAATAGTAATTCCACCTAATAAATACTTAAGAACTGACTTCCAAGGCAAGAAGCATTGAATAACCCTAGTACATTTTCTCTTTCTATATTTGTGAGAAATTGACATCCCTGATCCTTGTGGGCACCTTGATTGGAATAGGTACTAGATTCTCTATTTTGTAGTTGAACTATATTATTTCCCTCTTGAATTTTTTTCAATAGAATTTTGGCAAAAGTGGTGAACCCAGTTTGTTTTCAACATTGTCCCTCTCTTGAAGCTCACCAAAAATAGTTTGAAACTTGGATATTGTGGAATAATTGACTAAAGTGATTGCATTTGAATTTGGCACAAAACTCAGATATTGGATAAGAGCTTTGGTTCAATATATTTAGTGTGTCATATCCACCAACCCATCATAGTGGATAATGGACATAGATGTCCCCCAATACTGGTTACCCTCCCCCCCCCAATGAGAAAGTGTAGTTCTCTCAAGAGGGGAGAACACTGGGAACATAGCCCTGGAAAAGATAAAATATTAGATTGCTTGTGCCAATGGAAAAATCATTTCATTTTGAAACTTTGATATTAGCTTTGAGCATCTCCTTATTGTTTATAATTATGACTTTGAATTGTTGTACTCATTGAAACTACATCATGACTAGATCATCTTCTTATTATTGCCTTAGTACACCAAGAAAAATTACCTAAATTTGATTACATAAATTGTAATTTTTAAATAGCTCAATAATTGAATTTAGTACCAACCTTGTTGATTTATTCTTCCTTCTTGGGGTCCATGAATGGTTTCATTCCCTTCGAGAATTCATGGATAGTTGATTTAAAGAAGACCTAGAAGAGACATGCAAGAGTTTTCCCTTGTTAAAGAGTAGATAGGAATCATGCCTATTCTTAAATTTTGTAATCACATTTTTAGATTTTCGTGACTCTGATGTAAGCAATAATTGTAAAAAGATCTTTTATATTTTTTGATACAATTTTGTAAATATCTGATCATAAGGATTGGGTTTTCACAAATCTGTTGAGTTGTTCTTTTGGTGTTTCTCTGTGATCATGAGTTGTAAATTGAATTGACTATATTGTATTACTATAGTTTCATAATTATGGATAATCTTGTAATTTCTTTGATTCAATAGATAAAGATAGGTTTCTGTTGATTCTAGTAAGTCTACCTATGGAATGTTTTAGATGCTTAGTTCTACACTTGTATATATCAATTGCAAGATTTTTTGGTGGTTTCTCATAATCAAATATCTACGTGGATTGCTTTATTTTTGTATTGTTCAATTTGGTTTTTGATGGTTGTTAGTTTTTAGTTGGGTTTTTGTGTAAGGATTTGTCCTAGTGGTCAATTAGGGTTTGATCAATCGGATGGGTCCTTACAATTCTCTATGGGCATATATGATAGAATTCAAGATGTTGTTGGGCACTACATCGTTTAGACTAATCTATGAAAAAACACGATGTCTCCCTATCAAGAAGGAGCATGAAGCTAATTGGAAAATAAGATTTCTAAATTTTCATTTGTCTCTTGCTAAAGAGAAAAGATTCCTTCAATTGTAAGAATTGGAGGATATATGTGTCCATCTATGAGAACGCATGCATCTACAAGAAGCAGACCAAGATGTGGCATGACAAACACTTGAAGAGGAAGGACATCCAAATAGGAAATCAGTTTTTATTATACAATTCTTGATTGAGGTTGCTTCCATGGAAATTGAAGCATATATGTCATGGAACACATTTAGTGAAACATATATATCCTCATAGAGAGTTCGTTGTATGGGACAAGGTCAAAGGACAATTCTTTATGCATAGAAACATGCTAAAGCAATACCTCACCCCTAAAGACCTTATAGTGTGGGGAAGCAACTCCTCTCATTGTCTCTAATCCAAACACCATCTGAGAATATATGTACTAAGACAACAACATAAAATAATGTGCTTTTTGGGAGGAAACACAAAGATTATCTTAGATAGTTGCATTTTCATACTTATATTAGTCCATTGCATTTTATTTATGTGCATTTTCACTTTTGGTTCTTATGCATTCTATAGTTTGCACGAGTCTAATAAAATCTTATTTGAATAAATTGTAGGAAAGAGAAAAACAGACGAGTCAACTGCATTCCCAATTTGGCGATTGAGAGTGCCAGTTGACACTCTAAGATTCTAATAAGACAATCACATGATCTGGCTCACCGGTCAATAGACTGACCTATAGAACATTATTTTCATTTCAAAGTCAATCAATCAACTAAGTAGTCTACTCAAACAAATGAGTGGTCCAGACAATCAACCTGGGTGCTTTGAAAGTAAAACAAAAATCAATAGTATAATGCAAATTGGGAATTGACTAACCATCCATCTGAATTGACTGACTGAAGACCAATAATTCCATCAAAGATAATGTTTGGTGAGTTGAATGATTGGTCTCACCATTTAGCCATCCTAAATCGGGTCGGTCAACCCACTACCCCAGTCAGGCTACTGGGAAATCAACTTTGCCCCTAAAAGTCACTAACCAAATAAGAATTTTTGATCGATCGAATCACTGATGAGTTGGTAAAATGACTAGTGTCATTTTTCATGCCCATGTAAGGACAAACAATTTACTTAGACCTATCCTTTTTTGACATTAATTTCTTACACCACAAGTATTGTGCAATCAAAATGAGTTCGGGAAACTAAGCCGGCAAGGAGTGGTCCAAGTGGTCAAGCACGGTGTCCCCTCACGAAGGGACCCAGGTTCGATTCCCAGAAGCCGCCTTGAATTTACCACCCTCTCGGGTGTCTGGCCTCTACCACGGGCTTTGAGGGAGTGGAGAGACTAATATGTCTCTCCTAACTAAAAAAAAATGAGTTCGGGAAACTTCCAAAACCTTCATTTGACCCCAATTGAGCAGTCTTGTATAGGTGAGATGCCCATCTCATTCATCTAGACAACCATCTGGTGAGTCGAGCTGAGCTGCGCCAATTAGTTTATAGGAATGAACTGGTTGGTTCACACCTTAGTTTGGGAAAAACTATCCAATTCAATTTTTTATTAGGCTGACAACCCAAATAGCTGTCTCAACACTTGAGATGCTCCTCTAGCACTCCAAATGGCCGTCTAACCCAGTGAGATGATCGGATGGCAGTGCAGTCAGCTGATGTTGCATGAATTGAGTACCTAAAAACTTTAGTAAGAAATCTTATCATCATTCAAGATTAAACTCCCCTTCTAGATGAGTTCCTATGTGTGTAACCCTATAGGTCTCATATCACGTAGGCAATGATTATCCATAACTAACTTATGACATCACAGGAAAAGAGTAGTGCCTAGTCACACATCAGTGCTACCCAAGTGAATGGAAAATTGGAGAACAACTTCAGCCTATAGTTTGTTTAAGGTGTTTTAGTAATTGTATAATTCCTTTGTCACTGATATCCAGGATGAACTCGAGGCATGGAATCATCATCCTCTCAACATTTAATCCATGTTCCCTGAACTAAGAGCAGATTATCTTAGATAATGTGACCTCAATATCATATATTTATTCACATGTGCATGCACATGCATTTCCCAATCTCACTTATCAAGTGTCCAAGATATCAATATCTAGTAGGAGGGACAAATCCCATCTCTATCACTCACAATCTATCCCCTTGTGTCAAAGTCACCCAATCATCATTGTTCTAACAACCCATGTATCAGTACTATGTTTGATAATGTCAAAGTGTACCCAATGACATGTTATGAGTGAAGTGACTTTAAGTCTAAGAATCACAATCACCACCTTCACTGTGAGAGATAACTATGACCACCAATGATGGTTTCCATGTGTCACACTCAAGGTGGGTATGTCTGATACAATGTTCTATAACATGTATATGTGTGCTTTGTTTGATATTACAATATCATGATTAATGAGATTCTATCATCAACCAACCCACGCTCTAGTCTTATGTGTTACTGGTGTTTATCTACCTTCCATAGTAACAAATGACTAGGGACATAATAAGAATGTACACACTCTTAACATTCATATGATCTCATCCTCCAAGTCACGTACTTGAATACATGTCATTGAGTATTATCATTCGTTATATGTTCATAATGTTTCCTCGTTATCTCATAACTAAATGAAACATAATGAATTGGAAGCTTGCCTTTATGGGTATTAATCAAATCCTTTATGGTATATGCCATGTCAATCATCACATGATAGTCTCCATGAGCATACCTTACTAATAGACTCCCACTTGCACTTAGATCCAATCACCCACGAATCTCATTCTTAGTGATCCAAACATTTCCACCATGTTTTTTCTACGTTAGTGCTTAATCTAGAGGGTTAGCAACATGTTGATATTAGTCAGTATATTGCATGTTTCTTATCTCTTTGCTTTGAGATGAAACCACCGTAATATGGTATCTGATATTCCTTGCCTAACAAGTATCTAAATTATTGTCACAGTATCGCTATTATGTCATCAAAGGTTGTAACATCTAAAAGTTTTTCATATGAATATTATAGATCCATATAGTATAACTCTGTGTTCATAACACAAGTATACTCAGCTTCTATTATAGAATAAAATTAATGGCTATTAGTTTAGAACCCTTCAAACTAACAACATTTCTCCTTTTATATCAAACATATTTTAATTTGTGATCACTTTTGTCATTATGGAAGCTTGCATCGATGTAACCCTTTACATCCAACTATTCCTCTTATTGCTATCCTTAATTACTAGCAATCTATCCTTAAGTACTTCTCAAGTACTAATGGATATCTTTAATGACTTTCTAATAACCCTTATTGGAGTCATATTGTCATGTGCAATACATACAAGAATATATGGGATAAGTACATCTATAGCATTCATGATAGATCCATTTCTACAGTCGTTGGCATAAAAATCATGTTATTTCCATTCTTCACAAGAATTTGAAACATAAGGTTCATGAGCGTCTAATCCAGATTCTCTCAATGAATCCTTCTCATCTTGAACTCCTTCAACACATTGCTATTTTATCTTCTCAAACTTCCATTTTTTAACATTCAAGAGCTATCTCTATATATCTTTATCCTTATCTCATAAGATGTTTCACTTAATCCTTCACTGATAAATGAGTTATCAAGCCATTTCTCGATATTCATAATATTGAGATGTTATTCCTCATCATATGTGGAATATTCATATATTATCCCACTAAATCTATTGTAATCACAAATTTCATCTGACTCCTTCAACACATTGCTATTTTATCTTCTTAAACTTCCATTTTGAAACATTCCAGAGCTATCTCTATAGATCTTTATCCTTATCTCATAATATGTTTCACTTAATCCTTCATTGATAAACAATTTATCCAGCCAGTTCTCGATATTCATAGTATTGAGATGTTATTCCTAATCATATGTGGAATATTCATATATACTCCCACTAAATCTTTTGTAATCACAGATTTCATCTTGTATCTTGATTCAAGTCAAACACTTTGACTATATTATCAAATCAAAAGATCCCATCTCTAAGATGTTTGTTTCAATCCTAGATTGAACTTTTATAGTTTATAGACTTTATTTGCATTCATGAAGTTATAAAACCTTTTATGTTGTGTCACATACGCATCCTCTAATGTATTCCCTTTAAGGAATCTGGTTCTATCTTCATATGCTAGATCTCATAGTCTATTTTAACTACAACAACAAGCTTGACAACTGGTAAAGGAATTTCTATCAATTCAACAATTTGAACTAATTTGAAAACCTATTCAACCAATTTATCCTTTTATGTTATCCATTTAGATCTTTGCCACAAGACCTTATTTCACCCTTTAGATATTTCCCCTTTAGGTGGCTCTATCAAGGCCCTACCTTGTTAGCTTACTTGGACCCCATCATGGCCTTGAGCCATTACTCAGATTATGGTATTTAATAGCTTCTAGTTGATTAATTAGCTCATCCTATTATGACCAACTTATCTGAATCATTGGATTCACAATCCTCCAATCTTAGATGTGTTCTACTAGAACTATTTGGTTCTGTGTTATATGATGAACTTAGAGATTCCAAAACAACTTGTAATTATCTTAGATCACATTGTACCTCTTAGTTGACCTAGAACATTTTGAGTTCTACTTTTACTCCCACTGATTCTCCAAAACTCAATTATCCTATCAAGAAAACAATTTTTGTTATTGTATGGGGATTAATAGTAACATTCAACAATTATGGTTTGTGGATAAACTTTTTCAAGAAACTACATTCTCAATGTAGGTTTTAGTCCTTTAGACATATTGAGACATTCCCAAATCATATTATATATGATGTCTTATAAACCATTCAAATGGTACATTATTTAGTGATAGGTATATATTTATGAGGATAAGAAGATTAAATTAATTGATAATCATTTCATGACTCATCATGGTATAATTCCTACATTCTAACACATCATCTTGTTCAGACAGATTTGGCTTGTGATACATTATCACATTCCTTTCTTTGAAGGTACTCAAGGTATCAATGTAAAGTATTTTAGCATTTGATATTATCAAAGTTACTTACTATTTTTCATTAAAGTCATAATTTAGTTATGATCTCCTTGAACACTTCAAGAGATTTATGTTTCTATTATACTGGGAACTTATCATCATATTACCAATAACATAAATGAAGTATAAGTAATTATTTATAGTATTCATTCCATAGGATCTTCATGCATCACATGTATGAGGTCTAATGGAAGGATTATCCCCCCACTATTTATAGTGAAGGATGTCATGTCACATTGTGCATAAATAAATCTTTGCATGTTTCCTCAGGTTTGATAACCAAGGGAATCTAGATTAACATCAATATGCATTCTAGACATGCATTTTTTATCTATACGTCCAAGGTGACTATTGCTAATGATAGTCATGAGTCATCAATTATAATACATTGGTATTAATTTTATAAGCATTCATCTCAAAGTCTTTCTTATAAAGATCATTAGATGTTTGGGTGTTCTCATGCAATATCATATCTTTTGATACAGAAACATAATATCCCACTTTATTGATTTATCATCCTTGTCATACAGAATGCTTCAAAGTAGATGTTTCTATTTTACTAGCATAATGAAATAGCATTTCTACAAACTCTATTACATGCCCATTGGGCTACAATAAATTTAAATGCAGACTAAAGCTTCCGCAACTCTTGCTCCATCTTGTACATCTATATCCTTCCTTGAAGGCCTTTTACTTCTAGTCAGATCCTGCACATCAAGTATGTCAGATTTCTGTTTGGTATCACATACCAAAATGAAGAAGTAGTCAAATTTATCTTATAATTTTTATACCTAAAGTAGAGGTATCAGTGCCTTTCTTCTTCTTCTTCTTCTTCTTCAATTCCTCTAACCAAAGTGGGAAATTTCATTTCCAATGTCTAGGTTGGTGACAATGGTGACAATCACCTCTTACTTTCTTCACTCCTCCATTTGCTTTGAGATCTGAAGACTTGGGCTTCTGTCTATCTCTTGAACCCTTCTTAGATTTTCCTTTACCTTTAGATTTCCCATTTGTCTTGCTAATCATCATCACATACTTGGGCATATCTTTCTTCATTTGTGTCTTAGTTGTTTTCAACATGCCCAACAACTTTTCCAGTGGCTTGTCGAAGTTGTTCATGTTGTAGTTCATGGAAAGCTGACTATATGACTTTGGCAGAGACTGTAGAATCACATCAGTGGCCAACTCTTGATTCAAGGGGAATCCCAGTTTGGCTAGGTTCTCCATATACCCAATGAACTTGAGTATATGAGGACCTACTGGGTCACCTTATACCATGTTATATTTGAATAATGCCTTGGATACATCATATCTCTCTTGTCTTTCCTAATCTTAGAACATATTCTTGAGATGTGTGACCATCTCAATCACATCCATGTTCTCATGCTACCTCTACAACTCATAGTTCATGGAGCATAGCATCAGATACTTGACATCCATGGCGTCTTTAGTATGCTTCTTATAAGCATCATTGTCAGCCCTTGGTGCATTTTAAGGTGGTTCCTCTAGTTCTGGCGTCTCCAGGACATAGAGCATGTGCTCCTGTATAAGAATGATTCTCAATGTCTTGAACCAGTCATGGAAGTTGTTCCCAATAAGTTTGTCCTTATGTAGGACCGATCATAGAGAAAAGTGATTATTTTTCATTCCCATTTGATTCTAGAAAAGAATTTGCAATTTTAAAAAAAACTCATTTTTTATTTGATTTGATTATAATTTGGGTGATAATAATTAGGTCTTTAACGCATTATCACTCTCATTATTTTGTTCAAATTGACAACCCTCAAGTGTCAATTTGGAAAATTACATTGAACAATTTTCTAATGAGCCAAGATCCATAAATCATCAAGTCATGAGTCAGCTTTTACTGATCGCCCACAACTTGTCTATTTAGGTAGGTAATCATGTCAATTGCATCATATGAAACTCTTGGATAGATGATATGTGCAACTCTTTTCCATGTTCAGCTACATGCCTTTGGTCTTAGGCTCTCTAAGTCACCAGTTAAGCCTGACTCAATCGCCAAAACGATAGATATGCACCATGCTTTGTGCAAACCTACATATCCACCATCACACTTCAATGAAATAGATGGCGCACCATACGTTGTGCAAATCTATGCTTGATCAATCAATCTTTTCATGTGTGTTGCTAATGGAAAGCATCTTATACTTAATATTTGATTTGAGGGATTATATATATATATATAATCCAATCACCACATATATAGTATGTATCATATACATGCTATATCCCACAACATAAACATGCAACAAAAAGTAGTTGTTTTGGCCATGTCTACTTGTACTTCCTTGGAGCCATAGGTAATTACTACCACCTAGGTCAATCATCACATCTCATGTATTAATTGACTATTGGTGTAGACATGTGCTTCCCAATTTGGGTAGATCGATTCAACCCTTGAATAGGTTGTCTCGCCTCTTGGTCAGTTGGTTGGTACTCTGGAGCGGTCATTTGGCCTCCTATCCAACTGATGTTTAGACTCCTTCCAAACGGTCAGTTGGGTTCACCAGTTGATCGTCTGGCTCCATCGTTCTGTCCTCCATAGTACTCTAGATGGTCGGCTCATCTTACAAACTGATCATCTCATCCAGCAATGATCATCTTCTTCGTTATTGCAAGAAAAGAAACTATTCTATTGCTAATAAACTATTACATTGTAAAGAGAAACCTTGAGTTACATTTGAGCGGAGCAAAGATAGGAAAGAATTAAAGTTACATTTGGAAGAGGGAGGTGAAGGATCCATACGTAGACCTAGATAAATAGTAATAAACCAAACCATCCAACCACACATAGAGATTGGGTATTGGCCATTACCAAGCTACACATCCACCATAAAACTACTTTTAGGGCAACGCGTGTAAATTGCATATATATCATATCATATATATATACATACTAGTTTGGTATTATGCGGTCTTTGATCAAATATGCATATAGATAGTTTAAATATTTGTATCGTATGAAATAAATAAGTGATTAAACCAAAATTTTGATCATATCAATTATCCTAAAACATAGTAAACTGATGTGGCTCTTATATCACTGTTGGGAAATACAGGTACAAAGTATAGCAGTGGAAATAAAAATTTTATCTATTTGTATTCTGATAACAACAAGATTGTGTCAACCACTACGAAATTGTAAGGATGGTTTAATGAGATATACCTTGTCCTAGAGAAAGTCCAGCAACAATAGCTCGCTTCAATGCAAATGTCAACTAGTTGCTCTTTGATGGTGGTTGTGCAGCTCCTGGTCTTCAACACGAGCAACTAACATGATAGCTACTGCAGTGACTCTTGTGGTCTCACCATGGATTGCAAGCTGACTTTACTACTCTAGAACCAGCCAAATGACTCCTACCTCTAGAGTAGTCCACACATACCAATAAGAACTCATGTCATTCAAATAGAACAAACAGGAAGGAGTTTTCCCTCCCGTGGGCGTACTAGTCACCAACTTGCTCTCCTCAACATTGATTCTCAATTATTCTCTCCCTTCATTATCCCTCCCTAGTGGGGTAGGACTTGCTTGGACTCTCTCAATTACCACAACCAGAAAGGACAAGACTTATCAGAGAAATTGATTCTCTGTTATTTTGTTGTTGTACTCTAGGAAGCCACTAGTACGCCTTTATTTATAGGCAGGGTTAGGGTTAGGTTCCCGGTTTATTCAGATCTATGTGGGAATAAAATGGACCAGAAGATCTTGAATTTCCGCAACCTACAAACCATGAGATGGTCATTTAGTCACACGAGACGGTCGTCTCATTCTAGAAAATGGTCGTTTGGTAGTTTCATAACTGCATATGAAATTGGCAATTCGACTCCCATTACTGCTAGACATTAATTTCTTGCAACACAAGTATTTTAAAATCAAAATGAGTTTGGGAAACTTTTAGAACCTTTGTTCAGCCCCAACTGACCCATCTCACATAGGTGAGACACTTGTCTCTCTCACCACGATGGATATGTAGTGAGCTGAGGCAAGCCGATCGACTCATCAGAATGAACCGGTCGGTTCACACCTCAGTTTGGGCAAACCTATGCCAGTTTGATTTCTAATCAGCCTGATGACCCAAATGGTTGTCTCAACACTTAATACGCTCGTCTAGCACTCTATACGGCTGTCTCACCCAATAAGACGATCGGTTGGCAGTGCATTCAACTGATGTTGTGGGAATTGAGTGCATAAACACTTTAGTAATCAATCAAATCATCATTCAACATTAAACTCCTCTTCTAGATGAGTTCCTATGGGTGTAACCTGATATATCCCATATCATGTTGGCATTTAATGTCCATAATTAACTTATGACATAACAAGCAAGGAGTGGTGCCTAGTCGCACATCAGTTCTACCCAAGTGAATGGAAAGTTTGAGAGCAACTTCAACCTACAATATGTGTAATGTGTTGAAGTAATTGTATAATTTCATTGTCATTGATATCCAAGATGAACTTGAGGCATGGAATGGTGATACTCTCAATGTTCAATCCATGTTCCATGAACCAAAAGCAAACTGTTTGAGATAATGTGACCTCAATATCATATATTGATTCACATGTGCATGTGCATGAGTTTCTAAGTCTCACTTATCAAGTGTCCAAGATATCAATCTCTAGTAGGAGGGACTAAACCCATCTCTATTACTCATAGCCTATCCCCATGTTTCAAAGTCATCCAATCACCACCATTATAACAACCCATGTTTTTAGACTGTGTTTGATGATGTAAAAGCATACCCAACCACATGTGATGAGTGTAGTGATTTTAGGTCTAAGAATCACAATCACCACCTTCACTATGAGAGATGACTATGATAACCAATGATGGTTTCCATGTGTCACTCTCAAGTTGGGTCTATCTGATACATTGTTCTCTAACATGTATATGTGTTCTTGGTTTGATATTGTCATATCATGACTAAAGAGATTTTGTCATCAACCAACCCACACTCTAGTCTTATGTGTTATTGGTGTTTGTCTACCTTCTACAGTAACAACTGACTATGGACATAACAAGAATGTACACACTCTTAACATTCGTATGATCTCATCCTCCAACTCACGTACTTGAAGACATACGTAATTGAGTATTGTCATTCTTTAGACGTTCATAATGTTTCTGCCTTATCTCATAATTCAATGAAACATAATGAATTGGAAGCTTGCCTTTATGAATATTAATCAAATCATTTATGGTATATGCCATGTCAATAATCACATGATTGGATCTATGGGCATACCTTAGCAATAGTTGACACACAAAGTTGATCGACCAACTGATATCAATAAAGCCCCTTCCCTGAGTTCCATTAGATCGAACAACTCAATCAACTGATTCACTTGCACCTTGACAAGATTCCAAGATGTCACATGCTAGGGGAGGCAGCTTCGGCTGTCTTTCTAGAGGTTTCATCCATAGTTGGAAGTAGATATTGAACACCTTTAATTTTAAGAAGGGTAAAGGAAAGGACAAGGAGAAGTTTACGCACCCCACCCTTTATCGATCCCAGTGGATGAACCCTACTACGAACAAAATTCATATCCAATAGAGGTGATTCAATGATAACATATGCATGAACAATGTAGATGAGGGGTATGAGTCCCCTACTCCTAAGGATGTAGAAAATAAAGTTGGAGTAGTTGACAACCTTAATTCCAAACTTGATGCTCAATGCTCAATTATCAACCTACACACTAACACTATAGCAACTCCACCTCATGATACTTATCCACCTGGGGCAACCCCCAGGCCTAGTCCCTTGTTTGAAATGCCCATATTGCTCCCCTGTTATGGAATATAAGTTGACTTCCACCATCTACTAGAAGAAGAAATACAAGACGATGGATTTTCTCGGCATGCAAATTCCACTTTGGGAGGCATCCAGGAGGCCATGGACAAGGTTCTTTGACAGAGCCACATCTCTCTCTTCCCCTATAAAGCATGAACAATACACAAGGAACTCATTCTTGAGTTTGTCACCACCTTCCAGAAGCATTCCAACAATAAATAGGAGTATAGCTACTCTTTATGCATGTTTGGTGAGGAGTACACCCCAACCAATGTTGATCTCTGTGTTATCCACTTAGATGTCTATGAAGAATGGTAAGAGCAATATATCAAGAAAAATCATGATCAGTACCATGACAACTTAACGAGTGGCATGTTTTTAGAAAAGATCTATAGGCTACCTCCCTTCTTCCCCAGTAGATCAAAGGCTTCATTAATCTACAACCCCATTTCAAGATACATTCACTGCATTCTCTAATGCAAAATATTCAATAGAGGTGGAATAGGGTGTGGTTTCTCTAAAAAATGTATAACACATAAATAGCATACTAAATAATGCGCCTTAAAACTAAGGGAGACCCAAGATTGAGCATCTACATCTTGTGGTCACATGTAACACTAGCTCTTCATTCAACCAAGGTGGCTTGGTTACGACTATCTCTCAATTCATGGACTACAATCATATTTCTTATGAGGTAGTAGTGATGAAGAAGGTGAATTATTAGAGTCATATAAAGTATTTGTACTAATCCTTAGTTATCTTCCCCCATTAAATTTGAAGATAGTTAAGCCATTCTCACACTACATAGTCATACCTACTATGTAGTCATGAACTTTTTTACAACTCTCTATCCTCATAGTACACATCTAGTGCTACCTACACAAGCATCCCTTATTCCCTAGTGAGATCCCTGAGTTTGCTCAGGATGATGCAGTGCCTCTAAAGAAGCCAATGATAAGGTAGAGGACCCCCCCCCCAACACTTTCCCTGTGCACTAAGGGGTGAAATCATGATAGTGTTGGACCTTCTAGGATGTATGTCTTCCACAACTTCCATGAGCAGCCAGAACACATCAAAGGGACCCAGACCTGCATGGAGAAGGAGCACCAATGATAGAGCCACTAGCTGAACCACATCTACCTCATGTAGTAGACACATGAGAAGTGTCAAACCAATCAATATGTAGAATCAAAACAAGTAATTTCTAATATTCATACTAGAGTGTCCACTTTTAATTTTAAAAAAAGAGTCCAGAAACATATTTATTCTGAATTTGAAGGAGAAATGCATTGGAGTACTAATGTCTACCATGCACCTAAATATACATATGGTAATGTTCATCTATTACCAAAAACAAGTCATTTATGGATATTACCAGTAAGTACGTGCAGATCCAATATAGTGTGTTTTTCACTCCACAAGGATCCAGATCAAATCATTGTTGATTTGTCTTTTATTTCATCTATAGAAGATAAATCAACACCTGACCACTCTATGACTAATGATTGAGTGAGACCTAAATTGTTTAGTCTGGACCTTTATGATAAAAGAAGGGTATCAGTGTTCTTGATTATTTGAGATCCAGTTAAATTCCATTTAATGGTCATTTTAATTTCATAGTGGCATGTGGATAGGGCATCTACAAGCACACATGGGCATACAATGAGGACTTTTGCATAGAACATGCATAACCTCTCTACTTCATAGTCTAGGGGGCACCAGTACACCAAACCTCTTCCCTATGAGGATCCTCCGCAATCTTCCATGAGACAAGATTGGTTAGACCAACCATATTGGAAGTCTTGTATGCCTCATCCCAACCCACCTCAACACTTGCAGGAGCTACCACTATTAGGTCATCACGCTAGCTGGTGGCCATTCCAATAGTTTTCATCCCTTAATTCTGGACATGGAATTTTCTTGAGGAGGACCAAATTTCTAAGTTTGGGGTGGAGGGTGGGTGGTACTACTCCACCAACTCTATATTTTTTATTGTGCTAATTATATGATTAGCTTTTGTATCATGTTTCTTTTCAGTTATTTTCAAAAAAAATCATGTTAGAATTGCATGTAATTAGCCATTATGTAGTCGGTCTAGATTCATTTCCAAGTTATCTTTCTTTCCATAAGCATCATTCATCAATACATCCCATCTAGATGAAGTGAAATCTTTTGAAATGAGATGTCATGAACTTCCAATTCTAGAACATATTCTATCACCTATGACGACAATTATTGTCATTTCCTAAAATAATGGGAAGTCATGGGGATTGAGATGAATCAAATGCAATATGTCCCCTAATGGTTAGCATAGAATCTTGTGAAAATGCCTTTAGTTGTGAAATTATACATGATGAAATTGATTGTTGCTAATATTCTTCCTATGCATTGAGTTCTAACATTCAAAATGCATAAGATCAGCCTCTTGTACACTTCTTCCACCATCATCTTGCCACCTCTCTCAACAAATGTATACCCATAAAAACACAAATTGTGCTAAATCCTAATTTTGGGTGTAGCGTGCCCCTCCTCCCTTGTCACCTCGCCCATACCCCTCTGTATGTAGTAGGGGTGTATCACAAACAAAAAAATAATGCAATGTGCACACACAAAATTCTAATCAATGTAACTACAATAATGAAAACAATCTCAAGTTGAATGAGGAGAAAATCATATATTCTTCCTTCCATATCTTTCTTTGCTCCATTTTATATCCAGGGGCATCCGAAATTCCCCCAGCCACCCTTCCACAACTAAAATATGTCCTTGTGTAAAATCTCATAATAATATGTGAATCTATCTAAAGTATCAAAAATAGGACATTGATGCATTCCATGTCTTGAAATAGAAACTTGATTCTAAGAAAATTCAAGAGGAAATATAGGAAGTTCTATTATGTGATTTCTATAAATTTTGGTTTCTTGTCCAAGTTGGGTGGTAAGGACTGAAATGATGTTTTGAAAGAGAGGATGGCATACCAGTATTTTCATTTGGCATCTTTTTGTTATTTGTGTCACTCAAGGACAAGCAATGTTTAAGTTCAAAGTTATTTGATTAATGCATATTCATCTCTCTTTTTTTGCATTGTTTAAACTAAATTTATTAACTTTTCATCACTTCATTTTCTTTTTTTCTTTTATTCCCTTCAAGTTGCCTTTATTCAAAAATTTTAAAATTCTAACAAAAACTCTCAATTTTCTAGTAGGAAAATCAATAGTCAAGCTCAAAAAGGTCATCAAGGTCTAATCCCCAGCTCATCCACAAAGTTTAGAGGAAAATATGGAGGCCTAAATGCTATTTTACACACTTGCTGGAAAGCCAGTTAGGAGCCATTCAACTAGTAGATTGACTGGCTAGCCAGCCCAAAGGCAAAATCAAGTGTTGTCTACTTTGATCGGTCGACTAGGTGAGCCAGTTGAATCAAAAGAAGAAAATTTCATTGTAAATTCCCTGATCTATAGTGACCTCTCTACAAATTTTTCAATTGGCCAACCCATAAGGTGAGCACATGACTCACTTGTAGAAGTTCAACTCCCACCAATACCTAGTCGACCCAAGTGTTTAGATGGAATCTTATCAGTAGTCGACTCATACAACAAGTTTATGTATCAGAAGTTCCACAAAAAGCATCATCAACCCACGAGTTGATTGAACCGTGTGACATGTCATCCAATGCAAGGATTCAACATGTGCCCACTCAATTCTACTTGATCGGTTGGCTTCCCAATCGGCCAGTTGGTGCGGGATCTAGAAAATAAATAGGGCATGTTGTCAGGCCATTCCAATTAGTTTCAACAGGCCTAGAGGTGATAGATTTTTTTAACCTACAAACGTTATGTGACTCCCCCTGAGCAACAAACCCAGGAGGTTGCTCCATATAAACCTCTTCTTGAAGATCACCATACAAAATTGTATTTTTAACATCTAGTTGAACAAGAGACCAATCTAAATTAACAGCAACAGAAAGTAGAACTCTGACAGAGATAAGTCTGGAAATAGGTGAGAATGTCTCAAAATAGTCAATGCCATAAGTTTGAGTATACCCTTTTGCTACCAGACATGCCTTCAGACGTTCCACTGTTCCATCAGGTTGATACTTCACATCATAAACCCATCTGTAGCCAATAGGTTTGCACTCAGGGGATGGATCCACCAACTCCCAAGTTCCTATATCAGTAAGAGCAGTCATCTCCTCTTTCATAGTAGTCGTCCAGGCTGAACTTTGTAATGCATCATGTACAATCTTGGGAACAACAATAGCAGATAGGGCAGCCACAAAGTTACTAGAATGAATACTCAGATGTGAAGTAGAAACATGATTAGCAATATAATGAGAAGTACAAGAATGAGTGCCTTTTCTGAGAGCAATAGGCAGATCTAAGTCAGAGTTTATCTCAGCAGGAGTAGAACCTTCTAGAGGAGAAGATTGATGTTTCATGGGGGGGGGTCTTGAGTAGTTTGTGACCTATTCCTACGTTGATACACAATAAGTGGAGGAGAAGTAGTTTAGTAGGTGAAGTATCAGATATGCAATCACTCATGATAGGCAACGGTGTTGTGATTATGTCAGAAGTTAGGGTATCTCCTCTAGCTGAATAAAATGGTGTATCCTCGAAAAAGACCACATAACTACTCATGATACATTTTTTAGTAGTAGGACTATAGCACTGATACCCTTTTTGAGTATGAGAATAACCCAAGAAAATACTTTTTTTCTCTAGGAGATAGTTTGTCATAGTTCAGTCCAAGTAACTACACAAAGCATGTAGAGCTAAATATCTGTGGAGGTACTAAAAATAGAGGTACAGTAGGCTGTAGAACTTGTACAGGAATCTTGTTGCCAATAGCAGAAGACAGAATTCTATTAATCAGAAAGTAGGCAGTTAAAATAGCTTCTGGCCAGAAAAGTCTAGGTACATTAGAATGTAGCATTATAGTTCTAGAAACCTCAAGTAAATGTCTTTTTTCCTCTCCGCAACTCCATTGTTTTAAGGTGTATAGGCACACGATGTCTGATGAATAGTACCAATAGATCGACAAAATAGTTCAACTTCTTTCTGAACAAACTCCAAAGCATTGTCAGTTCTCAGAATTTTAACAGGAATAAAATATTGAGTTTTTATTTCAGCAAAAAAGAATTTTATTGTAGATAGCACTTGAGACCAATTTTTCAACAGATCAACCAAGTGGTACGAGAAAAATCATCAATAAACATAATAAAGTATTTATTGCCAGACAGACTAGGAACATGACACGGACCCCATACATCAGCATGAACAAGATCAAAAAAAAATTACTACTAATTTGGGATTGTTTAGGATAGATAGTTCTAGACTATTTCCCTAACTGACATGACTCGCACTGAAAATCGTGCATTTCTACACCAGAAATGACATGTTTCAGCTTCTCAGAAGATGTGTGTCCAAGTCTGTAGTGCCACTGCAATGCTAAAACTGATGAAGATAGAGCTGAAGCTAGCACCAAGTTGTCAATCCTTTTCAAATCATCTAGATAATATAGGCCATCAGGTCCTTCATGCCCCCCACCAATCTTCATCCTCGTGCAAAGGTCCTGAAAAGTACAAGTACTAGGAATGAATGTGAGACTGTAGTTCAGGCTATGTACAATTTTACTAACAGATAATAAGTTCAGTGGAAAGTGAGGCACATATAGAGCAATTTTAACACAAAATGAGAAACTATGTCTCTAATCCCAGATACAGCAGACTTGGAGCCATCAGTAATCATGATAGAGGAGGTAGAGACTGGTCTAGATAACATTTTAAAAAGAGACTGATTTCCAGAGATATGAGATGAGGCACTCGAATCAATCACCCATTTTGTATCACCAGTACTAGACGAGGGTGCACTGATGAAAGCAGTATCACAACCAGAATAGCCAGTGGCATGAGCTCTAATAGTAGCTCCAGAGGTGATCTAGTACGCTCGATCAGTAGACGGTCCACATTTGAATGAATAAAGTCAGTAGTAGTGGAACTGGATGGATCAATGGATGTAGGTTGTGACGCTACCTCAGAGGTAGCATGGGAATCAGAAGCTACATTGGCCCAGGCCGGCTTCCCATATCTCTCCCAGCATTTTTCTTCAATATGATTAGACCGGACACAAAAAATACAGAAACACTAACCATTCAGAGGACGAGCAGCATTGGGAGGACCAGAGGGTGCTCCACATCCAGAAGAACTCTGCCCCCTTCCAGCTCTAAGAGGAGGGCGGTTCTCCTCAAAAATGACCATGGCCACGGCCACAACCTCGGTCAAACATAGAAGCAAGGGAAGTAGTATCTCTAGTGTCAGAAGCTCACTCAGAGGAGGAGGCTGATAGACGTTGAAACGCACTCTGTAATGTAGGCAGTGTATCACTGGTAAGAATTTGATCCACAACCCCAACATAGGATTTAGGTAAACCACATAGGAACTAAACCACCTGCAACTCCTGGCGTTGATGTTGCATGGTAGCCAAGTCAGTAGACAAGGGATGGTAGGCCTCCAATTCTCCCCAGGGTCCCTTAAAGGCAGAGAAGTAATCAACAATGTCAGACCCTGAGAAGTGTAGATGGGTCAACTGCTTGTTGATATCAAACACCTTCTTGGGATTCTGGCTATGAGAGTAAGTACTAGCAAGTTGATCCCACATCTACTTTGTTGTAGGCAAGTATAGTAAGGTGACACCAATTTTCATCTCACTACTGTTGAGAATCCAGGTCATCATGGTGGAATCATCTTTGACCCAGTCATCATAAGCTTTGACATCCTTGGAGTCGACATTGGCAGTAGGCACAGGAGGTGGATCATGTGTCAAATGAGAATATTTCCCCTGGGATTTTGCATAAATCACCATGGAATAGACCCAATGTTGGTAGTTGTGCCCATCCAGCTTAACAGTAGTAACCTAACGACAGATCATCGTGTGAAGACACCATGACAGGTAGAGCATCGACACCCAAGGTGAGTAGGAACATGTAGGTATAGGAAGAAGATGACTACCTAGTTCCTCATCTATGTGGAAGTAGGCACAGTAGAAGAACTGGACGGACCAGTTACATACGAGCTACGCTGAGGCACAAAAAAAACTCAGTGGCTCAAGGGCCTACATGGGCAGGCAGGAGAACGGAGCCAGAAGGCTCAACCCAAAGCTATGGAGCGAGGCAAGAGGACAACAACTCCTGGATCAAGCCAGATGTGAGGAGTAGCCCTCTCAGTGCTGGCAGTAGCATCCAGCTGCACGAAGCAGTAGCGGCAGAGGAAGCGGCAGTAGGCCCTGTGCGGGCGGCCGACGTGGCTGGTCCATGGCTCATGTGGTGTTGGGGTGTGGGGGGAGAGAGAATGAGAGGGAGGGAGGGAGGGAGGGAGGGAGAGAGACGGTGCCCCAGATCTAGTCCTGCTCTGGTACCATGACAAATAGTAAATGGAGAAAGCCTAGGGTTACACAATGTGTGTACCCTGATATATATATATATATATATATATATATATATATATATATATATATATATATATATATATATATATATATATATATATATTAGTGGAACAATTACAGGTAGGTCCTTATAGAAAGGTAAAATAGCATGACAATAAGTAAAGACATATATTAATAATAAAAAGTCGACCTAATGAATTAAGATTGAACTCTCACTATCAGAATCTCTTTCTTAGTGCTTAGAGTGAGAAAAAAGAAGGGAAACAACGCTCTCCTTTTGAAGATCGCCGCATTGTATTGTTGGAACCTATAGTTTTTTTGAATACCATTAACCATTCTTTGTTATCTTTCTATTGACATGATATTCTTCCCTTCTTTGTACTCACATTGATTCCATGGGTAAGAGCGAGTAATTATATCATTGGGGCACAATGAGTAACCCAAGTTGCCAATATTTTGTTCTAATTGTTATCTAACTCATTGATTATTATCACCAGTTTCTATGTGTTTGTTGGATTGACCACCCAGTTAACATGTCTAATATCATTATAAATGTAGATATCACACAAATTAGGATTACATTATTTAATGGATTTGTTAAGCCCTATATGAGATCACAGAAGGGGCTTTCTAAGACAATTCCTTCATGACCTGTGGAAATGAGACATTGACCTCATTGGTGATCCTTGTGTAACTCGCACTAAGAAAGGATGTAAATTCTCATGATACTAAACTAATTAGCAAAATTTCAATAGGTTGTAATAATAGAATATTGAGGAAGATGGCAATAATGAAAGAAAATTACCCTGGTTCTTTTAACCCTTGATTTATTCATCAAATTTACTTCTCTTTATTTCTTTCAAATAGCTAATCCATCAATCAACCTACTGTTCTAAATATTGATCTTGACTTGCTTGGTTTAATTGCAAATTATTAATTAAGTTATCTCTTAGGTTTGACACTTTAACCTACATTGTGATCAGACTAGTTCACTTGTGGGTGAGCTATATTGCACTTAGAAAAAAACATAAAACCTAGGGTTGATCAAGTTTAGGGGATTTCTTGTGTAGTAAAACTCATATCAGACATACATCACCATGTAAATGGAAAAAATATAAAGCATGGGAGGATTATTATTAGAGGATGTTTTCATGGAACCATTTATTATTCTAATCCTCACTCCTAATGGCTAGATATTTAGAGTCTAAAGGACCCGAGCATCCGTCCTAAGAATGGAACAAATCACATAGCATATGTGTGAATAAAACCACAATAAAAAAGATATACAAACCAATGGATGAAACAACCTATCATGTCAAAACAAGCTAACTAGACCTTATGTTAAGATCTTAGTCCCATATTTCAATTCATATGAATTCCATTTGCATGTCATATGTTTTCATTAGATTAAGATCAACAAATTATTAGAATATATACGAAGCAATGCTCATTGTATCCTTCTTGGTGGAAAAGAGGTATGTAATTTAGAGATCTCTAGGTGATGATACACGTTGTTTATCACACCAATTCACTAAGATAAATTATCCTAGAGTTTAACCTTGTTTTACTTTCTTATTAAGGATAGTATAGAATGGTCGATCCCATAGGACAACATTTTTAAGCTTTGTTCTTTTACCCCCAATGATTTGAACAAAAGCATACAAAAAGTAAATTCCAGAGTTGGTGGTTGATTATTATACTAAA
This sequence comes from Alisma plantago-aquatica, assembly GCA_963693085.1. Taxonomy (NCBI): domain Eukaryota; kingdom Viridiplantae; phylum Streptophyta; class Magnoliopsida; order Alismatales; family Alismataceae; genus Alisma; species Alisma plantago-aquatica. Next base: position 658,663,847 of record OY856414.1, read on the forward strand.
GCAAGAAATTAAAGTGCAATGAAGTAAAATTATGCTAAGAACAAATAAAGAAAAGTTACTCTAGAAACAAAAGAGAAATGTTAGATTAAGAACAATGAAAGAGATTTATGCTAAGAAAAAAATTTAAATGCAAGAAGTAAGGGAAGAAATGGAAACAAATGATCAAAGAAAGCATGGTTTAAATCAGATGGAAGGAATATTGAGGCTTATGGGTTTCACCACCATAGCTAAAGTGAAAACAAGATTGATGGAGATTATATGGCCAAAATGGGATAAAAAGGGCATGTAAAACATTTAGGAATTGATTACAAAATATGAACTCCTTGCAAACACATTGGTCCTAGCATTCATGAATCCTCGTTCATCATCCCATGGAGATTTGTCCTAGGTCTCATTCAAATCCCCATGAAAATGGTTTTGTTGTTCTAAATCTTCAGTTCCACAGTCGTATCCCCTAAGATTAACTTTCAATAAAATGAGAGATCACTTCGTTGAAATCGATAATTTCTAAACCAAAAACTATCTATCCTATTGGAATCATATAAAACATCGATTCAAGAAACACATGTCTAAGGGGATAATCCCCTGACCTCGATAGGAAAACTACTCTATAGCCATGGATATGAAAGGGAGAGTGAAAGAAGAAAGAAGGGAGTCCATAGACTAGGAAGGAAAAAATTTGAAGACTTTGGCTAGTGACTATGAAATGTTAGTCGTTCTTGGTTCCTTGTTCTCAAAGAACAACTAGAATAGAAAAGAAATGAGAACAAAATCTCCAAAAGATTGCTACTTTATTAAAGAAAAGAAGGATTACAGTGTAGAAATTGAAACAACTTTGCTCAAATTAAAAGGTGAGTACAAAAAATCAGATCCCTTTGTTAGTGGAGTCCCCCCTCCTTTTAGGGTGGAAACACTAAAAGGGGGGAAGAAAAGAGGGAGTGGTGGCTGCTGATTTTACTGCATGTGCATTGTGAGATGTCCATCTGGCTAGTGACTTGGTCTAGACATTTCCGAAGCTATTAAAACCCTAGGTGAAGATGTGGCAGTGTTTACTTGAATGTTTCTTGGTCATGAAGCAAAATGACGAACCGGTTGTCAGGGTCTGAGATGCCTGTTTGGGGTCGCTGCACATGTTGATCAACATGAAACCCTAAGGTTTGGGTGTGGTGTTGCATCCTGACCTAACGTGGTCATGAGATTAACAGTTTGATGGACTTAGATGCTCGGCTAGTGCTACGAGTCGATCAGCTCGCAGTTTTGAGACGCTCATCTGAAGTGTCAATGTGGGAGGTCAAATTGATTGCCAAATGGTCGTCTGGCTCTGAGATTTGATACTTCTTGGAGACAAATCGACCGCTTGTCATGGAGAAATGGTCGTCTCATGTACTCAGGTGGTTAGAATTTTGCATTTAAGATAAAACCTACAAAAGTGTGAAAGAAAAGATAAATATTTGCATAATTAATTGAAAAGTGGGTAAAATGTAATTTAACTTAGGAAATTAATAAAAAGAGATAATTTCTAGTAAAAAATACTATGAAAATTATACAAAAAGATAGATGACTATACATTCATCAGGGGATTCTAAGAGAGAAAATAAGAGGTGACTTGGTTGAAATGGCTCTAGAAGACTAAATCCCCTATGGAATGCATTATTAAGTGATGAAGGAGAAACACTTGACATGTGTCAAACTAATGAAAAGAGGTGTTTGTGTTATTTCAATTTGTGTCTTGTGTAAGAAGGCAATAGAAAATAGTGGTCATCTTCTTTTCAAGTGTGAGTTCAGTTTGAAGATCAAGGATATAGCAAAAATATTTAATTATACTAAAAGGTTTCCCCTAGGTCGAAAGGAGGTTATTGCTTATGAAGGAAGGAAATCTAGAATGTGTAACTTTTTGGGTATACACAAGTTGTGGAAGGAGAGGAACATGAGGATTTTTTAATAAAGTGAAAAATATTTTGATGTGGTTTGAAAGGATGTAAAGAGAGTCATATATTATCTTTCTAAATTTGTTCTTATCTCTTTCTTTGTTTCTATGTCTTGTTTCACCTTTGTTCAGAAATTTTTCTAGTTATCAGTAAAGAGAGCCCCATGCTTTGAAAGATAAGAAAAGGTAATTCTAATTATCTGATGCACATTTAACTAATGCAAAGTTAGTGTACATAATAAATATGACTATATTGTTTGGTATCAAATCCATAGGACTTCAAGTACGTGATTTGAACATGAGATCCTAATGGATGCCAAGAACAATATTCTTAAATGCCCCTAGTCAAGTATTATTTTTAATTGGACAACAATGATTAATGTGATACTAGTATGTCTGGTGATTGATGACCATGTCTCATGGGTCATAAGTATTGGATACCAAGTGAGACACATAGGTATACATTAGAGAACAAATGTACTAGACAGACATACCTTGATAATGATTCATGGACAATTATATGATAGTCGTAATCAAATCCCAAATGTGATAGTGGTGTTGTGGTCCTTTGACCTGAAGTCACTACGATTGTGGTGTGACAATTTTCATGCTTTGGCACTAACCAACATGTTCTTGAAGAAGGTTTCCAAAAATGTAATGTTTGGGTGTGATGAGAATCATGCTATGCATTGTGAGTGATGTATAAGCTATTCGTCCCCATACAACATGAGCAATATCCTAGGCCTCTTGATAAGTGAGACTAGAGAAATGCATGGCCATGCTCATGTGAGTTAGTATGTGACAATGAGCTCATATGTTTCTTACAAGTCTTCTTGAAGATCGAGGAACTTAGATTAAACATAATGAGAATGGTTTGTCCATTCCTCTAGTTCAAGTTGGATAAATATGAAAAAAGTATTATATAACATAGTAACACTAGTTATTGATGGTTTAGGCTTATCCAACTAATCCTACTACTTGGGTAGCACTAATGTGTATCTAGATGTTGTTCATTGCTTAAGGATTTTGATATTGATTAATGAATTCATTACCAACATAGTATGGTGTCTATAGGGGCACACACTTAGATATATCTTGAAGAAAGGTTGATTTGGACTCAATTGTAACTTCTGCACAGACAAGGACCTAAAAGTGGAGGAGTGAAACTAACTTAGTATGTGACTAGATGATCCCACTCAGATTAAATATCTTTATAGAGCATCTATACGGCCAGTCATGTTATATGGGAGTGAGTGTTGGGCAGGGAAGAAACAAGGTCTCAACGAGATGAATGTGGTGGAAACACATATGATGAGATGGATGTGCGAAAAGACAAGAAAAGATTGTTTTAGGAATGACTAGATTAGGAACAAAGTGAGGGTGGTGAGCATCGAGGACAAGTTGTGTGAAGGCGACCTAAGATGGTATGGACACGTGTAACGCCGATCGACAAATGCACATATTGGAAGAAAGGTTATTCGGTCAATAATAATGAAAAGAAGCAAAGGCAAGCCTAAATTAACTCACAAAGAGCTTATAAAGTGGGATTTTGAATCTTTACATTTTGACCCCATAACATAGTTGATTGGAAAAGAAGGATCCATGTACTAACCCCAACATGGTTGGGATTGAGGCTTAGATGATGATGATGATGATGATGATGATGATGATGATGATGATGATGATGATGATGATGATGATGATGATGATGATGATGATGATGATGATGATGATGATGATGATGATGATGATGATGATGATGATGGTGGTGGTGGTGGTGGTGGTGGTGGTGGTGGTGGTGGTGGTGGTGGTGGTGGTGGTGGTGGTGGTGGTGGTGGTGGTGGTGGTGGTGGTGGTGGTGGTGATGATGATGATGATGATGATGATGATGATGATGATGGTGATGATGGTGATGATGATGACGATGACTACGATGACGATGACGATGACGATGACGATGACGATGGCAAGGACCTTAACGTAAGTTTTCAATTCCTAGAATTAAATATGGATCCATACCATGGAAATTTGTTTCCATAAGTCAGGGACCCACACCTCAAGGAAAGAGGAAAGTATGCATCGCACAAGGACTCATAGAACAATGTGTTAAAAAAGACCCAGTGTAGGGCGTATTCCCTCATTCCATGAAGGAGTCCACAATCCTAATTATATTTTGGTTGGGAAACCCTACCCTCTCCAGTCCTCTATATATATTATATGATAGGAGGCTCTCCAGATGGAACATCTTGTTTTCTCATTGATGCCTCAAAGGTTTGAGAAACCCTAATAGAAAATAATAGAAAGAGAGGATACTATGGACTCCAAACCTCCGTCAAAAGAACTTGTATGGATACTATTGGGATGAGTTCACATAGCATATTATTTTCAGATGAGCAAATTCAACAGTTGCACACATTTTTAGTACTTTTCCAGTGTGGAATGGCATGTTCCACATATAGTGTAATATGTGGAACAGTGTGTTCTATAGTAGGCATTCATGTGCAAAATAGTGTGATCAATTAAAGGCAACTTAGGGATCATATGTAGGGTCAAAAGAGCCAACTCAGTGAGTTTGAGACTCCCACTGGAAGAATCAAACAATCCATCACTGACCACAATCCACATATTTCCTGTGATCTGCTAGAGAAAGATTAGTTTTTGCACACATCTTGAGGTGACTTTTAGAGTGCTAGAGAAATTGAAAATGAGTTCTAATTTTTTATTTGGTGAGATTATATTGAGGCATAGAGTGGAAGGTTCAAATATGAACTCAGAATTACAAATTGAATCATTAAATCATCTTCCATGATAAGGTTTACATTTATAAATACTAATTTATTTTGTTGCATTAGACGCATCCTACTCAATGGATTCTCAAGAAAAATTTATTTTTATGTGCTTTCATCTCTAAAAATCTCAATATCATTCACCATGATGTAGGAAAAATATAGGTACATGTGGAATTGCATAGGTTGATGATCCATGTGATGCAATGAACTATATGTGAACAACAATCCTTGTGGCTTCAAAGGATTATATTAATATGGTCATATCATGTGATGTGTGTTTGTCATTGTGGATTGTGGATATAATACATATATTGTACATGTTATAAGTGTGTGGTTCTTGGGTATGTATATGTATGTATATACCCTGAAATAAATTATGAAGTATTAGTTTGATCAGTTGACATATAAAGAGTATATTCTCTCATACTCACCTTGACTTACACTTTCAAACTATCTTATAAACCTAGATGATTTCGAAGGTGTAACTTGCATATAATCCTTGATTTACTATGTGTGGTCATACAAAAGCATGGTGCACTATCTATCTTAGGGATGTATGATATAAAAATGTGGGTCTTCCAAAGCAGGGTGCATATTCTATTTTCATGGCATCTAGGTTGGACTTGAATAGATGATCTTGATATGATTAAGCACCTAGAAGCATATATATGGTATATGATAGAGTTGTGCATACATATAATAAGAGTTACATTATATGCAAGTGGAAAATATTGCCTACCTAATAATCAAGTTGTGGGTGATTAGCCAAAGATGACTTGTATCTTGATGAAATACAAATATTGACCAACTAGGATATTGTTTGCTGCAATTTTTTCACTTAATTTGTTGAGGGCTCTTAATTTTACATAAAATAGTCAGAGCAATATTTGATTATAGACCAAAATAATACCAACAAAACCTTTTCAAATAATAAAAATAATTATTGCAAGTTTCTCTTATAAAACAAATGGAAAAATGACAACCATTTTTCATTGAAGCGGTCATTGATAATGAAAAACTTAATGGAAATGACTTCCACGACTGGTTTAGGTATCTGAGAATTTCTCTCACATATCAATGTAAGCTTTATGTCCTAGATACAACATTACCAAATGAACCATCTCGGAGTGCACCTAGGGAGGAAAAGGAAGTTTGTCATAAGCATTATGATGACACAATGGAAATCAAGTGCATCATATTGTGCTCCATGAATCATTTGAGCTTCAAAAGCAACATGAGGACATGGGATTTGTCGAGATGCTAACACATCTCAAGAACATGCAACACAAACAAGCAAGGAGAGAGGCATATTATGTGTCCAAGGCATTATTTAAGTACAATATGGTAGAAGGTGGTCTAGTTGGGCTCCATGTGCTCAGGTTAATGGGTATGTGGAAATCCTATACAATATGTGTTTCTTTAGGCCAAGAGTTGTCCAGTGATCCTACAATTATTGTCAGAATTATATAGACAATCTGTCATGAAGTATAACATGATGAGTTTCATCAAATAATTATCAGACCTACTTTGCATGTTAAAAAGAGCTTATGGGAAAATTATGAAATGCAATCCAAAATATGTGTTGATGGTCAACAAAGGAAAACAAAAATCCAAGGGAAAAGGAAAAGTTAAGAAAAGCTAAGGCTGGATAGAAACATAAATCTTTCACACTTAAGGCAAAATGAGGAGTGGGTAAAAAAGGAAATTATTGCCATTGTCGCTAGGATGAAGATTGGAAAATAAATTTCCATCTCTACCTAGAGGTAAAGATCATGAAGAAGGGGATAGAGATCTCTAATTTGGGTATATATATTATAAATACCAATTCGTATACATCATGTGTATTGGATACAGGATGTGGATCTCACATATGTTCAAATATGTAAGATTTAAAAAGAAGTCGACCCCAAAAGAAGGGAGGGTGGAACTATGCATTGCAAATGGAGCACAAGTTATTGTCACTGAGTAGGCACCTACTACTTATCTATGCCCAATGGGATGATAATGGATTTATGAACTACTATTATGTACATGTTATTTAAATAAGAACATCATTTGTGTTTAATGTTTGAACAAGAATGGTTTTGAATTCATATCAATAATGGTCTATGTTCAATTTGTATGGATGTGATCTTTTATGGTAGTTCCCCTATGTCTTGTCTTAATTTGTGAGATCTTTAGACAAACATCTATAACATAAATAATAAGAAGCTTAAACTCGATTTCTGAAAGAAACTTATATGTGGCATCATCGTTTAGGTCACATAAATGAGAAGTGCAACTTATGACTCCATAATATGAATATCTGGATTCATTTTATTTTTAATCAATTTAGACATGTGAATATTATTTATTAGGTAGGATAAGAAAATCACCCTTTACTAGTAACGGTGAAAGGGAAAGTTACTTATTAGGACACACAAATGTCACAACAGTACAACATGATATTGTTCATCCCTTCATACACCTTGTTCCCCAAACCATGATCTTTTGGAAGAAATTTTGGTGGAGACTACAAGAGGTATCTAGGGTTGTTTTAGGTTGTTGATTTAATGGAGAAATAAGAGGAATGGAGGTGAAGATGTTCATAGAAGGGTTGTTGGAGGTTAGAGAAGGTCCAAAAATGCTTGAGGAAGTTTGAATCAACCTCTAGGAGGCTTGATCAATAGCTGGAGGATAGGGTCACATATTTTCATGTGTCTTATTCAAATGAGAATGGGGGTCGCAGTGACTCCCCATCAAATTACATTACTTAAGTCATCACAACCCATACTTTTTTGTATTGGTAAATTGAGAGTTTAAGATAATTTAGGTGATACTTACACCTTTATTAAATACATTGCATAATTTATTGGTAGGTATGTGACCAACAAGAAGGAATCGATGACTTTGAAACGTTTAGTCTAGTTGTCCAACCTACCTTTATGAATTATCTTAGCTTAAACTTGTTCATTGATAAGTAAAAGAAAACATGTATTTTGAACACGTCAAATGGTTGACATTAGTTGATATAGTAAGAACAAATAGATGTTGGTAGAAAGAGATACAAGAATATTTAAGGGATTCATTAATAAGAAATTATTTGAGAGTTTTATAAAACTTCTATTGAAGAATGGTATAAATTCAATTATGTAACCAATCCAAAGAGAATGAACCAAACTAGAGTTTAACATAGAGAGTTATGGCACTTTTAGTTTCCACACATAAGTATCTTAGAATCACAATCTGAAGGTTCAATAGTCGATGGTCTCGTAGACTCACAAACCAATGGCTTGACATACTCACAAACTAAAGGTTCAATAACTAATATTTTTGCAAACTTACTAACCAATGGGTCAGTGGACTCACAAACTAAAGGTTCAAAAATCGAAGCTTCCACGGACTCACAAACTAGTGGTTCATCCAACTCACAAATCAAAGGTTTAATAGCAAAAGATATCACAAAATCACAAACCAATGGTTTTGGAGATGCATAAACAAAAGGTTCAACAACTTATGGTTTGACAGACTCACAAACCAATGGCTCGACATATTCACAAATCGATGGTTTGAGATGCGTTTCCACCCATCACAACGAATCTTGAAAATGGCCTTAAATTTTTTTATAGATATCAGAATGCCATTTTTTTATTCTTTTCAATCCTCTACACAGTTAGAGACCTAACCCTCTGAAAAGACGAAGTGAAGGGAAATTTCTAGCATAATTTGTGAGAAGAGAATGAATAACAAGAGAAAGCTATGGTTTGATCTTAGATTTGACCTGGTAGGTAGGTTTTAGTTATATATTTCTTCTTCTCTACATTTTACCTTGCTTAGAATGTTCTGATTCACATACCAAAGGTTTTCATTGACCTTATTTTTAATCTTATACCACTAGAAGATTTTTTAGGTCCATTAGATTAGTTTTAGGTTGATTGGAGTTGTTCCTTCGAGCTTTGAACTAAAATCCAACCTCGTTAGATTAGAATTAAAGTTTACCAAGCTTAAGCTTGTGATCCTTAAGCTAGAACACATACAAGTGAGTGGAACATCACCTGTAAACTTGGTTTTTTATGGAAATTAGGTCAAACATCATGAGGAACATGTATTGTCTTCTATGAAAGCTACAACTTTTTATTTATCGAGCCCAAGCACAAGATTTTGCCATATAGGTTTGCACTACAGAGGAGTAAATGTGCCTAGAAAATGGTAGAGTCTAGGATGAGGCAGTCAGATTATAGCAAAGAGGTACGGGGGACTATGCACGTGAAGAAAGGTCTCCTTAAATGAGTAAGGTACCCAACATTAACCTGAGATTCTAGTGGTACCTAGTATAGTTCAGTTAGTTCAGATACTAGTTAGTACATCACTTATGGAACCACTAATGTAGGTACTTAAGCCATTATTTTGACTATATGACTTAGTGCCTACATTTAGTGGGGCATTCCAACTTATCTGGTCAGTAGTTTAGCTACTAAGGCCAGATGTGGTGAGCTATGTTGTAGACCAGGGAGCTAAGTCATGTATGATGAGATCATAGCTTATTGCAGTACTATGGCATATTGTGATAAACTTCATGCATGTGAGTCCAGGATATAACAAAAAGAATAAAAAATTTAATGAATGGATTTAGTAGTTTATTATTGTAATTATTACCAGAACTACTGTCATGTTGGAAGGTTTATAGTGTTAACTAATATGTTTGTATCCTTCAATATTTAATTCTAATTAACAATATACATCTAAATTTATCATGGTTTCTTGTTAATTTTCTATGCATTGAGCCAGTAGTTCATATGATCTACTAAAACATTTTTCAAGCAAGGGTCCAGCTCTATAGGAGAAGTTGGAAGCTAGCTGTCATCATGAGTAGATTGATTTCCAAGTCTTGAGAGGAATAACTAGCTTATTTATGTGGTCTCTTATCTCTCCTCTAGTCCTGAGAATGTAAGAGTGAGGATTGAGAGCTACTTTTTAATGTATTGTAATTGATGTACATTAAAGTAAAGAACTAGTTTCTTTTAGTTGATTATGATTATGAGTAAATTCAATTGTGATCTTGTAATTCTTATGTTTAAATCATATGTTATTTGTTTATTTAACATGATGTTTCATTAGTTTTATTTAAGTAAAGGAACAAAAACATTTAAAAAGGTTGGTTTTCAGTACGAAATTAAAAGTGAATGGTTACTTTAATCCCTTCTTAATGATCCTAAAACTTGACTAGTGGGTGTGGGTCATGTTAACTCTTGGTATCAGAGCTTAGTTTGATCTTAGGTTTTGGATAAAGTTGGTAAGAGACCAATAGGTATGGATGTTTTTCTCTTTGAATTACAACCTTTTAAAAGATGTGTTCTATTATGGATATGCATATGGCATGAAGATGATGTGCTCATGGTGTGGAATAGGCTTATAGACATTATGGCACTGACCCTCAAGAAATGGATCAGGTTGGTGAGGATAGAGATGAGACAATTAGGATGTATCGTATCTTTCTAGAGATGATGGAGAAATATAAGATGACATGAGGTCTTCATCTTCTTGCAAGGACCTAATGAGATCCTATCATGTAGTGAAGAAGCTTGGTGGGGCTGACTTTTCTAGAATAATAGATCTAGTAGTGGCATATGTGTGGCTCTAAAAGTTGGAAAATGTTTTTACCTAGTGGAGTTAATAGAGGAGAAGTAGATAAACCATGCTATCCATATACTTGAAGGAGATGTTGAGTTAAGGTGGTGTGGAGTAGAAAACAAGAGAAGAAATTTAGTGATGGTATGGAATGACTTTGTGGATCAATTTCATCAGAATTATTTCCCTCCTACCATCCTAAGTGACAAATCAGATAGTTGAAGATCGAAAGATAGGGAAGCATGGCATTTGTTGAGTATGATGTGTATTTTTTGAGGTTGGTTAACTTATGTCTGCATCTTGTACCAGATGACAAAAAATGTAGGAGAATTCAAAAAGCTATAAGGACAAAGATGATACACGACATATTAGCAGTTGGTCGAAGGGGTAGAGAAAATTTTGGAGAATTTTTGGAGGTAGCAAGATGTATTGAAGAATAAATTAATGTTGATAAGCATTCTGAGGGATGAAAAAGAACTAGATAATTTTTAAAAACCCTCTTTTTTAAACATATCAATTACTAAACTGAAGCATAATTCTCATGTGGAATGTCACAAACATGATAATCATTGTAAAGAGTGTGAGATCACAACTCTCTACTGAGTATGGAAAACAAAAAACCAATTTGGTTAACATCAAAAGTTAAAATCTTGACTTTATTCAATTATATAAAGAGTACATTACAAATTTCCCATTAAGGGTGTACAATCTTTATACATACGAAGGATCTAGGTAGAGGAAGACTAAAACTACATCAACATGTCTCCATAAAAAACAACTATATATTTCCATCTAAGTCCAACTAGAAGGTTGAACTCCTTTTTCCTTAGCCTTAGGTAGGTTCACCAAGCTTCAACTACGCACTCTGAACATATACCTGGGTGGTTGGGATCACCCAGCAAGAGAGAGATAAAAGTATGTCAATCAAAGGGAATAAGGACAAATAATAAAGCACAACATTGAATAATAAAAGATTCACTATACTAATAGTTTTCAAGAGTATGAGGCAAGTTATCAAATAAGAAATAAGAATTCTTCCATAGTTCAACAACAATAATAATCAGCATAGCATGAATGATATTATGAAACAAAATAAACAAATGCAGGGTGAGGCACCTACCATAGCTCAACCAATAGCTGAGGGAGAATTCACACATTCAAGCACCCAAAAAATATATATATAAAGTGGGGAAAATTATCACATTCCCCAGGGCGAATTTATACATGCCCTCTATGGGCGGTTTGTACTCATGTACACTACATTATTATTTGGTCAATAATACATCATGCTAAACAATTCACTTGACAGTAGTGAAAATATAAATAATATTGCATCATAGCAAATGGGGTTTCACAACCCAAGAAACAATCTTAATAAATGAGCCAACATTGGCAATAGCAAGATTCAAGTATTTCAAGTAAATGAGCCAACATAGGCAATAGAAGATTCAAATAAATAAAGAGCCAAATAAAGGCAAAGATAGAGATTCCAAGGCTAGTAATTGCCTCACTAGGAAAGTAGGGTTTGGGTAAAATCCCAACTGAAGGAATAGGGTATACATTGTACATTCATATGTTCACATCCATAAATAGGATCCACAAACATAAGGGTCACATACCTTATTGTAGATTCATATTCAACACTTTCACCAATTAGATTGTATCCAAATCCACTTTATCCTAGTTACAAATTATAACACATGCATTAGGATTTATAAAGTATAAGGAAAACCTAATTTTGGAAACTTGTTTTCAAACCTTCAATTTAGGACTCAAAACCTAGCCCAATAGATTACTTGGACTTGATTGATTAGAAAAACATAATTAATTCCCAATTTGGAGTTAAAATGAATTAGCTACATATTTTAGAACATCTTACATACTCAAAATGGTATACAAGATAAAATTCCAACAATCCTCTCCCTTCTGACTTATTTGGAGTGCTATGACATACCTGTCATATTTCTGTATATATTAAGTTTGTCTAGAGGCAAACTCTTAGTCAACATATCTGCACAATTATCATCAGTAAGGATCTTTTAGATGTGCAATAACTTTGCGTCTAAAATGTCACATATACAATGATACCTGAGATCAACGTGCTTTGACCTTGAATGAAGAGTGGGATTCTTTGCTAGATGAATAGCGCTCTAACTATCACAAATGAGTCGATAGCTTTCCTGCTCCATCCCCAATTCTGGTCAAAATTTCTTCATCCACAAAAACTCCTTACATGAGATAATTGAGAAGAAGGGACAGATCGTGAACAACAGGGAGGAGATAGCTTTTAAAGCCATAAACTTCTTCAACAATCTATACAATAAAGACAGAGCAGAGGAACAAGAGTGGACTTTCAATATTGAGAGGAAAGTTACCACCAACATTAATGAAAATCTTTGCATAGAACCTACTGATGAAGAGATACATAGAGCGCTCAAATCCATTCACCCTTCTAAATCACCTGGACCTGACAGCTTCAACAACATATTTTTCCAACACATGTGGCCCCTGGTCAAGGCGGACTTGTGCAAAGCTATTAGATGGTTTATTAAAGGCGGGAACATGGTTAGAGCTGATAATCATTGTTTCATCAAACTCATCCCAAAGAAAAATGACGCTTGCGAGCTCACAGATTATAGGCCTATCGCCTGCTGTTTAGTTCTTTATAAAATAATATCTAAGCTTCTGGCTAGCAGGTTAAAGGGGGTTCTACCTCTCATCATCTCTGAAGAGCAAAACACTTTCATCCAAGGTAGAAAGATTGCTGATTGTTCTCTATTGGCTGCAGAATTTATGAATGACTTCAATAGGGGAAAAGCTTCGTCGAAAGCATGCATGAAGGTTGATATTAGTAAAGCGTATGACCATGTGCAATGGGTATACCTTTGGAGAATAATGGAAGAGATGGGCTTTTCTAAGTAGTGGATCAACATTATGAGGCAATGTACTGAAACTATGTCTTTTTCTATCCTTATCAACGGAGCTCCGGAAGGTTTATTCAAAGAATCCAATGGTTTGAGGCAGGGAGACCCTCTATCTCCTTTGGTTTTCACCATAGTGATGGAAGGTCTGTCAGGTCTAATCAAGAAGGCTGAAGATGAAGGCCATATTAAACCGTATAAAGTCAAGGGTGTGAAAGTTAAGACACACCTTATTTTTGCAGATGACGTCTTACTCTTTTCGGTGGGACACGCTAATCGGCTACAGGAGTATGTGAAAGTGCTTATTCTGTTTGGGAATAGTACTGGCCTCTACATAAGTGATATTAAATCACATGTCTTCCTATCCAAGTCATGTGATTCTAGAAGGGGTAGACTCAAGAGAGCTGCGGAATGAAAAGGGGTAAACTACCTACAAGATACCTCGGAATACCCATAGCGGGGGGTAGAGGTACTGCTAAGGATTTCAGCGTGTGCAAAGACAAGTTCAGGGACAAAATTGAAGGGTGGAGTGGTCTAAAAATCTCTTTGGCAGGGAGATTGGTGCTTGTCAGATCTGTGCTTCAAAGTTTGATCAGGTACTGGTCCGTGATGTGTGACATCCCGAACCCTATGATCATGAACCTCAGATCTATGATGGGCAGATTTGTTTGGGGTAGTAAAACCAATGGCATAGCTTGGAACGTCATCACTCAACCTTTTTCAAAAGGCGGGCTGCAGATTGTCGACCCTGAGACGATCCTTAAAATAAATACTATCAAAAGAATCAATCACTTCCTCATACAGAAAGAAAACATCTGGACAAAATGGATGACAGAGAGGTATGGTAGGAACCTTATTCTTAATGAACAGAGCCACCCTTCCAGAGCTTGGAGGAGGATATGCACAAGATTTCTAGCTATCCAGTAGTTGTATAGTGTTGATGGTCGTGGTACCTGGTCTTTCTCTAACCAGACACCATGGATCAACATCGACACAAATCCGGACCTAGATTGGACTTCTGCTGTTTGGTGTAAACACCACTATCCCAAATGGAGTAGCCTCTACAGGGCGGTCCTTGGGAGCCTACCTACAAAAGATAGATTAATTAGATGGGGCATGGATGTTAATCCTCTATGCCCTCTCTGCAAAACACATGAGGAGTCAATTGATCATGTTTTCCTGAACTGCCTGTATACTAAGAGGGTGTGGTCTATTGTGTGTCTTAGAAATGAATGGAGAAACTTGAACAACTACAAACTGAAAGAAATCCTTCAATGGTTTGTTACCAACCACAGTCAAAACAGGAAAAAGATGGTGTTCCCTAGTATTTGCCTAGCGGCAACATGCTATTGCAATTGGCAGGAAAGAAACGTCAGGGTACACACGAATACTGAAAAGAGTTATTTGGCGTTGGTGTATTTGATAGGCTCCCACCTTCGATGGCTTGTGAAAGCCAACTTTAACATTTTTTGTAATGTCAGCTCTAATACGAGAACCTACTGGGGCCTGTAATATAACTCTGTAGCGTGTTTTGGTTTCCTTGGGATCGGTTTTGATGCCCTGCTCTGTATAGTATAGCCATTATATACTTTCTTTTTTGGTAATACATTTACCTTATCCAAAAAAAAAAGGGGCCAATGAGCCCAAATGAAAACTTTTGTTCAATGTAGCCACAACCAAATAAAAATTCTCGAGTCAAATAGTAGAGAGACAAATGAAATAACTGAATACGAAATAAGGTCTCAAGTCAAATTGGGGAGAGATCAGATAACCGAGTTCATGCCATGTCTTTCTCCACCTTTCGTCCAATTTTCTTACCTAGGGGACTTATCAAATTCTCCCCCAAAAAAAACCAAATAGCCCTAACTTGTGCTTACTTCTACTTGCATAGACATACCAAGAGTATTATTGATATGGAAGTAGTATTTTTTAAGGTTCTAGGGTCTAGTGATTAGAGGAACAAGCTGTAGTTGGGGGATATCCAAGTGTGACTACATGGCCCTCAAGGATTAGGGTCGCTTGGTCGTGATTGGTGGAAATGGGACCATGAGGTTTACTTGATGGGAAGAGGTAGTCCTGGAACCTAGTATCAATTGTTGATTTCCTTTTTATTTTTTTTATTCGATACAAGCAAAGGATTTAGTCAAAGGTAGTTTGATGAGTATATATTTATCCATTTTTTGTGTTGTTTTATTCACTTTTTAGGGATTGTTGTGTCTTTATTCCCTAGTTTTAACTTTATATTTACTTAAAGACTATTCTTTCCCCTTTTTTCGTATTTTAATGCATATATATATATTTTATGCAAAATCAGCCAAATTTGCACCACGAAACCTAGATGGACGATTAAGCCCTCACGATGTTATGCCTCCAGGGAAGGAAGGCCCAAAAACTTTCCTCTTGATCTCCTTCCAACCACCTAGCCAAGTGAGTGGTCCTGCCATTTGCCTGACTTGAGTCGTTCTTCGCCCAGAGTCTTCCCAATTTTGGTGTCACGATACACACTCCCAACATCTAGACCATTCCAGTTCATCCATGCTGGCTCACTAGAGGACCAAACACGAGGTTAAAATTGAGCAACCCATGTGAGTCACCTGTTGGACTAAGTAAGGGCCATGCAAGAAGATACCTTCGATTGCAAGCATTCAACTTTAGGGTTTCAGAGGTGAGGAATGCATCTATAAAAGGGAACCCTTATCATCCATTCAAGCGGTCTCCGATCAGTGATTAGAAGCCACATTCTACAACACAAACCCTAGCCAGGAGTGAGGAGGTGGAAGTTGCACCAAACATCATGTCGTCTCCATTGTTTATACAATCTCTTTGCTACTATCCCTCATCATGAGTGAGTAGACACCTTGTGTTGGGGCATGGGGACTAGCCCTAATCACTCGTATTTTATCTTAGCTTATATCTAAACTCAATAATATAGTTGCTAAATAAATTATCATTCTTCTTGATACCTTGCTTTACAAATTGATGACTTGTCTTGCATATTAGTTATAATCAGGGATATGTAGGTTGATGTGTGCGTGATTAGAATAACAAAATGATCTTATTAACCCTCTGAGTTGTCAAAAATGGATAATGAGATGTTTGAACTTCGATCTGCTACGTGTCGAGGATGGTCGGTCGTAAGAAAAGGATTCCAACTGCATAGGTAAGGAACTTGGGTGCCGAGGATGGTCGGTTCCAAGGGAGTCTGTGCTAGGCATCGACCTGTATCCTGTGAGGGTGAAGTAGCTAAGCCTCAATTTATAAACAACTATTGGAGAGTTAGATCTTGTTAAGATAATTACGTAGGCCTAGGTAGTGAAACCCCATGCCATGATGCTCTTTATTAATTGTTATTTACCTCTTTAATCTCTGTTGCTTCAGGCGACAATTTAGTTTAATCAATCTTTCAATTACTTGGTGATAAATATTACTCTTTTTTACTTTTGAATCATATTTAACTACTTAAAAAGGTTTTTCTTTGGGTTCAATCCTTAAGTATACTACAATAAGGCTTTCGCTCGTGTGGAGTGGGGAATTAGTGCACTGCTTATGGTAAACCTAGGAGGTTTTTCTAGGTGCAACATTTTTAGCCCCATCATTGTCCAAAATTGTGATATGAAGAGATACACAAAATCATTCTCTCCTTCTTCTTTTTGTCTCTAAGATTCTCTATGATCTCTCTTAATTTTTGATTCCCTGTCTCTCTCTCTCTCTATCTTTTTCTCATCTCATAAAAGTTTTACTCTCAATTCTCAAGTCTATTTTGGTATCAGTGTAGCGATGCTCTTTCTACATCTACATCTCTTATACATCTTATCTGGATCTCATCTTCAACATGGTTGGAGAAACAACATCGACTGGTGAATCAAATGTGATCAACGCATATTCAATGACAATAGAGATCAAGTTTCCCTTTTCATCTGACATCAATGTGGTGAACTTCATGTCCATCAAGCTGAACAACACAAGCTACAAGTATTGGGAGGTCTAGACCAAGATAATGATTGAGAGTAATGTCTTGGAATATTTCATCGATGAGTGTGTTAAAGTGCTTGAGAAGTTTTTGGTTGATAAGGAAGGTAATGCCACACAAAACCATAGATACATGAATTAAATGTGATTTGACTGCCTTGTCAAGGACTCGATCATGAGTACTCTTAGTGAAGAAGTTTTAGGTGTTGTTTTCGGTCTTACTATGTAATGCCTGGGCCCACTGCCCATGGCTCTAGTAGAGTTTCAGGAATGACGATTGGCCCCACAAACCACCACTAACCTTAACTGCGCACTTTGTCCACACTGACGTGCAAGCCAGGATCAACTTCCCGACTGGTCACCCATCCTAGTACTACTCCAAACTGACCACACTTAACTATGGAGTTCTTTAGTGATGGGCTCCCAGAAAAGGAGGTGCACCTTGGTGATATGGGTAGTCCAATCATTCCTTTTAATATCATCTTATCCAAGGCCTCAAATTCTGGGAAGTTACAATCTCCCCCACTTAGACTCTTGACGTCCTCGTCACGGCTCAATTATATAGCCTTATAATCTTTCCCCATTTCAGTGTAGACCCAAATGTCCCATGTACACCCAGCTCCTGATCACGGCTACCAACACAAAGGCGGCTCCATCAACTCAGATAGCCCTTTCCAACATGCCTGGACACTACCAGCACAAGGGTGGCTCCATCAACTCAGATAGCCCTTTCCAACATGCGTGGATCACACAGCTCAAAGACTGGCATGCCATAGGCCCATGTGTGCCCAACCTACTGGAGGGGAATTGGCTCTGATACCATTTGTAATGCCTAAGCCCACTGCCCATGGCTCTAGTAGAGTTTCAGCAATGACAACTGGCCTCACAAACCACCACTAACCTTAACTGCGCACTTTGTCCACACTGACGCGCAAGCCAGGATCAACTTCTCGATTGGTCACCCATCCTAGTACTACTCCAAGCTAAGCACGCTTAACTATGGAGTTCTTTAGTGATGGGCTCCCGAAAAAGGAGGTGCACCTTGGTGATATGGGTAGTCCAATCATTCCTTTTAAGATTGTCTTATCCAAGGCCTCAAATCCTGGGACGTTACACCTACATTCGTGCAATCATCCTACCTTGCTCTATTACACTCAAATCTAAATTCATCTCTCTAATTTTGACTCATATACCTCTTCTTACACATGCCATAGAAACAATTTTAGTAGGTGTTGTTGACTTCCTACTCAAAGTAACTCCACAACATTGGTCTTCCAGGGTAATAATTAATGGTAACATCATAGTTCTTTGTAAGTTATCATCATCTATGTTGTCTTAGGTTGAGATCTTTTTGTGCGAGAATGTACTTTAGACTCTTACGGTCAATAAACACCATACATGACTCATCATAGAGATAATGACACCATGTCTTTAAGGCATGTACTACTTCTTGCAACTCAAGGTCATGTGCTGGATAGTTCTCTTTATTTGTCTTGAGATGTCTAGAATCATAGGCCATCACCTTTCCTTCTTACATAACACATTCTATTCTTCTCCTTGATGCATCACAAAACACCACATAACCATTGTTTTCCTTCAGTAAAACCAAAACTCATGTTGTAATTAACTTCTTCTTTAATGTTTGAAAGCTTTCCACACACATTTCATGTAGAAAAAGCACATCCTTTTTTGTTAGTATTGTAAGAGGTGCTGCTAAAACATTGAAGTTCTTCCTTATAAATCTCCTATAATATCTGACTAATCCCATAGAACTTCTAATATCAGTAGGAGATGTGGGTTGTTCCCATGAAAGCATAAATTCCACTTTATTACAATCTACACTAACTCCTTCTCCGGATATGACACGTTCAAGAGGTAACTTAAGACAACCAAAACTCACATTTGCTGAACTTAGCATATAACTGATGTTATCTCAATATTTATAGGGTTATTCTTAGATGTTTCTCATATTGTTCTACATATATGGAATATCTAGGGGTATCCTCTATAAATACTACTATGAACTGATCTAGATACAGTCTGAAAACTCTATTCGTCATACCCATAGAACTACAAGGGCATTTTTTGGTCCAAAAGACATGACTACAAACTCATAACGTTCATATCTAGTTTTGATGATAGATTTAGGTATGTATGAAGACTTAATCCTCTATTGATGATAACTTGAACCAAGATCTATTTCTGAGAAAACTGTTGTGTCACACAACTGATCAAATAGATCACCAATCCTAGGAAAATAAGATTTGTTCTTAATTATTATCTAGTTCAACTACCTATAATCAGGGGCAGAGCCAGGGGGCAAGAGGGGGCCATGCCCCCCCCCAAAAAAAAAAAAATAATAATTAACATATATGTATATATACATATGTTTATAAGTATGTGCTATTAATATATATATATATATATATATATATATATATATATAATATTAACATATACAACATAGAAAATTGGTCCTAGCCTACTGGTGTGGCCCTTCACGCTGTATGCATGGGTTGCAAGTTCAAACTCACGCGCTCCCATATATTGTTCGTGCTCCCATATTTTGGCATAGTGTATGTATAATGACTTTATATTAAATTGATAACACTTCAAAATACAAAGCTACTAGTGGTTCAGTGGTAGTTTGTTTGTCATAGTAGTTGTTGGTCGTAGGTTCAAGTCTATGTGAACACATAATATTTTTTTGGCCCCCGCAAGGATCAAATCTTGGCTCCGCCACTACCTATAGTATATTATCAAATACATAGTTCCATCTTTTGCATTTCACAAAAGCAATGGTGCTCCCCAAGGTGATCTACTAGTTTGAATAAAATTCTTATCCCGTAACTCTTGTAACTGAGTTTTTAATTCCTTAATACTGTAGGTGTCATTCAATAGGTTAATAATGATATTGTGTGACTACCAGGGGGATTTCATATCTCAAAGTCAACATCTCTCTTAAGAGGTAAACCTGGTAACTCAATAGGAAAAACATTTGGGAAATCACACATTACTAGAACATCATCTATATTAATTGTTATTTTCTCTACCTTTGCATCTACCACATGTGCTGAAAAGGCCTCACACCCTTTCTCGCCATCTTATTAGATTCAATATCTGATACTATGACCGTGGGGGTAAGACTTTTTAGTCTCCAATGAATATACTATAAAGCCACCTTGCTAAAACATAGCCTCTTTTTTCCAACAATCTAATTTGACATGGTATCCCTTAAGGCAATCATGCCCAACATTACTTGAAAAGAATTAATGTCTAGTGATATGAGACTAATTGATAAGGTATAACCACTTGAACTTGAAAGACATCTAGGACATACTTCTACAAAAATTGTTGGGTCACCTAATGGTGCTCTTAATATCAATTGATGAGAAAAATATTAAGACAAAATTCAAGTAACTAACTATTGATATCTATCTAAAAGAATGTGTGTCACCAAGCATCTCATCGGTAAAATCTCTAGGAAAGATGAATCCTTCAGTCTCATCCATATAAAAGAAACATCTAGTAGCTCTCCCTTTTTCACAGTTTCCTCGATGTCCACTAATGCTACGAGGTGCTCCCCCTGTAGATCCTGAAACCACTGAAGAAGTCACTCCTCTAATTGGATGCTATCTCTATGGAGTTTGAAACTGAGACTAGGAAATTTGTGCTAGTGAGATCTGTAGCTTAGGACAATCTCTTAAAATGTCCCATTTGTCTACAATAATGGCATCCTTGAAATTCAGTCCCCCAACACTAACCTGAGTGTTTCCTACCACAAGTATCACACACAACTATATCTTGTCTATGTGTTCCTATCACTACTACTAATGATCCTAAATGCCTTGATCAAGGTGCCCAAATACATGGTGTATTCTATCTTCTAGGGCTAGATCTTCTTCTAGTATGAGAAGATACACCATCACTAGAACCATACCCTTGCCTTCCAAAACAATGAAGGCCTTGTCCTATTTTAAAGAAGAATCCAACACCTCCTCGGTATCCATCACTATTATGTCCTCCTCTAAAAATAGTGTAACATCACAAATTTTGAGTAAAATAAAGTTAGGGTCTTATTGAAATTTCTCCTCTAGTTAATTCAATGTTGGACTTCAATGAAAATAAACCCAACTAGAAACCCAAAGCTTTAAATCTATAACTAGATGCTTCAGTTAAACCCTTATGTGACTAAAACCCAATAATAGTGTTCATAGAATGTTTCCACTAAATTTAGAGACAATTTCACATTTTAAATGCTATTTTAATTCAATTTTATAAAATGTTATCCTAATTAATCAATTTGTGATACATTGGGGGATAAAGTGAAATTGACCCATTTCATGAGCATAACCCGATTCAATGATATTTTGCAGAAAAATAACTCAATAATGTACGTCTTTTACCAAAAGATGAGCCCCATATCCTTTATAAATAATCATGTATGATTAATTAATGTTTATCCTAAAAAGAGAAATAAATGGGTTTGTTAAATTAGGAAAGAAATGATATTTTCAAACTCCTCATCTCGAAAGTTGATAGGACTACCAAATTCCAATGTGTTTGGTTAACCCTAGATATCCTAAATGATTTGGGAATAAAAGAAATAAAGTTTGAACTCTATGTTATTGATTATGCCATTTATGTGATGAATTCCCTATTCCAATTTAACTAAGCTCAGTTACACCTGCTTTATAACATGTTGTCTAGTGGGGCTTGATGTGTCACACAGACACAATCATAGTACAATTAGGACTCTTGAATGCCACAACTGTTTATCTCTCACCCTACTTCCTACACTAATAGAAGTCCAAAATAAGCCAGATTTTTTTTATTCTCTCTTCCTCCCTACTGATCCTCTTTGCAAGGTAATCTTTCCATCATAATCTTGGATCCCACCCTAACCACTCAATCCCAAATTCAAGGAGACTCCATGACATGAGTTACTAGTCGACAAGAAATTTCCCTCTCCTCACCCATTTCATTTTCCATGAGAGACCTAGGTTCCCTCAAATGCTAAAACCTATAGGAGAGGCCTCCCCCGTGATCCTGAGATATGCATGAAGAGAACCTAAAACCATGTGCTTTATAGATTACATCCAAGCATTGCCTTCAACACTCAGCCGTTGCCAATGACGAAGATGGAGTATGCCGCTGGATTTCAGACTTTTGGGACATACTCTAGTTTTTGGGAACGCTTCAGTGAGGTTCCAAGAAACTTCTAAGACCGATAATTCTCCTCCAAACTACAGTATAACAAATCCCCCTTTTGCAAGTTGTTGCCACCCAAGATCAATTGTTGTCCTCTTATCATCACAAAGGATGATTTCATTGTGAAATATTTCCCCTTGCTCCCACAAACCAACCCACATCTCAAAATTTTAGTGTGTTCTTCTCTAGTGCTTTTCATGATCTCTGGATTATGGCTTGTCCATGGTGAGAAACTATTTTCCACATGTGACAATCATCCAACCCAAGTTTGTACTTTTTGACTTTGACAGACAAGGGCAGATTCAACTTTGACCTTTGTTTCTTGCAAGTATCTGGTTTAAGCATGGTTGGGGAGCAAGGATTCTTTCTGTAGATATGTTGTTCTTCTCTAGAATGTAGATGAAAAAACCCAGGGACAAAGTCCCGAGTACACTCTTCATTTCATTTTCCTTTGTAATGCTCTACAAGGGTAGTTTGGAGTTTTTGACAAGTTTTGAGGAGTTTACCTTACATCCACTACAACGAGCAACGAGCCTCATTGATAATTGGATGTGACATATTGGGTAACCTAAGAGCAGGCCTAGCTCCTGAATGAGCCACTAGTTTTGGGTTATGCATCACACATGACATTTCTTTGATTTATGATTTTCTAATTCTTCAAAAACCCATATTAAATCAACCACTTATCAGAATATCTAACAAAAATATTTATTGGAAATAGAAAAGTATAACGAACAATTACAAATTGGTTTTGAAGCCTAGTTTCACTTGGAATATCCATCAACCCATAAGCACCATCAAACCCTAGAAATTTAGTTAAGGATTATTCATTAATGGGTGTTAACGTTTTAATAGGGTAATTAGGGTTTCATCGACCTAAAAGGAGCAACTAGGGTCTTCTATAAGAGAGAGGTAAGTGGTCCATGAAATTTGAACATACATATTGGTTGATTTTATGTAAGTATGTACAATGAATGCTATGACAAAATTATATACTATTTTAGTTGTTAAAAGTCAATGGATTAAAAATGAACTGAATGTCATATTTACTGTAAATATACATTTCATCATCTTTCATGCACATTGAAGATAAAGTTCCAAATTAGATCTAAGATAAAGTTAAGAGTTTTTAAGAGAAAGACACTGTTAAAAGATAACTTATATGAGACCCTCACCAAGAGGATCCTCAGAGAAAAACTATGAGGCACTTTGGCTCATAAGAGAAGAGGAACTTCAGTGTAACACAAGAGGCACTTCAATGCATAAGAGAAGAGACACTTCAATGTAAAACTTGAGGATTATTGTATAAGTAATGATAAATGAAATAACTTATAATAAATTATGTCTCTTTTTCAATGTTTAATATTGAAATGTTAATTTTCACTTTACATGTTCTCTTTAAGATATAATATGTTCAATTCTACGTACCAATTTGTTTGATGCATGGCAGGGGACATGATGCCAATAGGTAAATAGGAAGCTTAGAGGAGTGAATTTATCTAACATGTATCTGACATGTAATGACTACTTCAAGAATCTTATAGAAGTAAGGACTCGATGGGGCGTCCACTATAATAGAACGATCCATGTAGATTTTCTTTCAAGTTATTAGAAGCATGTATGAGTTAAGTGTGAACTTCACGTTATGACCCTAATATGCAGGAAAATGAAACTGACTATGATGGTTCAATAATATATATTTTTATGCAATGCTTATCATGTTTGTGGCACACCCCTTGAGAATTATGATTCTGCTCAATAATTGATATGTTTGAAAAAGAGGAGTGTTAAAATGTGGTATCAGAGATAAAAAATGTAGTTGGACACTATGATTTTCTCATGATATCCTAGGTAGATCTTACATTCCTCATTTGATGATAGAAAATATTCACAGAGAGGATGGAAAGTGAAGGAGTTGAAATATATATTCCTCTTAATTGAGATGTAGGAAACCTATACAAAATACAAGCTTAGAAAGGTATCCATGGACATATGTTCTAGGAATATGAGGTTATCTAATTTGGATCCTTTGTGCTAACTCTATAGTAGCTAGTGGTATGTCCTGTCTTCTTCTCAATGGTGTTGGCTAACTAATTGTGATTTTTAGAGGAAATGTCAAGAGAAAGAGACTTATTATTCATATATTCTTCTTCTTTCTAGCATATGTGGTATGGGACATGTATGCTATTAAGATATTTAAAATTAGCATAATTGCTTCTCACACCTATATATTTGTGTCTAGCCAACACAAATCTGGAGGTGTCACTAAGTGAGTTGATATAGAAGACCTTAATTAGTTATCCATCTAAAAATAATGCATTTGGATAGTAGGAATTTGATACATGGTTAGAAGTCCCAATCTCCGAGGTTATGTTGAGGATGAAATTAATGAAGGTATGACTAAGTTTATACCCTAGCTTGAGTTATGGAAGTGTTTATGTCATGTATGTGTTTCATAATATAAGAACAAGTAAAATCCTAAGGTGGGTAGTATGTGGAAATTTCTAGGACAAGATTTAATTTAGGCGGGAAGAATTGTAACATCCCAAATTTAGAGTAAAATAAAGTAAAGGTCTTAATTTAAATTTCTCATTTACTTAATTAAATCTTGGACATCAATACAAATAAACCATAGTTAGAAACCCAAAATCTTAAATCTATAACTGGGTGCTTTAGTTAATCCCTAATGTGACTATGAAACCCAATATTAATGTTCATAGAATGTTTCAACTATTAATTTCAATTGTAATTCATTTTCACTAAATGTAAACCTAATTAGTCAATTTGTGATATATAGGGGATTAAAGGGAAATTGACCCATTTCATGAGCATAACTTGACCTAATGATATTTTATAAAAAATGAACTTGATAATGTACTACCTTTACCAAAAGATGAGCCCCATATCATTTTTAAACAATAATATATGATTAATTCATGTTTATCCTAAAAGGAGAATTATAAACAATTGGGTTTTCCATATTAGGAATAGGGGTGACAAAAATTTAGTTAATAATTGATTCATCAAATAATGAATTCGAAATGGTTATTTTTCTAGACAATTTTGTTAATTCAGTTAATTTACTTATTTTTTTAGGTTAATTGGTTTAACATTTTTTTGGTTAAAAATATTTTTAGTTTGGTCAATCGGATTATCGAAATACTAACAATATTTTCAAAAGGAAAAAATAATATCATATATATATGTATGTATATATATATATATATATATATATATATATATATATATATATATATATATATATATATAGTTATACTTTATTTCAAAAAACCTTCACATGGATATGCTAGTTAAGTTTTCATCAACTATATAATGCTGTAATACTACTATAATATAACAATTATTCAAAATTTTATGTGTATCTTCTTTAATATTATCAAAATAGTGTTATTTGGTTAATCAAATTAACTGTCTAAATTAACAAAACCATATTAATCAATGCTATTTCAGTTAGGTTTATGGTTAAAATCTCAAACCATAGATAAAACATTTAGCCAAATGTGATTAACCATAACCTATCAAATTAACTAGATGCTGACCCCTAATTAAGAAAGTAATGATATTTTCAGACTCGTCACAATTAATTTAGACAACCTACCAAATTTCAATGTGTTTGGTTAACCCTAGATGTTCTTAATGATTTATGAAAGAAGGGAATAAGGTTTGAGCTCTATCTAATTGACTATTTCATTTATGTGATGAATTCCCTATCGTTATTCTCCTAGGATTGGTCAAACATGCTTTGTAACTTGTGGCCCAATCGGGCTTGATGTGTAATAAAGACACAATCAAAGTCTGACTAGAACTATCAGACCCCATAAGTGTTTCTCTCTTGCCCGACTCCCTAAGACCACTAAGACACATTTTTTTTATCGATTCCCTCTCTCCCTACTAATATTATTTGCAAGGTAATCACTTTATCACAATCTCCAATTCCACCTGAACCACATGATCCCAAATTCAAAGGGCTCTGTGACCTGAGTTATTAGTCGACTAGAGCTTTCCCTCTCCTCTCCTATTTCAACATAGATGAGAGGCCCAAGATACATTGGACATTAAAACCTATAAGACAGACCTCTCTTGTAATCCTTAGATGTGCATGAAGAGATACCTAGCCCTATGCTTTGTAGATTACATCCAATCACTTCCTGCAAACTCATCCACCTTCAATGACTAAGGTGGATTACGTCATTAGATTGCAAACCTTTGAGACAAACTCTAGATTTTGGGAACCCGTCAATGAGGTTCTAGGAAACTTCTAAGTCTGACGATTCTCCTCCAAATTGTAGTATTCAAAATCCCCCCTTTTGCAAGTTCTTGTCACCCCAGATCATTTTTTTCCTCTGATCATCATAGTGTATGATTTCATCATGAAATATTTCCCCTTGCTCCCACGAACATACCCACATCTCAAACTTTCAGTGCATTTCACTCTACTACTTTTTAGATCTCAGACTTATAGCTTAGCTATCATGGGCAACCATTTTTTACATCTGACCATCATCTAGCCTGAATTTGGGCATTTGGACTCCGGCAAAGCAAGGCAAATTCAACTCCGACCTTTCTTTCTTGCAAGGATCTGGTTTAAGAATGGTTGGGGAGCAAGGATCCTTTCTGTAGGCATGGTGTTCTTATTCAAAATGTGGGTGAACAATGCACGGGACCAATCCCTGAGTACACCCTATAATGCTCTCCAAGGGTAGTATGGACTTTTTCACAAGTTTTGAGGAGTAACTGTGCATCTATTGGAGTGTTCCTTGTTGCTAGTTGGATGTGCCTGATTGGGCACCTCAGAGAACACTTGGCTCCTGAATGAGCTGTTGGTTTTGGGTTATGCATCACAAACGATATTTTTGTGATTTATGATTTACTAGTTCTTCAAATATCCATATTAAATCAACCACTTGTCATAAAATTTATTGAATATAAGAACAATTATAACTTAGTTTTGAAGCCTATTTTGACTTGGAATTTTTGTCAACCCCTAAAGAACCATGAAACCTTAAAAGTCAAGTTAAGGATGAAGAATTAATGGTTTTAATTGACTTAAAAGGGAAATTAGGGTTTCAATTGATTTAAAAGGGAAATTAGGGTTTCATAATCCTAAGCAAAGTAACTAGTATGTTCTCTAAGAAGATATTAGCGGTCAATGCACTTTGAACACAAATATTGGTTGATTTTAAGTATGTATGTACAATGAATGCTATGAACATATTATCTACTATTGCAATTGTTCAAAGTCAACGGATTTACAATGAATTAAATGTCATATTTATTGTCAATATTTATTGTATCATCTTTCATACACACTAAAGATAAAGGTACAAATTAGATCTAAGAGAGAGTTAAGAGTTTTCAAGATAAAGATAATGTAAAAAGATAACTTATATAAAACCTCACCAAAAGGATCCTCAGAGAAAAAATAAGAGGCACTTTGGTGCATAAGATAAGAGGCACTTCGATGCAACCCAAGAGGCACTTTGGTTAATAAGAGACGAGGCACTTTGGTGTAAAACTTGAGGATTCTTATATAAGTCAAGATAAATGAAATAACCTAAAATCAATTATGTCTCTTTTTCAATGTTTAATGTCTAAATGTTTATTTTCAATTTACATGTTCTATTTAAGATGTAATATTTTCAATTACACTTACAATTTTGTTTGACACATGGGTAGGGGAACGATGCCCATAGGTAAAGAGCAAGCTTAGAGGAGTAGAGATATCTGTATGCATGGACTAGTTTGAGGATCTTAATGAAGGAAGGACCTAGTGGGGTGCCATCTATAATAGAACATTCTATGTAGGTTTTGAATTAACTTATTAGAAGCATGTATGAGTTAAGTGTGAACATCATGTTATGAACTAAAGGTGTGGGAAGTTGATATTGTATCCTATAATGATTCAATAAGTTATATTTTCATGCAATGATTGTAACATACTGAATTTAGGGTTCTTTTTTCAATTTACCCACTTTCAAGCTTTTATCTCTTTTATGTCCTTTTGGACCTTTTCCTAAGTTTTCCTACTTTTGTATCCTTTTTGGCCTCAATGTTGATATTGAACATTACTTGATGGTGAAATCTATATTTTCCCACATTCATGTCAATGAATGGGTTTTTGCACAAATATAACAACTAAGGTGAATATTGGAGTCTAATAATGCAAATTGGCCATTTATGAGAGATAATGAGTAGATAATGTTAATTTAGAGCTTTTATATCTTTTTGGGATAATAAATGAGTAAATATGTGTAATTGAGTTAATTAATGAGAATAAGACACTCCTTTCCTTCCCTCTCATCTAAAGTGGAAAAAATATATGAAAATATAATATCATAGTGAGATATGGCTCTTAATATTAATATGTGGCATCAATCTAAAATAATCACTCAAGATTTCAATTAAAGAACCTTTTCATATTATTTCACCCTTTTAATGCATTATTATACACATTAATAGTTGATATGGTAGTTAATGGGCAAAACTTATATGAAACGAGAAACTAATTATATAGCATTTCTTTAGACATTAATTCTAGCCTATGGTTAAATTTTGGGGTCATTTGGACTATGTTTGGCCATTCAAATTGATTTTACAAGATTTGAATAAAGTGTGCCTATGGTTTAATATTGATTTCATTAATTACATGTATAAAGCTATGATTCGATTCATTTTCCCTGTCACGCGCTTGGACCAGCGTTGACTTCCATCTAATGGCTATAATTAATCAGATATCGATATGACGGCCTCAACTTCATCTCCTTCCTCCATCCATTCACACGTCTGAGTACTGTAGCGCCACCTTGGCTCCCCGACCTCTTTCTCCCTCGTTTCTTAACCTTTTCGCACGATTCCTCTTCCTATGGATCCTCCTCTCTTTATCGAATCGTTCAAGCCTTAACTCATCCTCCCTCAAGGACCATATCTGAAACGCCTTTCTCGATTCTTCTCCCCCTCTCCACTGAGTTTTCACAGAGGGGACTAGAGCTCTCCTCACGCCTAGATAAGGATGGGGAAAGGACCCCCGAACCGTGAGCTTTCTTCCTCCCCTTCCAATTGGTTTCCTTGTGCCCTGGAGGCCCCCAACCTCCTCATTTTTCTTCTCTGACAACATCAACCACCTACTCACACTCCGAACACCATTGGTTCGATTGACGTGAGGGTAAGCATCATTGACTATCCTTCTTCGTCTTATCAGTCTTTGTTTGCCTCACAGTTGCCCCAATAGTCGTACCCTATGCCTTGGTTTAGTGCCCTCACTGGCATTCACCATCATGGTGCTCCTGTGACCTCTCGGCCCACCAACTTTGTCCTGAAGCTTACTTGAGCCCCCACAAGCATTTTCTGATCATTGACTTTTAGTGCATCATCTATAATACATGGATTTGATCTCGGTTATGCTCCCCTACTTCTTGGGTTTTTCCAGTGTGTTTGGTAGTTGTAGGGGTCTTTACCCTGTGGCCAATGCACCTATGACTTCACTGGACCTCAGCAATCATGCCCATATCTTCTGGTGGTCGAGTTTCTACCTGGTGAGGCGAGGCAGTGCTGGAGTTGAAGGTATCCCTCATTTCCTTCTTTATAATAGCTGAGTGGTATGTCCAGGTATTGTTATCCCCATCATTAATCCATCTAATTCTACTTCTCTGCCATAAGTAGCTCTCACGGTGTTTTTCCAACTCCCAAAGCCTTCTCTCCTTCAGTCGCTCCTCTTCAATCGCCTCTCTAAGAAGAGGTTTATTTCTCAAGTTTAGAGCAGATGCATTGTATTCGTCTTTAGCTTTCAAAAGCAGGTTAGATATATTGATCTTCTTCTTTGCCCAATCTTTCAGGTTAGCTTTCGTCATTTTCAGCTTTGTCAACACGATATATAGGGGGTTACCGTGTATAGGAGTCTGCCAGCTCTTCCTAACTTCCTCCTCGAAACCCTCCCATTCACACCAGAAGTTCAGAAAGCGGAAAGGTCTTGGATTCATCTTCAGGTTGGTGAGGTGAACTCTCATCCACGCATGGTCACTAAAGGGATGCGCTCCCATATTAATGACAGCGTGTGGGAAGGCATTGAGCCAGGCTTCATTAGCAAGACCTCTGTCAAGAAGGCTTGCTATTCTATATTTAGGATCTTGCTTATTGGACCAGGACACCAAGCCGCCAACTCTGTTCAGTTCAAAAAGGTTGGCATCTGTTGTAGCATTATTAAATCTATCCAAGATATGATCAGGGACTCTCAAGCCACCATGCTTCTCTCTGTTCCTTTTAGTACGGTTAAAGTCACCCAACACCAGCCAAGGAATCTCCTCTTGAGCTGTACTGACCATGGTTTCCCAGAGCATATCTCTGTCTCTGTCCAGGTTCTCTCTATATATCCCCGAGATAATACACATGAAACCTCCTTGATTGAAGCAGCTAACTGTCATCATTTGATCAGATATATGGATTGGTTCAACTTGCCATTTACCAGTACTCCATCCCAAAATGATTCTTCCTCCTTCGCAGGCTTCAAGGTTAGATAGAGTACCCCATTGTTTAGGAAAGATCGTTTTAACTCTCTCGGCAATTCTTCTTTTGATTCTGGTTTCAAAGCAGAAAATGATCTCGGCTTCCATCTTTTTCAGAATACCCCTCAACTTCCCCTGTGTTTGGGCAGGGAAGCACCTCGCACATTCCATGCGAGGACCGTCATCTTGTATTTTTGGTTTTTCCCCCTCTACCTCCTCTAACATATTCGGGGGTGGCCCTTTCTTTACCTTTGGCTATACCGCTTCTCGTGTGTCTCGGGCTAGTGCTCCTTCCAGTGTCTTCCTATAGTTCGGTGTCCGCAACCAGGTCGAGAACAGCAAAGGAGTTCTCATTAGTGTTGATCCTTGCCCCTTCAGCAGAGTTGTTGGCTCCCGTAATGTCGTCAGGTGTCTTTTTCATTTCAGCATTTGCCTCTTCTACAACGGTTGTATCTTCAGTGGAGGTAACCACTACCTCCACCACCTCTGTATGTTGTTCTAGAAGGACCTCCTTATCATTGGGGTTTTCGTTTCTCAGATTTCTAGGAATCGGAGGTTTGCTCCTGCTTACCCCTCTACGTTTCTGTCTGCTACTAACTTTCTCCGGTAAATCAACTCTTGGTCTAGTGGTAACAATGGGAGGATCGCGATGCATGGTTCTCACACCAGGGCACTGTCCCTCCACATGTCCACAAACCTTGCATTTCCCACACCTTTCCAGCAGCGCATCATAGATTATCTTCACCTCCAAATTGCTTTTGTTCGGCAGTTCCACCATCACCACCGGTGGAGGCTTCGTATCAGTGCTCACCTCAACACAGACATGAGCACCCCCTGCAAACCGGCCCTGGGTGTGGAAGTTGATGACCTTGGGATCGCCAACCCCACAGGCATTTATGGAGATGGCTCTCCTGGTCCAATGTTGTCCGACATCGAGAAGAGTAACCCATACCGGAGCAGATGTAAGAGCTGCTCGCCTGATATCCGCTTCCAGCGACCATCGCCTAGTAAGGACCAATTTCTGGTCAAAAAACCAGGGTCCCTGATCAGTCGCAATAAGTAGGTCCGCCTCAGTATTGAACCTCTCCAGGAAGAGGCATCCGACCAGCTGGGACAGTTGGAGATCCCCCTTAGGTCGCCACGACCTTAGCATCCACCCATGAAGTTGGCTGAGGGCCGGCTGCCTTCCTAGGACTTGGACGATGACTGAGTGTCTGTGGTACTCCTCCATAGCTTCGACAACTGGCTCTGAGAAAGCCATCCAAGGTCGATCGTCGCCTTCCTTGAACTCTGGTTTCCTAGCATCTCCGGGCATGAGCAGGGGCTTGAACCTTCTATGAACGGCCATCGGTTTGGCCAATGCCTTAGCAAAGGTGCGCCCCACAGTAACATCCGCTTGTGGATCACCCCAAGGCGGTAGGGAAGGGGATGAGGGGAGGGATGAAGAGGGTGTTTCAGAGGTGGTGGAGGCGGGGACGGAGGAGCCCGCCCCCCTAGGTCAGCCGCCATTGGGCCCGGCCAACCCCGGTAGAGATGGAACAGAGCGGGCGGGCAGGTGTCTAGAGAGAGAGTGTTCTTATGAATTATGCTGGAAGAAAAATTGGTCTCATTGGCCCCTTTTATTCATGCATGCATGTGGATGAAAATTGGAAGGAGAGAGTATTTATGAAAGGGATGCCACCCCAGACTTGGGGTTTGGCATCTGATCGAAAGAAGAAAAAAAAACTTTTTGTGGATGGAGAAATGATAAGAAGTGATGGAAGGAAAGTGGGGTAAAGTGGCTGACTTGTGCTCCTTCATTTTATTACTACATTGGGATCAAATCATCATATTATATTAGTTAGTTCATTTAATATAGGGTAAAGGGACGTTCATGAGTATTGTTACAAGTCGTGTTGAAGGCACATGTGGCTTGACCTTTCAGATTCCATCTGCTTATCATGACTTCCAAAGGGGGAGGGATGCTTGAGTGTTGTCATCGGGGCCCAAAACTATTCAAAACATGTCTATCCTTAAAATTCTTTTTGCATGGGTTAGCTTAAGAGAAAAAGGGACAGTTTGTTCATATTTAGCATACATCATAGTGATCGTATAGATAATGGTCACACAACTCGCACACACAAAATGAAAAAAGGAAGAAAACAAATAGAAAACAAAATAGATGCAAATAAAAGATTAAAAAATGCTTTAAAGTGTTTTATATCGTACCCACACCCACACCCTGTACTTTAAACCTTTACTCGTCCTGAGTAAGGAAAAGTTAGGATGGAGGGGAAGAATTTTTAGATACAGAGGGCTTGGCATGTAATATCCATGATCGATATGCCACCTCTTATTTTCTTCCTATTGAAGACAGATGTGGTTTAGCTGTCGAGCCTATCATTGTAATTCAGCCTTGATGTGGTACTGTGCCACAACAATATCCACCATCATTGTTTAAAGGATATGGAATTGCCCATCCTCAGTCTCGTCTTTGTATTTTCACTTAGTTTTGTGGCCATCTAAGTAATGGGTCTTAGCAACACCTATATTCTGGCCATCAATATTGATAGATGAAGAATGTGGTGCTGGATTAATATTCTAAAATTGTCGAACCCAATCGGGTAGATGCTAAAGATCATAAATATTTTTGGATATGGAAAATACTATGTGGTTTCATAGAAGTATTTTGGCTTAAGACTTGCAGAAAATAGTTGCATAAATTTCTAGCTAAGGCCCTAGTTGTAGAAGTTTCCCAGATATAAGGTAGGGAATATCAATTAAGTCATGATTCTCTTTTTGTTTAAGGGCTTCATGTTGGATATCGAGAAAACCAAGAATAGATGTTATTGCAGATACATGCCTTCTTGATTAAACTTCCCACTGGTGATGTGTGAGAGTTGGTGTCCTAGGTGTTGAATGAAAGAATTTCCCTAGTTGAAAGGATGACCATGGAGGATGCACCACATAGATAGAGGTCTGTAGTGGTGACCATGCCTTGAGTTGATTCCTTAAAGAATATCATGTAAGAGAGTACCCATTGTAGATATCAAAGTAGGAGGCTAGCATGGATTTTTTTCATACTGCCAGACTTAGGCTCAGAGGTTCCAGTAACTGTTTCCCAAAAATCATTTGCTATGTAGTTAGGATAGAAGTCTTGTTGTGAATGGCAATTTGACAACCATTCATCATCAACATCTTCGTAAATGATAGCGAGAAATTGGGACAAATTCAGTTGGTGATTTTCACTGAATAGTTGGAAGGAATAGCTGAATCACCCATTATTAGGGTGATGTTTTACGCAGGAAGCCAGAAACTCCAAGGTAAGTGTCGAAAAGACTATTTGTGGTTGGGTCACA
Organism: Alisma plantago-aquatica; assembly: GCA_963693085.1. Taxonomy (NCBI): domain Eukaryota; kingdom Viridiplantae; phylum Streptophyta; class Magnoliopsida; order Alismatales; family Alismataceae; genus Alisma; species Alisma plantago-aquatica. The sequence goes on from OY856414.1 coordinate 658,698,128, forward strand.
AAAGAGTAGATCCAGTTTTGTCACAAGATATCGTCTATTGGGCCGCTCAATCCTAGCTTGCAGAAGGTGATGTTGTAGACCCATTGAAGATAAGTCAAGCCATCCTTCTGGATGACCTCATATCGTCAGTGATGATCTTCAGTGAGGAACTCATGATAGGTGCCAGGAAGAGGGGTGATTCTATCTTCAATCTTTTACCACGGTGCTCCAGGGGTGAAAGGATGTGGTGAAGGCTTTGTTGGTAGGATCTCAACCTCGTCTTTCCATAATTCTTGGCTATGGTCATCTGCTATGGCTGTTGGGGATTGGTGAGAATTGGATCAAAGATTGTGGCGTTGTGGTTGTTGGCGTCGGTGGTAACCAGCTTTTTGTTGTTGTGTCCCCATTTCTATGCTGACACAATGTCCATCTTGTCGTTCATCATGCTTTTGTATTAAGCTTCACCAAGGTCGATCGATGGTGCGAGGTTTCATTGGTGAAAAACTCTTAATTGAGTTGTCTTTGAATAGGTGATTGCTAGGGAATCAGATGACTCCTATTGGAGAGCAATTTGAAGGGCTTTTAGGGGGAAGGAAACAGCAAATTCTTTTTTTTTGCAAAGCGGGTTGCCTCCCGGAAGTGCTTTCTATTTAATGTTGTTTGGCTCAACATGGCACTTCCGCTATATGTGGGTGGGGCATGTAGACCTTGAACCTCTTTGTGTTGTTCCAATATTCCATTATTGGTTTGTCTAACTTCTTGATATTGGGAATTCTTGGGGTGAGGTATCACTTAATTCATTGTCCATTCACTATGAGTTGCCTCTTGCTTCATCTTCCAACACATAAGCTCCATGGGAATAAATTTGTTTTACCACATACGGGCCATACCACCTTGTTTTCAACTTTCCTGGAAAAAGTCACAGTCTCGAGTTATACACAGAAGTAGATATCCCACCTTGATGTCCTTCCTTATTATATGATGATCATGCCAGGTTTTAGTATGTTCTTTATACATGCGTGCACTTTTACAGGTTTACATTCTGAGTTCATCTAATTCCTGAATTTGCAGCACCTGATTCTCCATGGCCATTAATAGATAGAAGTTGAGGGTTTTTATTTCCCAACTATATTTGTTCCATTTCTACTAGTAGGTGGCAAACTTTCCCATAGACTAGGAAAAAAGGAGTTGTGCCTAGTAACATTTTGAAAATAGTTTGATAGGCCCACAAAGCATCACTCAATTGTAGAGCCCAGTCTTTCCTTGTCATGTTCACAGTTTTCTCCAGTATTGCTTTTATCTGCCTGTTACAGACTTCAACTTGTCCCCTGGTTTGGGGTTGGTATGGTGATTTTGTCTTATGGTTTACCCCATATTTTCTTAAGAGTGATTCAAATTTTCTTTTAGCAAAATGGGAACCCCTATCTGAGATCAAAATTTGTGGAACTCCAAATCATGGGAAAATAATGTCCTTGAACATTTTGATAATGGGTTTTAAATCACATGAAACTATGGGAATAGCTTCAAGCCACTTAGATACGTAATCCGCTGCTATGAGAATGTAGGAGAATCTGCATGAAGGAGGGAATGGTCCCATGTAATCGATTCCCCAGACATCAAAGATCTCAAATCCTTGCCATTGTGTAAGAGGCATCTCATCTTGCCTTGATATATTTCCAGATCGCTGACATTGGTCACACAAACGAGTATAATCATAGGCATCTTTAAAGATGGTCGGATAGTAGAACCCGCATTATAAAACTTTAGCAGCAATCTTCTAGGCGGGCATATGCCCCCATGTGGGTCCTAAGTGATAGTCTAGAAATATATTCTTAGATTCTTCATAAGTTACACATCACCGGTAGAGGTCGTCTGCACACAATCGGAAAAGAAACGGTTTCTCCCAATAATATTTTTTGACAACATATAAGAATTTCTACTTACTTGGTCCCTTATATTCTGGGTGAATGATACTTGCAGATAAATAATTAATGTAGTCATCAAACCATGGCCAACTTACCTCAAGGTGCAGTAGGTGATGGTTCGGGAGTTATTAGTCGATTGTTGTTGGTTTATCATCTTTGTGGATGAGTATGCTCAAATGGTCAGCAAAATGTTCTCACTTCCTTTCTTGTCCCTTATTTCAAGGTCAAATTCTTACAAGAATGGGATCCAACAAATGAGCCTAGGTTTGGCATCTTTTTTTTACATTAAATACCTAATAGCGGTGTGGTTAGTGTAGAAAATAACTTTGGATCCCACCAAGTACGAATAGGATTTATCAAAGGCGTACACAATGGCCAACATTTTCCTCTCCATCTGTTACAACCCCAATTTTTGGGTTCAATTGGTGAGAAATGTAATTTCTCATATTAAAGATAATTGAACAAAATAATGATATAATTTGTTTTGAATAAATGGATTTTGTTTACAATAGCCTTGATGATTGTTTTGTGGGCTTTATTGGCTAGTGGGCCCAATAATAAGGAAATGAAGAAAGGAATTCAATTATTAAATTAGTAAATGAATAATTGAGTTTTTGAGAAAAGAAAGAGGTGGAAACCTCTGGAAGGCAAAAGAATAAAATCCAAAGAGGGATTTCATGCCTCTTGGGTTCCTTGGGTTCCAATGAGTCCAAAGTTGCAAAGAAAATGCAATAAGAAAATAAAAGATTAATTAAGTATTTCTTTATTAAGAAAGAAATCGAAAACAATGATAAAATGTGGAAAATAAGTGGAAAAGGTGGAATTGAGTTATCCTTAGTGGGATTTCGTATCCCAAGGATTCCTAATGTTAAAAGGAATACCAATGAGGAAAATAAAAGAGAAATCCTCAAAAAGAGATATTTTAATGAGAAATAAATAAGATAATATGAAGTAATGGAAATAGATGCATCTAGAAGGATAATAAGTATCCTTAATGAGGAATTTCGAAATATTTGAGTTGCTTGGGATCCAAGGAGTCCCAATGAAGAAAGAGGAAAGAGAAAATACCAATAATGTCAAATAAAAAGATAATATGGTGCATAATGAATGTTTTTGGGGTTTTGTTAAGAAAGGAAGTAATTTCTATTAAAAGAAAATAGAAATTTGTGCCAATGGATTAAAAAGCAAGAATAAAGAGAATAAGTGAGAGGAATTTCGAATTCCTAATTATTCAAGAAATAAGAAATATCAAAGAGAGAGAAAGCATGATTCCTAATGAAGGAATAACATTCCAAGTGGGAAAAGGATTTGTTTTCCCTTGAATGAACTTCTTGGGGTGCGAAAACCCTCCCCTATATAAGGGATAGAGCCTATGGCTCGAGTTTAAGGGGATTCCAAGTCCTTTCTCTCTCTTCCTCATCTTCTTCTTGCTTGTTTGCATTTGAAACACTAACAAAGAGTGCTTAATGCTATCTTGGCAGCAACTAGCAGTGGTGAATGGATCTGGGGGAAGGCACGAAGCATCTCCAAGGACCTAGGGTGGTTGGACACCTTTTCCCTGCCAATAGTCGTCGCACAGCACCTACAGCACGACTGTAGGGCCGTCCGCATGAGCAGACCCGGACAGCGCTAGGCGGCAGGTTTATCCTCAAGATCGGGGCTTCCATGGGAGTGCAGAGGAGCTCTGGTGGCAAGGGACCTGTCCCTAGGGGCCGTCGAGGTCCAGGGCAGGAGCATGAGCCGCGCCCATGGCGTCTAGAGTAGTTGCGTCGCGCCGTCTGAAGGAGGAAGACAATGTAGGTTGAATTGGATGGATTTACCCTCCACGGGTATGAAGGTCGGGGAACTCAAAGTAAGGGAAAAGTGGTAAATTCGAAATGTTTCCAAATCTGCAAGTAATGTTGCATGGAAATAGACATGTGGCGCTCTCTGATTGGCCAAAATAAGTGATTTATTGCAAAAATTATATCTAATAATCGGTAGCTCGTATGAATACAAATAATATATGCATTTTGCTCAGAAAAATGAGAGGAATTCAATAAAAATATGTTTAGAATCCAATTCCTTTTAAAATTCAAAAATTAGTGTAAGTTATCAACTTTGATGAATTATAGATTGAGAAACTCTACTTTGAGATGATTAATGTAATTAGTAGAGTTTAATGGGTGATTAAAGTTCATATTAACCTGTTAATTGTAAAAAGGCACATTAAGATCGAAAAGGATGAATTTTGCATGTAATTAGTTTAATTCAGAGATTATGTGCATAAATATGCTTGAAAATTGAAAAGTACATAAAGTTATCATCTTTAATGATTTAATTAATGAAAAAAACCCTTAGATTTGATGATAGATGGATTTAATGATGTTATTTGGATAATTCAAGCCAATATTAACATGTTGTTAATAAAAGTGAAAATAGGATCTAAAAATATGATCTTTTTATATGAATGGTTTAATTTAGGGTTCCATGTGCATGGATATGCATTAATGACCTTGAAAACCCTAATTTAGGTGAATATGTCTTTTAATTGTTTTAATTGTTCAAATCCATGAATAAATAGAGATATGATCCTAAGTCAATTTGAGTATAAAAGTCCATTAAAATGGATAATTTGAGCAATTAGGGTTTATATGAGTAGAAAGAGTTTTTTTAGGGTTTGTTGACCAAAAAGGAATAAAGTTTGAGAAATTGATCTAAGAAACCCTAATGAATACTAATGAAACCTTAATTCAGATTAGAAACCCTAGAAAGTGAATCCAAGTCAATAAAGTAGAATCTTGATAAAGTGTGTAGTAAATAGTGTACATGTGTTTTTCAGGATTCTTGATGATGTGGTTGAATTACTTGCTTGGATTGCTTTCTTGGTTGGAATTGATATTAGCTTGAGAAATCTACTGAACGAGTATGTGGTTACGCTTATGAATAATCGCTTTAGTATCACAGTGATTTTTGAATGTTTTATCGGTTGCTTGAAAATAACTGTTGGATGCCTTTTATTTCATGCAACTATAAAGTGACTATGATTATCACTACAAATATATATAACTAGCTTAGATCTGAACCCACCTCTGTGGCTTGTTAAGGCTAAAAATGGGTAACCTAGAGTAAGGTCTAGGTTATCGTGGGTTAGAAACTAGGCTACCAAGTGTAGTGCCATGAGACCCTTTAGCATGCCATGAGTTAAGGAGTGGACTACTTACGGGTAGTGCCATGTGACTCAACCCTAGAAACGGGTTCACCTATAGGTGGGACCATGAGGGGTTTAATGGGGATCTACTATAAGGAAAGTAGCATCCAGGTCCACTGGAGGGATAGCGTAGAGGATAGGGAATGCATGGATCGCGCAATTATATTTAAAACGTAAAAGTTTTTGTTAAATGGTAATTGGTTGCAATACATTGTTATGAATACTTGCACGATTATTGTTTCCCCCACATACCAGCTTTATGATGACCAACGTTTTGTTTGTCGACGTTTTAGGTATAAAGCCAAAAGGACAAATAGTAAATCATCATATTGTGAAGTACATAAATTAAAATACAAGGAGGATTAGTTAGAGTAGAATTAATATGTGGATAGAAGATTAGAGATCCAAGTTTTCAAAAGGTATGCAAAAGTTTATTTTCTTACAGATTTTCGGTTTAGTCTGTTAAAATTTAATAATTGTTTTTGGTTAATTGCCGAACCTTTGATCCAGAAATTATGGGTGCAACTTCGACCTCTCGGTCTCCCTTAATTGGGGGTTACCGGAAGGTGAGGTCGTAACACCATCTTTGTGTAGTTCCATTGTGCCTCATCGAGGGTCTTTGAAGCATAATAGGTCACTTGGTGATTGTTGTCAATGCATTGTCCCAAGATGGCTCTGACCACGTACTCACTTGTGTCACACATGATTTCAAAGGGTTGGCTCCAGTCAGGTGCACAAATGACAGGGATGGTAGTGAGAGCCTTTTTTAGAGAGTGAAGTTTATTATACATTGTTCACTAAATTCAAACTCATTTTCCTTTATCAAGAGTTTGGTGAGACACTTTGCAACTTGTATGAACCTTCTGTAGAAACCAGCATGGCCAAGGAAAGCAAAAATCTCCTTCACACTCTTAGGTGGGGGTAATTTTTCTATTACCTCCACTTTAGCTGGGTCCACTACTATCCCCTTATTGGAGATTTTATGACCTAGTACAAATCCCTCAAGTACCATAAAATGACATTTTTTTCCAATTAAGAACAAGGTGTGCTTCTTCACACCTTGTGAGAATGGTATCAAGGTTCTTGAGATAATTGTTAAAAGAATCTTCGTAAATAGAGAAGTTGTCCATGAAGACTTCCATGATGGATTTAGTGAGCCCAAAGAAGATGGATGTCATACAGTGCTAAAAAGTAGTTGGAGCATTGCAAATACTAAAGGGCATGGGTCGGAAAGCATATGTTCTGAAGGGACAAGTAAAGGGGGTTTCTTCCTGGTCATCAGGGTGGATGATGTATCTGATAGAACCCAGAATAGTTGTCAATGTAACAAAAATATTAGTGAGTCTCTCTAAAACTTGATCTAGGAATGGGAGGGGGTAGTGATCTTTCCTAGTCACTTTATTCAGCTTACAGTAATCAATGCACATTATCCATCATGTGACTATTTGTGAGGTATAAGTTCTCCTTGGTCATTTTGAACTACTGTTATCCCACCCTTTTTGGGTACCACCTGAACCTGCATCATCCATTGGGAGTCCAATATTTGATATATAATCCTTGCACGTAGTAGTTTTATCACTTCTTTTTGCACAACTTCCTTCATATTCAGGTTGAGTTTGCATTTAGGGCCTCTTAAAGGTTTGTGATCCTCCAACATTGGTATCTTGTGCATACATATGGCAGTGCTTATTCCAGTAAGGTCACTCATGTTGTATCCCAAGGCTTTCTTCCATTTTCATAGGATCGTCATTAGGTTATCTTCTTTCCCTTTTCTGAGTTTGGAGCTTATTATAACTGGACATAGGTCTTATTCATCGAGGAATCGGTAATTAAGTCCTTCCAGTAGCATCTTCAATTTAGGTTTCACTTGGATCGATGCTTCTAGGGAGATTTTTTCAGCCATCCGTGGATCTTCGAAGGTTTTAGAAGGTTCCTCTTATGATTTTGCGGTGTCTAATTGCTTTATGAACATGGAGAGTTGGGGGTCTACCTCAGTGGCTTCTTCTCCATCAAGAGTTGCTTGTAGAGGATCTTCATAGGATATCTATCTGGATTGGTTTGTATCTTCAACACAGCCTACGGAGAAAACTTCTACAGTGAAGCCTTGTGCCTTTAACCCGTCAAGGACTCAGTATTCAAGGGTCTCCTCGCTTAGCCACAGAAGGAGCGTTCCTGCTTGGACATCTATTAGGGCTCATGCCTTGGCCACGAAAGGTCTCTTAAAAATCAATGGATAGCGATCATCTTCTTTAATATCCATAAACACATAATCGCATGGAATGCAAGTGTTTTTCAATTTAACCAGAACGTTTTCTATTATCCCCAAAGGTTTTATTGTGGAGGCATCAGTTAAGTGGATAGTCATGGCAGCCAGTAAAAGGTCAGTGAATCCTAATCGTCAAAATAGCGTGTACGGCATTATGGAAATACTTGCTCTTAAATCGGACAACCCCTTGTGATAGGTATTGTCCCTTAAGAAATAGTCTATCTCAAAGGATACTGGGTCCTTCTGCTTCTGAGGTGTCTAATTATGCACTATATTGGAATATATTTTTTGCAAGCTTCATTGTTTTACATCCCCCTGTAGAATATTTTTTGAGAGGAGAGTATTGAGATATTTGGTCCAAGTTGGCAGTTCAATAAGTGTGTCAATCAATGGAATATTGACGTGAAGTTTTTTCATGGTTTCCTTGAATTTCATGAACCGATTGTCTAGTTTGGATTGTTTTAGACGTCCTTTATAACATATGCAAGGCTTATGTGCATGTACTTCAATGAGAGGCAAAGATTTGGAGTCAGTCGTCATTGCATTGTTAGTCATTTTGTCACTGATCTTTGATTGAACCTTTTCTAAATCTTTCATGTATTCATTGGGTTTGATAGGAGGGGTAGAGTATTCATTTTATGACTTGGTCATCACTATGTTTAGCTGCTCGGATTACTTGAGGTTGACTTCTAACTGACTGGTGTTTGCAACTACTGGTGGCAACTGATTTGTTGTCAAATGGTCGACCTGGGATTCCAGTAATTTGTGATTGGTCATTACTTCAGCGATTAGGTCCTGACATCCTACAATCATTTCTTAAAATGTCATTATCTAGTCCAACATCTATGGAGTCTCTCCTTGAGTCAATGGTACATGTGGTAGCCTTTGATAGTCCTGAATGAAGGAATTGAATCCCAAGTTTTCCAAACCATGAACATTTGGGAGCCGACCATAGGTCTTTTGTGACAGAATTCATAGGTGAGTGTAACAATTTGTATTGGGGTGTTTTTATTCTTCTTCTCATATGTGTTAAAATATCTTTCAAGATCCTCTTGCTTGTTGAAGATGGATTTTAAAATCTTAGATATGGATTCGAGTTCCAAATGATTTTTTGTTCTGTTGGTTTCTATATTGATTCTTCACGGCGGTCCCACCCAATGGGTTTGATTTTTGGTTGCAAGCTCAAATATCCTTAGTATATTATTGAGACTTTGTCGCATGAAATTTCTTTTAGAGGAAGAATCAAGAAACTTCTTGATCTCGTTATGGACTCTTTGATAGAAAAACTTGATGACCAGATTTTGTAGGATATAGTGATGTGGGCACTTGCATATTGAGGAATCATTCCCATGCATTGTGCATGGGTTCCTCAGGTGCTTGATCGAATCTGGTAATTTGTCCACGCATCAAATATGTCAATGAAGGTGGGTAGAATTTTTCCAGGAATTTGTTCTCCAAGGCCTCCCATGTAGTGATTGGGCCTCCTCAGAGAGCATTATACCATGCTCTAGATTTGTTTGTGAGGGAATATTTGAAGAGTTACAATCGTATAGCATCATCAGTGGTGCATGTTGGCTTCATCATCGAACACAACTCGATGAATATAAGAAGATGTTCTCAGAAGTCATATCTGATTCTTCCTATAAAAGAGGAGTTTTGTAAAAGCCTGACCCATTGGACTCTGATCTCGATCGAGTCGCCTGAGGGTTGGAACGGATGAGTCAAGTCAATGCCCTTGGGAATGGAGAAATCTTGAAGTTCTTTCGCACGCTTTGTGTCTTGGGTGGCTTCTATACTTCGCCTTGAAATTGGCTTACACTTGTTTTCTAGCTTCTAAGATGAGTATTTCTCATTGGGCTAAAATAGTTGCATTCATGCATGCTTGGATTGCTGCTTCCACAGCCTCAGCAGATGCCATGGCTCTCTCCTTGTGAATTTTTTTGAAGGTTCTCTCAATTTTAGGATCGAAAGGAATTCTAGAGTCAAGACTCCTTGATCTTTGCATAGGCTAGAAGTACCTAAATGGAGAAAGGATGGTTGTGAAATATGTGCTTGGTTCTAGAAGATTTTCAATATTATCAAGAAAAGTAAATATATAAATAAAAACCCTAATTACACTTACACTTCTGAAAATATTTAGTGTAACATCCCTGGCCTGGGTTATGCTCTAACTTTAGATGTTTTGTTTAATAAAGTTAATTATATGATTTCTCTTATCTTTTGAAAAGTAATTAAGGCTCAAGAGGAATTTATGTTTCATTTTAGTCCTTTTTGAATAATGTTGAAACAATGTTTTGTTTGTTTTGGACTAAAGTGCAAATTACCCAAGTTGAGGGGTTAACTTGCAAATGTTACATGATAAAATGTTCCTCAGATGTTGAAGCATCATAAGAATGGAAATGATGTAGAGGTATGTCTATCACAAGCCTGAGTACTAAGAAAGAGCTTGTTAAGTAATGTTTGTGCATTAAAACCTAGTTTTGGTGTAATGTGCAATTTACCCAAAACCTAGGGTTCAATATGCAAAATACCATCTCTAGAGAGTCCTTCATGATTCTTGGCATCATTTAGAGAAAATAAAATGAGAGGGGCGTCTCACTTGAATCACTTTGGAGGAGAGAGAATCTTGATATTAAAATAATCAAGATTTAAGCATAATTGAAACCCTAATTCAATTTAATGCAAAAATAAATATATTAATTGAAGTGCCCTTCAACCAAAAATGAGATGGTTGAATTTGCATAAGTGTGAACGTCCTTGTGCTTTTCAAAGGCCACGAAATATCTAAAGTGAGTGGAGAGCCCACTCACATTAGTTAACTAAAAAGTAATATCCACTCAATTTTGGATATTATTATAATGGTTAAGGTGCTTAATTTGTTTTCTTTAATTCATGGATAATGAAAAGGAATTACAAGGTGGGGGAGATGGCTTCGTATGCAAGGGATGGAGGGGAGTATGTGGCACAAATTTTGGGAGTTAAAGGATTTTTATATCACTTTCTCCCTCATCAAAATTTCCTTATAAACTTCCATTTCCAACCCAAATGAAAGGCTTTTTTCGACCCTTCTTTCTTTCCTTGCTTTGTCCATGCACAAAGAAGCTTAGGAGCAACAGGAGGACATGCCCCAACCTGTAGGTAAGATCCATAGTCATCTTCAACCTTGATTTCATGGTAGAAATCGAAATTCAATGCTGAATTTCTTCTTTTCTTCATTCAATCTTCAACCTTAGCCATTCATTTCACTCAAAGACTTGAGAACGGGCCTTGGACAGTTGAGAGAGATTCATTCACCATTGAGGACGTGAAGCTTGAATCTTGGATTCAGTTTTGAAGGCGGGTTATATAACTTGAACCCTTAAATGTCATTATTGCTTGTAATTTATTCACTATGTGTTGAAACTTTCTTCTTTCTCGATTTTCCTTTTGATTAGTTGTTGAAATCACATAAGAACCACAATTGATTTCGAAGGTTTGGAGCTTGAAGATGATGATGTCATCTTAAGTACACACCTCAACAAAGGAAGGGGCAATTGGTTTTCAAAACCGATTGAGCTAATTTGGTTTCAAAACCGAATGAGTTGATTCAGTTTCAAGACTGAATGGGCAATAGAACCCAAGACCGAATAGGCAATTGAACCCAAGACCTAATGGGCAATTGAACCAAAGACCGAATGGGTAATTTACTTCAAACCAAATGGGTAATTAAGTTCAAGACCGAATGGGTAAATGACTACAAGATTGAATGGGTAATTGAGTTCAAAACCAAATGGATAATGGATCTCAAGATCGAATGGGTAAATTGAACTTCAAAACTATTTGAGGTTAATTGCTAATTTGATTGATGAATATCCAATGACTCAAATTGATTTGATTATAATTAACTCTAGAATGAATGATCCTGGGATTGCAAACCCTAATCGATTGATTGAATAATTCCTAATTGAATTGGATCAATTTCATGGTTGATGGACCAAACGGTCTCAAGACCATTTGGATTTCAAGGGATGTGATACATGATTAAAGATCCAAGGGCTGTAATTGGATGTACTCTCAATGGTTCAATTGATGATCGATTCAATAAAGCAAACCCTAAAATCAATTGATTGATTAGAGGAAACCCTACTTGGTCCAATCAGTTTCAAGGTAGTTTAGACCAAATGGCCTTGAGACTGTTTGGTATCAAACAGTCCTCAGACCATTTGGAGGGAAAACAGTCTCAAACCGTTTGATGTCCATTTGGTTTCATTTTAGCAAATGGTTTCAAAACCGAATGAAGGAGTTAGTGCAAGACCGAATGAAGGTCAAAATATTTCAAGATCGTATAAAGGTCGAATACCCAAGATCATTTCAAGGTTTAATTGATTTGAATATTGTAAGTACAATCAACCCCATGATTGTTGATGATGTTTATCAAAGGTAATTACAATGGTTGTACCTTCAAGGTACTTAAGGTCCCGTTTGGATGCCACATTCAAGATTACAGCTGTATTCCTAAGTTTTAGGAGTCTAAATGCGGCAAAGCGGACTGTTACAATTCGAAAATCTCTTGTTTGTGTTGGGTTTCCTTGCCTCCCACGCCGGGCTGATCTGGGAACAGTGGACTTCTCCTTCCGCCAAGCTGTTCACAGCAGACGAGAAGGCGTCCATCCGGCAAGCTGTTCACACTTCGCAGCTGACGGTGGCTATAGAGAAGCATGGTGGGATCGGCACGGCAGGACCAGGTGGGAGTATGGGGGATGTCAGGAGAAGCAGCGACCAAAAGGTATTGCTACTGGAAATAGGAATGGTTAACAGGAGGAACAGAGGAGGGATCTAGGGATGGAGGTTGAGGGTGAATGGGAGGCGGCACAGCCAAGAAAGACCGTGTAGGAGGATGCAGTTCGAGGAGAGAGAGGAAGGACAAGTGGGGACGGGTGTTGGATGTGCGCCTTTCGTGGACATTCCGAATCATGCCGATTCTGACGGGATTCAGAAAGCGGCATTCATTCACGTGAGAATACCAGTCCAGAAATGCTAGTAATTATCGACTCCATCAGCGAATTAGCCAAACCGTGTATTTATAATAGTCAGTACTTAAAATACCATCTTTAATTACAATCCCTTCGTCAAATGCAGTGGCCAAACGGCCCCTAAGTGATTAGTACCTCTTGAGTGTTTAATTTTTTATGCTTATGGAAGCAATGACTTAATACACTATGTAAACCCTTCATTCAAGTTGAGTTAACCTAATCTAATCAAGTTGAAGTAATTAATATCCTAGAGAGGATAAGAGAGGGAGGAATCCATACATGTATGATAATCATGTAATGGTTAAATCTCAACACTCTCAACATGAATAAAATATGTAATTAGGGTATGATTCTTGATAAAGAGATCATGAGACCCTAATTGAAAAGGTTGATGCGTCCTAACCCTAAAATAGGACAATGCTACATGAAACCCTAATCTAGGGTAATGATGTAACCCTAATCTAGGGTAATGATGTAACCCTAATCTAGGGTGATGATATAAGAAATCCCAATTCAGGGCAATATAAAGAAAAACCCTAATTAAGGATGATGACATGTGAAACCCTAATCAAGATTCATGCCATGTGAAACCCTAATGCAAAGAGGTAATGTGAAACCCTAATTAAGGATGATGACATGTGAAACCCTAATGTAGAGAGGTAATGTGAAACCCTAATTAAGGATGATGACATGTGAAACCCTAATTAAGGGTGATGACATGTGAAACCCTAATTAAGGGTGATTTCATGTGAAACCCTAATTAAAGATGATGACATGTGAAACCCTAATTAAGGGTGATGTCATGTGTAATCCTAATTAAAGATGATGACATGTGAAATGCTAATTAAGGGTGATGTCATGTATAATCCTAATTAAGGATGATGACATGTGATACCCTAATTAAGGGTGAAGTTGTGTGAAACCCTAGTTAAGGGTGATGTCAAGTGAAACCCTAATATAGAGATGTGATGTGAAATTCAATTCAGGGTGATTCTATGTAATGTTATATGAAATCCTACCCTAAAATAGGGTGAAGGTATGTGAAATCCTAATTTTGGGTTATAATGCATAAAACCCTAACGTTGGGTAATATGATGATAGACCATAACCCTAATTTTGGGTAATGGGATGAGTATCCCTAATTGATATGAAATTTGGAAATCTTAACCCTAATAAGGGAATAGTGATGCTACTCTTACATTACATAATGCTGATATGTAATTGATATAATTGTTATAATGTGCACTAATCATGCAGGTATCATGAGATATTGAACATAGCCAGGTATGAGCTATGATGTTTTATTATTGAAATTGTTGTATGGGCCTCGTGAGCCATAATATGCTTTGTTGCCTAATAAGAGGTAACAAAAGATTAATGGGCTTTAATAGCCATGTGAAATGCTTGTATTGCAAGTATCATGTTTACCTTGGTCAGATGACCTGAAGGTGTTAGTTACTTGATAAGTGGTAACAAGTGATCTTGATGAAATGAGGGTTTGAATACCCATATTCCATAATCATGATGATAAGATGTTAAGTGATGAGAATACCCCTGATGTGACAAGGGATTGAGATCCCAATTGTTTTATAAAGCTTTGAAAAGTACTTGTTAGAAGCATGACACATTCTTTGTAGCATTTGTGATAATAAATTATATTTGAAAACATGACTGACGCTAAAAGGATATGGTAATGTACTTAAATAATCCAGTTAAATCTTATCATGTAGAGCCCTGACCATAGATCCATCATCGTCGGTAATTGGTGATGGTGAAACAGGTTTTCCTACGGGAACTCCTGGAGGGCATACTATTGAGTATGTGGGGGTTATGGGTGCAAATATCCTTACGCCCTAATGGAGGAATTGATGTGAGGTAAACATTAAATCTCTCAATCCTTCATTATATATGTCGGGATGGATGTATCACTAATCTCCTGAATGCCGGGATGGATGTATCACTAATCTCCCGATGATGGTAATACCGGATCGATGTGAGATAAACATGAAATCTCTCAATTGTGAAGAGAGTACAGTTGCCACTGTAACTCTATAGCAAAGTTATCAGTATACCCTGGAAAGATATTTAGCAGAGACACAATATGTCCTGCATTTTGTCCTCACATTGACTGAGGAAGATGAGGTCATGAGAATCTATCTCTTCCATTGACCTATGTATGGTACCGATTTTGATTTCGCAATGGTCAGTTGGAGTATGAGAGGTATACCTCATCTCCTCATGGCTTAAGTATGACTGTAAAATGTAATCAGCCATGTAGCATATTTGCTTAAGGTTGAAATACGAGAATCATTGCTTGATGATATCTTGCTTAGTATATCCTAGATGGATAAATGTTATACATGTTCTTCATATTCCTTATTGGATAAATGACATACTGCTTTATCAAATTATAAGCTGAAATACTTTGAAGAAGAACATTGCTCTAATATGCTTAGATAATTGATTTATCTATTGTTGAATACTTATGATTCTTCTGCTCAGTTTTATTCTACTAATTTACAATGATAATATTTCTGGCGAAGAGTTATATCTCTCGCTGGGACAATTTCAATTGTCTCACCCCCATGGGATCCAATTTTTTAGGTAAACGCAGAAGAAGAAGCGGAAACCCTACTGTAGGGGAAGAGTAGCAACCGAGAAAGTAGTGAAATTCTCAGGTGGAGACACTGGTTGTCATGTCTTGTATATAGAGTCCTATGTGTCGTCTCTGCACTCTCAGGTCCTCGGAGTCAGTAGCTAGTTTAATGAACTGATCTGAGTTTTCAGCTTGATGCCTCCAGGTTCTTATGTTGTCTATGTATAGTTTTTAAAAAGACAGTCAATGCTTGTAATCCTTGAGAAGAGATGGTACAGAATATGTACTTATGAACCAAGATGTAAATAAAGTACATTGGTTCTTGATAAAAGAGTTTTCCTGTGTTTGGATCTCTTTGCAAATGGTTTTAATTTTTAGTGATTTTCAGTAATTCTGTTGTTGATGTTCGCTTTCGCTTGGTGAATGACATTTTGTTCAAACACTTTGCCACAAATTAGTGGTATCAGAGCTCTAGGTTCGCTGAGTCTACAGAGACATAGGATTAAGGTTGTTGAGTCTGTTCTAGTGTCTTCCAGTAATCTGATAGTGTCTTCTACTCATATAGGAGGAGAAAAGAACTTAAAGATGTCTGGATCACACGAAGAACATGTTGCTAAGAGCAGCATTGTTGTACTAGGAAGAGGTGCAAGAGATCAGAATAGGGATGGACGAGAACTTGGACATCCCCAGCTTAACCAAGTTGTATTGGAAAACCTAGCCTTCCATGGTTTGTTTGGGTAGTTCATGGAAACCATGACGCATATGTCGGATAGGATGCCACCACCTACACCTAGGGCACCAACTCACCATGAAGGATAGGGCATCGGTAAGACTTTCGAATGACTTCGTCGGGTTGGAGCCACAGAATATGCTGGTACAGCTGACCCAGCAAATGCAGATATGTGGCTGACTGAGCTAGAGAAGGCCTTCAGAATCCTTAATATCCCTAAAATAGAAAAGGTGAGTCATGCAGTGTACCTTCTTAAAGGGAGTGTTGGACACTGGTGGACAATAGAAGAGGGTAAGAGGCCAGGTGTTGAGATTGGATGGGAAGTATTCTGATGAGAATTCATCAATAAATACTTTCCTAAGATGTTTCTAGATGAGAAGATATCTTAGTTTGAGAGGTTAAGGCAAGGACCAATGAACATTAGCGAGTATGAAGCTAAGTTCATGGAGCTTTTGCAATTTTGTTCGCATATGGCAACTAATGATGAAGAAATAATTTGGCGTTTTGAGAAGGGGTTGAATGCTGATTTGACTACTCTTGTGTCTGCCTTAGAGAACAGGGAGAGGTTCGACACCTTTGTGGAGTCTGTGAGACGGATAGAAAGGTCGGTGATTGATAAGCGTCAGACCTAGAGTAAGAAGGTGTATACTCAGTTTCAAGGACAAGGGTCTAAAATTTTCAAGAAACTGAGATTTTCTGCACCAATAGCACCACCAAGATTCAATACCCACACACAATGGATGTTGAGTACGGGTAGAGGCCGTAGTTTACCACCAGAAGGAGCCCACAGCTCAGCATCAGTGTCGGTAACAGGACCACCCAGGCCACAGTCGGGGAATAGAGGTGGTTTTATATGTGGAAAGATGGGGCATTTGATGAAAGATTGTCGAGCTAGAGAAGTAAGTGTGACTCAACCTCAGAGGCAGAGTCACCAAGGCTCTCAGAGGTGATAGTTTCCGAGTGGCGCCAGAGGACGTGGATAAGCGTCCCAAGCTGGTTTGTCAGCACCCAAAAATCAAACACAGGGTCAACAGTAAGCAATGGTGAGATTCTATGCGATGAATCAACCCAAAGCAGTAGTCAACCCTCGAGTTGTGACATGTCAGATGGAACTATTTCATTCTGATTTGTCTTCATCCTGATTCGTATCTATTTTAATGAATCTGGGTGCTACGCATTCTTTTATCACTCGAAGAGTGATTCATGACTACAACATGACTGTCAGTCATAGAGCAGATAGTATGTTATTAAAAACCCCTTTGTTAGGATCTGTAGTGTTGCGGTAGGTGTGTTCTCCCTGCATTCTTTCCTTTTCTGAACATCGCATTCAGGTGGATCTTATACCACTTGAGATGCACGGGTTTGATATAATCCTTGGGATGGAAACCCTATAAAAATATAAGGTAGTGTGGGATTGTGATTCCAAGCAAGATGTGTTCACTGATGATGGTGACACATGGATCTTTCAGGGAGATAGAAATATTCTTCCAACTTGTCTTGTGTCAGCTATGGTAGCTGAAAAGCTGATGAGACAAGGATGCTTTGCATTCTTGGCACATGTGGTAGATACCACAATGGAGAGCCCTAATCTTTTTGAAGTTCTGATAGTTAGGGAGTTTGAAGATGTGTTTCATGAGGAACTTCCAGGTGTACCTCTGCCTCGAGAGATTGATTTTGAGATTAATCTAATCACAGGCACGCAACCAATAGCACAAGCACCGTATAGAATGGCACCTGTTGAGATGGCAAAGCTCGAGAAACAGCTGCAAGAGTTGCTTGAAAAAGGTTTTATCTGACCGAGTACTTCACCATGGGGTGCTCCGGTCCTCTTTGTTAAGAAGAAGGATGGATCGATGTGGTTATGCATTGATTACAGGCAATTGAATAAAGTAACCATAAAGAACAAGTATCCTCTGCCAAGGATCGATGACTTGTTTGATCAGTTGTGTGGTGCAACTATCTTTTCTAAGATAGATCTAAGGTCGGGATATCATCAGTTAAGTATCAAGGAGAGTGGCATACCTAAGTCTGCCTTTAGGACAAGGTATGGTCACTATAAGTTCATAGTTATGTCATTTGGACTAACTAATGCACCAGCTGCATTCATGGAACTTATGAATAGAATCTTTTGACCTTTTCTTGATCAGTTTATAGTAGTCTTCATAGATGACATCTTGGTATACAGTAGAGATGCTCAACAGCATGAGCAACACCTCCGTCAAGTATTAACTTTGCTAAGAGAACATAAGTTGTATGTTAAGTTTAGCAAATGTGAGTTCTGGTTACCAGAAGTTTCTTTTCTAGGACACGTAATATCTGCCTCAGGTATCTGTGTTAATCCTATGAAGGTAGAATATGTCCTATAATGGGAACAACCAAAGACACCGATGGAGATACACAGTTTCCTAGGGTTGGCAGCATATTACAGGAGGTTCATTAAGAACTTCAGTTCTATAGCTTTACCCCTAACCAAGTTGACCACGAAGGAGGTTCCTTTTGTCAGGAATGACAAGTGTCAACATTCTTTCCAGCTGTTAAAAGAAAGGTTAACAAGTGCAACTGTGCTGGTGTTACCCGAGTAAGGGAAGGGGTATATAGTTTTTTGTGATGCATCTAAGAATGGTTTAGGATGTGTGTTGATGCAAGATAATCAAGTGATTTCTTTTGCCTCTCGACAGCTTAAGAAACACGAGGAGAATTATACAACACATGATCAAGAGCTAGTTGTTGTTGTCCATGCTTTGAAAATCTGGAGACATTATCTCTATGAGGAAACATTTCAGATTTTTACAGACCATAAGAATCTATAATATATCTTCTCACAACATGAGTTGAACATGAGATAACGCCGCTGGATGGAGTTAATCAAGGACTGTGATTGTACAATTGATTATCATCCAGGGAAGGCTAATGTAGTGGCTGATGCACAAAGTAGGAAATCATCATCACCAGTCTTAGATAAAGCACAGTTGAACTCCTTAGTGTGCTTTAAAAGAGATATGCCCATCTGCTTAAGACAAAACAATATACAGCTTAAGGTATCGTTGTTAGTCGGGCTGTTAGTTGAGATGCAAAAACAGCAGATTAAAGAAGCACATCAAGCTGATGTTGTAGTTCAGCAGATTAGGTCAGAGTATGGTAGTGAGAAACGGGATGGCTTTCATGAATCAGAGGATCAGGTAGTCTGTTACCATGGTAGAATGGTAGTACCTGATGCCGATGACTTAAGGGAGCTAGTCTTGGAGGAAGCTCATTCTTCGATGCATGCAATGCATCCAGGGAGCACCAAAATGTATCATAACTTGAAGGATATGTATTGGTGGCCTGGATTAAAGAAAGATGTTGCTGAGTTTGTTATGCGGTATCCAGTGTGTCAGTAGGTTAAAGCTGAATATCAAAAGCCCGTAGGAACAATGCAACCATTTCCTATACCGTAGTGGAAATGGGATCATGTGACCATGGACTTTGTGGTTGGTTTGCCTAGAACAACCAAAGGTCATGATTCCATATGGGTGATAGTTGATAGGTTGACTAAGACAACACATTTCCTTCCTATCAAAACAACCTACACTAATGAGAAGCTTGCATAGATATATATAGATGAGATAGTGCGGTTGCACGGGGTTCCATCTTCTATTATTTCAGATCGAGGTCCCCAGTTCACGAGTCATTTTTGGGAACAACTACATAAAGCTTTGGGTACGCATTTAAGGTTTAGTACATCCTTTTACCCATAGACAGATGGATAGTCTGGGAGAACCATACAAACCTTGGAGGATTTGCTTAGGGTATGTGTCCTTCAGTTTGTAGGAAGTTGGTATCTACACCTAAGCTTGATAGAATTTGCTTATAATAATAGCTATCAGCATAGTATTGATATGGCACCATATGAAGCATTATATAGTATATGTTGTAGATCTCCTTTGTATTGGTATGAAATAGTAGAATATCAACTTTTGGGTCATGAGCTTGTGCAGCAGACAACTGAAAAGATTAAAGTAATACAACAACAGTAAAAGACTGCACAGGATAGATAGAAGTTGTACGCCGACAAATGGCAAAGACCTTTAGAATTCCAAGTTGGAGACAGAGTATATCTCAAGGTCTCGCCTTGGAAAGGTGTTCTTAGATTTGGAAAGAAGGGAAAGTTAGCTCCTAGATTTATGGGGCCTTATCCAATCATTGAACGGATTGGAAAGGTAGCCTATAAGCTGGAATTGCCACCTGAGCTACATAAGTTGCATCCAGTGTTCCATATCTCCATGCTGAGAAAGTGTCATCCTGACACAGAGTTAGTTTTGCAACCTGTGGAGGTAGAACTAAATGATGATATATCATATGTTGAAGGACATGTGATGATCCTTGATAAAAGAATTAAAAAACTGAAAAAGAAAGACATATGTCTTGTGAAAGTTCTCTGGCATCATCATGGCATTGAAGAAGCTACGTGGGAGCTAGAGGAAGAGATGAGGAGGAAATACCCTTCTCTTTTCTCTTGATGATTTCGGGGATGAAATCCCTGTTAGGGGTGGATAAATTTGTAACATCCCTGACCTGGGTTATGCTCTAACTTTAGATGTTTTGTTTAATAAAGTTAATTATATACTTGTTATTATCTTTAGAAAAGTAATTAAGGCCCAAGAGGAACTTATGTTTCATTTTAGTCCTTTTTTAATAATGTTGAAACAATGTTTTGTTTGTTTTGGACTAAAGTGCAAATTACCCAAGTTGAGGGGTTAACTTGCAAATGTTACATGATAAAATGTTCCTCAAATGTTGAAGCATCATAAGAATGAAAATGATGCAGATGTATGGCTGCCACAAGCCTGAGTACTAAGAAAGAGTTTGTTAAGCAATGTTTGTGCATTAAAACCTAGTTTTGGTGTAATGTGCAATTTACCCAAAACCTAGGGTTCAATATGCAAAATACCACCTTTAGAGAGTCCCTCATGTTTCTTGGCATCATGTAGAGAAAAGAAAATGAGCAGGGAATCTCACTTGAATCACTTTGGAGGAGA
Organism: Alisma plantago-aquatica; assembly: GCA_963693085.1. NCBI lineage: Eukaryota > Viridiplantae > Streptophyta > Magnoliopsida > Alismatales > Alismataceae > Alisma > Alisma plantago-aquatica. The sequence continues at coordinate 658,718,844 of OY856414.1, forward strand.
GAGAATCTTGATATTAAAATAATCAAGATTTAAGCATAATTGAAACCCTAATTCAATTTAATGCAAAAATAAATATATTAATTAAAGTGCCCTTCAACCAAAAATGAGATGGTTGAATTTTCATAAGTGTGAACGTCCTTGTTCCTTTCAAAGGCCACGAAATATCTAAAGTGAGTGGAGAGCCCACTCACATTAGTTAACTAAAAAGTAATATCCACTCAATTTTGGATATTATTATTATAATGGTTAAGGTGCTTAATTTGTTTTCTTTAATTCATGGATAATGAAGAGGAATTACAAGGTGGGGGAGATGGCTTCATATGAAAGGGATGGAGGGGAGTATGTGGCACCAATTTTGGAAGTTAAAGGATTTTTATATCACTTTCTCTCTCATTGAAATTTCCTTATAAACGTTCCATTTCCAACCCAAATGAAAGGCTTTTTTTTACCGTTCTTTCCTTCCTTGCTTTGGCCTTTCTTTCCTTGCTTTTTATGTGCACAAAGAAGCTTAGGAGAAATAGGAGGATGTGCCCCAACCTGTAGGTAAGCTCCATAGTCATCTTCAACCTTGATTTCATGGTGGAAATCGAAATTCAATGTTGAATTTCTTCTTTTCTTCATTCAATCTTCAACCTTAGCCATTCATTTCACTCAAAGACTTGAGAACGGGCCTTGGATAGTTGAGAGAGATTCATTCACCATTGAGGACGTGAATCTTGAAACTTGGATTCAGCTTTGAAGGCGGGTTATATAACTTGAATGCTTAAATGTCATTATTGCTTGCAATTTATTCACTATGTGTTGAACCTTTCTTCTTTCTCGATTTTCCTTTTGATTAGTTGTTGAAATCACATAAGAATCACAACTGATTTCGAAGGTTTGGAGCTTGAAGATGATGATGTCATCTTAAGCACACACCTCAACAAAGGAAGGGGCAATCGGTTTTCAAAACCGATTGAGCTAATTCAGTTTCAAAACCAAATGAGTTGATTCGGTTTCAAGACCGAATGTGCAATAGAACCCAAGACTGAATGGGAAATTGAAACCAAGACCAAATGGGAAATTGAACCCAAGACCTAATGGGTAATTTACTTCAAATCGAATGGGTAATTAAGTTCAAGACCTAATGGGTAAATGACTACAAGATTGAATGGGTAATTGACTTCAAAACCAAATGGATAATGGATCTCAAGATCGAATGGGTAAATTGAACTTCAAAACCATTTGGGGTTAATTGATAATGTGATTGATGAAGATCCAATGACTCAAATTGATTTGATTATAATTAATTCTAGAATGAATGATCCAAGGATTGCAAACCCTAATCGATTGATTGAAGAATTCCTAATTGAATTGGATCAATTTCATGGTTGATGGACCAAACGGTCTCAAGACCGTTTGGAGTTAAAGGGTTGTGATAGATGATTGGAGATCCAAGGAATGTAATTGGATGTACTCTCAATGGTTCAATTGATGATTGATTCAATAAAGCAAACCCTAAAATCAATTGATTGATTGGAGGAAACCCTACTTGGTCCAATCGGTTTCAAGGTGGTTTGGACCAAATGGTCTTGAGACCGTTTGAGTCCACATGGTCTTGAGACCATTTGGGATCAAATGTTCCTTAGACCGTTTGGAGGGCAAACGGTCTCAAACCGTTTGATGTCCATTCGGTTTCATTTGAGAAAATGGTTTCCAAACTAACTGAAGGAGTTAGGGCAAGATCGAATGAAGGTCAAAATATTTCAAGACCGTATAAAGGTATAATACCCAAGATCATTTGAAGGTTTAATTGATTTAAATATTGTAAGTACAATCAACCCCATGATTGTTGATGATTTTTATCAAAGGTAATTACAATGGTTGTACCTTCAAGGTACTTAAGTGATTAGTACCTCTTGAGTGGTTAATTTTTTATGCTTATGGAAGCAATGACTTAATACACTATGTCAACCCTTCATTCAAGTTGAGTTAACCTAATCTAATCAGGTTGAAATAATTAATATCCTAGAGAGGATAAGAGAGGGAGGAATCCATACATGTATGATAACCATGTAATTGTTAAATCTCGACACTCTCAACAAGAATAAAATATGTAATTAGGGTATGATTCTTGATAAAGAGATCATGAGACCCTAATTGAAAAGGTTGATGAGTCCTAACCCTAAAATAGGACAATGCTACATGAAACCCTAATCTAGGGTAATGATGTAACCCTAATCTAGGGTAATGATGTAACCCTAATCTAGGGTGATGATATAAGAAATCCCAATTCATGGCAATATAAAGAAAAACCCTAATTAAGGATGATGACATGTGAAACCCTAATCAAGGGTCATGCCATGTGAAACCCTAATGCAGAGAGGTAATGTGAAACCCTAATTAAGGATGATGACATGTGAAACCCTAATGCAGAGAGGTAATGTGAAACCCTAATTAAGGATGATGACATGTGAAACCCTAATTAAGGGTGAAGTTGTGTGAAACCCTAATTAAGATGTCATGTGAAACCCTAATTAAGGGTGATGACATGTGAAACCCTAATTAAGGGTGATGTCATGTGAAACCCTAATTAAAGATGATGACATTTGAAACCCTAATTAAGGGTGATGTCATGTGTAATCCTAATTAAAGATGATGACATGTGAAACCTTAATTAAGGGTGATGTCATGTGTAATCCTAATTAAGGATGATGACATGTGAAACCCTAATTAAGGGTGAAGTTGTGTGAAACCCTAATTAAGGGTGATGTCAAGTGAAACCCTAATATAGAGATGTGATGTGAAATTCAATTCAGAGTGATGCTATGTAATGTTATATGAAATCCTACCCTAAAATAGGGTGAAGGTATGTGAAATCCTAATTTTGGGTTATAATGCATAAAACCCTAACGTTGGGTAACATGATGATAGACAATAACCCTAATTTTGGGTAATGGGATGAGTATCCCTAATTGATATGAAATTTGGAAATCTTAACCCTAATAAGGGAATAGTGATGCTACTCTTACATTACATAATGTTGATATGTAATTGATATAACTATTATCATGTGCACTAATCATGCAGGTATCATGAGATATTGAACATAGCCAGGTATGAGCTATGATGTTTTATTATTGAAATTGTTGTATGGGCCTCGTGAGCCATAACATTCTTTGTTGCCTAATAAGAGGTAACAAAAGATTAATGGGCTTTAATAGCCATGTGAAATGCCTGTATTGCAAGTATCATGTTTACCTTGGTCAGATGACCTGAAGGTGTTAGTTACTTGATAAGTGGTAATAAGTATTCTTGATGAAATGAGGGTTTGAATACCCATATTCCATAATCATGATGATAAGATGTTAAGTGATGAGAATACCCCTGATGTGACAAGGGATTGAGATCCCAAATGTTTTATAAAGCTTTGAAAAGTACTTGTTAGAAGCATTACATATTCTTTGTAGCATTTGTGATAATAAATTATATTTGAAAACACGACTGATGTTAAAAGGATATGGTAATGTACTTAATTAATCCAATGAAATATTATCATGTAGAGCCATAACCATAGATCCATCATTGTCAGTAATTGGTGATGGTGAAATAGGTTTTCCTATGGGAACTCCTGGAGGGCATACTATTGAGTATGTGGGGGTTATGGGCACGAATATCCTTATGCCCTAATGGAGTAATTGATGTGAGGTAAATATTAAATATCTCAATCTTTCATTATATATGTCGGGATGGATGTATCACTAATCTCTCGAATGCCGGGATGGATGTATCACTAATCTCACGATGATGTTAATACCGGATCGATGTGAGATAAACATGAAATCTCTTGATTGCGAAGAGAGTACAGCTGCCACTGTAACTCTATAGTGAAGTTTCCAGTATACCCTGGAAATCTATTTAGCAGAGACACAAGATGTCCTACATTTTTGTCCTCACACTGAATGAGGAAGATGAGGTCATGGGAATCCGGCTCTTCCATTGGCCTATGTATGGTACCGATTTTATTTTGCAATGGTCGGTTGGAGTATGAGCGGTATACCTCATCTCATCAGGGCTTAAGTATGACTGTAAAATGTAATCAGTTGTATAGTGTATTTGCTTAAGGTTGAAATACGAGAATCATTGGTTGATGATATCTTGCTTAGTATATCCTAGATGGATAAATGTTATACATGTTCTTCATATTCCTTATTGGAAAAATGACATACTGCTTTATCAAATTATAAGTTGAAATACTTTGAAGAAGAACATTGCTCTAATATGATTAGATAATTGATTTATATATTGTTGAATACTTATGATTCCTCTGCTCGGTTTTATTCTATTAATTTGTAATGATAATATTTCTGGAGGAGAGTTATATCTCTCACTGGGACAATTTCAATTGTCTCACCCCCGTGGGATCCAATTTTTTAGGTAAACGCAGAAGAAGAAGCAGAAACCCTACTATAGGGGAAGAGCAGCAACAAAATCAACTGGGAAAGCAGTGAAATTCTCAGGTGGAGACACTGGCTGTCATGTCTTGTATATATTATCCTATGTGTCGTCTCTGTACTCTCAGGTCCTCAGAGTTATTAGCTAGTTTAATGAACCGATCTGAGTTTTTGGCTTGATGCCTCGAGGTTCTTATGTTGTCTATGTATAGTTTTTAATAAGGCAGTCAATGCTTGTAATCCTCGAGAAGAGACGATACAGAATATGTACTTATGAACCAAGATGTAAATAAAGTACATTGGTTCTTGATAAAAGAGTTTTCCTGTGTTTGAATCTCTTTGCAAATGGTTTTAATTTTTAGTGATTTTTAGTAAGTCCGTTGTTGATGTTCGCTTCCGCTTGGTGAATGATGTTTTGTTCAAATGCTTCGCCACATTTTGCTACCATTGTCCCTAGCAATGGAGTGAATTTTTGATGGGGCTACAAATGTTTCACCCAGAAAACCCCTAAGAAAAATCTCCTATGTTTACCAAAAGTAGTGCACTAATTCCCCATTCCACACGAACAAAACCCTTATTGCATTATACTTAAGGATCAAACCCAAAGGACAACCCTTTTAAGTAGTTAAATATGATTTAAAAGAAAAAAGAGTAATATTTATCATTGAATAGTTGAAAGATTGATTAAATGAAATTGTTGCCAGAAGCAGTAGAGATTAAAGAGGTAAATAGCAACTAATAAAGAGCACCAAGGCATGGGGTTTCGCCACCCGGGTCTACGTAATTATCCTAACAAGATATAACTCTCCAATAGTTGTTTCTAAATTGAGGCTAAGATTATGCACCCTCACGAGATACAGGTCGCTGCCCAATATAGACTCCCTTAGAACTGACCATCCTTGGCATCCAAGTTCCTTGTCTATGCTACTGAACTCCTTTACTTACGATCGACCATCCTCGGTACGTAGAAGATCAAAGTCCAAACACCTAATTATCCATTGGTGACAGCTCAGGGGGATAATAAGATCATTTTGTTTTTATAATCACTCTCACAGCAAGATGCATATCCATTATTATATCTAATATACAAAACAAGTTGTCAGTTTGCAAAGCAAGGCATCGAGTAGAATGATACTTTATTTAGAAACTATACTATCAAGTTTAGATAGAAGCTAAGATAAAATACGGGTGATTGAGGTGTCCCCATGCCCTGGCACAAGGTGTCTGCTCGCTCATGGTGAGGGACAAAAGCAAAGAGATAGTGGGAATAATGAAGAACGCCATGACGATTGGTGAGGTCGCTGCCTCCTCACTCCCTGCTAGGGTTTATGCTATAGAATGTGGTTTCTAATCACTGATTAGAGACCTCAAGAATGGATGATAAGGGTTCCCTTTTATAGATGCATTCCTCACCTATGAAACCCTAAAGCAGAATACTTACGATCGAAGGCATCTTCTTGCATGGTCTGTACTCGGTCCAACAGGTGACTCACATGGGTTGCTCAATGTGAAACTCACGTACGGTCCTCTGGCGAGCCAGCATGGATGAACCAAAATGGTCTAGATGTTAGGAGCGCATACCACGACACCAAAACTAGGAAGACTTATGGCGAAGAATGGCTCGAGTCGGGTATATGGCATGACCGCTCGCTTGACTTGGTGGTAGGAAGGAGATCTATAGGAAATTTTTTGGGCCTTCCTTCCCTGGAGGCATAACATTGTGAGGGCTTAATCATCCATCTAGGTGTTGCGGTGCAATTTTGACTGATTCTACATAAAATATATATCAAAATGCATTAAAATATGAAAAAAGGGAAAATAATTGTGTTTAAGTAAATATAAAGCTAAAACTAGGGAATAAAGACAAAAAAGGTTCTAAAAAGTGGATAAAACAACATGTAAAAATGGTTAAAAATATACTCACCAGACAACAACTCCAATATATATATATATACATTATAGTGAATAGATACAAGGAATTACATGTGGTTATAACAAACATAAAGATATATGTGACATACTATATACAAGGAATTCGAGATCCTTAATAGAATTCCAGTTCCCAAAAGAATATTATGCCTTCAGTTCTTCAATAAAAGTGTCCAACAATTGTATAATATATTGGAAGTATTTACTTCCTTATTTCCCATCATATTAATCACTTACAATAGAAGCTTCATCATTTGAGGATTACTGTCATTTGAGGATGGGGATACTTAGGGAGAAGATAAATCCATGTTTCTATCATAATCACTAAAAGCACCAGATGCATGGTGCCTTGAGATTTTTGCCAAGATTTTTAAAAAAAGGACATGACTCCTATAAAATCTTTTCTTTGAAGGTTCCATGACAGGAAGAGTTCACTGTTGTTTGCTTCACATGAGATATCCCTACAGAGAATGATTGAACAAGTTGCCATAACAGTACCTCATGATGGGGACAATCTCTCAATAGCTTTAGAATTTCTCCCAACTGTCATGGAACTGTCCATTCATCATTTGCATTGAAGAAAAATGAACTAATGCATTTCAATACTTTAATGAAGATGTACATTCATCATTTGCATGGAAGAAGTAATGTATTGGTGCATTTGAATCAACTTACAAATGGTTCTTAAGGAATTTCTTTTTTACCCTTTCGCAAGTCATCACTTTAGTCATATAAGAGTACCATTGTTTGGCCTTATTATTAAAGAGAAGGGGAACATAGACAATCAGATGGTGTCATCCATGTTTGTAGGTGTGCAGAAGGTCGAGCACACTTCAAAGGAAGGGTCTACGTATTAGTATACATTTTCATTGTCAATTCCATATAAAGTTGGGAGTAGTTGAACTAGAGTGGGTGGGATTGAGAAGCATGTCATGGTAGTTTCCCCACTCTAGTGTCTATTAGAGAAGTGTAATTTCCCAGACTAAAGTAATTTTGTAGTGTCCTTAGAGGCGATAAGGGATCATTAACATGAGGATTTATTGGCACTTCATGATGCTCATGATGTGGTAGTGGACATCCATCTCAGTTTCCAAAGGAAGGTGCTCCTCCATTTGGATTGACCATCTCTTGCACTTCCTCTTAATGGTTGTGATGATTTCTTCAGCTCGGGTGCTTCAAAGGATTTCTCTAAGGACAAATTCTATTGTCTAAACATGCATTGTCACCTAAAAGTCACAATAAACCAAGGAGAATAGTTACAAATCAAGATTGCCAAATCAACACAAAGAATAAAAAATAAGAAATAGTGAGGAAATTATAAAGATTTTAAAAGAAACAACTGTCCAAGTCTAAAACATTATCCCTTGCAAGGGTTCCAGAAATCTTGAAGTGTCTAAGTACATGACTTACAATATGTTACCCTAGTTAGCACACTCTCAATACACGAACCCACTAGCACACAAATCAGAGATATAGTACATAAGTGGCAAGTCAATGGTTGAATCCATAGGGAGGAAGGAGGCACAAGAGTAAGTGTGGATATTAAGGTTCCTAGTGCAGAGAGTTAGGGCATCAATGGTTTGAAGTTGATTTGCTTCCAATTATAATGAGGGTTCATGCAATCAAAGAGAGAAAGATTAAAGCTATGTTAATCTTAGAAATTATAACTATTAAATTATTGGAATTTTGGAGCACAAAATGTAGCAAAATAGAATCCTTCCCAAGAATCCTTCCGTCAGGATCCATATAATGCAAAAAAAACTAGATTGTGGTTTAGAAGTTAATACATTGTCATGGAAGGGATTCCAATGATTCAACTAGTGATGCTCTATGTAGATCTGGACCCTTCTATCTATGTGTCTGTTAAATTTCACCAAATCACCCATTAGAACTCCTTTCCAATGTATATGGTGCTCTAGGATTGCCTCAGGAAGCGTGTAGATAACTATTTTTCTAATGATATTAGAGGCAATATGTTAGTGATTGTCAGTGGTGGATCATGGGAATCCATCAGTGATTTGCACATATGGCAAGGTCACAGAGTTGGCTCTATTTACCACAGATTCGACCCCCAAGTCACCTTTGGCATATTGCATGGTTCCACTTTGGACGTGTGCAGAGGATTCCATTGTTCTATCCCATAGATTCCTCCCCTTGATTTGCATGCTCTTTTAGGTAGATCGTGTTATTCTATCAGGGAGACCTTCTCCTTGGTTTTCATGTTTGACAGAACACGTCATTCCACCATCCATATCTATGACAGATTGTGTCATTCCACCTTCACCTTGATTCACGTATTGCTTATGAAGATCTTCATCTGGTACAAATTTGATGTGCAAACTTGTCTCTACAGTATCCATACGAGTGCTCAAAGATGGTCGGAGTTGCTAATCTACGCCTCTCCCTATTTCTCTCTATAAGTTTCTCTTAGGATTTCTCAAACCTTAGAGGCAACAATGAGAAGACCTGAGTGCATACCCTAAAGGCCTCCATTCACATAATTATATAAAGGAGTGAAGATTTTAGGTTTCTTAATCGTTGATTGGCCAAGTTGTAGATTCCTCAACTTGTAAAAATCTATTTATTAAGTCTGAATCCATATTTTATCCAGGTCCTCAAAACTAACTTTTAGGTCCCTAGATTTATTGTAACAATTTTAATAAGGTCCAATCCAACCTTTCTTCAAGATATCTCTATGTGTGTGACCTTGTCGGCACCGTTGTATGTTGAAAATGCATTCCTAATCAATAATAAGATCCATAAGCAATGAGTGTTATCTATCTACACAACATTGCTACCCAAGTAGTAATATTATAGGACACGACTTAACAATCAACGACCAATGTTACATTGTTGTTGAATTATTTTCTCACAAAGATCTAGATTAAACTAGAGGCATGGACATTTCATCCTTGTTATGTCAAATCTAAGTTCCTTGATCTCCAAGTATAGTAGCAATATACATATGATTTCAAAATCCTATAATGACTCACATGAGCATGGTCAAGTGTTTCTCTAGTCTCATTGATCAAGACGTGTATATGGGAGGGACACATTCCTTCTACATCACTCATAATGTGTAGCATGATTCTCATCAAACCCAATCACTGCCTTTACGGCCATGCGTTTATCTAGTCTCACTTATCAACAGTCCTTGGATATTGCTCTTGTAAATGGGAGGGACAAATTCCTTCTACATCGCTTATAGTGTGTAGCATGATTCTTGTCACAACCAATCTCTACTTTATGATAAACTCCTTCGGGATCTCATAAATGTGCATTTTTCCCTTTTATTTATATCTTTTAAATATCTCTTTAGGTTTACTTTGTTATTTATTTGCTAAGTTTTATAATTAATTGTATTATTTTAGATTTTTATCTTTAATTGGAGTTTTAATTATATTTTCTTAGGTTTTGTAGGAAAATGATATAAATACTCTTAGAGTATAATTGCACAATTTGCAACAGTCATGTAATTCATATATAACCATCACCAAAAGTGCCATAACTTTCGCGTCCAGACTCCAAATTGAGTGTACAAGTATTCATTGGAAAGGAAATTTTATTTCCTAAAAGAATATCATATTATTTGGACCGAGTTTTCACTTTATATGAGAGAGAAATACGTTCGAAGTTTCTGATGTGGGAATATGCATTAAAGAGAGATACATGGTCAAGATAATTAAAGATAATCAACTTTCTATTGACCATATCCAGAAATTTCAAAAAGCCAGCTCCCTCCTTTTTTTCCCTCCTCTTTTGAGAGAAGCCTACCCCCCCTCCTATAAAAGAAAGGTCTCTCCACTTGTAAAAACATTCCATTCTTCATTCCATTTTATCTAATTTTTAGTTGTAGACCACATCTTGTATAATGTTGGATCTCATTTTAGTTTGCATTTCTTCTAGTCTCATCATGTGTGAGTAGATTCTTCTGCGGCACGGAAAGTAGCCCCTTACCCCATTTCTATTTAATATAATCAGTTCTATTACTCTATCTAAAAAATGTCTTCTTTTTGTTCATGTGTGGTTATTTAAATGATCTGATATATTCTTATGAAGTGATATGATCGTGGATCTCTATAAGAATAAAACAATAGTCCCTTAATTTAGATTATCATCTTTCCGTCTTTTTAATCTTATTTCTATTATAATCCTTGGTAGTGTGACCACCCAAGCCATGGGTTTGAATGCCAGTTTGTATTAGCATGCTTCTTGATATGACCGTGGATAGTGACATGTTGGATGGTTGGACAATGATCTGTGAATGCTGGGACCAACGGGTTCACGGGAAGTCTAACCCTTGTGAGTTTATCCATAAAGACATGCAACCACAAGGTCCTAGTTTGATATTTGGAGTTTAGAATTTGATTAGTTGAATAGGAATGTGGTTTTGGTGGTGATCCTCCGAACCCCCAGATCTTTATTTCTTGATTAGTTAAACTTTATTTCAGCAACTTTATTTTTGTTCTTAGTATTAACAACTCTCTAAAATCATAATGTAATTCTTATTCTTGCGATCGGATTTGGATCTCAACTTTTCTATCACGAAACCATTCTTACTCCAATCCCAATCCTACTGCCTAGATAGTAGTAAAAGGATTGAAGCGCTTGTCCCTGAGTGGCCCAATAAAAAGGCATTTTCAATGCATTATCTTCAAAAAAATTGTAGACAACTGTAGGAATGTCCAAATGAGCTGAAATTTGGACCATAGCTTCACAAAAATGCAGAGAATATCTAGAAAATGTTTGAGAACCAAATTATGAAGTTTGATGTATCAATTTACTTCTTTGGACAATTTGATGATTTAATCAAATTTAAGGTGTTATAATGTGTATAAAGTTCACATTGTTCACCATATTTTGTATTTGAGTATCAAAATTGATTATGAAGTTGAGAAAAATAATTTTGGGACCATGAGTGAGCATAAGGAGGGTGAAAGAGTAATTACTTCATAATAATGCTAGAATTCACTTTGTCACATCCTTCCCTCCTTAAAAAGGAATTTTGTCCTTAAAATTCAAAAACATCCTCAAAAATTGGGATTATTAAACCTAAGTCATTTCCTGAAATATTGGGGTATACTCATGTATAAAATCAAAATAATATCCTCAAATTTCAAGTAATCCAATAATCATAATTGAATTTCCATGTTCCATATCATAACCAAAATTGGTATCAATATCATTTATCATCGAGCAATTGAGTATCAAGATCAATGCATATATTGTTCAAAGTCATCATATGAGTCACAAATATGGAAAGAATCCTATTGTTCAGAAATTTGGACATATCATATTTTTGGTCAAACAAATAAAGTCCTTGAATCAAGTGTATAAGGTGACTTTCAATCCCAAAATCTTAGGGTCTTAGCTTCTACGTTGGCCTAGGTGGGGTTATTATCCATGATTTGAGATTTTATATTTCAACATTTTGAAACAACATCATACTTTCAATATCACTATTTTGAGCTCAAAATCAATGGGAAGGTCCCACCCTAGTCCTAATGAGAGCTAAACCCTAATTCATAAATTGAGAGTGTCAACATAGTCATCATTTCAAAATTTAAGATTTGAGATATTGAAGTCATTAGTCATATATCTAGTATGATATGTAGATCCAAATAGTGTGAACATAGGATTTGTATCATTTTTGAGATTTGATAATCATGAGTCACATTATCAGTATCAAGATTCAAGATTCATAGGTCCAGAGTTTTGAAGCTAGGGTTTAGATTCCTATTTAGACCTTAGGGGATATCATTCATCTATATCCAATTTTGAGTAACAATATTCGAGCAACATACCAAGATTTCATTATCATTGTATCCAAGGTTGATGAATGATCTACACCTAGGTATTTCTAGGAAGTCAACCACAAGCTACAGTCAATATTTCCATATATCAAGATCATTATCAAATCAATATTCAAGATTGAGTATCAACCATGGGTTTAACCTATTAGGCTTAGGTCAACCAGGAAAAATAGGGTGGAAGGGAATACCTTTCCAAGCTCTAAATAATCAACAAGGTGAAAACTTAGAGGTAGTCATAATAGGGATGTGACCTAGGTTAGGGGAGTCATGAGTCAACTACTACCCTAATCTAGCACATTACCTACATTAGAAATTATCAATTGAGCGTATTCAAATAGGGAAAATATCCATGATTAAATCATATTCCATAAGTTCATGAGATCAAAATTCAAGGCCATAATAGGGCAATAATGTCAAGATTTTACAAAGTCAAGTTAATATTTTTATTCCTTTCCTTTCATGATCAAAGTAGTGATATAATTTGGAAATAGGAGCATGATTTAGGTCCATGTATATCAAAACCAAGTTTGAAAAAGGCATCAATGATCAATAGGAAAACTATTTTTTGCATCATAGGTTTTACATCATGATTTTGTGAGTCCACTTGATAGCATGGTCAAGATATGTATAAAATAGGATACGAGTTTGCTTAACTATATTTGAGGTTTAATCAATAATAGGACAACACATACATTAATCAAATAGAGACCTCATCAATAATGAGGTATAAGGTATAAGTCTTTCTTATTTCACCATATCATAATTTTTATTATATACCTCAAACATAGGGAGAAAGTAGTCTAGTTTTGTATAAATTGAGTTTTCATGAAGGGTTAAGCATAAGTATTTGATTTCAAAGTTTTCATTAATTAAGACTGAGTTTTCCAAATTAAGGTCAGGTCATGGTATCAACTTTCAAAAGTTAACAATATTCCTTTTTCCCATGCATAAGCTACCCATAATCGAGACACCATGTGGCAAAAAGGTCACAAGAAAGGACCACGTGAGAGGATGAGAAGACTACCTAATATTCATCTACATGGGTGGCTTCGGATAGTCCTTAAAGAAGAGATAAGATTCTAGAAGACTCTCTAGGGTTTCATAAGAGAACCTTTGGGTCCAGTTCTGGATCAATTAAGGCCAAGTAGAGCGGGGAATCTCAGTCACCTTGAAGATAGATAGGAGAAATTATGTCAGGACCCCGAGCCTAGACACCTCAATTTTCACCATTATGGACTTTAGAGTTTCTTGGGTGTAAGATACTCGAGAAATTATTTACTTAAAGTATATGGGAGTGTGTAAGATCTGATACCAACTATCACATAATCGTTCTTACCCCAGTCCCAATCCTACTGCCTAGACAGTAGTAAAAGGATTGAAGCGTCCATCCCTGAGTGGCTCGATAAGATCTATCACACTGGCATATACAATAAGAAATAATAACTCAAAAAACTAGATATTTAAAGAACAACTAACCCTATATGGAGATATATTTGATTTGCCTTTTTTTGGCCTTTTTCCAAGTCAGCAATCCGTGGTTTGAGTGGGGCGTGAACCTCGACCCTTAGATATGGGCCTCATGGATCTTAGCCCAATCGTGTGGCCAGGAGATCATCTTCAACCTCCCGCAGTTAGCGGGGAGGTGTTAATGTGGCCAAAACGATCTATCGATCACTCATGACCCCGATTCAAATTTCTAATCGAGAAGGAATGTTCACCTCATGATTTCACACTCACCCAACCCTACTTTGACTGGGTTTCTCACCTTGTGGCGCCGCCAAAATGACCCCCTTGCCTCCCATTCTCATTCTGACGAACAAGGGTTGCTACCTAGCTCCCTTTAACCCTAAATCTACCCCCTAGACACTATAAAAGTAGTCCCCCATGCTCGCCCTAGCCACACCGAGATACAAGCCTCATTTTTGCTCCTTGTTTTAGCCTTGGGCGGCCTAACTTCTCCCCCCGATCACCTGTTATTGGTGCAGCACCGCCGGCCAGCCCTTTTGGGCTTTCCTTCTGCTCACCACCTTTCCCCAATTTGGAACCCACCGCCACTTCACGAGGTCACGAGGATATTGAGTGACTACTCGGCGGCCTCCACCTGCTCCTCCTACCCCGAGCTCCCTTCCTCCGATGAGCTCCCCTCTGCCTACTGATTACGGCTCAAACAGTCTCTTTGCGAAGAAGGAGAGGGATCTCGAACTGGCCGGTCCAGAAGGGAAACCAACCAGTCGAAGGGCCCCAGAAGACACGACCAATTAAAATTGTGAACCAAGATTGAACCGGCCATGTGAGTTAACAAGTTGCAAGGACTTTGTGGCTAGATCTAGTCCATTGCTTGCACATTTAATGGCCCTGGTTTTTCAAAAATAAGGTATTATATCTCCTCTCTATTCAGAAATTCATATAAATGTACAAATCTTGTTTTAATTGTAGAAAATACATCATAGCTCCAAATATTATGAACAAGTAGTCAATCTTGATAAAAAAAACCCAGTGAATCAATTTAAAATACTTTTGAAACCTGATTCCAAACGATGCTTAGTGATATCCCAAGATTTTAAACTCTTGCTCATTTATTTTGTCATATAATTCAATAATGATGTGCAATCTGTAGAAACCTTACTATCTGAATCTGATGTCTCTATTTGAGACTCTAAAAGCATACTTGACTCGTTAGTGAATCTAGATCTAAATTTTTGACTTATTCAAATCTTGAATATTATTTCATTCCATAAAGTGATGACTAATCTTGATTCTCACTCTAGAATTATCATATTGTTAATATCAGTGTACTATATCTTAATACCTACCTGATCTAGACCCTTGAACTTATTTCCTTGATGAAGATCTAGAAATGTGATGATGACTTGTATAATAATCATAAAGTTAGGGTTAACACATATGATCCTAGAAAAACTAGGTAAGTCATTCACACTCGAATATTTGTACACTTGAAATAATGTTGGACATATTGAAATATTGATTATAAGTTAATGACCCAACCCTAAGGTTGACATAGTAAAGTGTAACCCTAATCTCGAATATTGAAACATGATATTCTGAACATCATGATCTTGACCCTTGATCCAATCTTGATGATTTAGGATCAGACTCAAAGGGTTGACCTATTGATTCGGATATTGATTATACTCAAAATCCTTGGTGAAAGGTACGCTATTATATAACTCCTCCTTGATTGTACTGAAGATACTTTTATGTATCTCTTGATTGTATACTTGGCTATTTACTTGGATGAGCTACTGTTCCCTATGATTAGTCTTCTGTTTTTCTATACTATATTTTGAAAAACATGAAAACATAAATTGCATGCCCATTATGACTACCTGTATATTGATAATGATGATTATATTGATAATGTTGATATTGACTGCAACAACCCCCCCCCCTCATTTGGAGGTGGGACTTGTACATTAGCCTCCTATGTTCTTATGGTGATAAGGAGCCTAGTGACCTTCCCCATCACATTGGGGTAATAGAGTCACACAAAATATATATGCATGCTTATTTGATTACAACATAATGGGAACTCGTAATAAAAATTGAATCGTTGAATAACAAACATTTTGTCGAATGATATTGGTTTTGGAAATCATTTGTTATTCTTTTGAATATAAGTCCTGCCAAGTATACTCTTTTGTTATAAACTATTTTACTTGATTTTGATGGTGTACCGTGCAATTGCATGATTGTGTCTTGATTTTCTTGATTTTAGGCAATACAAATGGAATATTGAATAAGATCGCTTCCGCACTCTACATACTCTGATGACAAAGACAAATCAGATATATCTCCATATTGGGTTGGTTGTTCTTTAAATGTCCAGTTTTTGAGTTATTATTTCTTATTATATATGCCAGTGTGATAGATCCTATCAGGCCACTCAGGGATGGGCGCTTCAATCCTTTTACTACTATCTAGGCAGTAGGATTGGGATTGGGGTAAGAACATTTCTGTGACATTTTCTTTACCGCCGTCCCTTGGATCGATACCTATCTATACTAAGTTGACTTGTTGTTCACAACAAGTTGACAACCGAGTAAGAAGGTTAAACTGTAGGACTTTTCCTAGTGATTGTTGCATGTACAACGACACGCATCAATTTGGCATCGTTGTCAGGGATGGCATAGTTGTTTTCCAGATCTCTTTGCTTATATATTTTGTATAACTTTATTCATATTTCTCTAACTTGTATAAAAATCGTGTTCTATATCTTCTGTTTCATCTTTTTTTTTTAATTTTTTCACCTACTGAGTAACATTCCAATAGTGTATCTCCTCCTTCTGCTGAGTTTTCATTCTGATAGTACCACTTTCTAGTTTATTCTTTTTATAATCTTTAATCTTGCTCCATAATTTATTTTTGTTTCATAACTTTTTTAGCATGTTCAACAATTTTTGGCCTTGTTCTATAATTTCCATCTTAGATTTTTTGTAATTTCTTTTTTCCTTTCGAGCAAAATTCTAGAAGTGTGTCTCCTCTTTCTTCTGAGATTCCATTCCAGCATTATTATTTTCTACTTTTTTTGTAATTTTAGTTTATTCCATAATTTCTTAGCTTTATAATTTTTAGTTCTTTTTGTAATTTTGACTAACCCCTTATTCATAATCTCTCCACTTGTGTTTTTTGATTGGCATATCTTTCAAGATTTTTTTTTCAAATGGAGTGGGCATCCCAATATCCCCCACAATGTTATTATTGTGGTCTTTACCACCATGCATCTCCTTCCTATCTGGCTTTACCTCATACTTATGGTAGCACCCCTTTTAATTACGAGCCCTTTCATTCTGATGGGTACAATGTGAATCCACTTTTTTTAGAACCATTATGGGGAACCTTATGATCCATATTCAGAGGGGGTATAATCAACAAAATTTTGGGGGTTATAAATCCTATGGTGAAACTCAATTTCATATTGAACTAGAAGAGAGACTTAAGACCCTAGAGAAGACGGCAGCAGAAGGTAAGCAAAACTTGAATCTAGTCAAGTCCTATTAGCTACCTTACTAGAGGCTCAATCACATACTCCCCCTGTAGATCTAGAACAACCCAATATATGTCTTCCCGATGATGATGACGATGATCCTATTTTTGTGTCATATATGTCAGATCCTGAATAAATAGCACAAACCATGGAGCCATATTTTGTGTGTAATGAATATGTTGGTATCCCTACCTGTAACACCCCTGACCTGGGTTATACCTTAACCCTAGGTGTTTTGATTAAGAAAGATGATTAAATGCTTAATCTCATCTTGTGAAAGGTAATTATGGTTCAAGAGGAACTTATATTACAATTCTTATCCTTTTTTAACATTGTTGAAATCAATGTTTTGCATGTTTTGGACTAAAGTGCAAATTACCCAAGTTGAGGTGTTTAAGTGCAAATTGTGCATGATAATATGTTCCT
Source organism: Alisma plantago-aquatica (assembly GCA_963693085.1). Classification (NCBI taxonomy): domain Eukaryota; kingdom Viridiplantae; phylum Streptophyta; class Magnoliopsida; order Alismatales; family Alismataceae; genus Alisma; species Alisma plantago-aquatica. The sequence continues at coordinate 658,736,450 of OY856414.1, forward strand.
CATGTGTTGAAGCATCATGAGAGTAAAGATGATGCTGAGGTATGGCTTATGGAAGCCTAAATACCAAGAAAGAGCTGATAAAGCAATGTATGTGCATGAAAACCTAGTTTTGGTGTAATGTGCAATTTACCCAAAACCCAGGGTGTAATATGTAAATTACCACTTCAATAAGGTCCCTAATGTTTCTTGGCATCAAGTAGAGAAAATAAAATGAGAGGGGCGCCTCATTTGAATTAATTTGGAGGAGAGAGAATCTTGATATTAAAATAATCAAGATTTAATCCTAATTGAAACCCTAATTCTATTTAGTGTAAAAACAAATATAATAATTGAAGGGACTTCAATCAAAAAAGAGATGGTTGAATTTGCTCAAGTGTGAACACATTTGTGACTTTGCTAGGCCACGAAAATATCTCAAGCAAGTGGATAACCCACTCACCATTATTATAAAGAAAAGCAATATCCACTCAAATTGGAATATTATTATAATATGATCTAAGGTGCTTAATTTGCTTTTCTTTAAATTGATGGATAATGAAGCGGAATAAGAGGCAATGAAGATAGCCTCGTCCTTAAGGATTTTGAGGGGAATTTGAGGGGGAAGAGGCGGCCATATTTTTGGAATTTAATGTATTTTAATAATGCATTTTCTCTCTCATCAAGTTTCTTATAAAAGTACCTTTACCAAGCCAAAACAAAGGCTATTTCGGATTCTTTTCTTTACCCTTGCTTGGAAAACGACTAAGGAGCTGTGGAGGAGCAGGAGGACGACCCCAACCTGTTGGTAAGGTCCTTGACCTTCGTTCTCCTTGATTCCATGGTGGAAATAAAAAATAAATCATTGATTTCTTCTTATTTGGATCTCCTCTTCAACCCTAGCCAACTTTTTCATCCAAAAGCTTGAGTACGAGCTTAGGGGGAGTTGCTAGAGCTTCATACACCATTAATGGCGTGAGCTTGAAGCTTTGGAGCTCAATTGGAGGCGGGTTTTATAACTCAAACCCTTAATCATTGCTATTGCATCAATCAATTATGCTTTGTTGATTGTTTTCTTCAATTTGATACATACTTGTTTCCTTGCTGCAATTTCCATCAAGAACAGTTGCTGTTCTTGGGTTTTCGAAGGAAGGGGATGATGACATCATCCTATATGCTTATCCAAAGAAAAGTACCAAGCCAAATGGTCTTGATATCTATTCCAAATCGTTTTAAATTGATTGGCTATGCAGTTTCAGAAAACTGTTTTAGGGAAAACGGTTTCAAGACCGTTTGATATGGTTGAACAAGCATTGACCGTTTGGGAATCTTGTTCCTAATTATGTAGGATAATGACCCTCCAAAATTTAGGGGTTAACTCCAAAGGAATCGTGAGTTGAAGGCCAATCAATTAGATAAATCGAATTGAATTAAATGCTGATTTTCAACCTGATCAACTTGACCTGTTTGGGAAAACGGTTTCAAGACTATTTGAGTGTGTTGACCAAGCATTGACCGTTTGTGATTCCTGTTTATAATGATGTTGGTTAATGACCCTCCAAATTTGAGGGATTAACTCCCAAGGAATCGTGAGTTGAGGCCTAATCAATTAGGGAAACCTAATTGAATTAAGTGCTGATTTTCAATCTGATTTAATTGACCTTTTTGAGTAAACGGTCTCAAGACCGTTTTAATGCATTGACCAAGGGTTGAATGTTTGGGATTACTGTTCCTAATGATGTGGTCTAATGACTCACCAAATTTGAGGGATTAACTCACAAGGAATCGTGAGTTGAAGGCTATTCAATTAAGCAAACCCTAATTGTTTATGGAAGCAATAACTCAGTATACTATGTCAAACATAGTTGTTTGTATTTGATCATATGGTTGATGTAACCAAATCAAGTGGAGAGAATGATAGAAATGAATTCATACATGAGTATGATTCATATGGTGATTTAGGTTAGGATCCTTAGTAAAGAGATCAAGAAACCCTAATTGAGAAGGTTAACGAACCCTAACCCTGATTTAGGGAAATTTTGAGTAAAACCCTAATCTAGGGTAATAGTGTAACCCTAATTAAGGGTAATAGTGTAACCCTAATTAAGGGTAATGACTTGGGTAACTCTAATTTAAGGTAATGAAATACCAAACCCTAATTAGAGGAATAATGAATCCCTAATTTATGGGTAATTGAATGAAACCCTAATTGGGATGATTAGTGAAACCCTAATTGAGGGTGATTCCCTGAGAAACTCTAATTGAGGATGATTCCATGTGAAACCCTAATTGAGGGCGATGTCATATGAAACCTTAAACCTAACACAGAGTAAATCTATGTAAAACCCTAAATTTGGGCTAGAGTGCATGGAATTCTAATCATGGGCAATATGATGATAAATCATAACCCTAATGTCTGGGTAATGATATGAGTAAACCTTAATGATGAAATAATGAGTAATACCCTATAATGATGAAATATCTTAAGTGGTTGACTATAGGCAACCTTATAACAAGCAATGCCTTAATTTGAGATGAGTCCATATCATTGAAGATAGTTGGACAATCCTTGTGTGTGATCTATGCACATCATGGTAAAGGTGATAGGTTGGTGGATGAAAGTATTAAGATGTGAAATTCCTTATTATAAGATAAGTTAATAAACTCATGTAAGATAGAATTGATGAGGGAAGTGATACATTGAGACATGATAGATATCACATTTAGCATTTCAGGGTTGATATACCTTGATGCATCTCAAATCCAATATTTTTAGATAAGATACACAAGGAGAGTGTTATGTAAATTGTCACAATGAAATGTAATGAGTTTAACATACTTGATAAGTAAGCTAAAATGAGTATGATGTAATCATACCATGATAATGATGAGAGATAAACTCATACCTTGTGTTGATGATCATTTTATGATAAATGATAAGAATATTAAATACTTGGAATGTCGATGGATGCTCCTAGATGTATGGAACAATATATTAGGGTTGTATTGATAAAATAAACATGAAACCCTAATTGATGTGAATAGTAAACCCTAACCCTGTGGAGGAAATAGTGGTGTTACTATTATATTACATGAGTTAATATGTTATTGTTGCCTAGTGAGAGGTGACAAGATGTTTAATGGCCTTGTGAGCCATATGGTTAGATGTTACCTGGTAAGAAGTAACAAGATGTTTCATGGGCATGATTGAGCCCTGAATGAGGTGTATTCCTCTTATGTTGATAAGGGTTGATACCCTGTGCTATTGTGAAAAGGATTTATATCCTGTGATAATATGATAATTGGTGTAATCTAATGAATGGCAAGTGAATATTACCATGTGATGAAGAGATGAGAAATTATGTTTCATATGTTTTATATCTTTTCAGGTTTTGATATTTATATGCTTGCTAGAAATCAATTAGGGTTTGTATGTCCACTTGTTTGATGCATCCTTAATTCACCTAATTGGCATAACTAATTAAGTGCAACTCTAATCATGTAGTGCCCTGTGCCGTAGAACCATCTTCAGTGTCAGAACTTGCTGGATGGTGAAACGAGTATTCCTAAGGGAAACTCGGAGCGCATATTGTTGAATATGCGGGGGTGGCAGGTTGAGGATATATATATACTTGTCATCCACAATTGCATGTTACAGAGGATGGCTATGGTCATGCCTCAAATATTTGATGTGATTGAGGACAGCTGCGGTTTTACCTCGGATTAGAGGGTTTTGTATACCCTGTTTTCTAGTGTCGTAACTTGTACCAAGTACGGACTAGTTGTTATCAGTTGACTATATGTCACTGTTGGCAGTTTGACTGGTATGTCACTGCAGTTTACTCGTACTGACCGAGGGGAAGAGATCTTAGGATGCCGGTACTCCTAGATCTTGTACGGAACCGAATAGCCCTTCGCAGGGGTCGGTTGGACTTTGAATGGTACGATTCAAATTCCCCAGGGCATAATAAAAGATGTAATACAGCCGTATAGCATATCTGTTTAGGGTTATACATGACGCTTCACATTGAATGGAAACCCATGTTTGTTCTCTTTACATAAAGATGATGCTTAGTGCAACTAAGAGATAGTAATTATACTTATGTTGTGGATATGCATAAGACTGTAATTGTGTACATACAATGGTCATGCTTATGTTGATATCTTACTGCTACTGTTGATTATAATCATGATGCTAGATATCTCATGTTGATAGTTATGTTTCACATGCTATCCATGCCTCTATAATTAGAAATACCTGACAGAGGCTTAATGCCTGTAATTAGGTTTGGTTAAAGTCCAATGCCTGAATGTGTAATCAGGATTGGTATAGTCCAATGCCTGAAACATTTATACCTGATTGATATAGTTTAATGCTTGAGTAATACATGATGATTTATATAATCACATGTCTGGCATAAGTGAATACTTGTTTAGCAGATTGGCTAAGACCAACAAATAGAAACAAGAATGAATCATGGGTGACACATCAGAATAATGAATGACATGAGAAAAGCTTGAGATGTTGAAAATGTATGGTAGATGAATGTTATACATGTTCTTTCTATTTCTTATAAAAAGAATAGATGAATTACTGTTCAATCATAGATATGTGTAATACTTTAAAAGATGAGAATGATCTAAACTGCTTATCCTCTGCTCAGTTTTATATTAATTAAACTACAATAATGATGTTTCTGGCGGAGAGTTATATCTCTCGCTGGGGCAATTTTCAATTGTCTCACCCCCGTGGGAACCAACATTTTTAGGTGGACGAGTGTGAAAGAGACTGATAATATCTTTCGGATGAAGAACATCAGTAGCTACAAGGACAGCAGTGACAACTCAGGTTGAGTGTGTTGTCTATCGTGTTTGGTAGATAGAAGTCCTATGTGTCGTCTCTGTACTCTCAGGCCCTCGGAGTTAGTACTTAGTGCTTTTAATGTATCGTTTGGAGATTTTGGCTTGATGCCTCGAGATTATTATGTTGTCTGTGTTTAGCTTTTAACAAGGCAGTTGATGTTGTAACCCTTGAAAAGAGATGGTATAAGATATATACTTATGAACCATGATGTAAATGTAATACATTGGTTCTTGTTGAAAGAGTTTTCCTATGATTGGGTCTCTTTGAAAAAGGTTTTAAATTTTTAGTGATTTTCTATAATCCGCTGCTTAGTGAACGCTTCCGCATTAGTTAATTATGTTTTTGTTAGTTGGATGCTACAATTAAGTGGTATCAGAGCTCTAGGTTCGCTGAGTCTACAGAGACATAGGACTAAGGTAGTAGAGTCTGTTCTGGTATCATCTAGTGTATCTGATAATGTCTTCTGCTCATATAAGAGAAGAAGAACTTAAAGATGACTGGGTCACATGAGGAGATTGCTGCTGAGAGCAGCAATATTGCACCAAGAAGAGGTGCATGGGAGCAGGCAAGACAGAGACAATTGCCTAAGAGTCTCCTAGTTGATCCATTTATGATAAGAAAATCTTTCTTTAAGTATTACTGTTGGGTAGATTAGAGCAACAGTAATGCATATAGTGGACTGGATACTAGCTTTACGATCTAGGTTATCAGTCCTTAATACAGAAGTTTGAGCTTTGAAAGAGTTCCTAAATGACTTAGTCATGTTGGAACATGGGAAAGTCATGTGTGTATAATGATATTAAAAGTGAGGAATATGATCGCAAATAAAGTGCATACTACCTAATCTCAGTATTTATATACCCTGGCCAGGTATACAACTATTGATGATAAAGTGAGTATGGAAACTCTTAGATTGTAATCTCTCTGATTGCCCTGATCAAGCAGTCATTCTGATACAATCTAATGAGTATCATGAAATCAGAAATATGGAATGAATAAATGTGTGATATACTAAGTATAAGAAAGAGAAGTCTGAGATAATCTCAAATGAGCATGTTGTATGAGGAACTAAAAGTGTACTCCTCATAAGATAAGGATAAGAATAAGGGAAATGAAACCTGTTCAATAATGATGTAAGTATAATAAATGTATTTTCCCTAACGAAGAAATGGAAAATATGATGAGATCATGAGATGATCATAAACATGCTAAATGGATAATGTCATGTAATCATCCTTATAATTCCTATGCTAAAGGCAAGGAACCTAGGAAGAGCTAAAGAGTAAATGATTCATGAATAGTTGAAAATACATAAATTAATAAGAGGAATATGAATCCTTGTTTTCTTTCCTTTCAGGGACATGACCATCAAGTGGGTCTTAGGACACTTGATGTGCATAAGATAAATGTGTTCATGTGATGGATACTTAGAAAAGTATCAGTTATCTTGGACTTTGGTCCCAAGATGAGGACATATGAAACACATAATGTTCCAAGATGAAATGAAGAGATATATATGATGTGTTTCCAACACATGTGATAGATATCAAGGTGAAAGATTATGGTATCTGAGAGATATCAGATGGGTTAGGTTGGCTACCTGGATTGGTCAACTGTGAAATTAGTCTGATTATAATAATATGAACATCATATGTTAGGGGTTTATGCTCTACATAAACATGATACTAATAAAGAATGTATGATGCTTCTCTGAATAAGAAAAGTGTTATTTGACACAAAGTTGACTCTATAGTCAATGATGAGGGACAGTGGGGCATGTGCCTTGTGTGTTGATTCTATGAGAATTTTGTATGGAAACACTTGGTGCTGATCAAAGTTTTATGGTGTATCTATAATAAGGAGATGATATGTGAAGACTAGATAGTATGATGAATAATATACATTTGTCTTCCTTTATCTGGATTTCGAGGACGAAATCCTTGTTAGGGGTTTATAATTTGTAACACCCCTGACCTGGGTTATACCTTAACCCTAGGTGTTTTGATTAAGAAAGATGATTAAATTCTTAATCTCATCTTGTGAAAGGTAATTATGGTTCAAGAGGAACTTATATTACAATTCTTATCCTTTTTTAACATTGTTGAAATCAATGTTTTGCCTGTTTTGGACTAAAGTGCAAATTACCCAAGTTGAGGGGTTTAAGTGCAAATTGTGCATGATAATATGTTCCTCATGTGTTGAAGCATCATGAGAGTAAAGATGATGCTGAGGTATGGCTTATGGAAGCCTAAATACCAAGAAAGAGCTGATAAAGCAATGTATGTGCATGAAAACCTAGTTTTGGTGTAATGTGCAATTTACCCAAAACTTAGGGTGTAATATGTAAATTACCACTTCAATAAGGTCCCTAATGTTTCTTGGCATCAAGTAGAGAAAATAAAATGAGAGGGGCGCCTCATTTGAATTAAGTTGGAGGAGAGAGAATCTTGATATTAAAATAATCAAGATTTAATCCTAATTGAAACCCTAATTCTATCTAGTGTAAAAACAAATATAATAATTGAAGGGCCTTCAACCAAAAACGAGATGGTTGAATTTGCTCAAGTGTGAACACATTTGTGACTTTGCTAGGCCACGAAAATATCTCAAGCAAGTGGATAACCCACTCACCATTATTATAAAGAAAAGCAATATCCACTCAAATTGGAATATTATTATAATATGATCTAAGGTGCTTAATTTGCTTTTCTTTAAATTGATGGATAATGAAGAGGAATAAGAGGCAATTAATATAGCCTCGTCCTTAAGGATTTTGAGGGGAATTTGAGGGGGAAGAGGCGGCCATATTTTTGGAATTTAATGCATTTTAATAATGAATTTTCTCTCTCATCAAGTTTCTTATAAAAGTACCTTTACCAAGCCAAAACAAAGGCTATTTCGGATTCTTTTCTTTACCCTTGCTTGGAAAACGATTAAGGAGCTGTGGAGGAGCAGGAGGACGACCCCAACCTGTTGGTAAGGTCCTTGACCTTCGTTCTCCTTGATTCCATGGTGGAAATAAAAAATAAATCATTGATTTCTTCTTATTTGGATCTCCTCTTCAACCCTAGCCAACTTTTTCATCCAAAAGCTTGAGGACGAGCTTAGGGGGAGTTGCTAGAGCTTCATCCACCATTAATGGCGTGAGAATGAAGCTTTGGAGGTCAATTGGAGGCGGGTTTTATAACTCAAACCCTTAATCATTGCTATTGCATCAATCAATTATGCTTTGTTGATTGTTTTCTTCAATTTGATACATACTTGTTTCCTTGCTGCAATTTCCATCAAGAACAGTTTCTTTTCTTGGTTTTTCGAAGGAAGGGGATGATGACATCATCCTATATGCTTATCCAAAGAAAAGTACCAAGACAAATGGTCTTGATATCTATTCCAAATCGTTTTAAATTGATTGGCTATGCAGTTTCAGAAAACTATTTTAGGGAAAACGGTTTCAAGACCGTTTGATATGGTTGAACAAGCATTGACCGTTTGGGAATCTTGTTCCTAATTATGTAGGATAAGGACCCTCCAAATTTTAGGGGTTAACTCCAAATGAATCGTGAGTTGAAGGCCAATCAATTAGATAAATCGAATTGAATTAAATGCTGATTTTCAACCTGATCAACTTGACCTGTTTGGGAAAACGGTTTCAAGACCATTTGAGTGTGTTGACCAAGCATTTACCGTTTGGGATTCCTGTTTATAATGATGTTGGTTAATGACCCTCCAAATTTGAGGGATTAACTCCCAAGGAATCGTGAGTTGAAGCCTAATCAATTAGGGAAACCTAATTGAATTAAGTGCTGATTTTCAATCTGATTTAATTGACCTTTTTGAGTAAACGGTCTCAAGACCGTTTTAATGCATTGAACAAGGGTTGAATGTTTGGGATTACTGTTCCTAATGATGTGGTCTAATGACTCACCAAATTTGAGGGATTAACTCACAAGGAATCGTGAGTTGAAGGCTATTCAATTAAGCAAACCCTAATTGTTTATGGAAGCAATAACTCAGTATACTATGTCAAACATAGTTGTTTGTATTTGATCATATGGTTGATGTAACCAAATCAAGTGGAGAGAATGATAGAAATGAATTCATACATGAGTATGATTCATATGGTGATTTAGGTTAGGATCCTTAGTAAAGAGATCAAGAAACCCTAATTGAGAAGGTTAACGAACCCTAACCCTGATTTAGGGAAATTTTGAGTAAAACCCTAATCTAGGGTAATAGTGTAACCCTAATTAAGGGTAATAGTGTAACCCTAATTAAGGGTAATGACTTGGGTAACTCTAATTTAAGGTAATGAAATACCAAACCCTAATTAGAGGAATAATGAATCCCTAATTTATGGGTAATTGAATGAAACCCTAATTGGGATGATTAGTGAAACCCTAATTGAGGGTGATTCCTTGAGAAACTCTAATTGAGGATGATTCCATGTGAAACCCTAATTGAGGGCGATGTCATATGAAACCTTAAACCTAACACAGAGTAAAGCTATGTAAAACCCTAAATTTGGGCTAGAGTGCATGGAATTCTAATCATGGGCATTATGATGATAAATCATAACCCTAATGTCTGGGTAATGATATGAGTAAACCTTAATGATGAAATAATGAGTAATACCCTATAATGATGAAATATCTTAAGTGGTTGACTATAGGCAACCTTATAACAAGCAATGCCTTAATTTGAGATGAGTCCATATCATTGAAGATAGTTGGACAATCCTTGTGTGTGATCTATGCACATCATGGTAAAGGTGATAGGTTGGTGGATGAAAGTATTAAGATGTGAAATTCCTTATTATAAGATAAGTTAATAAACTCATGTAAGATAGAAGTGATGAGGGAAGTGATACATTGATACATGATAGATATCACATTTAGCATTTCAGGGTTTATATACCTTGATGCATCTCAAATCCAATATTTTTAGATAAGATACACAAGGAGAGTGTTATGTAAATTGTCACAATGAAATGTAATGAGTTTAACATACTTGATAAGTAAGCTAAAATGAGTATGATGTAATCATACCATGATAATGATGAGAGATAAACTCATACCTTGTGTTGATGATCATTTAATGATAAATGATAAGAATATTAAATACTTGGAATGTCGATGGATGCTCCTAGATGTATGGAACAATATATTAGGGTTGTATTGATAAAATAAACATGAAACCCTAATTGATGTGAATAGTAAACCCTAACCCTGTGGAGGAAATAGTGGTGTTACTATTATATTACATGAGTTAATATGTTATTGTTGCCTAGTGAGAGGTGACAAGATGTTTAATGGCCTTGTGAGCCATATGGTTAGATGTTACCTGGTAAGAAGTAACAAGATGTTTCATGGGCATGATTGAGCCCTGAATGAGGTGTATTCCTCTTATGTTGATAAGGGTTGATACCCTGTGCTATTGTGAAAAGGATTTATATCCTGTGATAATATGATAATTGGTGTAATCTAATGAATGGCAAGTGAATATTACCATGTGATGAAGAGATGAGAAATTATGTTTCATATGTTTTATATCTTTTCAGGTTTTGATATTTATATGCTTGCTAGAAATGAATTAGGGTTTGTATGTCCACTTGTTTGATGCAACCTTAATTCACCTAATTGGCATAACTAATTAAGTGCAACTCTAATCATGTAGTGCCCTGTGCCGTAGAACCATCTTCAGTGTCAGAACTTGCTGGATGGTGAAACGAGTATTCCTAAGGGACACTCGGAGCGCATATTGTTGAATATGCGGGGGTGGCAGGTTGAGGATATATATATACTTGTCATCCACAATTGCAGGTTAGAGAGGATGGCTATGGTCATGCCTCAAATATTTGATGTGATTGAGGACAGCTGCGGTTGTACCTCGGATTAGAGGGTTTTGTATACCCTGTTTTCTAGTGTCGTAACTCGTACCAAGTACGGACTAGTTGTTATCAGTTGACTATATGTCACTGTTGGTAGTTTGACTAGTATGTCACTGCAGTTTACTCGTACTGACCGAGGGGAAGAGATCTTAGGATGCCGGTACTCCTAGATCTTGTACGGAACCAAATAGCCCTTCGCAGGGGTCGGTTGGACTTTGAATGGTACGATTCAAATTCCCCAGGGCATAATAAAAGATGTAATACAGTCGTATAGCATATCTGTTTAGGGTTATACATGACGCTTCACATTGAATGGAAACCCATGTTTGTTCTCTTTACATAAAGATGATGCTTAGTGCAACTAAGAGATAGTAATTATACTTATGTTGTGGATATGCATAAGACTGTAATTGTGTACATACAATGGTCATGCTTATGTTGATATCTTACTGCTACTATTGATTATAATCATGATGCTAGATATCTCATGTTGATAGTTATGTTTCACATGCTATCCATGCCTCTATAATTAGAAATACCTGACAGAGGCTTAATGCCTGTAATTAGGTTTGGTTAAGGTCCAATGCCTGAATGTGTAATCAGGATTGGTATAGTCCAATGCCTAAAACATTTATACCTGATTGATATAGTTTAATGCTTGAATAATACATGATGATTTATATAATCACATGTCTGGCATAAGTGAATACTTGTTTAGCAGATTGGCTAAGACCAACAAATAGAAACAAGAATGAATCATGGGTGACACATCAGAATAATGGATGACATGAGCAAAGCTTGAGATGTTGAAAATGTATGGTAGATGAATGTTATACATGTTCTTTCTATTTCTTATAAAGAGAATAGATGAATTACTGTTCAATCATAGATATGTGTAATACTTTAAAAGATGAGAATGATCTAAACTGCTTATCCTCTGCTCAGTTTTATATTAATTAAACTACAAAAATGATGTTTCTGGCGGAGAGTTATATCTCTCGCTGGGGCAATTTTCAATTGTCTCACCCCCGTGGGAACCAACATTTTTAGGTGGACGAGTGTGAAAGAGACTGATAATATCTTTCGGATGAAGAACATCAGCAGCTACAAGGACAACAGTGACAACTCAGGTTGAGTGTGTTGTCTATCGTGTTTGGTAGATAGAAGTCCTATGTGTCGTCTCTGTACTCTCAGGTCCTCAGAGTTAGTACTTAGTGCTTTTAATGTATCGTTTTGAGATTTTGGCTTGATGCCTCGAGGTTATTATGTTGTCTGTGTTTAGCTTTTAACAAGGCAGTTGATGTTGTAACCCTTGAAAAGAGATGGTATAAGATATATACTTATGAACCATGATGTAAATGTAATACATTGGTTCTTGTTGAAAGAGTTTTCCTATGATTGGGTCTCTTTGAAAAAGGTTTTAAATTTTTAGTGATTTTCTATAATCCGCTGCTTAGTGAACGCTTCCGCATTAGTTAATTATGTTTTTGTTAGTTGGATGCTACACTACCTTTCCTTTAGAGACTCTATTACTTAAATATGAAATGTTGAAGTAGGAGAGTCATTTTGAAGAACCAACAGCTCCTCCCATCCTTAAAAAACCCAATTGATATCAGAGACCAAATCCCTTTTTTTAAGTCTATTTTGGATAATGAGCATCCAACCCCTTTTGACAAAACAATTCCTCCCATTTTGACACAGCCAGTTCTCATTCTACATGAGGCTGGTTTACAAGGGGAGACACCCTTGGAAGAAGCTCATACATCCCTTTATGTTGCTTGCAAGGAAGATGTCCTCATACCTCTTGAATCCTTAGGGACCCCTTGTACAAAAGAATTAGAGACATATGTTATATCAACAATGAAACTTATCAAACCCAATGTTGATGGCATTATCTTTAAGGAGAAACAAAACACTTTTGTAAATGATTTGAAATCTTTTGTATCAACATCAATTCTCCCATATTCAGTTCATTATGATGGTGGAAAACTTGATCCAAATCCTCCACCTGACTCTGTTCATCCTGCTCTACTGACATTACTTGTCGAGTACCCGCTAACTTCCCCCACTCCAAATCTATCTTCTACACTTCCCTTACCATCAAAGGAAAATATTTGGATCTTATTGGAGGAAATGTGAGGTGAAAGAAAATATGAACACCCCAATGAGCTTCCACAACTACCCTATCATAGGGTACACTATGAAGCTCCTCTGATAAAGGTCCTAGTCCATATACACATCCACTTTAGTTGGACGTTCTTTGAGCTACCAGGGCCATTTGGATGCCCTCTTCTTCCCTCCATCTTGGAGTTAAGTTTTGCTCGAGATGGACAAAAATTTAAGTCTGGGGTGGAGGTGGGTAGTATGTATGTTTTCCCCCAACTCTATCTTAATTTATGCAAAAGTTCATTATGTTATATAGTTTCTTTTTAATTTTTTCAAAATTTTTGAAAAAATTCAAATCTTTTTTTGTTTGGCCCTTATCTAGTCGGTTAGGTTGAATAGACAATATCATTATAACCCTTTGAATTTAGTATTTTTTTTGTAATTTTTTTTATAAATAGCCATGTCTGAAACCACCATGTCACCTATGACCCCTAAAAACATCACTCCTTGGAATAGTTGGTAAGTCATAAGGAATCAATCAGAACCAAGCATAATTTTTCTCTATATTTAAACAAATAGATTATCTTGTTATAAAATTTGTATGATGTGAATTATAGGAATATTCTAACTAGAGCAATGACACTCTCTAGAAAACAAAATGTTGAAAGTTATAATCACAAGAAAATATCTTATTTCCCTCTAATTTTCTTCTAAAAAAAGAAGCAAATAATCACCATCGGACAAAAATCAAGTCCGGGGTGGCATGCTTCCCAAAATAAAAATTCCATACCTCACAAAGGGGAGTACCATCAAAATATAATAAAAGTGCACATGAAAAAATTGTGACCATTGTAGTCACAACTCCACAAATTCAAATCTCGAGTCAAATAGAGGAGGGATACAAAATAAATTCATCACTTCCTTCTTTGTTTTCACACTCTCCCTTCATCCTGTTCTTGTGCAATAACTTAGAAGAAGAAAACTTGAGTGTCAAAGTGAAAGTAAGATGAAGCCTATTGTTCTAAAAAATATTGATTGAGAAGCAACATATGATAATTTTTTTGATAGGGAATATAAAAAATTGTGCTTTGATGGGAAAATGACAAAAATACTCTTGGAGCATAATTGCACAATTTCCAGTAGTCATGTAATTCATATATACCCATCACCAAAAGTGTCATAACTTTTGCGTCCAAACTTCAAATTGAGTGTACAAGTATTCATTAGAAAGGAAATTTTATTTCCTAAAATAATATCCTATTATTTGGACCTCTTTTGTGCATTATACGGGAGAGAAATACGTTCGAATTTTCTAATGTGGGAATTTACATTAAAGAGAGTTACATGGTCAAGAAAATTAAAAACAATCAAATTTCTATTGACTAGATCTAGAAATTTCAAAAAGTCAGCTCCCTCCTTTTTTCCCTCCTCTTTTGAGGTAATCCTACCCCCTCCACCACCTATAAAATAAAGGTATCTCCACTTGTAAAAGCATTCCATTCTTCATTCCATTTCATCCAATTTTTAGTTGTAGACCACATCTTGTATAATGTTGGATCTCTTTTTAATTTGTATTTCTTCTAGTCTCGTCATGTGTGAGCAGATTCTTTTGGGGCATGGGAAGTAGCCCCTTGGCCCGTTTCTATTCAATATAATCAATTATATTGCTCCATTGAAAAAAAATTCTTCTTTCCGTTTATGTGTGGTTATTTGGATGTTCTGATATTTTCTTATGAAGTGATATAATCTTGGATCTCTATAAGAATGAGACAATAGTCCCTTAATTGTGATTATCATATTTTCATCTTTTTAATCTTATTTCTGTTATAATCCTTAGTGACGCGACCACCTGGGCCATGGGTTTGAATGCCAATTTGAATTCACATGCTTCTTGATATGACTGTAGATAGTGGCATGTTGGACAGTTGGGCAATGATCCGTGAATGTCGGGACCCACGGGTTCACTGGAAGTCCGACCCTTGTGAGTTTATCTATAACGACATGCAACCACAAGGTCCTGATTTGATCTTTGGAGTTTAGAATATGATTAGTTGAATAGGAACATGGTTTTGGTGGTGATCTTCCGGACCCCCAGATCTTTATTTCTTGATTAATTAAACTTTATTTCAACAATTTTATTTTTGTTCTTAGTAATAACAACTCTCTCAAATCAGAATTTGATTCTTGTTCTTGCGATCGGATTTGGATCTTAACTTTTCTTTTCCGCCATCCCTTGGATCGATACATATCTATACGCAACAAGTTGACAACCAGGTTAGAAAGTTAAACTCTAGGACTTTTCCTTGTGATTGTTGTGTGTACAATGGCACACATCAATATCACATTGGGTAGTGTCAATGCATGATGATTGTCATATCACCATTGTAGTGAATTTAGTTTAAAGGATCACAAAACCATTGTTATATTTGAGAGTCGATTATGACTATCATATAACAATCCTTGAATCATTCTCAGAGGAGGCTTGTCCAGTACACATGTTGTCTAATAAGTACCTATTTTTCTGACTTGGTATTCAATACCTATGACCCTTGAGACATGGTCGCCAGTCACCACACATACTAGTCTCATGTGTATTATTGTTGTCCAATCAACAATATTACTTGATTGGGGACGTTTTAAGAGTATTGTTCTTAGCATCCATTAGAGTCTCATGTTCAAGTCATGTGTTTGGATTCCCATAGCTTCCAACCAATCATTTTAAGGGAATTTATTATGTACATTAATATCGTTGTAATTAAATGTACATCAATAAATTGGAATCAATATTAATCAGATCTAAAGTACAAAATATCCCTGTAGAAATCATATAATGACTGGCTTTTATGGCATATACACCAACAAGTTACCACTTGTATTAAAACCAATAACCCATATATCTGATATCAATTGATATAACATGACCATCATGCTTATGCTGCGATAATGCCTTTGTCAAGGGATCAACAATATTGTTATGTCACGACACCCGCCATCATTTAAGATAACAAGTGTCATTAACAATAATAAAACATGCGGAAGCAAATCAGTTGCAGCGGATTAGCAAAAATCAGTGAAAATTAAAACCATTTGCAAAGAGATCCATTCACAGGAAAACTCTTTCATTCAGAACCAAAGTAAAACCTTACATCCTGGTTCATATATACATCTCATGTACTATTACTTTTCGAGGAATACAAACATCAACTACTCTGTCTTAACTGTACACATGTAGTATAAAACCCTCGAGGCTTAAAGCCAAAATCTCAGATCGATCCATCAAAACATTACTCCTAGGACCCGAGAGTACAGAGACGACTCATAGGACTTTCTATATACAACTTGACAGCTCATATCCCCACCTGGGATTTACTGTTGTCCCTGCTACTGCTGCTGCTGCTCTTCCTCTGTAATAGGTTCCTTGCATTTTCGTCGGCGGTTACCTAAAAATTTAATCCCACGGGGGTGAGACAATTATAAAAATTGTCCCAGCGAGAGATATAACTCTCTGCCAGAAACATTGTTATTGCCGATAATAGAATAACACTGAGCAGTAGAATTATATTTACTCAACAACAGGTAAATCATTGAATAAGATATGCAGAGCAGTATTCTCTATGCAATCATTTCAATTATAACTTGATTAAGCAGCAAGTCATTCATTTAAGAAGGAATATGAAGAACATGTATATCATTTATCCAACTATGATATAATAGACCATGTATCATCAACCATTGATTCTCGCAATTCAACCCTAAGCAAGTATGCTACACGGCTGATTACGTTTTACAATCATACTTATGCCCTGAGGAGATGAGGTATACCGCTCATACTCCAACCGACCACGGTTACGTAAAGCATCGGTACCACACATAGGTCAATGGAAGAGCTGGATTCCCATGACCTCAACTATCTCGGTCAGTATGAGATAACATGAAGGACATCTTGTGTCTCTTCTAGATAGCTTTCCAGGGTATACTGGCAACATCGCTATTAGAGTTATAGCCCATAGCATATACTCTCTTCAGGATATGGCCCGTAGCCAATGCTCGGTATTATTTTGTGGAGTCATGGCCCGTAGCCATGCTCTTATTGGGGTATGGTCCTTAACCAATCTCGTTCATAGGACATAGCCCGTAGCAATGCCTATGGGGCATAAGGATATAATTGCCCAATTACCCCCACATATTCAAAAATATGTGTTCCGAGTAAACTCGTTTCACCATTCAGCTAATTCTGACGCTGATGGATCTGTGATCAGGGCAACTACATTATATGGTATCACTTGATTAATTAAGTACATTATCATATTCTTTTAGCATCAGCCAAGTTTCCAAACATAACTTAATAAGACAAATGCTATAAAGAAAACATGTACTATTTCCATTAGTCACTTCTCAGTCTTTATAAGACATGGGGATCTCAGTCCCTCATTTCAATACTGGGAATTTTCATTCCTTTGCAACTCAATGCCATAATCATATGGTTCTGGGTATTCAAACCCTTAGCTCATCATTGAGCATTATTACCACTTTTTCAGGTAATTATCACCTTCAGGTCACCTGACCAAGGTAAATATGATGCTTATTACATAAACATCTTCTCATGGCACTTAAGGCCCATTACTTCTCTTATTACCTCATACTAGGCAATAAGGTATAGCATGGCACATAAGGCCCAATAAACAATGTCAATACATAAAATGTCATAGCTCATACCTGGCTATATTCATCATCACATCATACCTACATGGTTAGTACAGATGATAATACATCAATTTCATATCAACACCATGCAAAACAATATATAACATCATTATTCAAGGGTAACACCACTATTCCCTTACCAGGGTTAGGGTTTCCCATTTCTCATTAATTCAGACCCTCTTGAGTTAACCAACTTTATCTTGTATTAAGGTATTTCCCCTCGTAATACATTCCATCACAGAATACTCACCCTTAGCATATAATGCATAGGCCACACATTAGAATTGTCCAGCTATCTCACATGATATGGACTTATCTTAGTTTAAGGCATAACTTTATTATAAAGTTGCCTATAAACAATCACAATGATACACCCTCAACTAGGGTTTCACAAGGATACAACCTCAACCAGGGTTCACAATGATACACCCTCCACTAGGGTTTCACAAGGTTACACCCTCAACCAGGGTTCACAATGATACACCCTCCACTAGGGTTTCACAAGGATACACCCTCAACTAGGGTTTACTAACATCCTAATTAGTGATTTCACATGTAGACAACCTCTTATTAAGGTTATACATTGAATCAGCCTCAATTAGGGTTTACATCATGTATTGGGTCCATGCATTTGTTATGCATTAATTACTAGTACCATTAAAGGTATCTCCCACCTAATCACATTAGGTTTTCAAAAAGGTTTGATCAATTAGACCTTCAATAACATGAGGTATCCAATTCAATTAACCAAATTGAACCACACTCAATTCTAATCAATGGAACTTCAACCAATTGGATCATCAACTCAATCATCATTTGAATCATGGCTCACCCCTCAATTGGGACTTCAATTATGGTCTGATCTCAATGGGATTAGGGTTTATAAACACCAATTAGATCTTTGAAGTTGATCGTCAATCATGCTACTAATTGTGTTTCAATTGATTGCATTGGACCTTCAACCATTGAATTCATGGAACCAATCATCAATTGGACCTATGCTCATACTTAAATTGAGTTTAATAGGTCAACCTTCAACTAATTTGACCCTCAATTGACCCTCAATTGGTCATCAATTAGGGCTTGATTCAATTGAATTAGGGTTTGGAATTGAAGATCCAACAACACTCATCAATGCAAGATTGGTTACTTTGAAACTATTGAACCATTATACAAATTGGGTATGACCTGACCCCAAACGGTCTTGAGGTCATTTGGATGACCTCCAAATGGTCTTGCGACCGTTTTCCCATCATGTCACTCAAATCCAATCCATCCAATTAAGGTTTGGATCATTGGATTGATCACCAAATCAACATTGCATTGTATAACAGCTTGGTACCTTTAGACCTTCAAACACCTAACCATACTCAACCCTAGACCTCCAAACGGTCTTGGGTGACCACCAAACGGTCTTGAGACCGTTTGTATGAGCTCCAAACGGTCTTGAGACCGTTTGGCCCATCCAACCTTTGGATTCTAGTGAAAAATCATCATGGATTGGTCTACCGAGTTGATCAACAGATCAGCACTACATTGCAATATGATTAGTACCTTTGGACCTTCAATTGGTCAACTATACTTGACCCCAGACCTCCAAACGGTCTTGGGGTGATCCCCAAACGGTCTTGAGACCGTTTAGGTGATCCCCAAACGGTCTTGAAACCGTTTGGGCTAATCAACCCAAAATCTCAACTTAACTCATTGGAATTTCAGCACTGTTTTCAATTAGGGTTTGCCTAATTGAATAGCCTTCAACTCATGATTCCTTGGGAGTTAATCCCTCAAACTCAGTGAGTCATTAGATGACATCATTAGGAACAGTAATCCCAAACGTTCAACGCTTGGTCAACGCACTCAAACGGTCTTGAGACCGTTTGCCCAAAAAGTTCAATTAAATCAGATTGAAAATCAGCACTTAATCCAATTAGGTTTCCCTAATTGATTAGGCTTCAACTCACGATTCCTTTGAATTTAATCCCTCAAATTTGGAGGGTTATTAATAAACATAATTATGAACAGGAATCCCAAACGGTAAATGCTTGGTCAACCATATCAAACGGTCTTGAAACCGTTTTATCAACCAGGTCAAGTTAATCAGGTTCAAAATCATCACATAATTCAATCCGATTGCCTAATTGATTGGCCTTCAACTCTCGATTCCTTTGGAGTTAATCCCTAAAATTTGGAGGGTTATCATCCTACATAATTAGGAACAAAATTCCCAAACGGTCAACGCTTGGTCAACCATCTCAAACGATCTTCAAACCGTTTTCTCCCAAACGGTTTCAAACCGTTTGCCCTTAAACGGTTTGCTGAAACCGCATAGCCAATCAAATTAAAACGATTTGGAGTAGCTATCAAAACGGTTTTTCTTGGTAATTTTCTTTGGATAAGCATCTAGGATGATTTCATCATCCACTTCCTTCGAACAACCAAGAACAGAAACCGTTCTTGATGGAAATTGCAGCAAGAAACAAGAGTGCATCAAATTGAAGAAATCAATCAACAAAGCATAGAGAATTGATGCAATAGCAATGTTTAAGGGTTTAAGTTATAAAACCCACCTCCAATTGAGCTCCAAAGCTCCAAGCTCACGCCATTAATGGTGGATTAAGCTCTTGCAACTCCCCCTAGGCTCGTCCTCAAGCTTTTGATTGCAAAAGTTGGCTAGGGTTGAAGAGGAGATCGAAATAAGAAGGAATCCATAATTTATTTTCGATTTCCACCATGAAATCAAGGAGAACGAAGGTCAAGAGCTTACCCACAGGTTGGGGTTCGTCCTCCTGGTCCTCCCTAGCTTCCTTGGTCGGTTTCCAAGCTAAGAGAAGAAGTGGGGTCGAAATAGCCTTTCATTTGGCTAGGAAAAGGCCTTTTTATAAAAATTCAATGAAAGAGAAACTGCATTATTAAAATGCATTTAATTCCAAAATTGGTGCCGCCTCTTCCCCCTCAAATTCTCCTCAAAATCCTTAAGGACGAGGCTATCTTCATTACCTCTTATTCCTCTCCATTATCCATGATTTAAAGAAAATCAAATTAAGCACCTTAATGCTTATTATATTAATATCCATATGTGAGTGGGTTTTCTTTTCCTTATAATAATGGTGAGTGGAATTTCACCTACTTAGGATATTTTCGTTCCTTATCTTGGAAAAGGAACGTCCATCCTTATTCAAAATCAACCCAAAACATTTTGGTTAAAAGCCCTTCAATTATATTTATTCATTTTTGCCCTAAATCGAATTAGGGTTTCAATTAGGCATTAATCTTGATTATTTTAATATCAAGATTCTCTCTCCTCCAACTTAATTCAAATGAAGCACCCCTCTCATTTTATTTTCTCTACATGATGCCAAGAAACATTAGGGACCTTGTTGAAGTGGTAATTTTCATATTGAACCCTATATTTTGGGTAAATTGCACTTTACTCCAAAACTAGGTTTTAATGCACAACATTGTCCAACAAGCTCTATCTTGGTGTCCAGGCTTGTGGAAATCATACTACTACATCATATTCATCCTTATGATGTCTAAACATCAGAGGAACATCTTATCATATGCAATTTGCAAGTTAACCCCTCAACTTGGGTAATTTGCACTTTAGTCCAAAACAAGCAATCATTGCTTTAACATTGTTCAAACGGGACCAAAATTGAAACATAAGTTCCTCATGAGCCCTAATTACTTTTCACATGATAAGTACAAGCATATAATCAACTTTGTTAAGCAAAACTCCTGGGGTTAGAACATAACCCAGGTCAGGGATGTTACATGTTATATGCAAATACCCTACTAATTTACACCTCCCCTCACTCACGATCTCTATTATGAGATGGACGCACTGAATAATATGCTTGGAACACTGATGTGATCTAGGTTCCTTGTCTTGTATGATAGCCCTATTATTGTCACAGTATAGTTCTATTGTATCAACAATGTTGGTAACAAGTCCAATTTTCTAATGAACTTCTTCATGCATATAGCTTCCTTTGTAGTATCTGATGCAGCAATATGTTCAACTTCTATTGTAAAGTCAATTATTTTCGCTTTCTTGGAACTCTTCCAACTGGAAGCACTACCACTAAGGAGAAATACATAACTAGATTATGATTGATAATCAAATTTATTCTTTAGGAAACTTGTGTTAGTGTAACCTCTTATGACCAATTCTTACTCACCCATACATCAAGAAATCATCCTTAGTTCTTATCAAGTACCTGACAATGTTCTTCATTGTAATTCAATGACCTTCACCAAGGTCTGCCTCATATCTGCTCGCCATACTCAAGGCATGTGGGATGTTTGGACATGTACATAACATTGCATACATGATATATCCAATTGTGGGGGCATATGGAATCTTACTCATGTGGTCCCTTTCTTCCAAATATTTGGGAAAATTGGCCTTAGAAATGTTGACCTCATGATAGATGGGTAAGTTCCCTTTCTTAGAATCTTATATGTTGAATTGTTTCATCACTTTGTTAATGTATTTACTTTCACTTAATCCAAGAAGCCTTCTAGATTTATCTATATAGATTTTGATACCTAGAATACATGGGTTTTCTCCTAACTAATTCATTGAGAAACTATTTTTTGACCATGTCTTCACCTTTTTATAGAAACGGGATATTATTTCCCATGAGTAGTATATCATCCACTTACTATATGAGGAATACTACAATGCTCCCACTAACTTTTTGTAAACACATGGTTCATTTTAATTCTTGATGAAGCCAAACTCTTTGACGGATTCATCAAAATAAAGATTCTAACTTATGGATCATTGCTTCAATGCATAGATTGATCTTTGTGGCTTACATACTATTCCAGCTTACATACCTTTCCAGCATCCTTCTTAGATTCAAAATCCTCAAATTATGCCATATACACAACCTCAAGAAGATTCTTGTTAAGGAATGTGGTTATGACATCCATCTACTAGATCTCATGGTCATGGTATGTTGCAATGGCAAGCATGATCCTAATGGACTTGACCACGGCAACTAGAGAGAAAATTTCATCATAGTCAACACCTTGAACTTATTTGAAATCTTTATCCACTAGTCACCCTTTGTAGGTCTGGAAATTTCCATACATGTCTCTCTTCTTCTTGAAGATCCACTTGCGCCCAATGGGTTTTACACCTTTAGGTGGTTCTACTAAGGTCCATACTGTGTTGTATACATGGAGTCCATTTTGGATCTAATGGCCTCAAGCTATTTACCAGAATCTAGTCCCTCCATAGATCCCTTATAGGTGGTTGGATCATCCTGATTCATGACCATCACTTCACCATCTTGAGTCACAAGAAAATCAAATCTCTTTGGCTCATGGCAAGTCCTACTAGATCTATGAGGTTTATGTGTTTGTTGAGGGGGCGACAGTGCAACGATAACTTGTGGTGCTTCCTCATGTTCCTCTTTAGGTTCTTTGTCATTTTATGTATCTTTAACTTCTTTGAATTTTGTTTTTCTACCACTGATATTTCTATATATGAACTACTTCTCTAAGAAGGTACCGATTCTAGGAACCAACACTTTGTTCTGGGAAGGAATATAGAAGTAGTGTCCTTTGGTTTCCTTTGGATATCCCCATAAAAATAACACTTGTCACACTTGGGTGCCAATTTCTCAGGAAATGAGCACTAACATAAGATTCACAACCCCAAACCTTCATGAAAGACATTTTGGTACGCTTCCTAGTCCATATCGCATATAGTGTCTTTGGTACCGATTTAGATGGAATGTGGTTAAGGGCATGTTTAGTAGGGTGTAGTTGCAGCAGATGATGTTGGTTTGTTGTGTTTTTAAAATTAAAATTATTTGGTAGGATGTATTGGGGTGTAATTATGTAAATTGCAACTACACTTTTGAGCTGAAAATCAAGGAAAATGTACCGCACCTATTCTGGGCACAGTCAGGTGCAGTTCATAGACAGAAGGAGCTCAAATGGTTGGATTATGTAGGTAGTGCACTGTAAACAGTAGGTGGATCCCATAATAACCAACCAAAAAATCTATTTCAACTTTTTGTCCACTATCGCAACACCTGTTGTACGGGGCTTGATCTGTGGAATACACCCACATGGGCCATAGCTCACGATATGTAAAATCTCATCCATAACAACCAAATAAAAAAATATAAAATCGATGAGCTTGCATCTCACTCAACCAAACAAATTTTAATAGTTGCAAATCAATGCATACAAACCCATTGTTCTGGAAATCACATTTTGCATGTTTATTACCCCCTACCAAATAGGGCCTAAGTGTAAACACAACGGTTTCTAGAGCATGTCCCCAAAAGGAATCAGGAAGTCTGACTTGTCTTATTATGAACTATAGCATGTCCAACAATGTGTGATTCCTTCTCTCTAAAACACCATTATGTTGTGGCATTCATGGTCAAATCAATTGTGATACAATACCACCCTCCTTGAGAAGGTTACCAAACTCATGGCTCAAATATTCACAACTCGGTCAAATTGAAGCATCTTAATTTTCTTGCCAAATTGGTTTTTTCTTCATGAATACCTTGAACTTTTAAAAGTATTTTAATTTTTATTGCATGATATACATGTATCCATATCTAGTAATCATCACTAAATGTAATGAAGTATTGATACCCACATCTACTCATTAAACGAGAAGGGCCACATATATCGGTATGTATGAGTTCTAAAAGTTCAACTTCCCTCTCACTATGTCCAGTATAAGGCACCTTTGTCATCTTAACCAACAAACATGATCAAGATATTCAAAATCAAACTAGTCTAAGTTACAGTCCTTATGGAGTTTAGAAATGTGCTTTTTGTCTATACGACCCAAGTGACAACACCAAAGTTATGTCATGTTTGAGTAATGTATTTTAAGTTGTTTGGTATTTACATTATAAATGTGTGTCTCGAGATCTAACAAATAAAGACCATAACACACTAGAGCACTGGCATAAATTATATCATCCATAAGTATAGAGCAAACTCCATTCTTTATTAGGAATGAGAAATCATTATTTTCCAAACAAGAAATAGAAATAATATCTCTACTTATGGTAGGTACATAATAGCAATTTTCTAATTTTATAAACTATATGTTCCTATGGATGCAACATGAACCTTTCCTCCATTAGCGACTTGTAGTTCCATAAATCCCTTCTTAAGGGGTTTATTTCTTTTCAGATTCTTCATATTACAACATATATGAGATCCATATCTGGTATCCAATAGCTATGATGAATAAGTAGATAATTTAATCTCAAAAACATATATACCTAAGGTGGATATCTCTACCTCTTTTGACTTCTTATGTTCCTCTAGGTAGACTAGAAAATTGCTTTTCCAGTGTCTAGGCTTGTGACAATGGTGACAATTGCCATTATTGGCCACACCTCCCTTCATCTTCAGAGAAGAAAATTGGGAGTTAGGCTTAGAACCTTTATTAGCCCTTTTCTTTCACTTGGTGTTAAATTTTACTCCATTGACCATCAACACAGATCCAATCTTGCTTCATGTTCAGTTGAGCAGTTTGCAACATGTTAACTAGTTCTAGTAGCATTTTAACCATTTCATTCATGTTGAAGTTCATGATGAACCAGTTGTATGATTTGAGAAACAATTGCATAACAAAAATTTTTGCCAACTCTTAGCCCATGGGGAAACTCGATCTCTGTAGGTTATCCACATATGCAATCAGCTTGAGAACATGAGGACCAATTGGATCTCCCTATGCCATCTTATTGTAAAATAATGCCCTTGATATGTCAACCTTTCTTGTCTAGATTGACCTTCAAACAATCCTTTAAAATGCTCAATCACTTCAAAGGCCTCCATGTTCTCATGATGCTTCTATAGGTCGGGCACCAAGGATGCTAGCATGAGGCGTTCCACGACATTGGAATCACCAAAATACATCTTGAATACATTCATTTAAGCCTTTGGAGCATTGGAGTGGTCTCTTCAAGTTAATCATGATCTAGTATGTCGAGTCTATGCTCGTACTTGAGAAAAATTCACAAGTTTCTTTGCTACTGCACAAAATTTGTCTCATTGAGCTTGTTCTTCTCAAGGACCAATTGTAAAGAAAGGTATTGTTGTTTGCATGTGATTTACAAAGAAAAATAAGTAGGAATTTAAAATTTTGTTAGAAAAATCTTTGGTCTTAATTAGGCCTTTGATTAAACATTTAACCCCATTACTTTCTTTGAATTAATAGCCTTACTATTTAATGCAAAAAGTTATAGTACATAACTTTCTAGTGGGCCAAGGTCCATATTCCATTGAATCATGAGTCAAATTTGGTTTCCTTCTCACAACGCAATTATTTAGGTAGGTAACTTTTCCCAATTACATCTCATGAAACCCTTAGATGAATGGGAAAAATTTGTTTTTAAATTCCATCAAATACAACACCCATATGCATGCCTCTAGGAACTTAATCCTTCTAAGGTTAACTAGTTAATAAGTCCCCAACCACTTATGTTGACAAGATAGTGCAGCCTTCTTTGTCAAACCCACATGTTTACCTCACACCTAACTAATATGGACAATGCACCGCGCTTTGGCGAACCCACATAAATTGATTGAGGCCTTGATGTGTATCATATTTTGGAAGGCATCCCAAGATTTTTTTTTAATAAGGGATTTTGTATAATACATATACATATCCAATCACCACATATGTATATATTATATATCATATATAAATAGACAAACACCACAAGTGAGAAATATAAAATGTAATGATTATGGCCTCCTAGCATAATCTATAAGACTCCTCACAAAGCTTAGTGTTTGATCTTGTTTTTTAGTTTAATAAGATGCTTAAACCTTAAACTAATCATGTGATGCACCTTAATAACATGCGACATGCTTATGTTTTTAGTTTGGTCCAGTTTGGTTGATGTTTGAGCTAGCTATGCTATATGTTTGCTTGTTTTGGACCAAGTTGTAATTTACCCATTTTGAGGGTTTATATTGCAATTTGTCACATGTTGGATGTGCCTCTTGTGCCTTAGAATCATGAGAGAGAGAATGATGCTTAGGGACACCTTTTTGGACCTTGGTTGATCATGAGGTGGCATCATGTGTATTGATATAGGGTTTGCATGGTTTGCGTGGTTTTGCATGGATGGTGGTGTCGACCATGTTGTGTTCCTTGAGTGTAGCGACCGTGTGTTTTGTGTTCTTGAGTGTGCTTCGATCGGTGCCCTTTTTCTATTGATCTTGGTCGACATGTTTTGATGTGTCATGACCTATATCTTTGTTGGCTTCGTGATGTGGTCGATACCTTAGTGTTTTGCTTCGACCGAAGGGTGTAGTGGACCTAAGTGGTCGCTACACTACCTTGTTTTTATCACCCTTTGTTGCATGAATTCTTATAGTGATTGCATGTCCATGGTTTTGTTGGACATGTGTCCTTAGGTGCTCAAGTATCTTGAAACCTCACATCTTTCACCTCTCTCCTATCTTTGGGTATATATATACCCCTTCTTTCACATGTAAGTATCCCCTTTAGCTCTCTTCTTCCTCTCTTCTTTCTTGTGTTTGGACTTGATATTGGTGGAGCAAGTTGAGGTGGTGATCTTGTTGAAGGTGGCTATTTTCCCTCTTACATGTGGTGATGTATTGCTTGATCATCTCCCTTGTGGTGGTTCTTCGTTATCTTTGTGCTTGGTAAGTAGTTATCTCTCTTTAATCTCGTTTTCTTGAACCCTATCTCCTACTTTGTTCTCTTAGACGTTATACTAAGGGTTACCTTGGTGGATATCTTAAGGAACTTCTCTCCATAGAGGTCGAGATCCATGGTTTTCCATAGGAGTACCTGAGTGACATGAAGATTTATTCTTTCTTCTTTACTCTCTCTCTGTAACATCCCTGACCTGGGTTATGTTCTAACCCTAGGTGTTTTGCCTGATAAAGTTTATTAGATGCTTGCTATTATTTCTTGAAATGTAATTAAGGCTCAATAGGAACATATATTTCAATTTCAGTCCTTTTTTAATAATGTTGAGACATTGTTTTGTTAATTTTGGACTAAAGTGAAAATTACCCAAGTTGAGGGGTTAACTTGCAAATTGTACATGATAAAATGTTCCTCTGATGTTGATACATCATAAGAGTGAATATGATGTAGTGGTATAGTTTCCACAAGCTTGAGCACCAAGATAAAGCTTGTAGAGTAATCCTTGTGCATTAAAAACCTAGTTTTGGTGCAATGTGCAATTTACCCAAAATCTAGGGTTCAAGATGAAACATATCACCTATAGAAGGTCCCTCATGATTCTTGTCATCATGTAGAGCAAAGCAAATGAGAGGGGCACCCCATTTTAATTATCTTGGAGGAGAGAGAATCTTGATAATAAAATAATCAAGATTTAAGCATAAAAAGGAACTTTAATTCAATTTAATGCAAAAAGAAATATAATAATTGAAGATCCCTTCAACCAAAAGTTGAGGGATGATTTTTCAAAGTTTTGGATGAGCTTGTGCCTTGCAAAGGCACGAAAAGATCTTGGTTGAGTGGAAAGCCCACTCACATTAACTTAATAAAAAGTATTATCCACTAAAATTAGGATATTAGTATAATAAAGTTAAGGTGCTTAATTTCTTTTCCTTTAATTCTTGGATAATGAAGAGGTTTTACAAGAGGATGAATATGGCTTCGTGGCCAAGGAATTGAGGGGGGAGTGGTGGAAATAATTTTGGAATTAAAAGGAATTAATTCCATTTTCTCTTTCCTTGAAATTCCTTATACATATCTCTTTTCCTACCCACTTAAGGATCTTTTCTTGGAATGTCTTTTCTCTCCTTGCCTTGTCCGACCACGAGGGATCTCAAGAGCAGGAGAAGGACGACTCTAACCTGTTGGTAAGCTTTTGATCGTCTTCCACCTTGGTTTAATGGTGAAAACACAAAATTGATGCTTGATTCTTTGTTTTCTTCACTCGATTTCCAACCCTAGCCAACTCTTTCATCCAAAAGCTTGAGAACGGACCTTGGGCAGTTGTCAAAGCTCATCCACCATTAGAGAACATGGAGCATGAAGATTGGAATCAGATTCAAAGGCGGGTTATATAACTTAAACCCTAAAATGTTATCATTGCATTCAATTCTCCATGATTTGTTATTCATTTTGTGCTATTTTGATCTTCCTTTGATTCATTGATGCAATTTCCATGAAAATGGCAGTAGTTCCTGGTCGAACGAAGGAAGATGATGATTACATCATCCTGGACACTTTTCCCAAGAAAATGCTAGACCAAACGGTTTTAATATATGTGGTCAATCGGTTTCACAAACTGTTTGGGAGCAAACAGTTTCAAACCGTTTGAGAGCAAACAGTTTCAAACCGTTTGAGAGTGTTGGCCACACTTGATCATTTGGATAATTGATGATAATCATGATGGTTAATGATCCATTAAATATGATTGATTAGTTTTAATGGGCTTGTTAGTTGACGGTCCGTCAATCATCAAACCCTAATCGAGTTAAGTGCTAAAATTCAATTTGGTTAACTTAGATTTTTGGGTGATTGAGCCCAAACGGTCTCAAGACCATTTGGAGGTCACCCAAATGGTCTCAAGAGCGTTTGGGGGTCACCCAAGATCGTTTGGAGGTCTAGGGTTAAGTATGGTTGAGCAATTGAAGATCCAAAGATACTAAGTTGAAATGTAATCAATAATCGATTTGATGTTCAATCCAATGATCCAAACCCTAAATGGATGTCATGAATTTTGATGATGTGATGGGAAAACGGTCTCAAGACCATTTGGAGGTCATCCAAATGACCTAAAGACCGTTTTAGGTCAGGTCATGTTCAATTTGGATGGTGATCCAATGATTTAAAAGTAATTCGTTTCACAATGATTAACATTGAAAGTCCATTGATTTCAATCCCTAATCCAATTGATTCAAAACCCTAATTAATGATCAATTGAGGGTTAAATCAGTTGAAGGATGATCTATTAAGCTCAATTGAAGTATGGTGTTAGGTTCAATTGATGAGTGGTTATATGAGTTCCATCAATCAGGGAATGAACATTGAAAACCCTAAATCAACTTGAGTGATTGAGACCATATTTGGTCCATTCAGTTTTGAGGAGGTTTGGACCAAATGGTCTCAAGCCCGTTTGAGTCCAAATGGTCTCAAGACCATTTGGGACCAAACGGTCTCAAGACCGTTTGGGACCAAACGATCCCAAACCGGTTAAGACTCAAACGGTTTCAAACTTCAACTATGGCAAACGGTTTCAAGCACCTACTTTACTAAACGGTTTCAAACCGTGTGACCAAGACTGTTTGGTGGTCTAAACGGTCTTAAACCGTTTGGAGGTATTTCAAGCTAGACCTTTTGAGGTCTGATTGGTCAAGATCATTTGGGGTCTAAGTGACCAAGATCATTTGGAAGATAATTAACCAAACCGTATAAACACTTGAAGTGGTTAAAGGTTAATTGATTAATTGAACAATTACATGATATAAACCAAGGGTGACTATAATAATTGTACCCTTAATGAGATAGGGTGATTAGTACCCTTTGGATGATTAATCTTTAATGATTATGGAAACAATAACATAATACATTGAATCAACCTTCATTCAAGTGGAGTTGACATAATCTAATCAGGTCCAAAGTAGGTATCATCTTATAAAGGATGAGAGAGGGAGGACATCCTATATGAATGATAACCATGTAATGGTTAAGTATTAACACTTTCTACATGAATGAGTGTCTAATTAGGGTATGACTCTTGAAAGGGAGATCATGAAACCCTAATCATAAGCACAAACCCTAATTAAGAAGGTTAATAAACCCTAATTGAGGGCAATGATAGGTGAAAACATCTTGAAAAATTCTAATTCAAGATGTTTTCACGATCAACCCTATTTAGGGGTGAATAGTAAACCCTAATTTCGGGTTATTGAATATAAACCCTAATCTAGGGTGATGCAATGTGAATAGTAAACCCTAATTTCGGGTTATTGAATATAAACTCTAATCTAGGGTGATGCAAGGTGAATAGTAAACCTTAATTCCAATTAAGGTGAAGGTATATGTGAAACCCTAATTCTGGGTTATACTATAGAGCATGAAACTCTAATTCTGGACAATGAGATGATGAGTCATTGGTCCTAATTAAACAAAAGGGATGAATAACCCTAATTTAAATAGAAAGGGAAACCCTAACCCTAGTAAGGGAATAGTGGTGTTACCCTTGAATAGTAATGTTATAATTGTTTTGCATTGTGCTGATATGAAATTGATGTAATTGTTATCATCCGTACTAATCATGTAGGTTTTATGAGTCAATGAACATAGCTAGGTATGAGCTATGATGCTTTATTTATTGAAAGTGAATTATAAGTATTGTGAGTCATAATATGTTGTGTTGCCTAGTGAGAGGTAACAAAAGAGATTAA
The DNA here is from genome assembly GCA_963693085.1 of Alisma plantago-aquatica. NCBI lineage: Eukaryota > Viridiplantae > Streptophyta > Magnoliopsida > Alismatales > Alismataceae > Alisma > Alisma plantago-aquatica. Next base: position 658,767,409 of record OY856414.1, read on the forward strand.
TAGGCTTTAAGAGCCAAGTGAAATACCTGCATTGCAATTATCATGTTCACACTGTCAGATGACCTGATGGCATTAAGTTACCTGTTAAAGTGGTAACAAGTATTTTGATAATCTAAGGGTTTGAACACCCATATTCTTGAATCATGATGATGAGATTATAAAGGACTGAGATCCCAACAAACTTGATGGAAATAGTACTCATTCTTTATAGAAAATTGTTTTAATGGCTTATGTTTGAAAACTTGGCTGATGCTAAAAGAATATGATAATGTAGTTAAATAATCAAGTGAAATCATAGAATGTAGTTGCCCTGACCATAGATCCATGAGCGTCAGAATTAGCTGAATGGTGAAACGAGTATTACTCGGAACACATATTTTTGAATATGTGGGGGTAATTGGGAAAATATATCCTCATGCCCCATAGGAATGGCTATGGGCTATGTCCTATGCACGGGATTGGTTGTGGACCATACCCCATTAAGAGTATGGCTATGGGCCATGACTCCTCAATAATAATACCAGGCATTGGCTACGGGCCATAACCCTGAAGAGAGTATATGATATGGGCTATAACTCTATAGTGAAGATGCCAATATACCCTGGCAAGCTAATTGCAGTTGACACATGATATCTTTGCTTAAAGTAGTCTCATACTGACTGAGACAGATGAGGTCATGGAATCTGAATCTCCCATTGACCTTGTATGGTATCGATGCTTTACGTAATCGTGGTCGGTTGGAGTATGAGCGGTATATCTCATCTCCTCAGGGCTTAAGTATGTTTGTAAAATGTAAATAGTTGTGTAGTGTATTTTCTTAAGGTTGAAATACGAGAAACAATGGTTGATGATACATTGCTTAGTATGTCTAGTTGGATAAATTCTATACATGTTCTTCATATTCCTTATTGAATAAGTGATATGTTGCCTTGTCCAGATTTAGCTGATTTGACTTGAATAGAGAATATTGTTCTAAATAGTTTAGTTAATGATTTAACTACTATTAAATACTTATAATTATTCTTCTTATAATAATTCTATTATCTTCAATAATAATATTTCTGGAAGAGAGTTATATCTTTCACTGGGGCAATTTTATAATTGTCTCACTCCCGTGAAATCCAACATTTTTAGGTGGACGTGGACGAGTTAGAAACAGAAACCTCATAAAAAGAGAAGAACAGTAGCAGCAATAGCAAGGACAACAGTGATTCCTCATGTGGAGACACTGTCTGTCAAGTCCTGTATATAGAGAGTCATGTGTCATCTCTGTACTCTCAGGTCCTAGGAGTTAGTAGTTAGTTTAATATTGATCTAAGATTTTGGCTTGATGCCTCGAGATTTTTGTATACTACTTATGTACAGTTTAACAAGGCAGTTAATGCTTGTAACTTTCGAGAAAGAGATGATACAGAGATGTACTGATGAACTGGAATGTACATAAATTACTTTTATTCTTTATGAAGGAGTTTTTCAGTTTATGGATCTCTTTGTAAAAAGTTTTAAATTTTTAGTGATTTTCAGTAATTCTGCTGCTAATGTTTCACTTCCACTTTAGTTAATCTCATTTTGTGAATCATACGCCACAATTTAGTGGTATCAGAGCTCTAGGTTCGCTGAGTCTACAGAGACATAGGACTAAGGTTGTTGAGTCTATTCTAGTGTCTTCCAGTCTATCTAAATTGTGTCTTCTGCTCATATAGGAGGAGAAGAAGAACTAAAGATGTCTGGATCACATGATGAACATGTTTCTGAAAGTAGCATTGCTGCACCAAGAGGAGGTGCAAGAGACCAAGGGAGGGAGAATCCCGTAAGAAGGTAGAATCTGTCATGCAATGGGAATATCTGAAGACACCAACGGAGATCCGTAGTTTCCTAGGATTGGCAGGCTATTATAGTAGGTTCATTAAGAACTTCAGTTCTATAGCTTTACCCTTGACCAAGTTAACCAGAAAGGATGTTCCTTTTGTCTGGAATGACAAGTGTCAACAATCATTCCAGTTGCTGAAGGAAAGGTTAACTAGTGCACATGTGCTGGTACTACCTGAGCAAGGAAAAGGGTATATAGTTTTCTGTGATGCATCTAAGAACGGACTAGGATGTGTGTTGATGCAGGATAAACAAGTGATTTCTTTTGCTTCTCGACAACTTAAGAAACACAAGGAGAATTATCCAACACATGATCTAGAGCTAGCAGTTGTAGTCCATGCTTTGAAGATCTGGAGACATTATCTCTATGGAGAGACATTCTAGATTTTCACAGACCACAAGAACCTAAAGTACATCTTCTCACAACATGAGCTGAACATGATGCAACACCGCTGGATGGAGTTAATAAAGGACTATGATTGTACAATTGATTATCATCTACGGAAGGCCAATGTGGTTGTTGATGCATTAAGTAGGAAATCAGCAACACCAGCCCTAGATAAAGCACAGTTGAATTCTTTGGCGTGCTTTAGGAGGGATATGTTTATATCCTTGAGGCAAAACAATGTACAGTTGAAAGTATCATTGTTAGCCGGGTTGCTAGCTGAGATGCACATAAAACCTACTATGAGACAACAGATTAAGGAAGCACAACAAGCTGATGTTGTAGTTCAGCAGATTAGATCAGAGTATGGTGGTGAGAAACGAAATGGTTTCCATGATTCAGATGATCAGGTAGCCTGTTATCATGGTAGGATGATAGTACCTGATGTCGATAATTTAAGGAAGTTAGTCCCGGAAGAAGCACATTCATCTATGTATGCTATTCATCCAAGAAGCACCAAGATGTATCATAACTTAAAAGATATGTATTGGTGGCCTGGTTTGAAGAAGGATGTTGTTGAGTTTGTTATGCGGAGTCCAGTTTATCAGCAGGTTAAAGTTGAACACCAGAAGCCCGCAGGAATAATGCAACCTTTGCCTATACCACAGTGGAAATGGGATCATGTAACCATGGATTTTGTGGTTGGTTTGCCTAGAACAACCAAAGGTCATGATTCCATCTGGGTGATAGTTGATAGGCTGACAAAGAGAGCACATTTCTTACCTGTCAAAACAACCTATTCTGCTGAGAAGCTGGCACAGTTATATACTTATATGTAGATGAGATTGTGCAGCTGCATGGGGTCCTAGTTACCATTGTTTCTGACAGAGGTCCACAGTTTATGAGTCATTTTTGGGAACGACTTGATAAAGCTTTAGGCACACAGTTAAGTTTTAGTACACCCTTTCATCCTCAGACAGGCGGGCAATCTAAAAGAACTATACAAACCTTGGAGGACTTCCTTAGGGCATGTGTCCTTCAGTTTACAGGAAGTTGGGATCTACATCTGAGCTTGATAGAATTTTCTTATAATAATAGCTATCAGCACAGTATTGACATGGCACCATATGAAGCTTTATATGGTAGACGTTGTAGATCTCCCTTATGTTGGTATGAAACTAGAGAATATCAACTTTTGGGTCCTGATCTTGTGCAGCAGACCACGGAAAAGATTAAAATAATACAACAACAGCTAAAGACTGCACAAGATAGACAGAAATTATATGCCGATAAATGGCGAAGACCTTTAGAGTTCCAGGTTGGAGACAAATTATACCTCAAGGTCTCACCTTGGAAAGGAGTCGTTAGATTTGGAAGGAAGGGAAAGTTAGCTCCTAGATTTATGGGGCCTTATCCAATCATTGAACGGATTGGAAAGGTAGCTTATAAGTTGGAGTTACCACCTGAGTTACATAAGTTGCATCCAGTGTTCCACATTTCTATGCTAAGGAAATGTCATCCTGACACAGAATTAGTTCTGCAACCTATGGATGTAGAGTTAAATGATGATATATCATATGTCGAAGGACCTATGTTGATTCTTGATAGAAGGATCAAGAAGCTGAAAAAGAAAGACATTTGTTTTGTAAAAGTCCTCTGGAATCACCATGGCATTAAAGAAGCTACATGGGAACTAGAGGAAGAAATGAGGAGGAAATATCCTACTCTTTTCTCTTAATGTTTTTGTTGATTTTGGGGACGAAATCCTTGTAAGGGGTGGATAATTTGTAACATCCCTGACCTGGGTTATGTTCTAACCCTAGGTGTTTTGCCTGATAAAGTTGATTAGATTCTTGCTTTTATTTCTTGAAAAGTAATTACGGCTCAAGAGGAACTTATATTTCAATTTCAGTCCTTTTTGAATAATGTTGAGACATTGTTTTGTTAATTTTGGACTAAAGTGAAAATTACCCAAGTTGAGGGGTTAACATGCAAATTGTACATGATAAAATGTTCCTCTAATGTTGAGAAATCATAAGAGTGAATATGATGTAGTGGTATGGTTTTCACAAGCTTGAACACCAAGATAAATCTTGTAGAGTAATCCTTGTGCATTAAAAACCTAGTTTTGGTGCAATGTGCAATTTACCCAAAATCTATGGTTCAAGATGCAAAATATCACCTCTAGAGGGTCCCTCATGATTCTTGGCATCATGTAGAGCAAAGAAAATGAGAGGGGCGCCTCATTTGAATTATCTTGGAGGAGAGAGAATCTTGATAATAAAATAATCAAGATTTAAGCATAAAAAGGAACTTTAATTCAATTTAATGCAAAAAGAAATATAATAATTGAAGATCCCTTCAACCAAAAGTTGAGGGATGACTTTGCAAAGTTTTGGACGAGCTTGTGCCTTGCAAAGGCACGAAAAGATCTTGGTTGTGTGGAAATCCCACTCACATTAACTTAATAAAAAGTATTATCCACTAAAATTAGGATATTAGTATAATAAGGTTAAGGTGCTTAATTTCTTTTCCTTTAATTCTTGGATAATGAAGAGGTTTTACAAGAGGATGAATATGGATTCGTGTCCAAGGAATTGAGGGGGGAGTGGTGGAAATAATTTTGGAATTAAAAGGAATTAATTCCATTTTCTCTTTCCTTGAAATTCCTTATACATATCTCTTTTCCTGCCCACTTAAGGATCTTTTCTTGGAATTTCTTTTCTCTCCTTGCCTTGGCCGACCACGAGGGATCTCAGGAGCAAGAGAAGGATGACTCTAACCTGTTGGTAAGATTTTGATCATCTTCCACCTTGGTTTCATGGTGAAAACCCAAAATCGATGCTTGATTCTTTGTTTTCTTCACTCGATTTCCAACCCTAGCCAACTCTTTCATCCAAAAGCTTGAGAACAGACCTTGGGCAATTTTGAAAGCTCATCCACCATTAGAGAACATGGATATTGAAGCTTGGAATCAGATTCAAAGGCGGGTTATATAACTTAAACCCTAAAATGTTATCATTGCATTCAATTCTCCATGATTTGTTATTCATTTTGTGCTATTTTGATCTTCCTTTGATTCATTACTGCAATTTCCAAGAAAATGGTAGTAGTTCCTGGTCGAACAAAGGAAGATGACGATGACATCATCCTGGACACTTTTCCCAAGAAAATGCTAGACCAAACGGTTTTAATATATGTGCTCAATCGATTTCACAAACTGTTTGGGAGCAAGCAGTTTCAAACTGTTTGAGAGCAAACAGTTTCAAACTGTTTGAGAGTAAACAGTTTCAAAACCGTTTGAGAGTGTTGACCACACTTGACCATTTGGAGAATTGATGATAATCATGATGGTTAATGATCCATTAAATATGATTGATTAGTTTTAATGGGCTTGTTAGTTGAAGGTCCATCAATCATCAAACCCTAATCGGGTTAAGTGCTAAAATTCAATTTGGTTAACTTAGATTTTTGAGTGATTGAGCCCAAACGATCTCAAGACCGTTTGGAGGTCACCCAAACAGTCTCAAGACCATTTGGGGGTCACCCAAGATCATTTGGAGGTCTAGGGTTAAGTATGGTTGAGCAATTGAAGATCCAATGATACTAAGTTGAAATGTAATCAATAATCAAATTGATGTTCAATCCAATGATCCAAACCCTAATTGGATGTCATGAATTTTGATGATGTTATGGGAAAATGGTCTCAAGACCATAAGGAGGTCATCCAAATGACATAAAGATCGTTTCAAGTCAGGTCATGTTCAATTTGGATGGTGATCCAATGATTTCAAAGTAATTCGTTTCACAATGATTAACATTGAAAGTCCATTGATTTCAATCCCTAATCCAATTGATTCAAAACCCTAATTAATGATCAATTGAGGGTTAAATAAGTTGAAGGATGATCTATTAAGATCAATTGAAGTATGGTGTTAGGTTCAATTGATGAGTGGTTATATGAGTTCAATCGATCAGGGAATCAACATTGAAAACCCTAAATCAACTTGAGTGATTGAGACCATATTTGGTCCATTAGGTTTTGAGGAGGTTTGGACCAAACGGTCTCAAGACCATTTGGGACCAAATGATCCCAAACCGGTTAAGACTCAAAGGTTTCAAACTTCAATTATGGCAAACAGTTTCAAGCACCTACTTTACTAAAATGTTTCAAACTGTGTGACCAAGACTGTTTGGAGGTCTAAACGGTCTTAAATTGTTTGGAGGTATTTCAAGCTAGACCGTTTGAGGTCTGATTGGTCAAGACCATTTGGGGTCTAAGTGACCAAGATCGTTTGGAAGATAATTAACCAAACTGTATAAACACTTGAAGTGGTTAAAGGTTAATTGATTAATTGAACAATTACATGATATAAACCAAGGGTGACTATACTAATTGTACCCTTAATGAGATAGGGTGATTAGTACCCTTTGGATGATTAATCTTTAATGATTATGGAAACAATAACATAATACATTGAATCAACCTTCATTGAAGTGGAGTTGACATAATCTAATCAGGTCCAAACTAGGTATCATCTTATAAAGGATGAGAGAGAGATGACATCCTACATGAATGATAACCATGTAATGGTTAAGTCCTAACACTTTCTACATGAATGAATGTCTAATTAGGGCATGACTCTTGAAAGGGAGATCAAGAAACCCTAATAATAAGCACAAACCCTAATTAAGAAGGTTAATAAACCCTAATTGAGGGCAATGATAGGTGAAACCCTAATCCATGATGATGGAATGATCCAAATGTAGGGAAATGACATGAAAATTTCTAATTCAAGATGTTTTGATGATCAACCCTATTTAGGGGTGAATAGTAAACCCTAATTTTGGGTTTATAAACCATAATCTAGGGTGATTCAATGTGAATAGTAAACCCTAATTTTGGGTTATTGAATATAAACCCTAATCTAGGGTGATGCAAGGTGAATAGTAAACCTTAATTCCAATTAAGGTGAAGGTATATGTGAAACCCTAATTCTGGGTTATACTATAGAGCATGAAACTCTAATTCTGGACAATGAGATGATGAGTCATTGGTCCTAATTAAACAAAAGGGATGAATAATCCTAATTTAAATAGAAAGGGAAACCCTAACCCTGATAAGGGAATAGTGGTGTTACCCTTGAATAGTAATGTTATAATTGTTTTGCATTGTGCTAATATGAAATTGATGTAACTGTTATCATTTGTACTAATCATGCAGGTTTTATGAGACAATGAACATAGCCAGGTATGAGCTATGATGCTTTATTTATTCAAAGTGAATTATAAACATTGTGAGTCATAATATGTTGTGTTGCCTAGTGAGAGGTTACAAAAGAGATTAATAGGCTTTAAGAGCCATGTGAAATATCTGCATTGCAATTATAATGTTTACACTGTCAGATGACCTGATGGCATTAAGTTACCTGTTAAAGTGGTAACAAGTATTTTGATGATCTAAGGGTTTGAACACCCATATTTTTGAATCATGATGATGAGATTATAAAGGACTGAGATCCCAACAAACTTGATGGAAATAGTACTCATTCTTTAAAGCAAATTGTTATAATGGCTTATGTTTGAAAACTTGGTTGATGCTAAAAGAATATGATAATGTACTTAAATAATCAAGTGAAATCATAGAATGTAGTTGCCCTGACCACATATCCATCAGCGTCAGAATTAGCTGAATGGTGAAACGAGTATTACTCATAATGCATATTTTTTAATATGTGGGGGTAATTGGGCAAATATATCCTTATGCCCCATAGGAATGGCTATGGGCTATGTCCAATGCACGGGATTGGTTGCGGACCATACCCCATCAAGAGTATGGCTATGGGCCATGACTCCTCAATAATAATACATGGCATTGGCTACGGGCCATAACCCTGAAGAGAGTATATGATATGGGCTATAACTCTAAAGTGAAGATGCCAATATACCCTGGCAAGCTAATTGCAGTTGACACATGATATCTCTGCTTAAAGTAGTCTCGTACTGACCGAGACAGATGAGGTCATGGAATCTGGCACTCCCATTGACCTTGTGTGGTACCGATGCTTTACGTAATTGTGGTCGGTTGGAGTATGAGCGGTATATCTCATCTCCTCAAGGCTTAAGTGTGTTTGTAAAATGTAAACAGTCGTGTAGTGTATTTGCTTAAGATTGAAATACGAGAAACAATGGTTGATGATACATTGCTTAGTATGTCTAGTTGGATAAATGCTATACATGTTCTTCATATTCCTTATTGAATAAGTGATATGTTGCCTTGTCCAAATATAGCTGATTTGACTTGAATAGAGAATACTGCTCTAAATAGTTTAGTTAATGATTTAACTACTATTAAATACTTATAATTATTCTGCTTAGAATTATTCTATTATCTGCAATAATAATATTTCTGGCGGAGAGTTATATCTCTCACTGGGGCAATTTTATAATTATCTCACTCCCGTGAAATCCAACATTTTTAGGTGCACGTGGACGAGGTAGAAATAGAAACCTCATAAAAGAGAAGAACAGCAGCAGCAACAACAAGGACATCAGTGATTCCTCAGGTGGAGACACTGTCTGTCAAGTCCTGTATATAGAGAGTCCTATGTGTCATCTTTGTACTCTCAGGTCCTAGGAGTCAGTAGTTAGTTTGATATTGATCTAAGATTTTGGCTTGATGCCTTGAGATTTTTGTATACTACTTATGTACAATTTAAGAGGGTAGTTAATGCTTGTAACTTTTGAGAAAGAGATGATACAGAGATGTACTGATGAACTGAAATGTACATAACTTACTTTGATTCTTTATGAAGGAGTTTTTCAGTTTATGGATCTCTTTGTAAAAAGTTTTACATTTTTAGTGATTTTCAGTAATTCCGCTGCTAATGATTTGCTTCCGCTTTTGTTAATCTTGTTTTGTGAATCGTACGCCACAATTTAGTGGTATCAGAGCTCTAGGTTCACTGAGTCTACAGAGACATAGGACTAAGGTTGTTGAGTCTGTTCTAGTGTCGTCCAGTCTATCTAAATTGTGTCTTCTGCTCATATAGGAGGAGGAGAAGAAGAACTAAAGATGTCTGGATCACACGATGAACATGTTTCTGAAAGTAGCATTGCTGCACCAGGAGGAGGTGCAAGAGACCAAGGGAGGGAGGAGCCCGTACCTGAACAACTCCAGTTCAATCAAGAAAACATGGGGAACCTAGCCTTCCAAGCCATGTTTGGGAAGTTTATAGCTGCCATGACTCACATGATAGATAGGATGCCAATACCTACACCTAGGGCACCTACCCACCATGAAGGACAGGGAGCTGGCAAGATGTTTGAACGATTTTGTCGGGTTGGGGCTATAGATTATGCTGGTACGACAGATCCAGCTGATTCAGATTTATGGCTGACTGAGCTGGAAAAAGCATTTAGAATCCTTAATATCCCTGAGAATTAGAAGGTGAGACATGATGTATATATGTTGAAGGGTAGTGTTGGTCACTGGTGGACCATTGAGGAAGGCAGGAGGCCAGGTGTGGAAATTGGATGGGAAGAGTTCTGACGAGAATTCGTCAGTAGATATTTTCCCAAGACCTTTCTGGATGAGAAAATTACTCAGTTTGAATGGATTAGGCAGGGACAAATGAACATTAGTGAGTATGAGGCTAGGTTCATGGAGTTGTCGTGGTTCTGTCCACACATGGCATCAACTGATGAGGAGAGGATTCGGTGTTTCGAGAAAGGGTTGAACACTGAATTAACCACTCTGGTGTCTACTTTAGAGAATCAGGAGAGGTTTGCCACCTTCGTGGAGTTCGTAAGAAGGATAGAAAGGTTTGTGATTGAGAAGCAACAAACCAGTAACAAGAAAGTGTATTCTCAGATTCATGGACAAAGGCCCGAGGGTTTCAAGAAACCGAGATTTTTTGCACCGCAGCACCACAGAGGTTCAACACCCAGACGCAGTGGACGTCAAGTAGGGGTAGAGGGCATAGTTTTCCTCTGAGTAGAGCCCCTAGTATGGCATCAACATCAGTAACTGGACTCTCTAGACCACATCAAGAGAATAGAACTTGTCATCAATGTGGACTAGTAGGACATCTGGCAAGGGATTGCCCAACAGGGAATGCAGTGGTGAATCAACCCCCAAGACAAAATCAGCAAGGTTCTCAGAGAAATTCATTTGCTAGCAGTACCCGAGGACGTGGATAGGCATCCCAGGCAGGATCTTCTGCACCCAATACTAGAGCACATGGCCAACAACAGGCAACAACGAGATTCTATGCAATGAACCAACCTGATGTAGTAGTCAACCCCCGGGTTGTGACAGGTCGGATGAAACTGTCTTATTCTGATATGTCTACATATTGCGTCATATCTGTTTTAATTGATCTGGGTGCTACGCATTCCTTTATCACTCGAAGAGTGGTTCTTGACTGCAATATTACAGTTGGTCATAGAGCAGAGAGTTTGAAGTTAGAAACTCCTTTGATGGGATCTACAGTGTTGCGGGAGGTGTGTTCTCCCTACATTCTTTTCTTTTCTAAACATCGCATTCAAGTGGATCTTATACCACTTGAAATGCACGAGTTTGATATAATTCTTGGAATGGATACCTTAGAAAGGTACAGGGTTGTCTTGGATTGTGAGTCCAAGCAAGCTGTGTTCACAGATGAAAGTGACACATGGGTCTTTCAGGGAGATAGAAAGATCCTTCCAACCTATCTTGTGTCATCTATGGTAGCTGAGAAGCTGATGAGGTAAGGATGCCTTGCATTCTTGGCGCATGTGGTAGATACCACCATGGAGAGCCCTCATCCTGTTGAAGTTCCTATAGTCAGGGAAATTGAAGATGTATTTCCTGAAGAACTTTCAGGTGTTCCACCGCCCCGAGAGATTGATTTTGAGATTAATCTAATCCCAGGCATGCAACCAATAGCTCAAACACCGTATAGGATGGCACCTGCTGAGATGGCATAGTTGAAGAAACAACTTCAGGAGTTGCTTGAGAAGGGCTTTATCTGACCGAGTACTTCACCATGGGGTGCTCCGGTCCTCTTTGTTAAGAAGAAGGATGGGTCTATGCAATTATGCATCGACTATAGACTATTAAATAAAGTAACTATAAAGAATAAGTATCCTTTGCCAAGGATTGATGACATGTTTAACCAGTTGCGTGGTGAAACTATCTTTTCTAAGATAGATTTAAGGTCGGGATACCATCAACTACGTATTAAGGAGGGTGACATACCTAAGTCTACCTTTAGGACAAGGTATGGTTAGTATGAGTTCACAGTTATGTCGTTTGGACTAACTAATGCACCAACTACATTCATGGAACTCATGAATAGAATCTTTCGACCTTTTCTTGATCAGTGTGTTGTCGTCTTCATAGATGACATCTTAATCTACAGTAGAGATGCCCAACAGCATGAGCAACACCTCCGTCAGGCTCTAACTTTGCTAAGAGAACATAAGTTATATGCTAAGTTTAGAAAATGTGAGTTCTGGTTACTAGAAGTTTCCTTTCTTGGACACGTAATATCTGCTTCAGGTATTCGTGTTGACCCTAAGAAGGTAGAATCTGTCCTGCAATGGGAACAGCCGAAGACACCAACGGAGATCCGCAGTTTCCTAGGATTGGCAGGCTATTATAGGATGTTCATTAAGAACTTTAGTTCTATAGCTTTACCTTTGACCAAGTTAACCAGAAAGGATGTTCCTTTTGTCTGGAATGACAAGTGTCAACAATCATTCCAGTTGCTAAAGGAAAGGTTAACTAGTGCACCTATGCTGGTACTACCTGAGCAAGGGAAAGGGTATATAGTTTTCTGTGATACATCTAAGAATGAACTAGGATGTGTGTTGATCATGTAGGATAAACAAGTGATTTCTTTTACTTCTTGACAACTTAAGAAACACGAGGAGAATTATCCAACACATGATCTAGAGCTAGCTGTTGTAGTCCATGCTTTGAAGATCTGGAGATGTTATCTCTATGGAGAGACATTCCAGATTTTCACAGACCATAAGAACCTAAAGTACATCTTCTCACAGCATGAGCTGAACATGAGGCAACACCGCTGGATGGAGTTAATCAAGGACTATGATTGTACAATTGATTATCATCCACGGAAGGCCAATGTGGTTTTTGATGCATTAAGTAGGAAATCACCACCACCAGCCCTAGATAAAGCACAACTGAATTCTTTGGCGTGCTTTAGGAGGGATATGTTTATATCCTTGAGGCAAAACAATGTACATTTGAAAGTATCATTGTTAGCCGGGTTGCTAGCTGAGATGCACATAAAACCTACTCTGAGACAGTAGATTAAGGAAGCACAACAAGTTGATGATGTAGTTCAGCAGATTAGATCAGAGTATGGTAGTGAGAAACGAGATGGTTTCCATGATTCAGATGATCAGGTAGCATGTTATCATGGTAGGATGATAGTACCTGATGTCGATAATTTAAGGAAGTTAGTCCTGGAAGAAGCACATTCATCTATGTATGTTATGCATCCAGGAAGCACCAAGATGTATCATAACTTAAAAGATATGTATTGGTGGCCTGGTTTGAAGAAGGATGTTGCTGAGTTTGTTATGTGGTGTCCAGTGTGTCAGCAGGTTAAAGCTGAACACTAGAAGCCCGCAGGAACAATGCAACCTTTGCCTATACCACAGTGGAAATGGGATCATGTAACCATGGATTTTGTGGTTGGTTTGCCTAGAACAGCCAAAGGTCATGATTCCATCTGGGTGATAGTTGATAGGTTGACAAAGACAACACATTTCTTACCTGTCAAAACAACCTATTATGCTGAGAAGCTGGCACAGTTATATACTTATATGTAGATGAGATTATGCGGCTGCATGGAGTCCCAGTTACCATTGTTTCTGACAGAGGTCCCCAGTTTACGAGTCATTTTTGGGAACGACTTCATAAAGCTTTAGGCACACAGTTAAGTTTTAGTACAACCTTTCATCCTCAGACAGACGGGCAATCTAAAAGAACTATACAAACCTTGGAGGACTTCCTTAGGGCATGTGTCCTTCAGTTTATAGAAAGTTGGGATCTACATCTGAGCTTGATAGAATTTGCTTATAATAATAGCTATCAGCACAGTATTGACATGGCACCATATGAAGCTTTATATGGTAGACGTTGTAGATCTCCCTTATGTTGGTATGAAACTGGAGAATATCAACTTTTGGGTCATGATCTTGTGCAGCAGACCACGGAAAAGATTAAAATAATACAACAATAGCTAAAGACTGCACAAGATAGAGAGAAATTATATGCCGATAAATGGCGAAGACCTTTAGAGTTCCAGGTTGGAGATAAAGTATACCTCAAGGTCTCACCTTGGAAAGGAGTCGTTAGATTTGGAAGGAAGGGAAAGTTAGCTCCTAGATTTATGGGGCCTTATCCAATCATTGAACGGATTGGAAAGGTAGCTTATAAGTTGGAGTTACCACGTGAGTTACATAAGTTGCACCCAGTGTTCCACATTTCTATGCTAAGGAAATGTCATCCTGACACAGAATTAGTTCTGCAACCTATGGATGTAGAGTTAAACGATGATATATCATATGTCGAAGGACCTATGTTGATTCTTGATAGAAGGATCAAGAAGTTGAAAAAGAAAGACATTTGTCTTGTAAAAGTCCTCTGGAATCACCATGGAATTGAAGAAGCTACATGGGAACTAGAGGAAGAAATGAGGAGGAAATATCCTACTCTTTTCTCTTAATGTTTTTGTTGATTTCAGGGCAAAATCCTTGTAAGGGGTGGATAATTTGTAACATCCCTGACCTGGGTTATGTTCTAACCCTAGGTGTTTTGCCTGATAAAGTTGATTAGATGCTTGCTTTAATTTCTTGAAAAGTAATTAAGGCTCAAGAGGAACTTATATTTCAATTTCAGTCCTTTTTTAATAATGTTGAGACATTGTTTTGTTAATTTTGGACTAAAGTGCAAATTACCCAAGTTGAGGTGTTAACTTGCAAATTGTACATGATAAAATGTTCTCCTGATGTTTAGACATCATAAGAGTGAATATGATGTAGTGGTATGGTTTCCACAAGCTTGAGCACCAAGATAAAGCTTGTAGAGTAATCATTGTGCATTAAAAACCTAGTTTTGGTGCAATGTGCAATTTACCCAAAATCTAGGGTTCAAGATGCAAAATATCACCTATAGAGGGTTCCTCATGATTCTTGGCATTATGTAGAGAAAATAAAATGAGAGGGTAGCCTCATTTGAATTATCTCGGAGGAGAGAGAATCTTGATAACAAAATAATCAAGATTTAAGCATAAAAAGGAACTTTAATTCAATTTAATGTAAAAAGAAATATAATAATTGAAGAGCCCTTCAACCAAAAGTTGAGGGATGATTTTGAAAAGTTTTGGACGAGCTTGTGCCTTGCAAAGGCACGAAAAGATCTTGGTTGAGTGGAAAGCCCACTCACATTAACTTAATAAAAAGTATTATCCACTAAAATTAGGATATTAGTATACTAAGCTTAAGGTGCTTAATTTCTTTTCCTTTAATTCTTGGATAATAAAGAGGTTTTACAAGAGGATGAAGATGTCTTCTTTGCTAAGGAATTGAGGGGGGAGTGGTGGAAATAATTTTGGAATTAAAAGGAATTAATTCCATTTTCTCTTTCCTTGAAATTCCTTAGACATATGTCTTTTCCTACCCACTTAAGGATCTTTTCTTGGAATTTCTTTTCTCTCCTTGCCTTGGCTGACCACAAGGGATCTTAGGAGAAGGAGAAGGATGACTCTAACCTGTTGGTAAGCTTTTGATCATCTTCCACCTTGGTTTCATGGTGAAAACCCAAAATCGATGCTTGATTCTTTGTTTTCTTCACTCGATTTCAAACCCTAGCCAACTCTTTCATCCAAAAGCTTGAGAACGGACCTTAGGTAGTTGTCAAAGCTCATCCACCATTAGAGAATGTGGAGCTTGAAGATTGGAATCATATTCAAAGGCGAGTTATATAACTTGAACCCTAAAATGTTATCATTGGATTCAATTATCCAATGTTTGTTATTCATTTTGTGCTATTTTGATCTTCCTTTGATTCATTGCTGCAATTTCCATGAAAATGGCAGTAGTTCCTGGTCGAACAAAGGAAGATGATGATGACATCATTGATAACACCAAATTTTGTGATATTTTTGGCCTTTATTCTTGAAACGACCGACACCAAACTGACAATCAAATTAAACGAATGTGGAAGCGATTAGCAGCAGAATTATCAAAAATCACTAAAAATTTAAAACTTTTGTAAAGAGATCTTTGAAAGATAAAAACTCTTTCATAAACAACATGATAGGTCATTTACTAACTGATCCATTGATACATCTCTGTAATAAACACATCTCGAGCATTACAACAAAACCCACCTTGTTAACTGTACAAGGTAAGATACAAAATCTCGAGGCATCATGCCAAAATCCTCAGACCTACTGAGTCCTAGGACTTGAGAGTACAGAGACGACATAAGACATGCTATCTATAAGAATAGACAGTCAGTATCTCCACCTGAGATTCACTGCTACCCCTGATGCTGTTGTTGTTGTTGTTGCTCATTCTCAAATGGATTCCTTCGTCCTTGGCGTCTTCCTAAAAAGTAGAAACCTACGGGAGTGAGACAATTTGAATAATTGTCCCAGAGAGAGTTATAACTCTCCACCAGAAGCTTTGTTATAGCATATAAGGAATAACAGAAGCAAAGTAACTGAAAATATCAACAGCAGGTTTGGTAATAAGTAAAACAACATTTACTTAAGCAATCACTTCATTAAAGCATATGTAGAACATGTATTCTAGAAACTTGAACAGACTATTAAAGTCAACAATGTAACATCAATCATTGTTTCTCGTAGTACAACCTAAGAAGTTATACTATACGGCTGATTATATTTTTCAAACATCATTATGCCCTGCGGAGATGAGGTATACCTCTCATACTCCAACCGACCATTTATAAAAATCGCGTCGGTACCATACATAGGTCATCAAAAGAGCCGGATTCTTATGACCTCATCTTCCTCAGTCAGTAAGAGGATTTACTTGCAGGACATCTTGTGTCTCTGCTGTAGTAGCTATCCAGGGTATTCTGGAAACTTTGCTATAGAGTTACAGTGGAGTTCTGAACTCTCATCGTCATTGAAAGATTTCTTATTTATCTCTCATCGATGCGGTATTAGTAATTTCTTCGGGAGATTTGTGGTACATCACCCGGTATGAATATATAGTGAAGGGTTGAAAGATTAAAGTACATCTACATCAATTCCTACACTAGGACGTAAGGATATTCGCGTCCATATACCCCCATATACTCAAAAATATATGCTCCAGGAGTTCCCTTAGGAAAACCTGTTTCACCATCATATGGTCTCTGACAATGATGGATCTATGGTCAGGGCTCTACATGATATGATTATACTTGATTAGTTAGGTACATTCTAGCATTCTTTTAGCATCAAGCATGTTTCCAAGCATTAATCATTAGAACAACAGCTATAAAAGTATAATACTAAATGTATCAAGTCTAACTCACATCAATTATCAATTGGATATCATTTCTTAACCATTTCATTACTATGATTCAAGAATAGGGTATTCAAACCCTTAATTCTTCATAAGTCATCTTATTAGCATGGCCTTGATGTTACTCATGGCTCTCATAGCCTATCAATCTTATATGATGTCACTTAACTAGGCAACATGGTATATCACTATTCACAAAGCTAATAACATGCTTCCAATGAATATGATATCATAACCTTTACCTGGATATAATCATCCTTTTATAAGAACCTACATAGTTAATTCAATTGACAACAATAAACATTTCATTTCCAAATCAACAATTTATATAGCAGAATTAACCTTTCAATTCAGGAATAGTACCTTCATGCTTACACTAAGGCTAGGTTCCCTTATTTACATCAATTAGGGTTATTCAATCCCTTTCTTTATGATTAGGAATAATAATTCCTCATCTCATACTTTAATCATGAAGATTCATGCTTAAAAGCATAAGTAGAGTTAGGGTTTACCCCACTCAATTAAGGTTATTGAATCCCTTTGTCTTATAAGGCATAAGAATTCTTATATTGTAATTTGTTCACAGGGTTTCATACTTTAAAGCATAACCCAGGACTAGGGTTAACATACCCATCCTTCATTAGTTAGGGTTTGTATTCTTTTACTTCAACATAGGGTTATAGAACCTCTTAGCTCTCAAGGCATAAAGATTTTTCATATTACAACTTGTAATTAGGGTTTCATACTCAAAGGCATAACCCTGAATTACTCCATTTATCAGATCACCCTAAATTAGGGTTTACTATTCACCTTACATGTTATTACCCTAGAATTAGGGTTTACTATTCACTTCATAGTGAATTGAGCTCATAGCATCATTATATATGAACATTATCATCATTGATGCCCTCAATTTAGGTTAAGATTCATTAATCATTATAATTAGGATTTCCATGATCTTACCTTGATGGATCATACCCTAATCATGTACATTCTTACATATTGAAAGTACGTTACTTGATTCTCATTCATATTAGGAGCCTTCTCTCTCTTCTTACTACTAGATGATGTTTAAATCACTCTAGGTTAGATTAGGTCAAGTCATCTTTGATTAACATAGATTAAGTCAACCCATTATAATCATTAGGGTTTGCTTGATCAAGGGTTGTTATCTACTTGAACCCTTCAAGGGTACCTTGGTAATCTTCTTTAATAATCATATCATGGGTCAATCTACTAATCACTTAACCCCTTAATGTCTTTAGGTATCATTAGGGTTTAGATTAAACAACCATTGAACCATCTAAGCCTTCAAGGCATTAAGCATAAAATGATTCAGGAACATGGTTATTCAAACCCTCAGATTATCATAACACTTGTTACCAAGTGACATATAAGCATCAAGTCATCTAACAACATGACCTTGATTGAAGCAATGTATATACTTTTCACATATCATTACTCTAAAGGCTTATAATTGTTTTCAAGGAATATAACATCATAAGTCTTACCTGGCTATGATCACCTCATAATATCAACTTGTATGACTTATACAAATAAGGACATGCATATATAACAATGTAAACACAATACCAAAACTTTTCAATTTCTTTATAGGACACCACGGTCGTGCCACCTTGCACGGTCATGCAAAGTAAGGCTACCACGGTCGTGCTCCCTTACACGGTCGTGCAAGTTAAGGCTACCACGGACGTGCTCCCTTACACGGTCGTGTTACATAAGATCATTCCATGATTCATATTTATATATATATACATATAAATATATGTATTCTAATCGTTCATTCTTTTAACTTGATTATGTCACATCAACCCTTCAATCAAGTACATGCTACTATGGTTAACATAGTGTATCAAGCTATTAATCCTATAAACAATTAAGAATTCTCCCTTGAATTGGTTCTTAATCCCTTAGGTATTATTAGGGTTTCAACCTTCACACCTTCATTGATTATCGTTACTAATCATTATTGGATTAATAGAACATTCATCATCTTAATTCTCAAAGATTCAATCACATTGGACCTCCACTTCATAAGGTATCCAATTGAATTAGGGTTTCCAATGTTGATTCCTTCAATCATTGAATTCATGGAACCAATCATCAATTGGACCTATACTCATACCTTAATTGAGTTTAATAGGTCAACCTTCAACTTATTTGTCCCTCACTTGACCCTCAATTGACCATCAATTAGGGTTTAACTCAATCGAATTAGGGTTTGGAATCAATAACCCTTCAACATATTTCAATGTGGGTTTAATTGATTTGAACCTATTGAACCATCATTCAATTGGGACATGACCTGACCCCAAACGGTCTTGATGTCATTTGGATGACCTCCAAACGGTCTTGAGACCGTTTTCCCATCATATCATCAAAATCCAAGTCAACGAATTAAGGTTTGGATCATTGGATTGATCACCAAAACAACAATTGATTACATTCCAACTTAGTATCATTGGATCATCAATTGCTTAACCATACTCACCCCTAGACCTCCAAACGGTCTTGGGTGACCTCCAAACGGTCTTGAGACCATTTGGATGAGTTCCAAACGGTCTTGAGACTGTTTGGCTCAACCAAACCTTGGATTCTAGTGAAAAGTCATTAGGGTTTGAGCTACTGAGTTGATCATCAAATCATCATTGCATTGTATATCAACTTGGTACCTTTCGACCTTTAAACACCTAACCATAATAAACCCTAGACCTCCAAACGGTCTTGGGTGACCACCAAACGGTCTTGAGACCGTTTGGCCCATCCATCCTTTGGATTCTAGTGAGAAATCATCAAGGATTGGTCTATCGAGTTGATCAACGATCAACACTTAATTTCAATATGATTGGTACCTTTGGACCTTCAATTGATCAACTATACTTGACCCCAGACCTCAAAACGGTCTTGGGGTGACCCCCAAACGGTCTTGAGACCGTTTGGATGATCCCCCAAACGGTCTTGAGACCGTTTGGGCAAGAAAACCCAAAAAGTCAAATCAATTCATTGGAATTTCAACACTACTTTCGATTAGGGTTTGCCCAATTGATTAGCCTTCAACTCATTATTCCTTGAGAATTAACCACTCAAATTTGGTGAGTTATTAACCAACATAATTAGGAACAGGAATCCCAAATGGTCAATGCTTGGTCAACTCACTCAAACGGTCTTGAGACTGTTTGCCCAAAATGTTCAAGTTAATCAGATTGGAAATCAGCACTTAATCCAATTAGGTTTTCCTAATTGTTTAGCCTTTAACTCATTCCTTGGGAGTTAACCTATCAAATTTGGTGGGTTATTATACCACATCATTAGGAACATTAATATCAAACGGTCAACGCTTGGTCAACGCACTCAAACGGTCTTGAGACCGTTTGCCCAAAAAGTTCAATTAAAACAGATTGATAATCAGCACTTAATCCAATTAGGTTTCCCTAATCGATTAGCCTTCAACTCACGATTACTTGGGAGTTAATCCATAAAATTTGGAGGGTCATCAACCAACATAATTATGAACAGGAATCCCAAACGGTCAATGCTTGGTCAACTCACTCAAATGGTCTTGAGACCGTTTTCCCAAACAGGTCAAGTTAATCAGGTTAAAAATCAGCATTTAATTCAATTCAATTTATCTAATTGATTGGCCTTCAACCTACAATTACTTTGGAGTTAACCCTTCAAATTTGGTGGGTCATTAGCCTACATAATTATGAACAGAAATACCAAATGGTCAACGATTGGTCAAAGCCCTCAAAGGTCTTGGAGACCGTTTTCTCCAACCGACCTTGTGAAACCGTTTGCCCTTCAAATAGTTTTGCAAACCGTTTGCCCCAAACCGTTTGGCCAAAGGGGGGGAAAACAAGACCGTTTGATAAAGTAACATTGGTAATCACGCCCATATTTTTCTACCTCCATATCAAGGTCTGTTCTTCGTGGTTTTAGTTGCACGAAAGCAAGGAAGAGTGGGAAAGAAGAAGAACTAAGTACTAATTGCAAGAACAAAGATATGCATAAGAAAGCAAAAGGTTTAGAGTTATAAAACCCGCCTTAAGGTCGTTCCTTGAGCTCCAAGCTTCCAAGCTTCAAGCCTTTAATGGTGTCTTGAGCTCCACAGGTCGGCCAAGGGTGTTTCTCCAAGGAAAGGTTGGGAAAAGATGGCTAGAAAGAGGAAACAAGTAAGGAAGACCATAAAACCAACCTTGCACCATGAATTCCTCCATGAATCCGAGCAAGAAGATGACCAAAGCTTACCTAGAACTCCTTATCCGTCCTCCTCTGCTCCAGATCTCTGTCCTAAGTCGGTCTAAGAAAGGGGATAAGAAGGGAAGTGAAGGAAACGATCCTTGCTAAGTGAGAAAAGGTGTATATATACTTTGGGTGAATTTCCAACATAAGGACAACTTGTTTCTCCATTTCTCATCTAGGTCCTTCCCTTCTTCTACGCCACGTTTATCCCTTCCATACTTAATAAAACCTCATCTTAAACCCAAGGTCTAAAGGTGAAGAAAGCCAACTTTTTACTAAGTTGCACATATAGAAGGGTTATTAGGCTTATAACTTGATTATTTAATTTATAATGGTTATCATTCTTATTTGATTATTCAATTGAAGTGTCCTATTCATCATTCTTACTCTAAATGATGCCAAGAGTCATAAATATACTCTAAAAGGTGTATTTTACAAGTTTCATCCCTCATTTTGGGTAAATTACACTTTACACCAAAAATTAGGGTTTTAAGCACAAGGATTGCCCCACAAGCTGCATCTCAGTGCCCAAGCTTGGGGAACCAATCACACTTCATCACATTCACTCTTATGATGTCTCAACACTAAAGGAACATCTTAACATGTGCAATTTGCAAGTTAACCCCTTTTAATTGGGTAATTTGCACATAGGTCCCTGTAATACAAAACAATATTACAACATTGTTCAAAAGGACCGAAAGGGAAATATATATTCCTCAGAAGCTTTAATTACATTATCAACAGATAACCACAAGCATTTAATCACATGATTAAGAAAAACACCTGGGGTTAGTTCATAACCCAGGTCAAGGATGTTACAAATTATAAACCCCCTAACAAGGATTTCGTCCCCGAAATCCCAGAAAGAAAAGGGAAAGCAGATATTATTTAAGCATTATACCATTATGTCTTGAAGTGACATTTTGTTATTATGGAACATCATAGAGTTTTGTTCAATACAAAGTTTCTCCACTCAAGTTTTTCCATGGAAAGATTCACATGGGACATATACTCTCATGTTCCTTAGTTAAATCAACATTTTCTTAAAATCACAATCATACTCTGTCATCTATTTTGAGACTATATAAGTCCTTTCATACCTTGATTGTGTCATCTCACCTGATAACACCATACTAACTTTCCTTATTACTTACACTAAGTAACTCATTAGTTGTACATTCTCTTATCATAGGGAAAAGTTACTTATCAATCAAGGACTTATTTGATAGATATCTTGGAGAAAGATATGTTTATGAAAACATAAACCCCTAACAAGTGATGTTCATAATATTTTACATGTTTACTTTGATTCTATTGTTGACTATTCCAGGTAAGCAACATAATTCATCATATTTATTATTACATTCTTATCTTGTTACCTATTACATGTGTTATCAACACATTACATCTTATCTTCCTTTCATCTTGGAACATTACTTGTTACACATATTCTCAACTTGGAACTAAAGTCCAAGATAAACTGATACCTTTTTAGGTATACTTCACATAAACATCTTTATATTATGCACATCAAGTGTCCTAAGACCCACTTGATTGCCATGTCCCTGGAAAGAAAGAGAATATGGGATCATATTCCTCTTGTTATATCATGTATTTTCAACCATTCATGAAACATCTTATGATTCCATCACATTTTCACATTATGGGGAGGATCTTTATTATTATTCTTACATCTTTACTGGACAGGGTTGACCTCCCTTATTCCCATATTTCTTATTTCTTGATACTCATTAGATTGTTTCAGAATGACTACTTGATCAGAGCAATCAAAAAGATAACAATGTAGGAGTTTCCACATTTACTTTATCATCAGCAATTATATACCTGGCCAGGGTATATAAATACTGAGATAAGGTAATATGCATTTGTATACTACCATTTTCCTTCGCTTTTCCTATTATCACAAGTATAAGATCTAACATTACTGAATTTTATCCAGACATCTATTTAATACTTCATCCTTTTTATGGAGGTAAGCATGTAACATGAAACATCTATTTTATACAACATTATAAGTCCTTATAGGATTAATTAAGAAAAGTTCAATCAATTACTTTCTCAATTTTGTCCAAGAGATCATAAAAAGACATATAAGAATAACATTTATTTCGTCTAACCTGTCATGACTCGAGGATTATTCATTGTCTCAAGCTGATTCTGCCTCAAAAGTTTATTTGCCATAACATTTCTGGCTGGGCAATTTCTTGCCAGATGTCCAACCTGCCTACATATGTAGCAAATTCTAGGTGCCCAGTATGGTCTGAAGGGTTCTTTACCCTTTCTGGATGACCATTGTCTTGGTGTACTAGGTCCTAATTGTTTTGGTGACACCAGAAACGTCTTCCTTTTGGAACTACCAGGTCTCTGCTCCTGGGTTTGGATAGGTCTTTTCTCAATTCTTCCTTTATATTTCTCTTCTGGACAATTATTTCTGATATGTCCAGGCTTCCTACACCTATAGCAGGTCCTGGTCTCTGGTTGTATTCTAACCCCTATATTATTGTATACTGATTCATCAGACTGAGGTTGAGCATTGACTTGCTTTAGGTTCAAAGCTTCATCATTTACCATTGCGTCAACCTGTTGTTGTGGTTCACATATTTTGTTGATATCCAAAACATCATCATTACGAGCTGGTAATCTGGGTTGTATTGCTAGTGCTTGATCAACTAGATACATCATGGTAGCCCTAAATTCCCCAACAATGATTCCTAACGAAGAACTCCTTATCATGGTTGGGTTAGCTAGGGGAATCTTAGGTAATTGTCCCTCTATTGCTTGCTCCTCTGCACCTCTTCTTGGTGCAGTATTGTTGCTCTCCACAGCAAACTCCTCATCCGATCCAGTCATCTTCAAGTTCTTCTCCTCCTATGTGAGCAGAAGTTACCATCAGATACACTGGAGGACACTTAGAACAGACTCTACTACCTAAGTCCTATGTCTCTGTAGACTCAGCGAACCTAGAGCTCTGATACCACTTGAAACGGCCGACACCAAACTGACAATCAAATTAAACAAATGCGGAAGCGATTAGTAGCGGAATTATCAAAAATCACTAAAAATTTAAAAATTTTATAAAGAGATCTTTGAAAGATAAAAACTCTTTCATAAACAACATGATAGGTCATTTACAAACTGATCCATTGATACATCTCTATAATAAACACATCTCGAGCATTACAACAAAACCCACCTTGTTAAATGTACAAGGTAAGATACAAAATCTCGAGGCATCATGCCAAAATCCTCAGACCTACTGAGTCCTAGGACTTGAGAGTACAGAGACGACATAAGACATGCTATCTATAAGACTAGACAGTCAGTATCTCCACCTGAGATTCACTGCTACCCTTGATGTTGTTGTTGCTGCTGTTGCTCATTCTTAAATGGATTCCTTCGTCCTTGGCGTCTTCCTAAAAAGTAGAAACCTACGGGAGTGAGACAATTTGAATAATTGTCCCAGCGAGAGTTATAACTCTCCACCAGAAGCTTTGTTATAGCATATAAGGAATAACAGAAGCAAAGTAACTGATAATATCAACAGCAGGTTTGGTAATAAGTAAAACAACATTTACTTAAGCAATCACTTCATTAAAGCATATGTAGAACATGTATTCTAGAAACTTGAACAGACTATTAAAGTCAACAATGTAACATCCATCATTGTTTCTCGTAGTACAACCTAAGCAGTTATACTATACGGCTGATTATATTTTTCAAACATCATTATGCCCTGCGGAGATGAGGTATACCTCTCATACTCCAACCGACCATTTATAAAAATCACGTCGGTACCATACATAGGTCATCAAAAGAGCTGGATTCTTATGACCTCATCTTCCTCAGTCAGTAAGAGGATTTACTTGCAGGACATCTTGTGTCTCTGCTGTAGTAGCTATCCAGGGTATTCTGGAAACTTTGCTATAGAGTTACAGTGGAGTTCTGAACTCTCATCGTCATTGAAAGATTTCTTGTTTATCTCTCATCGATGCAGTATTAGTAATTTCTTCGGGAGATTTGTGGTACATCACCCGGTATGAATATATAGTGAAGGGTTGAAATATTAAAGTACATCTACATCAATTCCTACACTAGGACGTAAGGATATTCATGTCCATATACCCCCATATACTCAAAAATATATGCTCCAGGAGTTCCCTTAGGAAAACTTGTTTCACCATCATTTGGTCTCTGACAATGATGGATCTATGGTCAGGGCTCTACATGATATGATTATACTTGATTAGTTAGGTACATTCTAGCATTCTTTTAGCATCAAGCATGTTTCCAAGCATTAATCATTAGAACAACAGCTATAAAAGTAGAATACTAAATGTATCAAGTCTAACTCACATCAATTATTAATTGGATATCATTTCTTAACCATTTCATTACTATGATTCAAGAATAGGGTATTCAAACCCTTAATTCATCATAAGTCATCTTATTAGCATGGCCTTGATGTTACTCATGGCTCTCACAGCCTATCAATCTTATATGATGTCACTTAACTAGGCAACATGGTATATCACTATTCACAAAGCTAATAACATGCTTCCAATGAATATGATATCATAACCTTTTCCTGGATATAATCATCCTTTTATAAGAACCTGCATAGTTAATTCAATTGAAAACAATAAACATTTCATTTCCAGATCAACAATTTATAAAGCAGAATTAACCTTTCAATTCAGGAATAGTACCTTCATGCTTACACTAAGGCTAGGTTCCATTATTTACATCAATTAGGGTTATTCAATCCCTTTCTTTATGATTAGGAATAATAATTCCTCATCTCATACTTTAATCATGAAGATTCATGCTTAAAAGCATAAGTAGAGTTAGGGTTTACCCCACTCAATTAAGGTTATTGAATCCCTTTGTCTTATAAGGCATAAGAATTCTTATATTGTAATTTGTTCACAGGGTTTCATACTTGAAAGCATAACCCAGGACTAGGGTTAACATACCCATCCTTCATTAGTTAGGGTTTGTATTCTTTTACTTCAACATAGGGTTATAGAACCTCTTAGCTCTCGAGGCACAAAGATTTCTCATATTACAACTTGTAATTAGGGTTTCATACTCAAAGGCATAACCCTGAATTACTCCATTTATCAGATCACCCTAAATTAGGGTTTACTATTCACGTTACATGTTATTACCCTAGAATTAGGGTTTACTATTCACTTCATAGTGAATTGAGCTCATAGCATCATTATATATGAACATTATCATCATTTATGCCCTCAATTTAGGTTAAGATTCATTAATCATTATAATTAGGATTTCCATGATCTTACCTTGATGGATCATACCCTAATCATGTACATTCTTACATATTGAAAGTACGTTACTTGATTCTCATTCATATTAGGAGCCTTCTCTCTCTTCTTACTACTAGATGATGTTTAAATCACTCTAGGTTAGATTAGGTCAAGTCATCTTTGATTAACATAGATTAAGTCAACCCATTATAATCATTAGGGTTTGCTTGATCAAGGGTTGTTATCTACTTGAACCCTTCAAGGGTACCTTGGTAATCTTCTTTAATAATCATATCATGGGTCAATCTACTAATCACTTAACCCCTTAATCACTTTAGGTATCATTAGGGTTTAGATTAAACAACCATTGAACCATCTAAGCCTTCAAGGCATTAAGCATAAAATGATTCAGGAACATGGTTATTCAAACCCTCAGATTATCATAACACTTGTTACCAAGTGACATATAAGAATCAAGTCATCTAACAACATGACCTTGATTGAAGCAATGTATATACTTTTCACATATCATTACTCTAAAGGCTTATAATTGTTTTCAAGGAATATAACATCATAAGTCTTACCTGGCTATGATCACCTCATAATATCAACCTGTATGACTTATACAAATAAGGACATGCATATATAACAATGTCAACACAATACCAAAACTTTTCAATTTCTTTATAGGACACCACGGCCGTGCCACCTTGCACGGTCGTGCAAAGTAAGGCTACCACGGCCGTGCTCCCTTACACGGTCGTGCAAGTTAAGGCTACCACGGCCGTGCTCCCTTACACGGTCGTGCTACATAAGATCATTCCATGATTCATATTTATATATATATATATATAAATATATGTATTCTAATCTTTCATTCTTTTAACTTGATTAGGTCACATCAACCTTTCAATCAAGTACATGCTACTATGGTTAACATAGTGTATCAAGCTATTAATCCTATAAACAATTAAGAATTCTCCCTTGAATTGGTTCTTAATCCCTTAGGTATTATTATGGTTTCAACCTCCACACCTTCATTGATTATCATTACTAATCATTATTGGATTAATAGAACATTCATCATCTTAATTCTCAAAGATTCAATCACATTGGACCTCCACTTCATAAGGTATCCAATTGAATTAGGGTTTCCAATGTTGATTCCTTCAATCATTGAATTCATGGAACCAATCATCAATTGGACCTATACTCATACCTTAATTGAGTTTAATAGGTCAACCTTCAACTGATTTGTTCCTCACTTGACCCTCAATTGACCATCAATTAGGGTTTAACTCAATCGAATTAGGGTTCGGAATCAATAACCCTTCAACATATTTCAATGTGGGTTTAATTGATTTGAACCTATTGAACCATCATTCAATTGGGACATGACCTGACCCCAAACGGTCTTGATGTCGTTTGGATGACCTCCAAATGGTCTTGAGACCATTTTCCCATCATATCATCAAAATCCAAGTCAACTAATTAAGGTTTGGATCATTGGATTGATCACCAAAAAAACAATTGATTACATTCCAACTTAGTATCATTGGATCATCAATTGCTTAACCATACTCACCCCTAGACCTCCAAACGGTCTTGGGTGACCTCCAAACGGTCTTGATACCATTTGGATGAGTTCCAAACGGTCTTGAGACCGTTTGGATCAACCAAACCTTGGATTCTAGTGAAAAGTCATTAGGGTTTGAGCTATTGAGTTGAGCATCAAATCATCATTGCATTGTATATCAACTTGGTACCTTTAGACCTTTAAACACCTAACCATACTCAACCCTAGACCTCCAAACGGTCTTGGGTGACCACCAAACGGTCTTGAGACCGTTTGGATGAGCTCCAAACGGTCTTGAGACCGTTTGGCCCATCCATCCTTTGGATTCTAGTGAGAAATCATCAAGGATTGGTCTATCGAGTTGATCAACGATCAGCACTTAATTTCAATATGATTGGTACCTTTGGACCTTCAATTGATCCACTATACTTGACCCCAGCCCTCCAAACGGTCTTGTGGTGACCCCCAAATGGTCTTGAGACCGTTTGGATGATCCCCCAAACGGTCTTGAGACCGTTTGGGCAAGAAAGCCCAAAAAGTCAAATCAATTCATTGGAATTTCAACACTAATTTCGATTAGGGTTTGCCCAATCGATTAGCCTTCAACTCAATATTAATTGAGAATTAACCCCTCAAATTTGGTGAGTTATTAACCAACATAATTAGGAACAGGAATCCCAAACGGTCAACGCTTTGTCAACTCACTCAAATGGTCTTGAGACCGTTTGCCCAAAATGTTCAAGTTAATCAGATTGGAAATCAGCACTTAATCCAATTAGGTTTTCCTAATTGTTTAGCCTTTAACTCATGCCTTGGGAGTTAACCTATCAAATTTTGTGGGTTATTATACCACATAATTAGGAACAGTAATCTCAAACGGTCAACGCTTGGTCAACGCACTCAAACGGTCTTGAGACCGTTTGCCCAAAAAGTTCAATTATAACAGATTGATAATCAGCACTTAATCCAATTAGGTTTCCCTAATTGATTAGCCTTCGACTCACGATTACTTGGGATTTAATCCCTCAAATATGGAGGGTCATCAACCAACATAATTATGAACAGGAATCCCAAACGGTCAACGCTTGGTCAACTCACTCAAACGGTCTTGAGACCGTTTTCCCAAA
This sequence comes from Alisma plantago-aquatica, assembly GCA_963693085.1. Classification (NCBI taxonomy): domain Eukaryota; kingdom Viridiplantae; phylum Streptophyta; class Magnoliopsida; order Alismatales; family Alismataceae; genus Alisma; species Alisma plantago-aquatica. The sequence goes on from OY856414.1 coordinate 658,796,479, forward strand.
CAGGTCAAGTTAATCAGGTTGAAAATCAGCATTTAATTCAATTCGATTTATCTAATTGATTGGCCTTCAACCTACGATTCCTTTGGATTTGACCCTTCAAATTTGGTGCGTCATTAGCCTACATAATTATGAAAAGAAATACCAAACGTTCAACGCTTGGTCAATGCCCTCAAACGGTCTTGGAGACCGTTTGCTCCAACCGACCTTGTGAAACCGTTTGCCCTTCAAACAGTTTTGCAAACCGTTTGACCCAAACCGTTTGGCCAAAGGGGGGGAAAACAAGACTGTTTGATAAATTAACATTGGTAATCATGCCCATCTTCTTCTACCTCCAGATCAAGGTCTGTTCTTTGTGGTTTTAGTTGCAAGAAAGCAAGGAAGAGTGGGAAAGAAGAAGAACTAAGTACTAATTGCAAGAACAAAGATATGCATAAGAAAGCAAAAGGTTTAGAGTTATAAAACCCGCCTTAAGGTCGTTCTTTGAGCTCCAAGCTTCCAAGCTTCAAGCCTTTAATGGTGTCTTGAGCTCCACAGGTCGGCCAAGGGTGTTTCTCCAAGGAAAGGTTGGGAAAAGATGGCTAGAAAGAGGAAACAAGTAAGGAAGACCATAAAACCAACCTTGCACCATGAATTCCTCCATGAATCCGAGCAAGAAGATGACCAAAGCTTACCTAGAACTCCTTATCCGTCCTCCTATGCTCCAGAGTTCTATCCTAAGTCAGTCTAAGCAAGGGGATAAGAAGGGAAGTGAAGGAAACGATCCTTGCTAAGTGAGAAAAGGTGTATATATACTTTGGGTGAATTTCCAACATAAGGACAACTTGTTTCTCCATTTCTCATCTAGGTCCTTCCCTTATTCTAAGACACGTTTCTCCCTTCCATACTTAATAAAAACTCATCTTAAACCCAAGGTATAAAGGTGAAGAAAGCCAACTTTTTACTAAGTTGCACATATAGAAGGGTTATTAGGCTTATAACTTGATTATTTAATTTATAATGGTTATCATTCTTATTTGATTATTCAATTGAAGTGTCCTATTCATCATTCTTACTCTAAATGATGCCAAGAGTCATAAATATACTCTAAAAGGTGTATTTTACAAGTTTCATCCCTCATTTTGGGTAAATTGCACTTTACACCAAAAATTAGGGTTTTAAGCACAAGGATTGCCCCACAAGCTGCATCTCAGTGCCCAAGCTTGGGGAACCAATCACACTTCATCACATTCACTCTTATGATGTCTAAACACTAAAGTAACATCTTAACATGTGAAATTTGCAATTTAACCCCTTTTAATTGGGTAATTTGCACATAGGTCCCTGTATTACAAAACAATATTACAACATTGTTCAAAAGGACAGAAAGGGAAATATATATTCCTCAGAAGCTTTAATTACATTATCAACAGATAACCACAAGCATTTAATCACATGATTAAGAAAAACACCTGGGGTTAGTTCATAACCCAGGTCAGGGATGTTACAAATTATAAACCCCTAACAAGGATTTCGTCCCCAAAATCCCAGAAAGAAAAGGGAAAGCATATATTATTTAAGCATTATACCATTATGTCTTCAAGTGACATTTTGTTATTATGGAACATCATAGAGTTTTGTTCAATACAAAGTTTCTCCACTCAAGTTTTTCCATGGAAAGATTCACATGGGACATAAACTCTCATGTTCCTTAGTTAAATCAACATTTTCTTAAAATCACAATCATACTCTGTCATCTATTTTGAGACTATATAAGTCCTTTCATACCTTGATTGTGTCATCTCACCTGATAACACCATACTAACTTTCCTTATTACTTACACTAAGTAACTCATTAGTTGTACATTCTCTTATCATAGGGAAAAGTTACTTATCAATCAAGGACTTATTTGATAGATATCTTGGAGAAAGATATGTTTATGAAAACATAAACCCCTAACAAGTGATGTTCATAATATTTTACATGTTTACTTTGATTCTATTGTTGACTATTCCAGGTAAGAAACATAATTCATCATATATATTATTACATTCTTATCTTGTTACCTATTACATGTGTTATCAACACATTACATCTTATTTTCCTTTCATCTTGGAACATTACTTGTTACACATATTCTCAACTTGGAACTAAAGTCCAAGATAAACTGATACCTTTTTAGGTATACTTCACATAAACATCTTTATATTATGCACATCAAGTGTCTTAAGACCCACTTGATTGCCATGTCCCTGGAAAGAAAGAGAATATGGGATCATATTCCTCTTGTTATATCATGTATTTTCAACCATTCATGAAACATCTTATGATTCCATCACATTTTCACATTATGGGGAGGATCTTTATTATTATTCTTACATCTTTACTGGACAGGGTTGACCTCCGTTATTCCCATATTTCTTATTTCTTGATACTCATTAGATTGTTTCAGAATGACTACTTGATCAGAGCAATCAAAAAGATAACAATCTAGGAGTTTCCACATTTACTTTATCATCAGCAATTGTATACTTGGCCAGGGTATATAAATACTGAGATAAGGTAATATGCATTTGTATACTACCATTTTCCTTCTCTTTTCCTATTATCACAAGTATAAGATCTAACATTACTGAATTTTATCCAGACATCTCTTTAATACTTCATGCTTTTTATGGAGGTAAGCATGTAACATGAAACATCTATTTATACAACATTATAAGTCCTTATAGGAATAATTAAGAAAAGTTCAATCAATTACTTTCTCAGTTTTGTCCAAGAGATCATAAAAAGACATATAAGAATAACATTTATTTTTTCTAACCTGTCATGACTTGAGGATTATTCATTGTCTCAAGCTGATTCTGCCTCAGAGGTTTATTTTCCATAACATTTCTGGCTGGGCAATTTCTTGCCAGATGTCCAACCTGCCTACATATGTAGCAAATTCTAGGTGCCCAGTATGGTCTGAAGGGTTCTTTACCCTTTCTGGATGACCATTGTTATGGTGTACTAGGTCCTGGTTGTGTTGGTGACACCAGAAACTTCTTCCTTTTGGAACTACCAGGTCTCTGCTCCTGGGTTTGGATAGGTCTTTTCTCAATTCTTCCTTTATATTTCTCTTCTGAACAATTATTTCTGATATGTCCAGGCTTCCTACACCTATAGCAGGTCCTGGTCTCTGGTTGTATTCTGACCCCTATATTACTGTATACTGATTCATCAGCTGAGGTTGAGCACTGACTTGCTTTAGGTTCAAAGCTTCATCATTTACCATTGCTTCAACCTGTTGTTGTGGTTCACATATTCTGTTGATATCCAAAACATCATCATTAGGAGCTGGTAATCTGGGTTGTATTGCTAGTGCTTGATCCACTAGATACATCATGGTAGCCCTAAATTCCCCAACAATGATTCCTAAGGAAGAATTCCTTATCATGGTTGGGTTAGCTAGGGGAATCTTAGGTAATTTTCCCTCTATTGCTTGCTCCTCTACACCTCTTCTTGGTGCAGTATTGTTGCTCTCCACAGCAAACTCCTCATCCGATCCAGTCATCTTCAAGTTCTTCTCCTCCTATGTGAGAAAAAGTTACCATCAGATACACTGGAGGACACTTAGAACAGACTCTACTACCTAAGTCCTATGTCTCTGTAGACTCAGCGAACCTAGAGCTCTGATACCACTTGAAACGACCAACACCAAACTGACAATCAAATTAAACGAATGCGGAAGCGATTAGCAGCGGAATTATCAAAAATCACTAAAAATTTAAAACTTTTGTAAAGAGATCTTTGAAAGATAAAAACTCTTTCATAAACAACATGATAGGTCATTTATAAACTGATCCACTGATACATCTCTATAATAAACACATCTCGAGCATTACAACAAAACCCACCTTGTTAATTGTACAAGGTAAGATACAAAATCTCGAGGCATCATGCAAAAATCCTCAGACCTACTGAGTCCTAGGACTTGAGAGTACAGAGACGACATAAGACATGTTATCTATAAGACTAGACAGTCAGTATCTCCACCTGAGATTCATTGCTACCCCTGATGTTGTTGTTGCTGTTGTTGCTCATTCTTAAATGGATTCCTTCGTCCTTGGAATCTTCCTAAAAAGTAGAAACCTACAGGAGTGAGACAATTTGAATAATTGTCCCAGTGAGATTTATAACTCTCCACCAGAAGCTTTGTTATAGAATATAAGGAATAACAGAAGCAAAGTAACTGAAAATATCAACAGCAGGTTTGGTAATAAGTAAAACAACATTTACTTAAGCAATCACTTCATTAAAGCATATGTAGAACATGTATTCTAGAAAATTGAACAGACTATTAAAGTCAACAATGTAACATCAATCATTGTTTCTCGTAGTACAACCTAAGCAGTTATTCTATACGAATGATTATATTTTTCAAACATCATTATGCCCTGCGGAGATGAGGTATACCTCTCATACTCCAACCGACCATTTATAAAAATCGCTTCGGTACCATACATAGGTCATCAAAAGAGCCGGATTCTTATGACCTCATCTTCCTCAGTCAGTAAGAGGATTTACTTGCAGGACATCTTGTGTCTCTACTGTAGTAGCTATCCAGGGTATTCTGGAAACTTTGCTATAGAGTTACAGTGGAGTTCTGAACTCTCATCGTCATTGAAAGATTTCTTGTTTATCTCTCATCGATGCGATATTAGTAATTTCTTCGGGAGATTTTTGGTACATCACCCAGTATGAATATATAGTGAAGGGTTGAAAGATTAAAGTACATCTACATCAATTCCTACACTAGGACGTAAGGATATTCACGTCCATATACCCCGATATACTCAAAAGTATATGCTCCAGGAGTTCCCTTAGGAAAACCTGTTTCACCATCATTTGGTCTCTGACAATGATGGATCTATGGTCAGGGCTCTACATGATATGATTATACTTGATTAGTTAGGTACATTCTAGCATTCTTTTAGCATCAAGCATGTTTCCAAGCATTAATCATTAGAACAACAGCTATAAAAGTAGAATACTAAATGTATCAAGTCTAACTCACATCAATTATCATTTGGATATCATTTCTTAACCATTTCATTACTATGATTCAAGAATAGGGTATTCAAACCCTTAATTCATCATAAGTCATCTTATTAGCATGGCCTTGATGTTACTCATGGCTCTCACAGCCTATCAATCTTATATGATGTCACTTAACTAGGCAACATGGTATATCACTATTTACAAAGCTAATAACATGCTTCCAATGAATATGATATCATAACCTTTTCCTGGATATAATCATCCTTTTATAAGAACCTGCATAGTTAATTCAATTGACAACAATAAACATTTCATTTCCAGATCAACAATTTATAAAGCAGAATTAACCTTTCAATTCAGGAATAGTACCTTCATGCTTACACTAAGGCTAGGTTCCATTATTTACATCAATTAGGGTTATTCAATCCCTTTCTTTATGATTAGGAATAATAATTCCTCATCTCATACTTTAATCATGAAGATTCATGCTTAAAAGCATAAGTAGAGTTAGGGTTTACCCCACTCAATTAAGGTTATTGAATCCCTTTGTCTTATAAGGCATAAGAATTCTTATATTGTAATTTGTTCACAGGGTTTCATACTTGAAAGCATAACCCAGGACTAGGGTTAACATACCCATCCTTCATTAGTTAGGGTTTGTATTCTTTTACTTCAACATAGGGTTATAGAACCTCTTAGCTCTCGAGGCATAAAGATTTCTCATATTACAACTTGTAATTAGGGTTTCATACTCAAAGGCATAACCCTGAATTACTCCATTTATCAGATCACCCTAAATTAGGGTTTACTATTCACGTTACATGTTATTACCCTAGAATTAGGGTTTACTATTCACTTCATAGTGAATTGATCTCATAGCATCATTATATATGAAAATTATCATCATTGATGCCCTCAATTTAGGTTAAGATTCATTAATCATTATAATTAGGATTTCCATGATCTTACCTTGATGGATCATACCCTAATCATGTACATTCTTACATATTGAAAGTATGTTACTTGATTCTTATTCATATTAGGAGCCTTCTCTCTCTTCTTACTACTAGATGATGTTTAAATCACTCTAGGTTAGATTAGGTCAAGTCATCTTTGATTAACATAGATTAAGTCAACCCATTATAATCATTAGGGTTTGCTTGATCAAGGGTTGTTATCTACTTGAACCCTTCAAGGGTACCTTGGTAATCTTCTTTAATAATCATATCATGGGTCAATCTACTAATCACTTAACCCCTTAATGTCTTTAGGTATCATTAGGGTTTAGATTAAACAACCATTGAACCATCTAAGCCTTCAAGGCATTAAGCATAAAATGATTCAGGAACATGGTTATTCAAACCCTCAGATTATCATAACACTTGTTACCAAGTGACATATAAGCATCAAGTCATCTAACAACATGACCTTGATTGAAGCAATGTATATACTTTTCACATATCATTACTCTAAAGGCTTATAATTGTTTTCAAGGAATATGACATCATAACTCTTACCTGGCTATGATCACCTCATAATATCAACATGTATGACTTATACAAATAAGGACATGCATATATAACAATGTCAACACAGTACCAAAACTTTTCAATTTCTTTATAGGACACCACGGTCGTGCCACCTTGCACGGTCGTGCAAAGTAAGGCTACCACAGCCGTGCTCCCTTACACGGTCGTGCAAGTTAAGGCTACCACGGCCGTGCTCCCTTACACGGTCGTGCTACATAAGATCATTCCATGATTCATATATATATATATATATATATATATATATGTATTCTAATATTTCATTCTTTTAACTTGATTAGGTCACATCAACCCTTCAATCAAGTACATGCTACTATGGTTAACATAGTGTATCAAGCTATTAATCCTATAAACAATTAAGAATTCTCCCTTGAATTGGTTCTTAATCCCTTAGGTATTATTAGGGTTTCAACCTTCACACCTTCATTGATTATCATTACGAATCATTATTGGATTAATAGAACATTCATCATATTAATTCTCAAATATTCAATCACATTGGACCTCCACTTCATAAGGTATCCAATTGAATTAGGGTTTCCAATGTTGATTCCTTCAATCATTGAATTCATGGAACCAATCATCAATTGGACCTATACTCATACCTTAATTGAGTTTAATAGGTCAACCTTCAACTGATTTTTCCCTCACTTGACCATCAATTAGGGTTTAACTCAATCGAATTAGGGTTTGGAATCAATAACCCTTCAACATATTTCAATGTGGGTTTAATTGATTTGAACCTATTGAACCATCATTCAATTGGGACATGACCTGACCCCAAATGGTCTTGAGGTCGTTTGGATGACCTCCAAACGGTCTTGAGACCATTTTCCCATCATATCATAAAAATCCAAGTCAACTAATTAAGGTTTGGATCATTGGATTGATCACCAAAACAACAATTGATTACATTCCAACTTAGTATCATTGGATCATCAATTGCTTAACCATACTCACCCCTAGACCTCCAAACGGTCTTGGGTGACCTCCAAATGGTCTTGAGACCATTTGGATGAGTTCAAAACGGTCTTGAGACCGTTTGGCTCAACCAAACCTTGGATTCTAGTGAAAAGTCATTAGGGTTTGAGCTATTGAGTTGATCATCAAATCATCATTGCATTGTATATCAACTTGGTACCTTTAGACCTTTAAACACCTAACCATACTCAACCCTAGACCTCCAAACGGTCTTGGGTGACCACCAAACGGTCTTGAGACCGTTTGGATGAGCTCCAAACGGTCTTGAGACCGTTTGGCCCATCCATCCTTTGGATTCTAGTGAGAAATCATCAAGGATTGGTCTATCGAGTTGATCAACGATCAGCACTTAATTGCAATATGATTGGTACCTTTGGACCTTCAATTGATCAACTATACTTGACCCCAGACCTCCAAACGGTCTTGGGGTGACCCCCAAATGGTCTTGAGACCGTTCGGATGATCCCCCAAACGGTCTTGAGACCGTTTGGGCAAGAAAACCCAAAAAGTCAAATCAATTCATTGGAATTTCAACACTAATTTTGATTAGGGTTTGCCCAATTGATTAGCCTTCAACTCATTATTCCTTGAGAATTAACCCCTCAAATTTGGTGAGTTATTAACCAACATAATTAGGAACAGGAATACCAAACGGTCAAAGCTTGGTCAACTCACTCAAATGGTCTTGAGACCGTTTGCCCAAAATGTTCAAGTTAATCAGATTGGAAATCAGCACTTAATCCAATTAGGTTTGCCTAATTGTTTAGCCTTTAACTCATGATTCCTTGGGAGTTAACCTATCAAATTTGGTGGGCTATTAGAACACATCATTAGGAACAGTAATCACAATGGTCAATGCTTGGTAAACGCACTCAAACAGTCTTGAGACCGTTTGCCCAAAAAGTTCATTTAAAACAGATTGATAATCAGCTCTTAATCCAATTAGGTTTCCCTAATTGATTAGCCTTCAAATCACGATTACTTGGGAGTTAATCCCTCAAATTTGGAGGGTCATCAACCAACATAATTTTGAACAGGAATACCAAACGGTAAATGCTTGGTCAACTCACTCAAACAGTCTTGAGACCGTTTTCCCAAACAGGTCAAGTTAATCAGGTTGAAAATCAGCATTTAATTCAATTTATCTAATTGATTGGCCTTCAACCTACGATTCCTTTGGAGTTAAACCTTCAAATTTGGTGGGTCATTAGGCTACATAATTATGAACAGAAATACCAAACTGTCAACGCTTGGTCAACGCCCTCAAATGGTCTTGGGGACCATTTGCTCCAACCGACCTTGTGAAACCGTTTGCCCTTCAAACGGTTTTGCAAACCGTTTGCCCCAAACCGTTTGGCCAAAGGGGGGGGGGGAACAAGACCGTTTGATAAAGTAACATTGGTAATCACGCCCATCTTCTTCTACCTCCAGATCAAGGTCTGTTCTTCGTGGTTTTAGTTGCAAGAAAGCAAGGAAGAGTGGGAAAGAAGAAGAACTAAGTATTAATTGCAAGAACAAAGATATGCATAAGAAAGCAAAAGGTTTAGAGTTATAAAACCCACCTTAAGATCGTTCCTTGAGCTCCAAGCCTCCAAGCTTCAAGCCTTTAATGGTGTCTTGAGCTCCCCAGATCGGCCAAGGGTGTTTCTCCAAGGAAAGGTTGGGAAAAGATGGCTAGAAAGAGGAAACAAGTAAGGAAGACCATAAAACCAACCTTGCACCATGAATTCCTCCATGAATCCGAGCAAGAAGATGACCAAATCTTACCTATAACTCCTTATCCGTCCTCCTCTGCTCCATAGCTCTGTCCTAAGTCGGTCTAAGCAAGGGGATAAGAAGGGAAGTGAAGGAAACGATCCTTGCTAAGTGAGAAAAGGTGTATATATACTTTGGGTGAATTTCCAACATAAGGACAACTTGTTTCTCCATTTCTCATCTAGGTCCTTCCCTTCTTCTAAGACACATTTCTCCCTTCCATACTTAAGAAAAACTCATCTTAAACCCAAGGTCTAAAGGTGAAGAAAGCCAACTTCTTACTAAGTTGCACATATAGAAGGGTTATTAGGCTTATAACTTGATTATTTAATTTATAATGGTTATCATTCTTATTTGATTATTCAATTGAAGTGTCCTATTCATCATTCTTACTCTAAATGATGCCAAGAGTCATAAATATACTCTAAAAGGTGTATTTTACAAGTTTCATCCCACATTTTGGGTAAATTGCACTTTACACCAAAAATTAGGGTTTTAAGCACAAGGATTGCCCCACAAGCTGCATCTCAGTGCCCAAGCTTGGGGAACCAATCACACTTCATCACATTCACTCTTATGATGTCTCAACACTAAAGGAACATCTTAACATGTGCAATTTGCAAGTTAACCCCTTTTAATTGGGTAATTTGCACATAGGTCCCTATATTACAAAACAATATTACAACATTGTTCAAAAGGACAGAAAGGGAAATATATATTCCTCAGAAGCTTTAATTACATTATCAACAGATAACCACAAGCATTTAATCACATGATTAAGAAAAACACATGGGGTTAGTTCATAACCCAGGTCAGGGATGTTACAATTCTGTTATCAAAACTGCCCTTTTCTGCTATTTTCCTCTCTTTTGTATGCACTTTCGCAATAAATGGCCGGGCAACGCTCTTAATCAAATATTTTCATCTTTTGCAGAGTTTTTCCTCCATTTTGACACAATAAGGCCGTCCCGGCACACAAATAAGTCCAAGTCTGTTTCGGCCTTCCTGACGCCCGATACAACTCCTGCCCGACAAGGGGGAGCGACACCATGACGCACGACAAAGGGATGTCGTGCCAGAAGAAACTGACGGATGACACACCCTTTACCCGACAGGAAGCTGATCTCGCCCGGCAGCCAAGGCTTGTCGGGCGACACAGCCACCCACCGGCAGGCGTGCCGCCCGCCACGTGATCGATTAGCCGACACTCCTGAGTCGAGCGATACCAGTATCGGTCGTCCACAGACCCGCGAATGAGGAGGACACATGGCGCTTCGAGCACCATAACTTCCCCCAACCTCTACCTATAAATAGCAGCTACAGGGAGCCGAAAAGACAGCTTGGTCAGTTCGGATACTTCGGAATTCGGACAGTTGAGTGATCTTCAGAGGGAACGACGAGAGCTGGAGTATCGCGCCCCAATGCTCGTATCGGGCGACACTAGGTGAGCCCTTCCTCACCCGATAGGGAAGGGATGGTTCACTTAGGACCGTCTCGGGTGACACTGCGGGCCGATATTGGCCGACGATGACGCCTGACATGATTCCTCGACAGTGGAACTTGTCGCTCCATGCCCGACACGATATCGAACCCGATACGCTTCACCCGTCATGTGTGCCGCTCGAGAGGGTGTGTCGCTCGACTTGAGCGTATCGGCCAGGTCCTTGAACGATACAGTCGGTCGTCACGATGAGCTGCTCGAGAGAGCGTGCTGCCCAACATGGCTGTATCGGGCTAGGCTCTGACCGGTATCGGGCGGGGTGTTCCACTGTATCCTGTCGCCCTTCTACATCAAGGAGGCGATACATATCTTTAATTCTGTTATTTAATTCTTTAATTACGCAATGTATTAAGACCCTTACTATTTATGGAAATAGAAAAGGTTAATTACTTGCTGCTCTATGCTTGGTACAATATGTTGGATGACTGCTATGTTTGATATCTGAACTCTAGCTTGCATGTTTGGATCGCGTTTCGCTTAGCTACCGAATCGTGTTTTCCCGTCGCAACAACTTCGAGAGTTGTGTTGTGGCTCTAGTGTTTGGTCCAATTCTGGAGTACGAGAGTGCTTGGAACGGAGTCGTTTCAGTAACATTCCACTCTAACTTTGAGCCCTGCAACCTCGAGAGGGGTGCCGATGCTTGGTTAGAGGTACCCACTCTGAGAGGAGGGGTGCAGGATGTTACCGGTGCCGCTTGTTATGTTGTAGTCTTATCCTTCGTACCTTGCTCTAGCCCTAGTTTTATCCTTCTGTTTCTGTTGCAAGAAAACCTCTAAAGACTGCTAAATGACTAAAACCTTAAATCTTTCTAGTAACTCCACTTGGAGATAGTTTTCTTGTTTTGTTCGTGACACCTTACTGCTTCCCTTCTCGGGAATTTATCATCTCTTTATACCTGCCAGAGTGTAGCGTGTCGATTCTGGGTTCTCAACACTACCACCCTTGTCCCTGTGTTCGACCTCGTATATCTACTTCGACCCCGTAAGCAAAGTTGCGGGGGACTAGAAGGATTCGGGTTTATAAATGTAAAAGCTCGACTACCTCAAATCCGCCTCCAATTTTAGGACGTGCGATTTAGGTCGGTCAACTTTTTGGCGCCGTTGCCGGGGACAAGGCAAAATGGCACTATTGACGAATCTGAATCCACTAACTACACTCCCGTGCCTCAAGCTTAGAAATGAGCTTGACAACATTCTTTTTCTTTTCCTTTTTTGTTATCCTTTGCCTAAACCAAATAATTCTATTTTCTGACTTGATTTCTCGTGCCATCTTAGGAACTCTAAAGAACGGTGACTTATTCCTTCGATATCTGACGCCATGTCTCATTGTGAGAAATCTCCATTTGAGGGTGAACGTCAAGGCCAAGATGAGATTTCATACCAGCCCATCCTGGTTGGCCAGTTGCATGCTTTCATAAAAAGACAAGACTCTATCATCAACCGGCTGGTGCAGGGTGCACTTCCCAGCCCTGGAGCTCAGAATTCCATGCAACACCAGATGGTAAGTCTGCAGATGCACCAATGGGAAGTCGATCAACGATTGGCCCAGATGGCTGCACTGATGAAGAACCCTGCGGGAAAAACACTCTCCTATCCAGAAACTGCCAGAATGGCGGTACTAAGGTCTGGGAAGACGGTGGAGCACACAGCTGATGCCGAACCAGAACATGAACCGAGGTCGGAGAGTACCATTCCAGCAGAGGGCAAAGGTGGACAAGAAGAAGCTCAAGAACCTGCACAGAAGCCTTCCGATGAGCTACCTAGTGGGAGGAATCCTTATGCTCTAAGGCTGTCGTTTCCGTATAAGCTGATCAAGGCAAATCTGAAAAGGCGTCACGAAAGGTTCATGGACTCGATCAGGAAACTGCATCTTGAAGTCCCCCTCCTTGACGCCTTGGAGGAGATGCCGATTTACACCAAGTTCCTCAAGGACCTTATAACGGAGAAAAGGGGAGGAGGAAGGATTGAGACCGTGCACCTAGCGTCCGCTTCCTCATCCTTCATGAAGCCTGACCTGCCAAACAAAAGAAGGGACCCCGGAGCTTTTACGATCCCGTTTTCCATCGGGGACAACATCGAGCGCAAAGGTCTCGCCGACCTAGGGGCAAGCATCAGCCTCATGCCCCTAAGTTTCGCACAAAGGTTGGGCCTAACAGACATGGTTCGTACCAACATGAGAATTGAACTGGCGACCACACATTTAAGAGACCTGTCGGCGTTGTCGAAGATGTGCCGATCAGGGTTGGTAATTTCTTCATTGCTTGCGACATAGTCGTTATTGATACAGCAGAAGACCCGTGCTGCCCGATCATCTTCTGACACCCTTTCCTGGTGACAGGAAGGGCGTTGATCGATGTCTCTGAAGGGATCATCACGCTAAGGGTCGGGAACGACCACGTGGACTTCAAGCTATAGGAAACAATGAAGAATCCTTCCCTGTCAGGATCTGCATGTTTTGTGGATGGCTACGACAAATTCTGCGAGGAGATAGAAGAGGATATCCAGGTGGTGGACCCCCTTGCGAGGGCTATGAGCTGCTAGGGTTCCGACTTCAAAGGTCCTGAAGTTGCAAAGTATCTCGACCTTTTTTACCTTTCTGACGAAGATTTGCAAGAAGAGAATAAGATGGTGGAGTCTGTGAAGTATGCCTCTCTCGAAGGTGAGCCTCAAGAGGAGGCACCCAGACCAAAGCCAGAGTTAAAAGCATTGCCTGAAGGCCTGAAGTACGAGTTCTTGGATGAAGAGCAGAGGAACCCTGTCATCGTAAACGCCAATCTTTCAGGCAATCAGCTAGACCGACTCCTTGAGGAGTTAAGGCTCCACAGGGAGGCTATAGGATATTCAGTAGAGGATATCAAAGTCCTTAGTCCCGCCCTATGCATGCATCACATCAGCTTAGATGAATCTGCCAAGCCTCGGGCTAAACCCCAGAGGAAGCTGAACCAGATGCTCAAGGAGGTCGTCAAGAAAGAGGTAATAAGGCTTAGGGATGTGGGGATCATTTACCCAATCAGCGATAGCAATTGGGTAAGTCCAATCCATGTAGTACCCAAGAAGGGCGGAATGATAGTGGTTAGGGGCAAGACGGGCGATGAGGTGGCGGTAAGAACCATCACCAGATGGCGGATGTGTATTGATTACCGAAAGCTAAATTAGGCTACAAAGAAGGATCATTTTCCGCTACCTTTTATTGACCAAGTTCTTGAAAGTTTAGCGCATCACGATTTCTTTTGTTTTCTTGATGGCTTTTCAGGTTTTTACCAGGTACCCATCTTGCCCGACGATCAAGAGAAAACAACATTCACCTGCCTTTACGGCACTTATGCCTTCCGAAGGATGCCATTCGGGCTCTGCAATGCCCCCGCTACCTTTCAAAGATGCATGATATCGATGTTCTCAGATTTTCTAGAAGACATCATAGAAGTCTTCATGGACGACTTCTCAGTCTATGGGAAAGACTTCGATAGTTGTCTGAAGAATCTGTCATTCGTCCTTCAAAGGTCCGAGGAGAACAGCCTGGTCCTGAACTGGGAAAAGTGCCACTTCATGGTGCGGGAGGGCATCGTTCTAGGGCATAAGATCTCAAGGCGTGGGATCGAGGTGAACGTAAGCAAGGTCAAAGCGATATCTAAACTTCCTCCACCAAAATCCTTGATGGGAGTGAGAAGCTTCCTCGGGCATGCCAGATATTACCGAAGATTCATCAAGGACTTCTCAAAGATTTCCAAACCGCTGTCCAATCTTCTGGTAAAAGATGTTGAATTTGTTTTCTCTAACGATTGTCTAAGTGCTTTACAGGCCCTGAAAAATGCTTTGATATCACCACCTATCCTTCAAGCGCCAGAATGGGGTTTACCTTTTGAGCTGATGTGCGACGCTAGCAACTACGCGGTTGGAGCAGTCCTAGGGCAAAAGAAAGACAAAAAGCACCATGTGATTTGCTACGCTAGTCGCACGTTGGACGAGGCTCAAGTAAACTACACAACAACTAAAAAGGAGATACTCGCAATCATCTTCGCATTTGATAAATTCAGGTCGTATCTCGTCGGAGCAAAGGTCAAGGTATACACAGATCATGGGGAAATAAAATACTTAATGCAAAAGAAAGATGCAAAGCCCAGACTGTTGAGGTGGGCCTTATTGCTCCAAGAGTTTGACAATAAAATTATCGACAAGAAGGGCGCAGAAAATGTGGTTGCCGACCACCTATCAAGGATCGTGGCTGAGAGACAGGGGGAGCCTCCAATCAACGACGACTATGCCGACGAAGCTCTTATGTTGGTCGAAGCTCAAGAAGAAAGTCTACCATGGTTTGCAGACATCTGCAATTATCTTGCTTGTGGAGAACTGCCTCCTGACATCATGTACAATCAGAAAAAGAAGCTATTCGCGGATGCCAAGAACCATTACTGGGATGATCCTCTCCTGTTCAGAAAATGCACTGATAACTTATACAGGAGGTGCATCCCAGAAGAAGAAACCGCGGACATCCTGAAGCAATGCCACGCCTCCCTCTATGGTGGTCACCTGGGTAGTGAAAGAACAACAACAAAGGTGCTACAGTCAGGTTTCTACTGGCCCTCCTTATTTAAAGACGCCACACAATTTGTGAAGGTTTGCAAAGAGTGCCAGTTTACGGGGAACATAGGGCGGAAGAATGAAATGCCAATGGCGAGCTGGATTGAAGTTGAAATCTTTGACATATGGGGGATCGACTACATGGGACCATTTCCCCCATCCCGGGGGTATCAGTACATACTCGTGGCAGTGGATTATGTATCGAAGTGGGTGGAGGTGGTAGCCACCCAAACCTGCGACGCCAAGTCGGTTATCAAGCTCTTCGAGAAAACCATCTTTCCTCGTTTCGGTGTCCCACGCACGGTTATAAGCGACGGAGGGTCACATTTTGGAGAAAGACAGTTTGAAGCACTCCTACGCAAGTACGGAGTGAAGCACAAGATCGCTACACCCTACCATCCCCAGACGTCAGGGTAGGTAGAGGTTTCCAACATGCAAATCAAGCAGATCTTGGAGAAAACTGTCAACCAAACAAGGAAAGACTGGTCTATGAAGCTCGACGACGCACTTTGGGCCTACCAGACCGCCTAAAAAACACCCATAGAAACCACTTCTTACAGGATGATCTACGGAAAATCCTGCCACCTACCTCTAGAATTGGAACACAAGGCCCTTTGGGCAAATAAATTTTTAAACATGGACCTTGAGAAAGCAGGAGAAAAGAGATTTTGCAGCTGTAAGAGCTTGAAGAGCTGAGAATGAGTACCTATGAGAATGCAAAAATCTACAAACAAAGGACGAAGGTGTGGCATGATGCCCACCTAAGGAGAAAGGATGTGAGCGAAGAGGATAAAGTTCTATTGTTCAAGTCCTCTATTCGTCTTTTCCATGGGAAGTTACAAATGAGGTGGTCCAGACCGTTCATAGTGTCAAAAATATACCCATCAGGAATGATGGAGCTATATGATAAAGACGATCCGACCAGGGTCTTTCAAGTAAATGGGCACAGGGTGAAAAGGTTCTATGAAGACGAAGCATTTGTCAGGAGAGAAGAGATCAGTCTGCAAGATATGGGTACAGTCGAGAGTTGAACAAGAAGGTCCTACACTGTTCGAGCTGGCGACGCAAACTTCAGTGCTCCTCGGGAGGCAGTCCGATTTTTTCTTTCTTTCGTAGAGTAGGATGTTTTTTTCTTATTACCTATAAAAACAAAATTTATGAATTGTAATAAGGCATGAGCCGGTGCACACGCCGCGCACACCGACTCATCTATTTTATGGGCCACCACTGTCATACTTTCTGAGGTCGGGGACTTAACCCTAAACCAATGATGTTTTTCTTCCTTCTCCTAGCTTTGGTTTTTGGCCGCCTGTTTTAAGCCATGTCGGGTAGCAGCTCAGCTGGCGCGCAGTCACGCTTGTATTAGGCCGCAGTTTCTGGGGCACCGCAAGAATCGGGGCGGATGGTATGCCCGAGCAACCGCCGTATCGTGCATGGAAATAAATGCCCTTGATTTAACTGACGTGACCTTCATCTTGGGAATTGCCTGACTCGTCGGCCGACGCGCGCCCCAGAAACGCATGTTTTACCCCCAGCTGAGCTTGCAATATATAGCAATGTGGGCTCAACGTGTCGGGCTACCCCACTTCTCTTTACAGCCACCTGTAAGACATGCAGTGATCCACCTTTCCTCGTGTGTCGGACAGCTTGCCTTCACCCTTATATCGGGCGATGGCTCCTATGAGCAAAGGTATCGCCCGACATGCTTATCGCCCGACACGAGTTTTCATATCGCGCTGCTTATCGGGTTTTACGAGCCTAGTCGATTTTGTATCGCTCAACGCAGTTAAGCACAAAAATAAAGCCCGATAGTGTTTGCCCGATACGCCTTATCGGGCGACACATTTTTTTTGTGATGACCGGACGGGCAGTTGATCTTTGGAGACCTTATCGCCCGATATATCCGTGTCGGGCAGTGTGTCATGCCGCGCAGCCCTCCTTGTGTCGTCCAACCCTGTATCGTCTCGAGCTTCCTTTTAATGGACGATACCTGGATTCTGAAATAAGTCTTATCGTGATCCCTGTCTCTGCCGACCAAACCTTTAGATGATCGTTGGACTTGATAACAGGGACGGGTCACACAGGGCAAACCTCCAGCCGAGCGGAAGCAACAACTGTCGGGCAGAAACGTAAAAATCCAAAGGCCGCTAGCCGTCTACTACCGCAGATAGAAAGCGGGAGAATTTTTCTTGATCTGGTAGCTTCAAAGGAAGATCACTTTCTTATAATAGTCTGTCTTCTGTGATGGTTTAGGACCATCTACAGAGACAACACGAGTCTTTTGCCGGTGACTTCCGGATGGAATCTGGGCATTCCGATTCCATCTTCTTAAGGAGGAAGCAGCCACAAGTGTTTTCAAGAGCTCTTGAGCTTCCATCTTGAGAGCTTTGCACTTGTTCTGGCTGCTTCCAGCTGAGGAACGGAGGAGGCTGCAGCAAAGAAGCATATTGCAGCTTCTCCAAGGCACAAGCGAACCCGCTAGATAACCTTCACTGGGATAACATGAACTCACCCTGTTTTCTTCTCTACTCTGGGACAGAGTGCAGAGTAAGTTTGGGGGGGTACCCATGTGCCATTGAAGGAGGTATAAAAATTCTCTTGTGCCATTTTGTTCTCCTCCTATATCATGTATTTGTACCCTTGCTCATATAAATTTTTTGAAAAACTTTGCTCATTTTGTTCCCATGCATATGTACAAAGTCGCTATATTAGTAAAAACCTGATGCAACTGCTTGCAAAGTTAGTTTTCTTTGTGCTTAATGAGATACAAGTTCCGTTATATCTTTCGGATAATGCTGCTTCAAATGAACAGAAGATTACGTTTTTCCACGCCAAAAATTTCGAAAAATATAATAATCTCGCAAACAGCTAAGAGACGAGTATGGAGAAGGAAAAACATTGCCCAAATAGCAGAAATCTCTTTGTTTCCCCTTTACCCAACAAAAAAATCCCAAAAAGAGAGAGAATCCTTATGAGTATGAATAAAAGCACTAAAGTTGTGCCCAATAAAAGAAAAGAAAATATATATATACCTGCTTGTTTTCCAAAAGTACCCATCTTTAGGCATGGTAGATCTGGGGCAGTGGTACGTAGGATGTGAAATCACTGCTCTAAAGCCAACTGGCTTGGACTGCAGGGACCACTTGCCCGCTAACAGACCCGCACCTGGATGGACTGATGGAAAACAAGATGAAAAACCCAAAAAGCCTTAGCCTACCCTTTACACAACTTTCTCCCCCGAAAATAAAGTTGTTTGGTGGGTAAGCTAACTTCGGAATTATACAACAAAGTCTCACCGAAGCTGTAGAGAAGAATCTTACTTAAACAATAAGGTAGGAAAGACAAAGTCTTTTGTTCGTAGTGAGATAGCATTATCTTTAAAGGCATTACTATACTTGTTTTACCTATTGGCCTGAGAACTATACTGCGCAAGGAGAAGCATCACTAAATAAAGTTTAAATATTGATTGAGGACAATCAAAATGCTAAGTTTGGGGGAGTTGATAACACCAAATTTTGTGATGTTTTTGGCCTTTATTTTGTTATCAAAACTGCCCTTTTCTGCTATTTCCTCTCTTTTATATGCACTTTCACAATAAATGGCCGGGCAACACTCTTAATCAAATATTTTCATCTTTTGTAGAGTTTTTCCTCCGTTTTGACACAATAAGGCCGTCTCGGCCTACAAATAAGTCCAAGTTTGTTTCGGCCTTCCTCACGCCCGATACGACCCCTGCCCGACAAGGGGGAGTGACACCATGACGCACGACAAAGGGATGTCGTACCAGAAGAAACTGACGGACGACACACCCTTTACCCGACAGGGAGCCGATCTCGCCCGGCAGCCAAGGCTTGTCGGGCGACACAGCCACCCACCGGCAGGCGTGCCGCCCACCACGTGATCGATTAGCCGACACTCCTGAGCCGAGCGATACTAGTATCGGCCGTCCACCGACCCACGAATGAGGAGGACACGTGGCGCTTCGAGCACCATAACTTCCCCCAACCACTGCCTATAAATAGCAACTACAGGGAGCCGAAAAGACAGCTTGGTCAGTTCAGATACTTTGGAATTCGGACAGTTGAGTGATCTTCGGAGGGAACAGCGAGAGCTGGAGTATCGTGTCCCAGTGCTCGTATCGGGCGACACTAGGTGAGCCCTTCCTCGCCTGAGAGGGAAGGAATGGTTCACTTAGGACCGTCCCGGGCGACACTGCGGGCCGATATCGGCCGGCAATGACGCCTGACACTACTCCTCGACAGTGGAACTTGTCACTCCATGCCCGACATGATATCAAACCCGATACGCTTCACCCGTCATGCGTGCCGCCCGAGAGGGTGTGTCGCCTGACTTGAGCGTATCAGCCAGGTCCTTGAACAATACAGTCAGTCGTCACGATGAGCCGCTCGAGAGAGTGTGCCGCCCGACATGGCTGTATCGGGCTAGGCTCTGACCGGTATCGGGCGGGGTGGTCCACTGTAGCCTGTCGCCCTTCTACATCAAGGAGGCGATACATATCTTTAATTCTATTATTTAATTCTTTAATTACGCAATGTATTAAGACCCTTACTGTTTATGGAAATAGAAAAGCTTAATTACTTACTGCTCTATGCTTGGTACAATATGTTGGATGACTGCTATGTTTGATATCTGAACTCTAGCTTGCATGTTTGGACCGCGTTTCGCTTAGCTACCAAATCGTGTTTTCCCGTCGCAACAACTTCGAGAGTTGTGTTGTGGCTGTAGTGTTTGGTCCGATTCTCGAGTACGAGAGTGCCTGGAACGGAGTCATTTTAGTAACATTCCACTCTAACTTTGAGCCCAGCAACCTCGAGAGGGGTGCCGAGGCTTGGTTAGAGGTACCCGCTCTGAGAGGAGGGGTGCAGGATGTTACCGGTGCCGCTTGTTATGTTGTAGTCTTATATATATTTCGTACCTTGCTCTAGCCCTAGTTTTATCCTTCTGTTTCTGTTGCAAGAAAACCTCTAAAGACTGCTAAATGACTAAAACCTTAAATCTTTCTAGTAACTCCACTTGGAGATAGTTTTCTTGTTTTGTTCGTGACACCTTACTGCTTCCCTTATGGGGAATTTATCATCTCTTTATACTTTCCAGAGTGTAGCGTGTCGATTCTGGGTTCTCAACACTACCACCCTTGTCCCTGTGTTCGACCCTGTATATCTACTTCGACCCCGTAAGCAAAGTTGCGGGGGCCTAGAAGGATTCAGGTTTATAAATGTAAAAGCTCGACTACCTCAAATCCGCCTCCAATTTTAAGATGTGCGATTTAGGCCGGTCAATCATCCTGGACACTTTTCCCAAGAAAATTCTAGACCAAACAGTTTTAATATATGTGCTCAATTGGTTTCACAAACCGTTTGGGAGCAAACGGTTTCAAAACTATTTGAGAGTGTTGACCATAGTTGACCATTTGGAGAATTGATGATAATCATGATGGTTAATGATCCATTAAATATGATTGATTAGTTTCAATGGGCTTGTTAGTTGAAGGTCCGTTAATCATCAAACCCTAATCGGGTTAAGTGCTGAAATTCAATTTGGTTACCTTGGATTTTGGGGTGCTTGAGCCCAAACGGTCTCAAGACCGTTTGGAGGTCACCCAAATGGTCTCAAGACCGTTTGGGGGTCACCCAAGATCGTTTGGAGGTCTAGGGTTAAGTATGGTTGAGCAATTGAAGATCCAAAGATACTAAGTTGAAATGTAATCAATATTCAATTTGATGTTCAATCCATTGATCCAAACCCTAATTAGATGTCATGAATTTTGATGATGTGATGGGAAAATAGTCTCAAGACCATTTGCAGGTCATCCAAATGACCTCAAGATCGTTTGAGGTCAGGTCATGTTCAATTTGGATGGTGATCCAATGATTTCAAAGTAATTCGTTTCACAATGATTAACATTGAAAGTCCATTGATTTCAATCCCTAATCCAATTGATTCAAAACCCTATTTAATGATCAATTGAGGGTTAAATCAGTTGAAGGATGATCTATTAAGCTCAATTGAAGTATGGTGTTAGGTTCAATTGATGAGTGGTTATATGAGTTCAATCGATCAGGGAATGAACATTGAAACCCCTAAATCAACTTGAGTGATTGAGACCATATTTGGTCCATTCAGTTTTGAGGAGGTTTGGACCAAACGGTCTCAAGACCGTTTGGGACCAAACAATCCCAAACCGGTTAAGACTCAAATGGTTTCAAACTTCAAATATGGCAAATGGTTTCAAGCACCTACTTTACTAAATGGTTTCAAAATGTGTGACCAAGACCGTTTGGAGGTCTAAACGGTCTTAAACCGTTTGGAGGTATTTCAAGCTAGACCATTTGAGGTCTGATTGGTCAAGACCATTTGGGTTCTAAGTGACCAAGATCGTTTGGAAGATAATTAACCAAACCATATAAACACTTGAAGTGGTTAAAGGTTAATTGATTAATTGAACAATTACATGATATAAACCAAGGGTGACTATAATAATTGTACCCTTAATGAGATAGGGTGATTAGTACCCTTTGGATGATTAATCTTTAATGATTATGGAAACAATAACATAATACATTGAATCAACCTTCATTCAAGTGGAGTTGACATAATCTAATCAGGTCCAAAGTAGGTATCATCTTATAAAGGATGAGAGAGAGAGGACATCCTACATGAATGATAACCATGTAATGGTTAAGTATTAACACTTTCTACATGAATGAATGTCTAATTAGAATATGACTCTTGAAATGGAGATCATGAAACCCTAATCATAATCACAAACCCTAATTAAGAAGGTTAATAAACCCTAATTGAGGGCAATGATAGGTGAAACCATAATCCATGATGATGGAATGATCCTAATGTAGGGAAATGACATGAAAAATTCTAATTCAAGATGTTTTTATGATCAACCCTATTTAGGGGTGAATAGTAAACCCTAATTTCGGGTTATTGAATATAAATTCTAATATAGGGTGATGCAATGTGAATAGTAAACCCTAATTTCAGGTTATTGAATATAAACCCTAATCTAGGGTGATGCAAGGTGAATAGTAAACCTTAATTCCAATTAAGGTGAAGGTATATGTGAAACCCTAATTCTAGGTTATACTATAGAGCATGAAACTCTAATTCTGGACAATGAGATGATGAGTCATTGGTCCTAATTAAACAAAAGGGATGAATAACCCTAATTTAAATAGAAAGGGAAACCCTAACCCTGGTAAGGGAATAGTGGTGTTACCCTTGAATAGTAATGTTACAATTATATTGCATTGTGCTGATATGAAATTGATGTAACTGTTATCATCTGTACTAATCATGCAGGTTTTATGAGACAATGAACATAGCCAGGTATGAGCTATGACGCTTTATTTATTGAAAGTGAATTATAAGCATTGTGAGTCATAATATGTTGTGTTGCCTAGTGAGAGGTAACAAAAGAGATTAATAGGCTTTAAGAGCCATGTGAAATACCTGCATTGCAATTATCATGTTTACACTATCAGATGACATGATGGCATTAAGTTACATGTTAAAGTGGTAACAAGTATTTTGATGATCTAAGGGTTTGAACACCCATATTCTTGAATCATGATGATGAGATTATAAAGGACTGAGATCCCAACAAACTTGATGGAAATAGTACTCATTCTTTATAGCAAATTGTTTTAATGGCTTATGTTTGAAAACTTGGCTGATGCTAAAAGAATATGATAATGTACTTAAATAATCAAGTGAAACCATAGAATGCAGTTGCCCTGACCACTGATCCATGAGCGTCAGAATTAGCTGAATGGTGAAATGAGTATTACTCGGAACGCATATTTTTGAATATGTGGGGGTAATTGGGCAAATATATCCTTATGCCCCATAGGAATGGCTACGGGCTATGTCCTATGCACGAGATTGGTTGCGGACCATACCCCATTAAGAGTATGGATATGGGCCATGACTCCTCAATAATAATACCAGGCATTGGCTACGGGCCATAACCCTGAAGAGAGTATATGGTATGGGCTATAACTCTATAGCGAAGATGCCAATATACCCTGGCAAGCTAATTGCAGTTGACACATGATATCTCTGCTTAAAGTAGTCTCGTACTGACCGAGACAGATGAGGTCATGGAATTCGGCTCTCCCATTGACCTTGTGTGGTACCGATGCTTTACGTAATTGTGGTCGGTTGGAGTATGAGTAGTATATCTCATCTCCTCAGGGCTTAAGTATGTTTGTAAAATTTAAACAGCCATGTAGTGTATTTGCTTAAGGTTGAAATGTGAGAAACAATGGTTGATGATACATTGCTTAGTATGTCTAGTTGGATAAATGTTATACATGTTCTTCATATTCCTTATTGAATAAGTGATATGATGCCTTATCTAGATATAGCTGATTTGACTTGAATAGAGAATACTGCTCTAAATAGTTTAGATAATGATTTAACTACTATTAAATACTTATAATTATTCTGCTTAAAATTATTCTATTATCTGCAATAATAATATTTTTGGGAGAGATTTATATCTCTTACTGGGGCAATTTTATAATTGTCTCATTTCCGTGAAATCCAACATTTTTAGGTGGATGTGGACGAGGTAGAAATAGAAACCTCATAAAAAGAGAAGAACGGCAGAAGCAACAACAAGGACAACAGTGATTCCTCAAGTGGAGACACTATTTGTCAAGTCTTGTATATAGAGAGTCCTATGTGTCGTCTCTGTACTCTCAGGTCCTAGGAGTCAGTAGTTAGTTTGATATTGATCTGAGATTTTGGCTTGATGCCTCGAGATTTTTGTATACTGCTTATGTACAGTTTAACAGGGTAGTTAATGCTTGTAACTTTCGAGAAAGAGATGATACAGAGATGTACAGATGAACTGGAATGTACATAACTTACTTTTATTCTTTATGAAGGAGTTTTTCAGTTTATGGATCTCTTTGTAAAAATATTTAAATTTTTAGTGATTTTCAATAATTCTGCTGCTAATGATTCACTTCCGCTTTAGTTAATCTCATTTTGTGAATTGTACGCCACACACACTCTCTCTCTTTTGATCTTTCTTTGACCTTGGTGTGTTCTTCTCTTGAGGTGACCTTGCTTGTCCATGGAGTGGATTCAAGTGGGAATTTTCTTCTCTTTCTTAGAGTTCGTGGATTTGGAGCTTGACCTTCACCTCAAGGCATGTTATATAACTTTCCCCTCTTCTATTATTGCACCTATATCTTGCATGCATGATGTTTTATCTCTATGATGTGATCATAATTGGCCATATGATGTTATTTTGTTTTAGGGTTTAAGATTTTGAAGTATTCTTATGTAGATTGCTCTTTCTCTTAACCCTAATTTAGGTACATGAAATGTTAGTGATGTTGGAGTTGTTGTCTCTTACATGCATCTTGATTGTTTTGCTTCTATGTTTTGGTTCAGTTTTACATGAAGATAGAGGATTGATCTTTGGTTTGCATGATCTTCTCTCATCATGACTCTCCATGTTACCTTGTGACACTTGTTTTAGGGTTTTTGATGCTCATCTCTACAAAAGGTTTTCTTGTGGTGACTCTTTGGTTTTCTTGGTGTTAATCACCTGCTTGAGGTTGCTACATACCTTGGTCATCATTGATCGGTGCTTGAAGTCCCTGCCGCCCTGACTCTCACTCAAGCTATTGCTTTGGAAAAATTCATGAAGTTGGATTCCCCAAAGTTCGAGGGTGACTCTGACCCAGACAAGGCTGAGGCATGGCTTCATAAGATAGAGAAGTGCTTTAGAGCTCTGGCTTGTCCTGAAGACTTCAAGGTGGATCTTGGTACCTTGCTTCTAGATGGAGCTGCAAAAACTGGTGGGCCCGCACCCGTAACATTAACTTTCTTGGTGCAAACGTCACTTGGGAGCAATTTGTTGCTGAGTTTGAGAGGAAGTATCTTTCTTACCGCCTGAAGGACAAGAAGAAGAAGGAGTTTGTGAACCTAGTGCAAAAAGATGGGCAGTCAGTGGAGGATTATGTTCATTCCTTCTACAAGTTGGAGCGCTATCATCCAAACTTATGTGAATCTGAGAGGGAACGAGCAGACAAGTTTGTCAATGGCTTAAGACCAAAGATGAGGACACATGTTCGTTCGAGCAGATGTGACACTCTCTCTTCTACTATTGAGATGACTTCTGTTATGGAGGAGGACAACAAGGAGATTCAAGGGAGTGAAAGGAAATATAATGACAGACATTCTGAATACAAGAGAGACAGCTCTGGGGACAAAAAGGGCACTTATGGCGGGACATCTAAGAAGAAGTTCAAGAATGGTGATAAGAAAGCTGATTGGAAAAAGAAGTTATGTGAACACTGTCAAAGGCATCACCTAGGGTGAGAATGCTATTTCAAGACTGGTGCTTATCTAAGATGTGGGAAGAAAGTGGAGGCTCGATTCTACTCTCTCAACAAAGAAGGTGTAGGTGCTTCTAACAAGGTGGTGCGAGGTATGCTTGATATTGTTAATCATTCTGCTTCAGTTCTATTTGATACTGGATCTAGTATATCTTTTATATCTAAAAGTTTTGCTACCAAGCTAAATCTAAAGACAAAACCTCTAGCGTATAATCTAGTGATATCTACACCTTTCGATTCCCACAAAAATTGTAGTAGATATGTGTCTGATGTGCCTATGACAATAGAGAATGAGAGTTTCAGGGTTGATCTCGTAGTTCTTGAGATGACTGACTTTGACTTAATCCTGGGTATGGATTGGTTAGATCTAATGATGCTTGTATTAAATGCAAACAGAAGAAGGTTCTTATAGGGCCTATTTCAAAGCCTAGAATAATCATTAGATGTGTGAGACAAAAAGATCGTCGTCAAGTGATTTCAGCTTTAAAGGCTCACAAAATGTTGATTAATGGTTGTAAGGCTTTTCTGGGTAGTGTAGTGAAGACTGACTCTCCTGTTGCTAAGCTTGAGGAGTTGGATATAGTGAAGGATTTTGCTGATGTTTTCCTGAAGATATCTCTGGTTTGCCTCCACCTAGAGAAGTTGATTTCTCTATTGATATCTTGCCTAGGACTTCTCCTATATCCAACCCACCTTTCTTGATGGCCCCTGCTAAATTGCTAGAGCTGAAGCAACAATTGCAAGAACTTCTGGATAAGGGTTTTATCTGACCTAGTGTGTCCCCTTGGGGAGATCATGTACTCTTTGTGAAGAATAAGGATGGATCTTTATGACTCTATGTTGATTATAGGTTGTTGAATCAAGTCACGGTGATAAATAAATATCCTCTTCCTCGTATTGATAATTTGTTTGACCAACTACAATCTGCTTCTATTTTCTCAAAGATTGACTTGAGGTCAGGATATCATCAACTCAGAATCTCTGAACAAGACATTCCTAAGACTGCTTTCCGAACAAGATATGGGCACTATGAATATTGTGTTATGCCTTTTGGGTTAACCAATGCCCCTGATGCATTCATGGATCTGATGAATCGAGTGTTTCGGCCTCACCTTGATCAATTTGTGATTGTCTTTGTAGACGACATTCTAGTTTTATCTTCGAACAAAGAGCAACACAAAGAACACTTACATACGATGCTTCAAATTCTGAGAGACAACAAGCTTTATGCAAAATTCTCTAAATGTGATTTCTAGACAAAGTTATGTTCTTAGGAAATGTTATTTCTAATGAGGGTATATCTGTTGATCCTGCCCTGGTTGAATCTGTGATGGACTGGGACATGCCCAAGACAGTGACAGAGATCAGGAGTTTTCTGGGAATGGCTGGTTACTATAGGAGGTTTATTGAGAACTTCTCCAGTATAGCTCTTCCACTGACTAATCTGACAAAGAAGGGTGTTAAGTTCCTCTGGACACAAAAGTGTGAAGATAGTTTTCTGGAGTTAAATAAGAGACTAACTACAGTGCCAATGCTTACCCTTCCCAGTGGCAGTCGTGGTTTTGAAATTTATACTGATGCCTTTGGTACTGGTTTGGGTTGTGTTTTGATGCAACATGGTAAGGTGGTAGCTTATGCCTCTCGACAGCTGAAAAATCATGAGAAGAATTACCCCACACATGACTTAGAGTTGGCAGATGTGGTGCATGCTCTTAAGATACAACGTCATTATCTTTATGGGGAGCAATTTCAAGTATTTTCTGATCACAAAAGCTTGAAATATATCTTTTCTCAGAAGGAATATGAGACAACGTCGTTGGTTGGAATTCTTAAGAGATTATGATTTCTCAATTAATTACCATCCAGGAAAAGCCAACATTGTGGCAGATGCTCTTAGCAGGAAACGCACTGGTACAATGGCTAATCTGATGATCCAGGAATGGAAGCTACTAGAAGATGTTACTCAGTGACAACCATCTATCAAAGGTCCAAAGAAGATAGCTATGACGTGTTTGATAGCACAACCTGACCTGATAAAGAGGATTATGGAGTTCCAAGTTGAAGATGCTGAAAGAGAGAAAATGATGAAGGCAGTTGAGGATGAAGGATCTCATTTTTCTATAGAAGCATATGGGAGTATAAGATTTATGACACGTCTTTGGGTGCCTAATACTTCAAACATGAGAGAGGAAGTAATGAAGAATGCTCACATGACAAGATTCTCTATCCATCCAGGAAGAATAAAGATGTTCAAAGACCTACAACAAAGTTTTTGGTGGCCATGAATGAAAAGGGACATAGCTGATTTTGTCGTCAGATGTCTGGTTTGCCAACCGGTGAAGATTGAACATCAAAGACCTGTCAGATTACTACAACCTTTGGAGATACCTGAATGGAAATGGGATTTTATAGTGACAGATTTTGTGGTTGGGTTGCCTAAAACAAAGAAGTAAAATGATTGTATATGGATTCTTGTGGACAAATTGACAAAGACTGCATAATTTCCTGCCATGAAAGTGGGTCAATTTATTAATAGTCTAGCCAAGATGTACATTGATGAAATCTTGAGGCTTCATGATGTCCCAAAATCTATTGTTTCTGATATAAATCCATGTTTTACCTCCTACTTTTGGGAAAGCTTGCAAAAAGCTTTGGGAACAAAACTAAAATTCAGCACAACCTTTCATCCACAAACTGATGGGCATTCTGAAAGGACGATACAAACTTTAGAGGATATGTTGAGAGCTTGTGTTCTATCATGAAAGGGCAGATGGGATGAACATTTACCTCTAGTGGAGTTTTCTTATAATAATAGTTATCACGCAAGCATTGGCATGTCACCATATGAAGCTCTATATGGGCGACCATGTAGATCACCAGTGTGTTGGAGTGATGTGGTAGAAAGAAATTTGATAGGACCTATCATTATTCAAGAATGTGTTGATAAGGTTGATTTGATTAGAGAAATGTTGAACACATCCCAGTAGACAGAAGAGTTATGCTGACAAAAGAAGAAGGGAGTTGATCTTTGAAGTTGGGGATCACGTTTTTCTGAAGAGGTCTCCAACTAAGGGAGTATTGCGTTCTAGTAACAAAGGAAAGCTTAGTCCAAGGTATATTGGACCTTTTGAAATCTTGGAGCGATATGGAGACTCTGATTACAAGCTTGCCTTGCCACCAACTTACTCGAATATCCATGATGTTTCATGTTTCAATGTTAAGGAAGTATATTCATGACCTATCCCATGTTATTAGCATTGATGTACCAGAAGTCCTCCATGACATGACTTATGAAGAAAGACCAATGTGTATAGTGGATTAGCGAGCTCACCAACTGAAAAGACGTATTGTTCCTATGGTGAAAGTGGGCTGG
The DNA here is from genome assembly GCA_963693085.1 of Alisma plantago-aquatica. NCBI lineage: Eukaryota > Viridiplantae > Streptophyta > Magnoliopsida > Alismatales > Alismataceae > Alisma > Alisma plantago-aquatica. Next base: position 658,825,624 of record OY856414.1, read on the forward strand.
CAACATCATAGTGATGAAGAGGCTACATGGGAGCTCAAGTTAGATATGAGGGACAAGTACCCTCACCTGTTTGGTAAGTCTTTTAGTTTTGTGTTTTATTTTCACGAATGAAAATTTTCTTTTTTTTGGGGTGGGGGAGGATGTAATCCCCACTGAGTCAGGAATCCAGGTGGGTTTGGGAATCCAAATCAGACACTGACTCTAATCACCGGATCTTCTATTCGCTAAATGAAAAGCCTACCTTTTTCCCTATAAATATCCAGTTGGAATTGAAAGCAGTAATCGGGGGCTAGAGACGGCGCAAGCTTGGGGAAGGCACAAGAAATGAAGCACAACAGGATGAAGATCCTAGGCTTCAAGCTTCCATATATCTCTTTACCTTCTCGGTTCAGCACATCCTTTCAAGGTATGCAGTCGGATCCATGGCCAAGGCTTTTGATTTGACTGTACCCCATGAACCAATTTATTATGTCCTACTATTTATGTTGCCATAGTAGAGCCTATTGATTATATAAAAAATTGTGTTAATGTCTGTGTAATCTGTTATACATTCATGGTTCAATATAATCTAAGAACAAACAAAGATCCTTTTTGTTAAAGTCTCACCTTTGTTTAATGGACATGATCGTATGAAACCTGTCTTATAAACTATTTGTTTTAAGATAGTTGTTGTCGGAATACATGGATCCTATGTGAGGCTTAATATATAGAACAATATTCATGATGTCACTGTATATATACATATATAAATTTTATCAAATTATGACTCTGTTACTATGTTCTAAATCATGATATATGGTGGATAAGAATGTTGATTTTGTTAATCTCATTCACAAATATGTACTACCTTTTATATACCAACTGCCTTATCCAAATCATAATGAATCTAGGATGAAAATGACCATACATAGATCTAACTCCTATCTAAAAATGGAAAAATAAATATTGTATTAAAGGTAAGGCATCTCTTAAACTATGTTGCTCTGTTGTGAGAAAATACGAGATAACAAACAAGATGGAAACTAAAATGGACTGTGCTTGTACTGCATGATCAGATGAATGATTATGACCACACTGTATACTGCTTTTAGGACCTTGTCTTATGATCAACTGTTGACGTTCATCCCATGATACCAATATGCCACTTTGTGGTAACTATGCCCAACCTTGGGTAATGAAATTTAGGAGCTTTACCCGCCTCAGGTTGACTGAAATATCTAGGTGACAAAATCCATTGGTTGATTGATTACTGACTGACTGCACCCTCGTGGTGTGATTGACTGACTGCACCCTCGTGGTGTGATTGTTTACTGATTGTACCCTCGTGGTATGGCTACAACATTTGGTTACTTTGTCACTCAAGATTTACTGAATGCATCTTGATGCATATTTTGCTCGACTGTTAAAAATTACTTAAATTGGTTATCATGGTGACGATGTTAGCTACTGCTTATACTACATGAATTTACTGGTTAGACTATCTCTTTACGTATCTTTCACTTTTGTGGCTGCATACATGACTGAGAACTTTTTCCCTACATCTAGATCCTACAGTTAGTTGATATTGGTTGATGGTCGGCGTGATGATCCTTCTGGCACAGATTATGAACACTAGAAACTGGCTCATGGATTTTATTTTGATACGATATTTTGTTCTTTCTTTTAGATTTAGAATATATGCCATTTTGTTTCTGTTAACAGAACAATGCATGGTCTATGTTTTTATTTCTTATGAAACCTTGTTAATTTGGTGAATTTTACTTACCGGTAAAGATATTCTCTTTATGACGGATTCTCATACTGAGGGAGTGTTTTCACCCTAATTAGACTGATTTTCTTATACTTCTGCATGTGTTTTTCAATTGTATTTTTGGGACGTTTCACAATCACTCACCGAGTTATGCTCCCCACCCTCCACCTCTATACAATCCTCTTTTCATCTGATGCCAGACTTAGGGCTATTGGTGTTTCCTGTTAAATCAAATTATTGGCAGTCAAATTATACTTCTGTAAGTAGGGGAAGGGATGCACAGTGTCCCTGTTTCCGGTCACACCCTGGCTAGAGGAACGCAGCTTCAAGGCCAAACGCCCAAGGAATTGTATGCTAATCATTGGCAAGGCGGTGCCCCCGCCTAACAACGTCTGCTATCCTTGGCTCGTGCGGGATTGGCTGCTGTTGCTGCGACGTAGATGTATCTAAACCGTCTTCTATCGTGTCCAACATTGGCAGAGCTACGTAAAGGCCAGGTGAGGCCTGTGCCTCACCCACCTTTTGAGATAGAATAAAAATTGGCTAATTGGAAGTGAGATAGAATCAAATTGACTAATTGGAAGGAAGTTTTAATGCATGGTGCTCATTTGCCAAGCATTTATACAGCAGAAACTTCACCAGAAATTTCACCAGACTGTTTCTTATTTAACCTACCATTCAAACTTGTAAACAGGTGTTGAATGTCGATGTCATATGCGTTCGTTCAAAACTTGGATTTGACTCAATGAGGAGGAGGATGAGTGACATTGATGTGAAGGAATTAATAAATACGTATTCTAAAACATAGACAGAGACGAATTAATAAGTGATACGTAAAGTCTATTTGAATTAAATAAAAAAAAATATTAGTCATACACTCGAGTCAGTCCTCTTCGAGCCAAAACTGAATCACACCCAACATTTTGACAATTAATCGTCGAGGATTATGGCCACTTAACTAGCTCTAAACATGTAGTGATTGCTATGCGTAGCTGTAAGACTTCGGCATTAAGAATCAAAGTGCCAAATCCACCACTTAACTAGCTCTAAACATGTAGTGATTGCTATACGTAGCTGTAAGACTTTGGCATTAAGAACCAAGGTACCATATCCACCTATCCTTCCGCAAGAACATCCATATAAAATAATGTCAACTTGATATCTATATTTCATTGAAATCTTAAGCTTTGTGCTTTGATTTTCATCGACAGTAGGGCCTCTATGAAAATAAGGATTGAACTCTACTTAATTGGCCTCTAAAGGCAAAGTCATGTTTCCCCCTTCATAGACATTGACGCACTAAGAAAGAATGCATTTGGCATGTCGGGCTTCTGGTGATAATTACTCCTATCAAACCATTTGCTATATGTGTGCCTCACCCACTTTAAGATCCTGGCTCCGCCAGTCCAACCTGTGTCCCTCCGCATCATCAGACGATGGCCACTGACGTATATAATTGAAGAACAGTTAAATAAAAATGTAAATCACTCTATTAACTTTTTTATTTTCATCAAAAATTCTTTAATCAATAATTCATACAAATATAATTATGAAAAAATAGAAGGTAGATGGGGAACAAGTTACACGCCAATTCTTTTTATATATTAAAATCAGTCCTGTGAAATTCTACATCCATAGACTTAGGAGTCATAACATTATTATGCATAACTTTTTAAATTGCACAGTCGCTCCTCATCTGCATAATGTAAAGCTTGCCTTTTACTGTGCTTTTGTTCAGTGTTGCGTAATTGAGGAACAAAATCTACCTTCTTGACAAGAAGTGTCCAAGACTAAAGAAGCATTTATGCTACAACGTATATATTCTTTGCTAGTGATGGATCATGACTTGCTTCTTTATCTCTCTACCTTGCAAAAATGAGTCTGAATGTACGGTGGGTATGCAATTACCTTGAATTTATCCTCTAGAGGTATTTTGTAGCATTGCAAGAAGATGGGTAGGAGCTTCTTCGACTTATTTAGGACAACTACAAACTTTGCAAGGATGAGTATGAAATAATTGGGAATACCGCAAGACCCAACAAATGAAAGTTACTCTATGAATATTTATTGTATCAACCAAGCCTTCCGTGTTCCCATAAAAAACATACAAGTAGCATCCATATCTAAAGTTGGAACCATGTGTATAATAAAATTCACTAAACACTTATGAAGGAAAAAATAAATGTTTCACGTTCTAATAAAACTGCAATTCTAAAATATCATGTAAAATATTATCTAATATTGACATACTCCCTGTGATATACAATACATTATAACAAATATATATATTCCTTATGACAATTAAGACAAGCTAGTTGGTAGCCTCAATCTTAGCATTAATTGGATGTGTACCTAGGAAGCACAAACACCTCCCGGGAGTTGCCGTGACGGTGTCCAGCACGTGTTGGACACGGACACGCTGTGGACACGCAGTGACACGACGGCGGCGTGTCCAGTTTTTTTTAATAAAAAAATTAGAGGTGGACTCGGCCCGGACACACATTGGACAACGGCTGACTGACTGTAAGTTAACAAAACAAAAAAACAAAAACCCTCCCAATCTAATTCTTGGCTCCCGAGTCCCGACCCGTTTCCCTCCCAACGCTTTTCATTTCCCCGCTCACGACTCCTCCAGCCCTAGCCTTCTCCTATACTCTCTCCACAAGCAGCAAGAGCTGCCATCACCTCTGCGAAGAGCAGCCGTTGCGGTTGGATCTGTCGTATCCCGACGCGAAGCCGCTGTCGCCCTACGTGGGGCCGCCGTGCCAGCAACAACATTGCAAGCAGCAGCAGCAGCGAGAGGAGCTAGGAACTTCAGTAGCCGCCACCGCGTGAAGTTGAAGCAGCACCGCCGCCGCCACATGAGCTTGGAACAGCAGCAGCCAGCCGCCGTCAGTGCTTGGAGCAGAAGCCGCCGCATGTACTCCTTCCACCCTCTTCCTCTGCTTCCTTCCCGCTTTCTCTTCTCCCCTTTATCTCCTTTCACACCTTCTTCCTCCGCTACCTTCCCACTTTCTCTTCTCCCCTTTATCTCCTTTCACACCTTCTTCCTCCTCCAGTCCTTGTTTTGTTCTTCCTCCCCGATACTTTCTCCTCCTTTTATATCTTCACTTTGCTACTCCACGCAAATCCAATCTCCCTGCACAATTTCTCCCCCTTCATTTTTGCTTCATCCCCTTCCATTCGTCTTCCTCAATTACCTATTTCCAGCCCAATTTCTCCTCCATTTCCCCTTCCTCCTGCCGTTTACTGTCATACAGTACCCCACATTTTCCCTTTCCACTTACCATTTCATCTTCTCCCTTTCCACTTCCCATTCCATCTTCTCCCTTTCCCCTTCATTTCATTTTTTCTCTGTCCATTTTCCTTTCCTGTCGCTCCCCTTCTTCTTCTTGATTTCTATTTTTCCTATCCGATTTATCCTCCTCCCTTCCCTCCCTCATTCTCCCCCCTTCACGATTTTACATGCCCTGTTACGATATTTTCCTGCCATATTCCTCCTCTCTTAATTTCACAAAACAACTACACGCACACCCCATCCAATCATCCTCCTCCATGCCTAATCTTCTTAGTTTTTTACTGTCATCCTCCAGTTAATTAGAATGTTATAAATTAGTTGCAACTTGAACTTGAATGCTCTGAATTTACTGTTAGATTTTTACTGTGATCCTCTTTTGTCAATTAGATTTGTGGTGTTATCCTCTTGTTATTGTTAATTAGAAACATATAATTTAGAATTTAGCTGAAATTCATATATGATCATTATCATGTATACATTATTATGGAGTTTCATTTATCTGAATTGTCTCTATCTGTTTCCTGATCATGTTTATGCATAGATTGTCATTACATGAATGTTGAATCTTTATACAATTATATATTATAGACACATATTTGAATGAAGATTATATATATATATATATATATATATATATATATATGAAAATCGCCGTGTCCATGCCGTGTCCGTGTCCTATATTTTTTAAAATCTCCGTTGTCTGTGTCCGTGCTTCCTAGATGTGTAATAATTATGTATTATAAAGAAAGAGCATATATCACCTAAATCATGTAATCCCTCTAATTTTTTGAATTTTCTTTCATATTTTTATATGCCTTCTACAATTTATAATGGCTTCTCAAGCTTTCATGCATTTTTGAGAAATAGTAATCATTTTTTTTAAATGGGGGTCAAATTGGGAAAAGATTTAGGTAATACGTTCTATGAATTGCCAAAGGATCCATGATTTTAAAGGGAGGGCATATGGTGACTTAAATAGGATACGTAGTCCTTGATTGGATTGTACTTGGTCTAATTTTGATCAAATGAGGTGCGACTAGATTTCCTACACCCCTTCATGCAAAAAATAACCAAACCAGAACAAGTTGAGGTTAAAAGATGAGCGAGGAGCTTAGGTTCCATTGTTAACAAAATTAGATTTTTTTTGTAACCATCCAAGCTAGCAAATCGAAAGGCAAACACACACGTGACGCAACACGTATTCTTTTTTTTAGGGTCATAGAAGACTTGTTTAATCGTGTTTATTACGTTTATTGAGCATTTATTCGCTTTTTATATACAACTCGAGTCTCTAACGCGTTTGGTAAGTTTTTTTGGCGTTTTAAAAAGTATACAGAACTCCTGCCTCTTTAGGGGTTTAGTATATGTTTTTTTTCTTTCCACAGGGTTTTTGCACAACCTTATTCGTCGACCCCTCAACCCCTTAGACCGACTGAGGAGCCAGGAGGTAATAATCCCATGGCGAAGAAGCCTGCCGGAGTATCGGTAGCTGCTTCCATTTCGGCGGCGGTGACCCTTGCCGGCAGTGACCTGTGGTGGTTTGTTGGCTGCTACTCTCTGTGACGGCTGCTCTAGGTGGCTACCGGTACTTTCTCCTTTCCTTTCCTGCTTGCTTCTTCCCCTTCTTCATCCTTCATCGTCCTCTCTTCCTCCCCGCTTTTATCTTCTTCTTCTCCTTCCTCCTCCATTGTCCTATCTTCCTGTACAAGTTTTCACTCTTCCTAGTACCTCGTCGTTGTTTCCACTTCTCCCATCCTTCCTCCTCCACCGTCTCCTCTACCTGTACATATTCCCCCCTCCCCCTCTTCCACCTTTGCTTCCTCCCCCTCTTCCCTTCTTCACCCATCGTCCTATTGCTGCCTCCCCTTGTTCCTCCTCCATCGTCCCCTCTTCTCCCTGTTCTTGCTGCCCATTTTCTTCCCCGAGTCCCTATCTCTTGCTGCTTCGTTTTCTTCCTCCTTGCTTCCCTGATTCTCCTCCTCCCTATTCTTGCTGCTCTATTTATCCCTCTCTACTTCCCTGTTTCATCTAATGTTAATTTGTCCCCCTCTTCCTCCACCATCTCCTATTGATGCTCCCCCTTCTTCCTCCATCATCCCCTCTTTTCCCTATTCTTCTTGCTGCTTACATTTCTTCCCCTCTAATTCCCTGTTACCTCCACTTCCTTCCTGGCTTCACTCGATTTTCCTTCTTCAATTGCTCTGCTTCTATTTCTTTCCCTCTGCACTATTACCCCTATCTGCTTCCATTTTCCTCCTTATTTCCAATGCAATATGTATCTTTGTATCCTCTCTCCAATATCTTCATTTAGTTTGAACCAATCCCATGGTTCCACTTCTTCCTCTTCATCCATTTTCCAACATCATCATTTCTATTTTATTTTTTTTCAGCATTTCAAATCAAGTTAAATCGCCCACTACGACCTGCCATGTTCTTGTATTATTTTTTGTTCTTTGTTGCTTTTATTCGAAATCGCAACTAGTCATTAGTTATGAACTTTGTCATCTAATTTAGATTAATTTGCCACTCTTGACCAGTTCCACAGTGCAAATATCGGAGGTCATCAATTTGATCTTCAATCTGTATTCATTCTTTCCCGAATAGTTGGCCGCACATTTAGCATACACTAACCATTTTTTATCCCAAATTTCCGCATAATTCTCGATTACCATTTTTTCCGGCCAACATATACCGAATTTTTGACCATGCTCATGTGCACGAAAACAAAGGTTCCAAAGGTTTGTTTGAGGAGCCGTAGAGTTAGGGCGGGGCTTTGTTGGGAAACATGGCAGTGTGTAGCTTTGGGAAATACTAATTTCCTAAAAACATGATGTATGGAACTCTCCTTCATGTTCTAGAGTTACTTCTAGAATGTTTGGAGGTGAAAAGTGAAGTCAAGGTTGAGTAGTCCCAACCTAATGGGAGAAACTCTTTGTTGAAGAAGACATGACAAAAAGGGGACAAGGGTGATCTAGCATTTTCTATGCTCAAGATTTGTGGGAACCCATCTCAGGGAACTCATGTTTCTACAAAGGGTTGGCTTAGGGTGCTTGAGGCTGTCCAAGAACTCCTCTAATGCATATTTCTCCGATGAGATGGGGGGTGTTTGGCCATCTGGGGCACCCTCTGATCAGTTGCATGTGCCACCAATGGTCACTAATGGTATGTTGAGCAGTCTATTAAGGTGAATTTGTGAGAAAAGCAAAATGTATTAATTATTATGCAAAAAGTTGAGGAGGTAAGAGAGAGTTGGTCACTGGAGCCAAACATGTAGTTAGGTTCCTTCAAAATGGGTAGGAAATTTAGAAAGGAACATCAAAGGATTTCATTGCCTTAATTAGGTGAATACCTAGATAAGACCTAGGGAGGTCTTATAAAGAAGTGAAACTACTTCTCTACTAAAAATTTGAACAATAGAACCTCCAATCCAAACACACTCAAAATGTGTGATGAAGTGGGTGTAAAATTTTCAAATCTTTATATAATGGTAATCAAAAGACCAATGTATAGCAGCGGAAGAAAATATTTGACTATTCAATTATAAAACAAAGGGTTACAAACTTACATCATAAGGATCCATGTAGAGGAAATCTAAACCACCTCAAGTTTGTCTCCAAGCTTCATCATCTCAAGATAAGTCTAGGTCAACACGTCTTTCCATCCATGTCCTCCACCTAGGGTTGGAAGCATACCCCAACAAAAGAGAAACAAAAGGAAACATCAGCAAAGGCTGGTATGTGCATACTAAAAAGCAACTTGAGCAATATAAGGAAATAGGGACATCAAAATATACAAGGCTTCCCATGCAAGAGATAAGTACCACCCAAACGGGTATCAAGAAAAGATCATAACAAAAAGGGATACTTGCCATAAAACAACATATAATAAGAATGTGCTATCAATATAAACATCCACTACCATGGTGGGAAACAAAGCACAAGTAGGGCACACACCCCACAATCAATATCCTGCATGCATGTGAGATAAACATAGCCCTAGAACAATATAAATAACAATGGCCGTCAAGAATCACACATCTTGAACCTAGTGGGGCATGGGCCAAGAATCACACATCTTGCCCTGATGGTACATGGGCCAGCAATCACACATCTTGCCTTGGCATGGGGAATCACACATCCACCATCCAAATATATATATATAACATGGGCCAGGAATCACACATCCTGCCTGGGTATGGGGAATCACACATCCTCCATCCCAAAGATATCACAATGTTGCCATATTGCATAATGAGACAAAAACCAATGTAATTACACTACTCTAGTGCTACTGAATCACATAGCATGTTAATGTAGAGGCAAGTAGAAAAGTACAGTCAGAGTTATCAAGGTTGCCATCACACAATGGACAACACAAGCATATAAGCAAATCCACTTCAAAGTGGGCATATATCAACAAGTAAATTAACTTCCACATCACAGTGGGCATATAATATCAAAAGTCCAACATGCACCAAGGCATATGAAATAGAGTCAAGAGAATATCCATGATCATAAGATCAATAACAAATAGATAGTTCACAAGAACCAAAAGATAAGAGCAATGTGTATAGGCTATTGTCCATAGGACCAAGAGAATGATAAAGATAGGCTATTTCTCAATATAGAAATAATATGGGATGCAAGCATACATTAAGAGAGGGCAACTGCTCAATATAGAAATAATAGGGGATGCAAGCATACCTCAACTTCATATTCAAACAGATCCAAAGTCACTTCTAGGTCCAGGCCTAGGTTTCCAAAGCACCTATGAGCATATATATGGAATTAGGGTTAGGTTTTATATCGATTTCATAAACCCGAAAAACACCTTTTTATTAATATATGAATTAGGTTTCCAAAACGATTCCATATTTTAGATTATATTTTCCTGAGCTCAAAACATATTTTATTATATTTTTCTGACTTACATATATTTAGTTATGATTTTTACAAGTTAATTCATCATTAATTAGATCCATTAAAAACACCTGTTTAAAACATTAGATTCAGGCGATAAAACCAACACCATAAGAAAGCTTGCATTTTTTTGAATCCAACGAATATTTTTGCATAATTTTATGATGTTCCAATAATTAGTTATTGATTTTCAAAAATCAATCAATCAGATAATTACATGTTTGCAAATTCATTGGGAGAGGAAAAGAGAGAGAGGGAGAGGGCCGCGGCTCTGAGTTGGCCCAATCAGGGATGGACAACTCAGTCGGCCTCTCATCCAACTCAACCAAATCAGGCGTAAAGCAAGAAAAGGAAAGCGAGGGAAACTACGAGAATACCCCCGATCGAAAAAACAAAACAAAGGAGAAGTGAAGGGGTAGAATCGGGAAATCGCTACTACTCATCTTCCTCACCAGGCTCGCGCGCCATGGCCGCGGAGTAGCAGGGCCGAACACAGGGATTTGGGCGATTCTACTACACTCGACGAATCCAAAAAGCGAGAGAAGGAGAAGAAAGAAGAGGATAGGTCAAACTCACCCAGGCTAACAATTAGACCAGAGAAGCACGATGGAGAGAGAACGACTCGCCGCAAGCTTTGATTGAAAACTCGGCTACTGCCAGCCAAAAACACAAGGAATAGAGAAATTGAGGGATGAAGGGAGTTCCTGCGGAGCCGATGATGGCTCGGGTAGAGTTTTTATAGGTGTGGATGGGATACACGAAGAATAGGCAAGCGCAGCAAAAAGCTTCGAGAGCAGAGTTAGAGAAAATACTAAACACTCCACAAAAGATCACATGCGATAGATCGTTGGATGCGGAACCCAAAAAGGAAACCATAGGCGAAGAAATTTCGAGAAGCAATGGAGTAATGACTAAGAAAATCACGGATTACCAGGGCCATACCCACAGTTCACGGTGTCCCTGTCCTACCCAAGGTAGGAGACGGGGTCTGAGCCGTCAAATCTGGGCCTAAGATGGACCCAACAAAAAGCATCCGTCCGATGATGCTAAAAAAAGGAAATATGTCGCGTGACAAAATAAACCAAAATAAAAACCAATTAAACCAAAGATGGAAAGCATTATTTCCCTATTTTCTCTTTCTTGATTTGAGGGTTCAAACATTACCCAAATAAAACCAAATTTTGCACAGAGGTTAATTAAAGCATGTAGATTCCAATTCTCCAATTAGTTTTGCCTTTTGGAAACCTTTAATGGGTTAAATAAATCAAATATCATTTTCTCTTTCTTTCTTCATTAATGGCTTTAGGATTATTCAAATTTTATGAAACTTAACCCACAAGTCACAATTAATGTGTTAGATACGAATTTGCCATAAATTTTACATATTGGAGTTGTTTAAGTATTTAATTAATATTTTGAAGGTTCTTCATACTTTCTCTCTCCTGATTATGCCTTTTAAGCAAACTTTCTCCAAATTGGATGAAAAATTACCCAAAGGCTATATTTATTATGTAGATCACGAATCTAAGATTATTTTCCTCTTTTGGAGTCAATTATTATATTTATTTATTAATGACACCTTTTAGGAAATTTCTCTCTTAAATTACCATATTATTTCAAGGTTGTCCAAATTAAATGAAATTTGACATGTAAGCTTATTTTAATGTGTAGATTACGAATTTGAAGTATATTCTTTATTTTGAGGCTTTATTACATGGATTATGCCATTAGGCCCATTAGAGGCCCATTAACAACATTATGCATCCAATTAAGTTATTAATCATCTTATTATCACCAAATGAATTTTATGACATATTAGATTACATTATTCACGCATTAGATTATTAGGATCACTCTAACCTTAACCTTGTTTGGCTAAGACCAAACGGATCAAAGTTCTAGGGTAGGGTTTAAGATTCGGTATGTTACAACACTCCACCCCTTAAAAAGGATTTCGTCCTCGAAATCTAAAGATCCAAACATCAACTATCAACTATTCTCCACCCCTTAAAGGGTTCAACTTAACAAGTCAAACTAAACAACTTTTTAGAGCTACCCACATCTCTTAGTTGTGAAAGTTCTAGATACTTTTATTATTCATGTATCCAACTATAGTCACCATCTAGGGTTGAGATTTTAGGTCCTTGTGTCTCTAACCTATCAACCCTACATGATCATCCAAAAGTCATAGGGTAGGTCATCTACACCATTATATAATCTCCTAGGTACAAACTAGGGTTAGATTCTATTCAAACTAGAGTTTACTTCATTGTGACTTAGTTCAAGAAAACATCGATAAAATCCAAAGAAAAATTTGTACATATAGTAGTATAATGAAAATATATATTTTTTTGCGATAAGATACATTGGAGAAAACACAGATGGTACCAAAATCAATGCGATAAACCAAGTCACAATATTTCCATATTTAGATCTCCTAACATATTGTCATCCTCAAACCAAACCTTATTGCACAAAAGATCATCATTTGATCAAATCTAAGGTCAACATCTCACTTAGAGCTATCTAGAAAAGTCAAGGGTTCTAACGGGGAGACAAAAATTGAAATAGTCGATTCCGACTACCATGGGCTCTGATACCATGCTGTAAAGAAGTGAAACCACTTCTCTACTAAAAACTTGAACAATAGAACCTCCAATCCAAACACACTCAAAAGGTGTGATGAAGTGGGTGTAAAATTTTCAAATCTTTATATAATGGTAATCAAAAGACCAATGTATAGCAGCGGAAGAAAATATTTGACTATTCAATTATAAAACAAAGGGTTACAAACTTACATCATAAGGATCCATGTAGAGGAAATCTAAACCACCTCAAGTTTGTCTCCAAGCTTCATCATCTCAAGCTAAGTCTAGGTCAACACGTCTTGCCATCCATGTCCTCCACCTAGGGTTGGAAGCATACCCCAGCAAAAGAGAAACAAAAGGAAACATCAGCAAAGGCTGGTATGTGCATACTAAAAAGCAACTTGAGCAATATAAGGAAATAGGGACATCAAAATATACAAGGCTTCCCATGCAAGAGATAAGTACCACCCAAACGGGTATCAAGAAAAGATCATAACAAAAAGGGATACTTGCCATAAAACAACATATAATAAGAATGTGTTATCAATATAAACATCCACTACCATGGTGGGAAACAAAGCACAAGTAGGGCACACACCCCACAATCAATATCCTGCATGCATGTGAGATAAACATAGCCCTAGAACAATATGAATAACAATGGCGGTCAAGAATCACACATCTTGAACCTGGTGGGGCATGGGCCAAGAATCACACATCTTGCCCTGATGGTACATGGGCCAGGAATCACACATCCTGCCCTGGCATGGGGAATCACACATCCACCATCCAAATATATATATATAACATGGGCCAGGAATCACACATCCTGCCCGGGTATGGGGAATCACACATCCTCCATCCCAAAGATATCACAATGTTGCCATATTGCATAATGAGACAAAAACCAATGTAATTACACTACTCTAGTGCTACTGAATCACATAGCATGTTAATGTAGAGGCAAGTAGAAAAGTACGGTCAGAGTTATCAAGGTTGTCATCACACAATGGACAACACAAGCATATAAGCAAATCGACTTCAAAGTGGGCATATATCAACAAGTAAACTTCCACATCACAGTGGGCATATAATATCAAAAGTCCAACATGCACCAAGGCATATGAAACAGAGTCAAGAGAATATCCATGATCATAAGATCAATAACAAATAGATAGTTCATAAGAACCAAAAGATAAGAGCAATGTGTATAGGCTATTGTCCATAGGACCAAGAGAATGATAAAGATAGGCTATTTCTCAATATAGAAATAATATGGGATGCAAGCATACATTAAGAGAGGGCAACTGCTCAATATAGAAATAATAGGAGATGCAAGCATACCTCAACTTCAGATTCAAATAGATCCAAAGTCACTTCTAGGTCCAGGCCTAGGTTTCCAAAGCACCTATGAGCATATATATAGAATTAGGGTTAGGTTTTATATCGATTTCATAAACCCGAAAAACACCTTTTTATTAATATATGAATTAGGTTTCCAAAACGATTCCATATTTTAGATTATATTTTCCTGAGCTCAAAACATATTTTATTATATTTTTCTGACTTACATATATTTAGTTATGATTTTTACAATTTAATTCATCATTAATTAGATCCATTAAAAACACATGTTTAAAACATTAGATTCAGGCGATAAAACCAACACCATAAGAAAGCTTGCATTTTTCTGAATCCAACGAATATTTTTGCATAATTTTATGATGTTCCAATAATTAGTTATTGATTTTCAAAAATCAATCAATCAGATAATTACACGTTTGCAAATTCATTGGGAGAGGAAAAGAGAGAGAGGGAGAGGGCCGCGGCTCTGAGTTGGCCCAATCAGGGATGGATAACTCAGCCGGCCTCTCATCCAACTCAACCAAATCAGGCGTAAAGCAAGAAAAAGAAAGCGAGGGAAACTACGAGAATACCCCCGATCGAAAAAACAAAACAAAGGAGAAGTGAAGGAGTAGAATCGGGAAATCGCTACTGCTCATCTTCCTCACCAGGCTCGCGCACCATGGCCGCGGAGTAGCAGGGCCGAACATAGGGATTTGGGCGATTCTTCTACACTCGACGAATCCAAAAAGTGAGAGAAGGAGAAGAAAGAATAGGATAGGTCGAACTCACCCAGGCTAACAATTAGAACAGAGAAGCACGATGGAGAGAGAACGACTCACCGCAAGCTTTGATTGAAAACTCGGCTATTGCCAGCCAAAAACACAAGGAATAGAGAAATTGAGGGATGAAGGGAGTTCCTGCGGAGCCGATGATGGCTCGGGTAGAATTTTTATAGGTGTGGATGGGATACACGAAGAATAGGCAAGCGCAGCAAAAAGCTCCGAGAGCAGAGTTAGCGAAAATACTAAACACTCCACAAAAGATCACATGCGATAGATCGTTGGATGCGGAACCCAAAAAGGAAACCATAGGCGAAGAAATTTCGAGAAGCAATGGAGTAATGACCAAGAAAATCACGGATTACCAGGGCCATACTCACAGTTCATGGTGTCCCTTTCCTACCCAAGGTAGGAGACGGGGTCTGAGCCGTCAGATCTGGGCCTAAGATGGACCCAACAAAAAGCATCCGTCCGATGATGCTAAAAAAAGGAAATATGTCGCGTGACAAAATAAACCAAAATCAAAACCAATCAAACCAAAGATGGAAAGCATTATTTCCCTATTTTCTCTTTCTTGATTTGAGGGTTCAAACATTACCCAAATAAAACCAAATTTTGCATAGAGGTTAATTAAAGCATGTAGATTCCAATTCTCCAATTAGTTTTGCCTTTTGGAAACCTTTAATGGGTTAAATAAATCAAATATCATTTTCTGTTTCTTTCTTCATTAATGGCTTTAGGATTATTCAAATTTTATGAAACTTAACCCACAAGTCACAATTAATGTGTTAGATACGAATTTGCCATAAATTTTACATATTGGAGTTGTTTAAGTATTTAATTAATATTTTGAAGGTTCTTCATACCTTCAATCTCCTGATTATGCCTTTTAAGCAAACTTTCTCCAAATTGGATGAAAAATTACCCAAAGGTTATATTTATTATGTAGATCACGAATCTAAGATTATTTTCCTCTTTTGGAGTAAATTATTATATTTATTTATTAATGACACCTTTTAGGCAATTTCTCTCTCTTAAATTACCATATTATTTCAAGGTTGTCCAAATTAAATGAAATTTGACATGTAAGCTTATTTTAATGTGTAGATTACGAATTTGAAGTCTATTCTTTATTTTGAGGCTTTATTACATGGATTATGCCATTAGTCCCATTAGAGGCCCATTAACAACATTATGCATCCAATTAAGTTATTAATCATCTTATTATCACCAAATGAATTTTATGACATATTAGATTACATTATTCACGCATTAGATTATTAGGATCACTCTAACCTTAACCTTTTTTGGCTAAGACCAAAAGGATCAAAGTTCTAGGGTAGGGTTTAAGATTCAGTATGTTACAGGTCTAGACAATATTATTGCCACTAGTCGCCTATTGGGGTTTTGTCAAGAGGTTGTGAAGCTCTAGATTTGTTATGAGATGTCTGTCTTGGTTGGTGAGGGGAAATGAAGCTAGGGATAACATTATCTACGTGATTAGTGTTGTAGGCTTTCATGAATATCTCATTGATGGGCATTTACAAGGACAAATTTAATGGGGTCAACCATTGAAATTAACACATTGAACATTGGATGTGAAGCTAACAATGACCCCTGCAACTCATTAAACTGCGATGCTATGTGGTCATGTATTACTTTTTTTAACATGTATTGCTTGATTGTGATTGAAGGAACATGACTCATGATCACTTAAACACCAATGGGTCATACATATAAGCTCATTGTTGTTTCAAGATGAGATTCTTTGTAAGACACATAGTCATCCAACTATGTATGACTCGATCCATGGTTGGCCATATAATTAACTTTTGATGCTTAGAGAGCTAGAATATTTGGGATGTCAAACTATTCTTTTTAGAATCTATCTAGGCTAGATCCTTTGCTATAAATATCTGAAAAAACTTTTTCTTGTGCATCTTGTCTGTTGGGTAAACAAACGCGATCTGTATTTCCTGCTAACAAAGAAATTGGTTCTAAAGCACTTTTTGATATTGTTCATGTGGACATTTGGGGAACGTGTTCTGTTCCTAGTCACTCTGGATTTAAATACTTTCTAACTTTTATTGATGATTATTCCCGTGCTACTTGGCTTTTTCTACTGAAGGATCGCAACACTTTTTGGGCAATATTGGTATTTTCTTTTCTGAAATACAGACCTAGTTCAACAAACCCATTAAGATTTTCCATACTGATAATGCTCTTGAGTTCATGCAAAAATCTGTCACATCTTTTTGTTTTGTTCATGGCACCATCCATCAAACTACTTGCCCTACACTCCATAACAGAATGGCGTTGCCGAACGTAAAAATTACCACTTGTTAGAGGTTGCTCGCACTCTGCTTCTTCATTATAAAGTACCTCCAATTCCTATTGCCTCTATACAATCGTTGTTGTTATTGTTGTTTTTTGAAGAGGAGTAAAGGGGGATTGGGGTTATTTCACCATTTAGTACTCATACATAGTATATACTTATAGTATATCATAATTGCATTATATTTTACTAATATTTGCTATTCAAATTATTAAATACTTATGCGATGCATGCTTTTTTAGTTTTTGCAATGTGGACGACATGTATCCTAGTTGTGGTTTATTAGACAATGAGGGTGGCGTTTCCGAACGTAAAAATCGCCACTTGTTAGAGGTTGCTCGCACTCTGCTTCTTCATTATAAAGTACCTCCAATTCCTATTGCCTCTATACCATCATTGTTGTTATTGTTGTTTTTTGAAGAGGAGTAAAGGGGGATTGGGGTTATTTCACCATTTAGTACTCATACATAGTATATACTTATAGTATATCATAATTGCATTGTATTTTACTAATATTTGCTATTCAAATTATTAAATACTTATGCGATGCATGATTTTTTAGTTTTTGCAATGTGGACGACATGTATCCTAGTGGTGGTTTATTAGACAATGAGGGTGCTAGGAAGCCAACCACACCAACAAATAATGATTTAGCTTGGAAACATTGCACTCGTGTTCTTGGGACCAATGAAATGATTGACTATTGAGTCAATATCAACAACAAACTATCAAAATATCAACAACAAACTATCAATCTAAGTAAAGTGTGTGGGGATGCCCTACATATTCAATATTTGATATTATAACACAAATAAGTACATACATGCATATAGCTCATACTTGCAAAATTGCATAACTTTTATCCTACATTTTCTCATCGAAACCCTTCATCGGAATCCTCAAGAAACAGGACAGATCCCTTACCTCCCACATGAAGGACCACCCCAACCTACCCCCACATAAAATTTTATTGCATAAAACGATGCATTTAGGTCTAGAGATCACACTTGTAAAATTTTATAAATTAATTCATTCATTTTGGTGTTAAAACTGGCACAATTTCATCTATCAAAATTTTCGTCGAAATTAAAAAAAAATCAGTTTCCATGTTGTAGAAACGGTGTCGAAATCTGATACTTCGTTCCTTGCTTGAAATACTTATTGTAACAATTGGTACCATATGTTCTTATACTTCTCTAGTGTCATTAATGTCTAATTAGGAGCAATTGGCTTCTTGGATAGTGCCATCTCTCCCCTAGACTTGCTTATGGTCTTATAGCATGTGACTTGCCTGATTTCTACCACGAGGCAAGCTACTCTGGGAGGAAGAATTCTTTGAAGTTCGAGCTAGATTCTGATGATATACTTTCAATAGCAAGAAGGATTTCTACTGATAGTCTGTGATGAAACTTGAGTACTTGATTTGTTATTCTTGAGGATGTCCCCCCCCTGAGGTGCACTCCGACAACATTAGTGGACCTTGTTGTGGAGGAATGAGTGCTTGTTATGTTGTAGCCAGTGTGTTGATTCTTCGCAAGCGCAGGTCAAGATGTAGCTTGAAACGATAATGTCACCACATGGCACTACTTCATGTCCTTCCATGTTGATAGACTAGGACCAAGGAACAAGATAGCCAATACCAATGCCATTTTGATAGCCTAGAAATAGGTATCTACCAGTGTACTGAAAAGAATTTTGGTAGATGCAATCCTAGATGTTTTGACGCCATAATGAACGAATTGAATCATGAAATTTACACGTGTGATCTCTATAGCTAAATGCATCAATATATGTAATGAAATTCTATATTGGGTATGTGTGTGCAAATGATCGAAAATGGAACAAACTAGTTAAACTTACCTTGATTTGGGTTGATTTGAGTTGTCTCCAAAACTCATCCAAATGCACCTTTTCTCCTCCCAAGCAGAAAAAACAACCATTCTTGCAAAAACAGGTAACGCGTTTGTATACCACTAGTTTCGGTCAATATACTGCCAGTTTCTGTCGGTATACCGCCAATTTCGGTTGGCATACCTCCAATTTCAATTGGATTTGTGATTAAATGTTGCATTTTGCACCGAAACCACCGAAACTTGGTGGTATTGGCATTTTACTTGTTGGTATATTGATATTTGCTAGCTTATCATTGCACGGGTGTGTTTATGTATCCAATGGCATCGGTATCGGTTTTTCAGGTGATTGATATTTCCTTCCTTGGTCAGAATTCCCCATGGGGTGGGCTTTATCACTGCCCTTTTGGGATGTATTGATGATGTTGACCTTGACAGGCCGGGTATTCACATCCTTGATCATCGGAGTCCGCTGTTGATTTGTAGTTTCAATCCCCTTCTCCTTGCCGTTGACTACTTCTTTTAGGTAGTTGATGTCACCGTGTTACCGTGCTATTGGACGACAAGGAATAACATGATAACTGTCTGCATTCTAGTACAAGCTTGATAGACTGTATTGGGAGATGAGGGGCCACTAAACGAGAAGGGAGATGGCGCCATAGGCGAGTGCCTAAGCGCGCCTAGGTGGCCGCCTAAGCGGCAAGGCATCCCAAGGGGGTGGGGTGCGCCTTGACCTGTGCCTTGACCAATATGTCGCCTTAAGTTTTTTAATGAACCCTTGACCTTATATATAGGTATTTATATGCTAAACACATGTTCTAAAATACGAATAAAGTATATGTATCTATGTTTTTTTGTACAATATCATTATTTTCAGGATAATACTCTTGATATTTTATAAATGTTTTTCTGGGTAGTTGGTTAAATCTGATCTTGATGTTGAGGTATTTCCACTGTATAGCTAGCCAATTGCAATATAAATACAAATACTACTTATACCAAATCCTATCTTGCCTGTCTTAGGAACTTCAAGCAGCCATATTAGCTGCAAAAGATATTTATATAAGCTGAAAGTAACCCTAAATAATGAAAATTATCTACTGAAACAAAATTATCTACTGCTACCTTAATCCCTCAATTCTAAAACTGATGTATAATGGATTACAAAATTTATATAAGAGTCAGTTTTTTGTATAATTGGAAAATCAAATATCCCTATTACCACAATTATGTCTATGCATCCAAGTATAACTTTTAAAATTATGCATATATCTATGGATGCAACAATAAAATTGTATATATCCACGTTTAGTTATGTTTAATATGTACATATATACCTATGTATAAAACAATAAAATATGTTCTCTCCCCGTAAAACATGTATATCAGTCAGATCCACCATAACTTTATGGATTAACCTACAGTTATATATCTGAAATATAACATATATATGAAGGGGAATTGATATAAAGATCATAACATGTATATAGATATAGGTAAGGATACCATATATATGGAGGGGGATATTATGAAAATCATAACACATGTATACACAATAGTAAATTGTACAAAAACAATAATCTTTTTAAAGCCGCCTAAGCGCCGCCTAGTCGCGCCTTGGCGTAAGGCCTCCAGCCATGGTGCCGTGTCACCTTGCCGCCTTAGCAAGTATGGGTGGCGGTGGATTATATTGGATTCCCACCCATAATGGCTCTCTGGGCCAACAGTTAAATTAACTGTTATCCAGATTGGGCATGACAATTGGCACTTTCCTAGCCATTGGTTTGCATTAACATTATTGTACATGGGCATACAAGCTACCATACACATTTCCAGTGCAAGAGCACATGAAGGATATAGAAGTGGGAAGTGATGATGCTGGCATGGGCCTGATAGCTTAGGGGTCTGTGATGGATCTATCACCGTCCCATGAAATTGGTGTCATCATTTCTAGAGACGGACCGGCAGATTGGGAAGCATCAGTTGCCAAGTGCAACGGTAGGGAACACATAAAAAAAGAGTAAATTCCCCGCCTTTTCTTCCCATCTATATCAAGTGTTTAAAAATAATCATACTACCAATAGAATTCCCTTAGTAGAGTAAGTGAAAAATTACTGATCAATAAATATATTGAGAATCACTTAATGAAGTTGGTGTTCTCTTACATTTGATGAATTAACTTCTAGCGTAGAATCTTGAATTCATGTTTGTCAGTGAATAAAAAAGTGATTTGAGGCACTTAAGGGCCCAAGCACTCCCCTGTTTTAATTTTAACTGAAGTGGGCTTTGAAGCATTTTTGGAGTTAAGCGGCGGCTTTTGTCCACTATTTTCGGCTTCTGGCTGCTTTTTGACCCTGCTTAAGTAGCCCCTTTAACCAGGTATTGCTGGACTGGACAAATCACTGACCACATATTTGAAAATATGGAAACACAGATTTTGGGAGACATGACACTCCAATTGCTGTACTGTAATATGTTTGGTATTTAGTATTCGTCTTTGCTTACTGCTGTTTTTACACTCTATGCAGCTATATTAGAAGTATGTACCGTCATATCTAGAGTTCGTAACAGTATTACCAATTTACCAGGTTATGTTATTTTGTTGTTTATTGCCTGTTAAGTCTAATATTATATAGTTAAATTAAACTTTATACGTCCATCTATAGATTTTAATTGAATAATGTTATATTAATGATTGCGTTGTCTGTTAAGTCTAGTAGTCTCTTGCTCTTTAGGATTCATTGAGTAATATCTGATTTTCTACTACTCTGTTATGCTGTCATGTATGGCTCATTAATTTTACTATAAAATTGTTTACCTATTAATATTGCAAACAGCTTCCTTATCATGTTAACATCATTTGTAGTAAGTACTAAGATTTATGTACTAGTATCTACTGCTGATGTGTATTTAGAATTTACCAAATGCTAATATATATATATATATCTAAGCTCGGCTGCTGAGACGGTACAAACTACTAAGAACTAGTATCTAAGCCTAACTATGTATCTGTGTAATCATTTATCTATGATTGGTCTAATAATATATACTAAGTAGAATGTGGCTGCTACGTAAGATCCTTCATATAGCTTCTTTTATAAGCTCAACATCATATGCCGCCGCTATGTAAGCTGCTTCATATATGTTAAGCTATATATGTCTATATATCACACTACATAAAGCTTTTTTGATAAAGCGGTCACTATGTAAGCTGCTTCACGCTTAAGCCCTCTGGTGAGATTGGCTGCTCGCTTCCTGCTTCCTACCTCCTCAATTTTGATGTTTGTATACAATTACTGACCTTTTCCATTTTATAGAATTTTGTAATTTGTTCACAAAAAATAACTGATAAAACTGAACAATCATATGGAGTCATTTCAACAAATTAATGTTTCCATTAAGTCATGAGTGGTAAGACCTTTGTCCATATAAACATTTCAGTTACCTATAGGTTCTTTTAGTTATGTTGTCAAATACATTTATATGTTTGTGATCACAATGAGTGCATCATCCGAGTCATCCGTTTTACCAATCTAAGCAGATTGCTCTGATTGATAAATCGAAAGCTTTTCTCAGTTGCTCTGCAGTCTGGTTCTGTAAACCTTCTCCATGTTGTTACTCACTAGAACATTTGAATTACTGACCTGACAATGGATACTTTTGTGGGGTATGGTCCCGCCTTACACTGAAATTATAGCTTGCCATGCTACGTTTCATTGAAGCATGCCACAGTTATATGCAGTGGAAGGACGTTGTCATTTATTAATCTGGGATAAGGTTTTGAAACTCTTTGGTAAAGCTATGAAACATTTTTTTTATTATTTGCTCCGACAATCAGTAATATCCGAACTCACTCTATTCTTTAACAACCACTAGCTGCTTCCTGCTCAGACATACAGCTATTGATACAAAAAAGTCTCTAATCTAGTAGGGAAATGTCTCTGGTTGGTTGATTGATTTGTGCACCCTCACTCCCAGTAACTATTATCCTAGTACATAGCTCCTATTGCTCAGCTACTTAGTAGATTCTGTAAATGTGACTGACTTCAACGGATGCTATCTGATACATTACTCTCAATTACTTCCAAATTTAACTCAGATGCCTTGGATATACAATAAATAAACTAAAATATACAAAGCTCAAAAGTTCCATCGTCTACTGAGGCATATATAGGTCTCATTGGAAACCACAAAACATTAAATTTTGACCCAAATGCAACATTTGTATTTATGTTACTCTCTTTCCTTGCAGAAATATTTGCAAATTTAACTCAGATGCCTTGGATATACTATAAAAAAACTAAAATATACAAAGCTTAAAAGTTCCATCGTCTGCTGAGGCATATATAGGTCTCCTTGGAAACCCCAAAACATATAATTTTGACCCAAATGCAACATTTGTATTTATGTTACTCTCTTTCCTTGCAGAAATATTTGCATCCTAAAATGGAACATGGATCGCTTGCAGACTCCCATTCATCAACTTTTTCTTTAATCGATGAGGATCATACACTGGAAAATGATGTTAGATATACACTGAATCAGGAGTAAGTAACTGCTTGAATATATATATATTATTAATCGGTTGATTTAATATTAGTATGCTTCAGAGTTGACCAACTTTTCTTTTTATATAAAATCGTTAACTTTCCTTTTTAGTTATCACTGTCAAAAATGTGTTTAGAAAGCACAGTATATATATTAATAAACAATGCTCTGCATGTCATCAAATGAACCTGAAAGCAAAAAGAAGTTTAATTTCTTACATTGTCTTGCTTCACTTTTGTACTTGTGAATTTAGGCATTAGTACGAAGCCAGAATATGGGATGGTTTCATTCTACACAAAATTAAACTCTGTTGCATACGAGATTGAAGTATTTATATGATATGGATGAGCTCCCCTGATTGTTGGTGTGCGTGCGTGCGCACACACACGACTTGGATAAGAACTGCTCTGGTCCAACTTGAACCGAACTCATGTTGGATCAGATCACTTAGACCGGCCCTGCAAAACTATACAACATTGAGCCTGTTTGAAGTTTGGGTGGGAACATTTTAAATCCTACAAATTAAAACTCTAGCACCTGATTTACCTAAAGCATTCATCCATTTTATATTAACATGCACACAAAACAACATTTACCTAAAGCATTCATCCATTTTATATTAACATGCACACAAAACAACTTTGGGGTTTCAACCATTGGTTATAAAACAACTGGTTTCCTGGACAAAAGTAAACGAAACAAAACCCAACAGTTTTGCATGAAACTTAAAAGGTGTACTTTTGGTGTTTCTTGGTTAAAATTATCATTGTGAAGTTAGAGTTGTTGCATGAACCGCAATAGACACACACACACATACACACAGACACACATCCACACATAATAGAAGCGCACACATGCAAATAGAGGGAAACATTTCATTTACACTTGACGGGAAAGGGTTACGGTTGCGTGATGGTTATGTTGGTATTTGCAAAAGCATTTTGTGAGTTTAAGAAAGTAGAATTCTTACTTTGGTTTAAGGATAAGTTCAGGTACTTTATTTTCGCGTTAGAGCTTTTGCGGGAACCACAACACATGTAGACACACTTGTACACACACATGCACATATTCATACAATGAGAAACATTTCTTTAACAAATAAGATAAGGAAAAGGAAAGAGTTATGTCTGTTGTTGTGTGATGGTTATGTGAATAGAGAATTCTTTTTACTTTTGAAGTTCACGCTTGATAACATCGATTGCTTCCAATCACCATAAGCTTCTATAACATATTATACAAATGTTTATGCAGTCCAAGGGTGGAGTTTTGTGGATACAACATTCCTCATCCTTCAGATAAGAAGGTTAACATTAGAGTGCAGACTACAGGTAGCATTGTTATCCTATGTCAAATGTAGTATTGATCTTTTTATGTTTAAATTTTTAATTTGTGTGGTAAGTTCTAAACTGATGTAGTTTAACAATTCTAACCCACATATCTGAAATCACAAAATATGTCCAACTTGGCTGAATGCTTGCTTGTTTTGGGTGGTGAACTAAGCCTTAATTTTCATAGCTATCAAGGCCGCCGACTAGGCAGGCTAGGCTCTAGTCTAGTGGAGGTCTCCAAGGCTGAGCGCCTAGGCCTACAATGAAATGAGTGGCAGTCTAGGGCCTTTTAGGTCATTTTGGCACCAAATTAGGCAAAATGAAGTCTATATTTTTCCAAACCAGATCATTTTAGGGCTAAACGAGGTTAGTTTATGTTTGATTCAGTTCAATTTAGGTTTGTTGGCTACATGAGGTCCGGTTTAGGTCAAATTATAGTTAGATCTAATTTAGGTCTCATTAAGTGTCAATCTAGGTATATCGATGATTGATCAAGTTTAGGAAACCAACATAATATACTTAGTGAAATGCACATATAAACACATCTAATCAAAACAAAATAATTACAAAATAAGAAAGTCAATAGAACACCTAGGCGACTAGGCTCCCAAGTCCTAGAAGTCACTGCCTAGCCGGCTAATCAACTATACTTTTCTCGTAGAAAAACCTTATCCATGTGATTGTATTTGGATATAGGGCTATTTTCAACTTTTATTTTATATTGTTTTTCTCATAACCTATTTGCCATCACCGAGTTCAATTTTTTTTAATGGAAATCATTTCCAAGTAAGAAGTGAAAACTAGATTTTCTAGTTGGAAATTAGTTGGTGCTCCCAAAAGCTAAAGGATAAACCATTACAAATCAAGTGTTTCTAGAAGTACGTCCAACACATAATTATATGTCCGATTTCAATGCCGAATTTGATGGCCCATAAACAGAAGTTTATAGAAAATTGAAATTATGATATTTACGGCCCTAACGGTTTCGACGCCCAATAAGCGTTTTAAATCATGTAAATTTACCATGACAATCTAAATGCCAATATCTACTCAAATTTGCAATAAATTTTTCATATTGGATATGTGGGGGGGGTCTCCCATATTCATCCATAAGAAGTATCTAAAGGTTTCTTCCTCTGATTTAACTTTGAATCTAAGAGGAAACAACCTTACATATATGATTTAAAGAATTGTTTTGAGGTCCTATTACGCCCTTCATCTCCTCTACTTCAGTCCTCCAAGGTTTGACAACGTTGTATAGGGACTAGGGTCAAACTCGTCTTATGTAAGTATTAGAGGGATTGGATAATTTGCACGTAAGTCCACCTCATTAGTTGATTTTCTGAATACCTAGTTGGTTAATTAGCATAGGCAATTTTTAAAAAAGTGCGAAGTGGGAAGCGAGTGGACATGACCTTATAGTCGATTAATCGCCAGGCGGGAGATTAAGCAGACACTTTTTTAAAAAGAGGAGGCTTAATTTTCAAATATTTTTAACAATTTATACACAAAAATATATACATATTAGTATAATTTGTGAAGTTTTACATAATTAAACCTATATATTCCTTTGAAATTAATACTAAGTAATAACAATGAAGAGTTTATAAATACATCTATCCACAACAAATCACCGAATCAATGTCAAATTGTTAATATAAAATAGCTAACTAGCTATACTAAATCCGCAGCTGACTATATATTCATATTCAAGTAGTATAATTGTATAAGTATATACTCATATAAATATAAAATCAATTACTAACATTAAGGGTACCAAGTATAAAATACATGACATGGGAAAAAACGGCCAAAGTGGAAAAAAGTAGCCGCTTAATCCAAATGCGCTCAACAACTGCCTATGGTAGATTTTAATCGGCCATGACCTTCTGGCGCTTAAGCGGCCGCCTAGGATGATTTTTAAAACAACGAGCATAGGTCGGTACAAATAAGTCAAACCCTTTTCAAATCTTGCTAGCGGCCCTTCTCGCTACCAGTTTGAGTTGCCACAATTTAGCAGGCCTTAGTTGGTGCTTAGTCAATCGACTAAATTGGCACCACTTGACTCAAGTCGACCGCTTAGTTGTCCTCTAATAGCAACTTAGGGTCTTTATATAGGCCATGTGGTGCAAATTCAATTTGTGAAACAATTTATCTAATTTAACTTATTTGGGCAATACTCTCGGGCATAGGTATATATAGTTAACATGCAGGAAGTCCTAATCAACTTATTTTCGCTAATAACCCAACTTAATTACTAAATAAAACTAATTTATTAAGAACTTGCAAGTCCCTAATACTTCACTTAGGTCCTAAAACTGAAACAATTGCATAATGAATATGAAAACACGATAACATTATGAAAGAGTTAATTGAGACCAAGGCTGTAAAAGGCATGAGGCGCATCGAGGCATTTTTCTTCTAGTGAGGTGAGGCGTAAGTCTCATAAAAATATGAGGCACTCATATATATATATATATATATATATATATAGAGAGAGAGAGAGAGAGAGAGTTAGGCTAGTGTACACTCGAGTGTACCGAAGGCACCGTACACCTCAGTCATTTTTGAATATGAAGTAAATTTTTGAAAAATCTAAACCGTTGATATTCTTAATTATCATAAGAACATACTATATAATAAATTTTAGCTCATTTGGACACTTATTCATTGATTCTTTCTAAATATACAATCTAATCCATGTAACTCAACGCACACCATTAAGTAAACACACACGCACACGCACACACAACCAGAACACGAAGCCACAAAATGTATATTTCCATCTCGCAAGCTCCAGTTCTCCTTCGAGGTGCATCAACTTTGGAAGGAAGCCATCAGGAACTGGTGCATCGACACATACAAAACACATAAAACAAAAATACAATTCAATTCAGTTGATTTCAGTGGAACATACAGAGAAATGATGCTAATCAAGCCCCATTGCATGAGGGAGCAGCAAGATACAATGGTTTCAACGATCTAATAACAGAGAATGCAACACCTACCACTAATCCCAATGAATGCAATCAAATTTGAATTTAGCTTATCAATAACAGAGAAAAAGAGTAACTACTGATGGAAGAAAAACAGAGAATAGGATAACATTGTTCAAGCACCATTCACTAAGAGAAGTTACAGATGGAAGAAAAAAATAGAAAAGGGGGCCAATAAAAGCATACGAAGAAGGGGGAATGAGGAAATCAAACTTCCAAAGGGGGAATCACTGAATGGGAAGTAGTCCCTAAATCCCTTCACTCACTGGGATAGAACCGATTGGCCAACCACAATGACGCGGAGAGCCTGACGGGGCTAGGAAGCAGCTAAGATTCTTCACATAATAATTCGTCCAACTGACAAGCCTAATATGGAGACCCCTACAGTGAGCTGGCGACAACAAAATAGGGGGGAGAGGATGATACATGGGAGGGAGAAGAGGTGAAATTGGATCATGTCCTACACGCGACTTCTTACGTTGTAGTGGTAGAGGAGGTGCTTCGAGCCCTATCATTACTCTCCTCGCCCTATGATCGCCGCCTCCTCACTGTCGTTGCCTGATTGTCGATTTCGCTGAGCGTGAAGGGCTGGTCGGTCTTCCACGACAGGGCTTGATTCTGGCTGCACACGACACCCTCGCGTTGTCGTTGGCGACTAGATGAGGTGGAGGCCAGAGAGTTGGTGACAACGATTGGGGATGAGGACTGAGGAGGCAAGAGGAGAGAAGAGGCTCTACGATCGGGTGTAAAGAGAGAGAGAGGTAGGTAGTGTATAAGAGTGGAAAGGAGAGAGGTCGGGAATAAGTGAGGGAATGACAGGAACTGTGGTGGGGTCAACAGGCTGTGAGTGGGATTCTCCCCATCTAATCCGGAGATCTTCTATCCTGATCCAATGGTTGAAAACTTCATTGTATTTATGGCAAAATACACTTGAGTGTATTCTACCCCCCCCCTCTCTCTCTATATATATAGTCAGGCTAGAATACACTCGAGTGTACATATCGCACGCTACACTGAAGTGGTGTTTGCATATCAAAACTGTGTTTTTGCAAAATATAAACCAATGATATTCATTGTCATACTATAATTAGGCTACATACAAATTTGAGTCCATTTGGATGAGTGTAAGTCACTCATCCGAGGGCAACAAAATCGACACACAAAACTAATTTGAAATGCATAATTTTTGTGGTCTTCATAACATGAGCTACCAAATGAACTCAAAATTTATATATGGTTTATTCACAAGATGTTTAAGAAGATCAACGGATTAGATTTTAGAAAAAAAATGTTGCATCATGAAAAACTACTTGTGTACTCTGCTCCGAATACACTCGAGTGTATTCTAGTCTGACTCTGTGTGTGTGTGTGTGTGTATATATATATATATATATATATATATATATATATATATATATATATATATATATATATATATATATATATATATATATATATATATATATATATATATATACTAGTCAACAAACACATGCACGTGAAAATAATTTGGGATACATCTTTAAAATAAAACTACCAATGGCAAACTTTCCAATTAAAATATAATTATATATTAATAGTTGATTATGTTGCAACGTTGTATATGTAGAATCACTTTTTTAAGAGTGCGCATATGCAAAATATAGTTGTGAGTTTTATTAAAAAATGATGAAGTCTATCTAGTGAAATACAAATATGTCATCATCCATGCATAAGATGATCTAGTGATAATTCTCTTCATGTGAAAATATAGCTTGCATTGCATTTTGTATGAAACAAGTTGCTAGACAAATGATGCAATCGTTTCATACTGGCGAGAAAGAATTTTGAACAAGTTAAATGTCACAATATTAAAACTAACAAATTGAAATGGCTTAAATAATTTTGAAAAGAAAACTTTTAGATGAACATGATAACAAGATCATAATATTCATTTAAAAATAATGATAAATTTGATAAATCTTATGATGAAACCTATATGTGGTCATAATGCTCTCCATAAAAAAACCATGCAAACATGTATTGTTAGATACACATTTTTTTTGACAAAAGTATACAATTTAGTGTTTAAAGTTGAAACGACGACAATTTACATAGAAAGGATATGACACGTTTGACTGACAACATCGAAGAAAATAAGAGAAATACAAAGTAAAAAAATCTATCTGTGTAGATTAAATGTATTGTCATAAAAATATGTAGAGAAGATTGACTTGTTTATATGAGAGATTCTTGTTAAATAGCTGAGATACTTTCATAAGAAAAATAATTTAAGTGTCAAAGGAAACATAAACCGATTGTAAAGAACATATCAAAACCAATGTACTCGTTAATAGATAGTTTACGAAATAAACTTTTAATGTAAATTTCCAATTGGACTTTTTTCTGACATAAATGGAAACAAACTAAAAAGAGAAAAAAAACAATCACCAGTTTCGCTTGTCTAGTTGTCTTGGTCCATGTAGTGGTTGAGCATGATTTACATTTATCAAGACCATTGTATCCATTTTTCTAGTTACCTTTATGCTACAGTTGTCGCATAAATGGATTGCACCATACCAAAATTAGAACATATTTGCTTCGAGGTAGAGTGAATGGTGGAGAAAGAAGTAGTTGATGCTAACTTTGAGGCAGGAGAAAATGTATAAGCCAGTCGATACAATTAGTACAATTAACGAAAGAAAGCATGGTAAAATTGTTTTGAATCTATACCACCTTGTAGGACCTAGGTTTGTCATTTGCCTCAATGAGGACAACCTCTTCAGTCTCCAGCCCTCAACTTCCCTCCCAACCCCGACCCCATATCTCGGATCTGCCCAACAGCCCCACCGTCCCCATCCTCTCAGCAATGTTGACGAACTACAACACCTTTTCAATCTCAGACCATGGAGGGAGGCCGTAAGGCCCTGGCTACGCACCGACCCTGACAGAGATGACCGACTCGTACCCAAGTATCCGGCAGAACCTGTCTTACGTGATCACCGTCCCGCTGGTGGTTGTCGTAGGGCTTCTGTGACACCCGTAATCGTTGATCCTATTCGGAGTGGTTGGGAGGCTTGCCCTCTACTTCCTGAACGTGAAGCTGCTGTTTGTAACCGGGAGGATGGTGTCTGGTAAGAGTGTCATGGTGGCATCACCAACGTCTCCATCCTCGCACAGCTGTTTATAAGAGGGACTTGGGGGATGCCAATGAATAAAAGTTACAATCAACAACATGGAGCCGTAGAGGGGTGATGATGAGAATAGATATATGAGAGACAGTTGGGCTATAGTTTGCAAATAAGACCAAAGACTTGGGATCATACTCGCATAGTCGCATTGACCAGATATATTTAAGGATGGTCGAAGTTGTAAGATAAGAAGTTCCTTCAATGGTTGCATACCTTTTAATCTGCAGATCCCGTATGTCAGTTATAAAAAGGATTCATATAAGGACATGCTATTGTTGCAATCACTAAGGATTATTTTGTGGGATTATGATTTATATTATAACAGATGTGAGGAACTATTCATAAAAGAAAATTATTTCTCGATATGATTCTAATAATTACCTTTGTTTGACTGTGTCAATACTCAATAATAATGTCAATTCGAGATGAGCATATCATTGCAAGTGAAATAATGGACTATCATCAACTCCATGGAAGCTAATAAACTAATGGGAGTATCAATAGATCGGGTAAAAATATTGAATTAGCGTTCATTAGTCGAGCAACATACTAACATCAAAATCAGCTCCAAGAACTGATTGATATTTCCTCAAAACAACGGAAGGGATCCTGGTTACCTTTTACCATTGTATATGCCTCACGTATTCAAGATAGAAGAGAATTTTACAAGAATAATATAATTCATTTAAAAAGGAAATTAAACATGATCAACATGTTAACTATAGATAATATGAAAAATAAATAGAGTACCTCACAACCATCCCAAAGAATGATGTTGTTGACGTGGCATTAACATTGCACCTTTCAGACGAATTACTTGTCCTTTCTCTCAACCTCACCCACCCCTACCGTAATCTGCCTAGTCCACGTCCTCATGAACTCCATGCACAAGTGCACATTCTTAAGCATGAACACCTCATACCTCTTTGGAAACATATGTGCACCTTCTGATGTTAGTTCATGCGGATGGCCTCCCAGTCAGTTCCATGGCGTCACAACAAGAGTCAGGTGTATCTAACACATTGATCATCAACGCCGCTGATTCATGTGGGGAAATCTTATTTTCCTCTAGGAAGTAAGAGTATTGTCGTGCTACTGCTCTTCGGTATCTTGGAGTATGCCGGAGTAGAGGAAGGCAAGGACCGTGGAGCTAGAGAGATATGGAGGTTCCTGTGGGGCATTGGAGGGGTCTTTGTCGTCATCAGCGCCGAGCGTCGTACTAAAGATGTTATGTGAGCTAGGTGGGGGGTCTCCTCGTAACAGAGTATGTCCATATGATTTCAATGCATGTGGAAAGGTGCACAGAGAGGATAGAGATGTATAGGTGTCCTGAAGGAAGAGGCGAAGTTGTTGAATTTGTGGTTATGGCTATATGTCAATGTTTGTCGCTTCCCACGTTGTGTATAGTTAGAAGTTTTCTTGGAAATACAAAGATAGTGGCGTTTTATTTTATGAGATAATGATCGGTTTATCAAAGATAATCACAGTTAGTTGGGGTGAACACTGATCATGGAGATGACTGTCGCAAGAAGTGGGGAGAGGAAATTGGTAACTTCGATAGGAGATAGGAGAACGTGGGGGGTGTACGGTTCTTGTTTGTTTCGAGGAAAAAATCAAAAAAGGAGAGAAGAGAGAGAATTGAGGTGGCTGCATTTTAAAAATGGTGTGACCTGATTGGTTAGTGGCGTATGTGTAATTTTTTGAAAAGATTCACTCTTTTTATAGTAGTATATATATTTATATATATATATATATATATATATATATATATAGAAGACATTTAAGAACATACTATGAAGACATTTGAGCTCATTTGAACACTTGTAGGTCATGCATCTAAAGGAGGTAAAATCATACATGTCAAACTAGTTTTGTGCGTCGATTTTGTTATTCTTGGATTAGTGACTTACATTCTTGCAAAAGGGCTTATATTTTACATGGGGCCTATTGCTATCGTAACAATGACGATCAATGGATTAGATTTTGCAAAAATATGGCCTATATAGGCAACACCAGTGGGGTGTACGATGTGATCTGTACACTCGAGTGTATTCTAGCCCGACTCTCTCTCTCTATATATATATACACACACTTGAGATCTTCTATCCTGATCCAATGGCTGAAAACCTGATTGTATTTATGGCAAAATGCACTTGAGTGTATTCTAACCTCTCTCTCTCTCTTTATATATATATATATATATATATATATATATATATATATATATATATATATATATATATATATATATATATATATATATATATATATATATATATATATATATATATATATATAGAGAGAGAGAGAGAGAGAGAGAGAGAGAGAGAAAGAGAGAGAGAGAGAGAGGCTAGAATACACTCAAGTAGTTTTCCATAATGTAATGTTTATTTTGAAAATCTAAACCATTGATCTTTTTAAATATCATATTAACATACTACATATAAAATTTGAGCTCATTTGGACACTTATATGTCAGGCATCTAAAGGCGACAAAAATTATACAATTTAAATCAGTTTTGTGTGTCAATCTTTTTGGCCAAAAAGGAGTGACTTATAAAATTCCAAATGAGCTCAGATTTTGCATGTACATGTAGTTGTTATAACAACGAATATCAACGATTTTGGATTTGTCAAAAAAATTGTCTAGATATGCAAACACCACTTGAGTGTATTGTGCGATCTGTACACTCAAGTGTATTCTAGCCTGACTCTCTCTCTATACACACACACACTCCCATACACACACACCTGAGATCTTCAGTCCTTATCCAATGGTTGAAAACCTAATTATATATATGGCAAAATACACTTGAGTGTATTCTAGCCTATCTCTCTCTCTCTACACACACACACACACTTGAGTGTATCGTGCGATCTGTACACTCGAGTGTATTCTAGCCTGACTCTCTCTCTATACATACACACACACCTGAGATCTTCAGTCCTGATCC
Source organism: Alisma plantago-aquatica (assembly GCA_963693085.1). Lineage (NCBI taxonomy): Eukaryota > Viridiplantae > Streptophyta > Magnoliopsida > Alismatales > Alismataceae > Alisma > Alisma plantago-aquatica. The sequence goes on from OY856414.1 coordinate 658,859,486, forward strand.
AATGGTTGAAAACCTGATTATATATATGGCAAAATACACTTGAGTGTATTCTAGCCTCTCTCTCTCTCTCTCTCTCTCTCTCTCTCTCTCTATATATATATATATATATATATATATATATATATATATATATATATATATATATATATATATATATAGGGTAGCGATCCAGTGAGAAACATCCTACGGTGAGAGCATGAGAGGCATTTGAATAACTACAAATTCAAAATTGTTTTTTAAAACCGAACCGTATAGATGGATAAAACATCATTTCATTTACCCTCCCACAAAAAATCATTGCAATCAAACATTATTTGCATGTCTATATGTACAATATACACATTTTACATCCAACAGTCAGCCTGAAATTCAACATGGAGCGTCGAAAAGTATTTTGTTGTTGTGAATGATCTACAAATCGAATGGTGATAAAATTTTATAGGAAGGTAAATATTAAGGTATACTTGTAATCTATATGGTTGGATTATGAAAATTTGAGCTATGTGGAGTGTTATTCAAATGCCTCTCATGCTCTCACCAAGATTTGTTTCTCACTGGATCGTTGTCCTATATATATATATATATATATATATATATATATATATATATGTAACATGAGATTTTTAGTCCTAATCCAATGGATGAAATCCTGATTGCATTTATGGCAAAAATACACTTGAGTGTATTCTAGCCTATCTCTCTCTGAGTGAGGCTAGGATACACTTAAGTGTATTGGTGTGACGCCCTGCGAAACAGAAGCGAGATTACTCTAAACAAAACCGCGGAAGAAAGATTAACAAACATATTACTGAAAAATACTAAAAATTAAAACTTTTTTCATAAAACAACCAAACAACAAAAACCTTTACATACGAGTCCTTTCATGTCTCAAAGCACTTACCATGAGTGCCACCAACTTGTTATAAGAAAACTTGTTCCATAACATATATACACCTATCCACTACAACTGTATACGAAAGGGGCACAAAAGCCAATATCGAAAACACGTATACCAAAACATCTACATAACTTCCCCAAAGACCCGAGTGTACAAGGATGACTCTAGGACTCTAACAACAAAAGACATCCGGCCGCACTTCCAACCTTGTCAGCTAATGCCTCTCTTGATGCTCCTTTACTTTTGTTGCATGATCTCTACCTCGTGCACGTCCACCTAAAAAGGATGTGGGAAACCGACCGGATGAGATTCCAAATCTCAGTGGGAGATATAACTCTCCAACTCTATTATTAATAGATAAGATGATTAAAGCAAGCAGTAAAGTTACAACTATAAGAAGCAGGTAATCATTACTAACGGGATACACAGTTACTATTGGATTATGAAACATCTTAACATTAAAAAAAAAGAATAAGAACATGCATATTCCCTACCAACAATAATGTATAAAACAAGCAAGGCCTCATCCATTCTTTTCGTATTTGATCCTATACAAGTATACTACACGGCTGATTACATAATTTATCTTGCCCCGAGGATTTGATTCGTACCACCCAAATCCCGCCAACCACTGCTAAGTCAAAATCGGTGCCATACAAGGTCTAGTGGAAGAGTCGGAATCCACGACCTCACCCCCTCGGTCAGTACAAGTGAACATGCAGTGACATCATCAGTGAGACTACTATCAATGACATGTAGTCCAGTTGTACAAATCTAGCCTGCCTTGGTACATGTCACGACACTAGTAAAATTGAGCTACGGCCCGCATCCACACTCTAATCAGGGTATGGCCCGCAACCAATCATGTATCACATATCACTGAGCTACGACCCGAAGCCCCGCTCTTATCAGGGTATGGCCCGCAACCAATCTTGTATCACATATCACTGAGCTACGACCCGAAGCCCCGCTCTAATCAGGGTATGGCCCGCAGCCAATCCTGTATCCTGGACGTAAGGGGACATTCATCCTCACCCCTGCATATTCAACAATATGCGCTCCGAGTTAAACTTGTTTCACCATTCAACAAATGCTGACACCGAATGGATCTATGGCACATGACAAGCTACATGATTATGTTCCACTTGATTAGTTAGGTCATTTAAGTGTCTTTTAGCATCAATCAAGTTACAATGTATAAATTTTAAACAAGTTCTGCACAAATTAGGGCATAACACATCACCAAAACATATTTGAGCATACAAGGTGTGATCTCATCACATTATCACTTGATATTTGCCAATCACCATATTTCTCATCACAAGGACCACATACTTTGGGGTAGGAACCCCTCATCTCAATACCGAGGTAATCATCATCTTACATAATGCAATAAGCCATCATTATGTCATAAGATCATTTACCTTATCTTTCAATGATGCCAACATCACATATGCCTCACAAGGCCCATTCAATCATATCATAAGTACCATAGCTCATACCTGGCTATGCTTATCAACTGGTGTTACCTGCATGGTTAGAGACTTGTAACAAGAAGAAGAATACATCATCAACACTACCATCTCATAAGATTCATGACATTCACATTATGTCATTAGGGTTAGAGTTCTTCTTAATCAATTAGGGTTTACAAGGTTGGATCAACAACCACCCTTAGATCATTGCTCCCAACATCATTATAAGGTATGCTATGAAATACAGGTTATAGAAAACAACACTCCTTTATTATTCACACAACTACCCCATAGGATATCACATCATATCATATAACCCTATCATCAACATGATGTAACATAACCACTATTACAAGGTATCGGTTGAGACTATCATATAAGGTATCAGTTAGAACTTGCCATAGGGTGTTGACTTGTCATCATCACAACATGTCGACTACCACTATGCAAGGTACAAGGGATATCATTACTAATGGTATATCGGTTTACCACTTCTTGAGAGTGTGACGGTCAATACCATATAAAGGTGTGACGGGCAACACCCCCCTAAAGGTGTGACGGCCAACACCACCTAAAGGTGTCGGGAAACACTGCCTTATGGTGTGACGACCAACACCACCTAAAGGTGTCAGGCAACACCACCCTAAGGTGTGACAGACAACACCACCTAAAGGTGTCGGGCAACCAAAGCATGTCGTCCAACCCTAGGTATATTGGTTGTTAGGGTTAGGGTTCAACTAGGCATCAAAGTTCAGGGTGTATCGGGCAACCCTTCACTCAGGTGTGTCGGCCTCTACACAACTAGGGCGTCACGGTTTAGCCCTCAAAATATACCAACTCCCACAAGGGACTCCCTTAGCCATGACGGGCTAACACCTTCAAGATATATCGGTCTAAGCAACACCTATCGGTTTAGGTACTTCTAGGGCATGATGGGCTAGCTTCTTCAAGATCTATCAACCATATCAGTTTACCAACCACAAGCCTTGACGCTAACCACCTCAACACATATTGTCCTAAGCATACACATCGGATTAGCCCCCCCCCCACCAAACACACACACACAAAGCATTTCGATCTAAGCATCTCCAAGTCATGCCGACTTGCCACAAGGTGTGTCGGTTTGTTATTACAAGTCATGACAACCTACCCTCAACATGGTGCATGTATGTGTGTGGACTTGTCGTCTTCAACCTTGGAAAGGTCGACCACTAGTCCATCTACTAACATAGCAAGAAGGTGCAAGATGTAGATAGCAAACCAAACCAGATTCCATTATCAAAATAGTTCTAAAGCCACTAACAACTACTAGCATATAAGAGATGAACGATCTAGAGATGAAGACCAATCATAAGCATATGAAGAGTGAAAATAACAAAGGAGTTTAAGAGTTATATAACCCGCCTCAAAAATCACCACTAAGATCCAAGCTCCAAGGTCAAGCTTCAAACTCACGAGCTCAAGGTAGAAGATGATCCACCAACTTGATCACCACTACACCTCCAAGGAAGAAGATGATACCATGGTTAAGATGGCTCAAGATGGAAATAAGGTATCCAAGATCCATGGCCGAGAAGAAGAAGAAAGAAAGCTAGGGAACATAGCTTATCAAGGTAGAAGATGAAGGATGATCAAGGAACTCCACAACTTGGAACTCGTCCACCAAGCTCCAAGAGAGCCTTCCTAGCTCCTTAAGCTCTCAAGGTCGTCTAACAAGGAGAGAAAGCAAGGATGGTCAAAATGATTCTCTTCCATGGAGAGAAAGAGGATTATATACTAGAGGGATGAGAGAGGTCATGGAAGAGGTGTCATCACCTTAGGAGCTTAGGTGACACTTGTCCACGAAAAAGGAGCCACATGCAACAACATGCAAGACGTGGCGATAAGGTCAAGGCTAGGTCTCACCCTCTTGATCTCCTTCTAAGGTCATGCCCGATTCCATATCTCCACACACCCATAAACTGCTAGGATACAATTCTACACACCCCACAAACCGATAGGGCTCAACCCTACACTCTCACAAACCGATAGGGTTCAACCCTACACACACAAATCGATAGGGCTCAACCCTACACACTCACAAACCAATAGGGTTCAACCCTACACACTCACAAACTGATACACAACCTCTCTAGGGCTCTCTAGCCCGAGACAACACATCTAGATGCAAGACACACCTCACACATGCGTTCCAAAACATCACCAAGTCACCATACAACCAAGATCCAAACAAGGTGTCCATCTCTCCCTCTCTCCTCTAGATGATGCCAAGAGAGAAGAAACACTCTAGAGGTGGCAAACTTGCACATTAACCCCAATTGTGGGTGAATTACAATTTGCACCAAAACCTCACCACAAAACACAAGCATCATCCAAACAAGCTCAAACAAGAAACTTAAACTTTCTACAAGCCCTAATTACCTCTTAGATGATTAGAGCAAGGTTCTAAGCAACATACTTAGGCAAAACAAATAGGGTTATCCTAAAACGTGGGTCAGGGTCCTTACCATTGGTGTCAGAATACAATCAAGTTTTTAGCCCTTAGGTCTACCCTAATTTAGATCAATGGAGGAGGAAAAGTCCCCCACTCACACTCACCACAGAAAGACTGACCCCACACACCCCTTTTTTGCTCTCTCCCTTTGTGAACTCTGTATTCCCCATCCTGCTCTCTCTCCCTCCCCCAGCCTTATCTCTCTCTCTCCCAACATTCTCCCCCCGCCCCCCCCCTCCCGTGATCCCGCTACCCGCCTCCGACCTGGTGTGCCCTCCAACTTTTTCTCCGGCCTCAGCCAGAACATCATCTTGTCGTCAACCTCACATCCACAATAGCGGGTCTTTATTGGCAGTGCTTGACTAGCTGGCCTGGAGTTGAGACTCAATTGCTTGGCTGGCGAGGGACATAAACAGGTAGAAGCCACCAATGTAGGAGAAAATCCATCTAGGGATCGACAGTAGCAGCAAGAAACAGATCTATCGGTTAGGTTGGTTCCCTATGCAACCGAGGGAAGTGTTGCTTCTACCGTTCATGCTGAGAAACGGGTTAGCAGATCTGGGTGATAACGATGATGCCAACAGTGAAGGATTTGCTATCCATGCAACATCTGCCTGGTCAAAGAGGAGCTACTACCCACAAGAGCTCCCCATACAACAAAGTACTAGGTGGATCAGATAGGCAGCTTGCCGTGGTAGTTGACTCCCACATAATACCTGGTGTTGTGAGATTGTCAACACTTATCATGGTGGTGTCTCATGAATTATGGGCATCAAGAGACTGGGATTTATGACCTCGATGATTAGATCAACGTGTCTATAACTACGCAAAAATATCATATGGCAATTTGTGAAAGGACTGTTGATACAATTTTCTCCCCAGATTCATGTGTAGTACTATATAAAAGAATATATATGTTCAAGCGTCTATGTATACTGTTGTAATTGATCGTTAAAAAAAAGGACAGAAAAATGGAACTTGAGTGAGGTGGTAATCTAATTGTTTGAATACTACTAAAGAAGTGATTCAGTCTTTATGATAACCAGAAAAACTACTAATGAGCTCTTACGGGAGTACTAAGCAACCATATAGAACTGAATAAACCTAGGTTTGTTGTCACTTCTGTTCCTTCACCTAATATAATTAGACAACAGCAACAAAACAACTAACTGAAACTGCTCAAAAATTGATCAATATGTAGTAATCGTTTCATTATTTCATATATTAATATTGAAATTAAATGCTCACTTTTTTCACATTAACATCATCATATAGACGATACCGTGTTTTAGTTTTGAGCCAGCAATGGTTCTTTCATGTTTGCAAACTACCAAAGCAAATGGAGCACAAAATTATGTTTGTTTAGGCTGAAATCCAATCCAATGGTGGTGTCTTGCACACCCCTACTTACGGTTCCTCTTCTCTTAGAAAGCTTGATTTTTAACATCTACCACTTGCTAAGCATAATGAAAAATAGTAAGAGTGGATGTAAGATGCATAGAGGTACAGTTAAATTTAGTGCAGGGATTAACAAGAACTTTAGTACTGATCTAATTAACATGAGTTCAGTAATTGTTTCCAGCAACTTCGTAGGATTATAACATCCAAAATTATAATGCATGTTATGATTCTGTACTCCAACTTGGCTACTATATTATGAGGGATAATGGTATAAATTCTACAACTATCTATCGTGCTTGAATATGTTGTGACTATGCACGGAAGCTAACCAAGCACTAGTTCAATATACCACTTTATACAAAGTATTCTTTTTACATAGAAAATGAGAACAGAAACATGATAAAGTTTAAATCTGATAGAAAATGGATTGTGTTCCAACTCGCATTCGTCTTGAATCTCTAGTACACAATGCACTAGAAGCAACACAGTCTGTCAGCTAGCCCACAGTTGTGGTGCATGTTTAGTGAGACATCTCTTCTATGATGGTGACAAGCATTCAAGCAGGAAAGTTGTTTCTAGAACCATGAATATGCAGTTGTAGACGGGGCTCTAAGCCCGACTGGCACCTGGCTGAGAAGAGGCACCGATGTCGATGAAGAATATGTTTCTTGCTGCCGTTGTTGACCTCTAGATGAATTTGCTTCTTGTGTGATTGCTGCTGCGTGTTGAAGTCCTTCAGCTCCCTGTCACCCCCTTGTTGGGTGCTCCTTATCGGAAAGGAAGAGGTTGATTATCGTCCTTGCCAGATAAGATGTGTTTAAAAAATCATAACTATATCTCATATGGATCAGGAGTTATAGCAATATTTCATCCAATGACTTTTAAAATTTTTGCAACTTATCGTTGATTAGGAAATGCACATATTAATTCATTGGATGAGCCTATCGATATCAGATTGTGGTGATTTTTGATACACATCTTATCCAAGGGGTATACCTCACATCCATAAGGTTTGATTGTTACGTAGAATTTTACATTCATCATATATATATGTTTATATATATATATATATATAATATTTGGAATATTTGTGTAATATATGTACATATATTGATAGGTATACATATAGATGTACTAATATATGTGTACAATGTGTATATATGCGAGTAAATCAAAATGTATACATAAATATACATATGTTTATGTGAAATGTGTGTATATGTAGGTATATTATATATATGTATACATATGTAAATCAAAAGGTTTACATCTACATGCATACATATATATACTTGTCCTAAAATGTGGTAGTTTGTTATATATACATATATTAATATGTATACATGTAATTATACAACTATGTACAAAAGCATATCATGAAGTGTATATCTGTAAGTAGTGAGATATTAAAAAAGATGAGTTTAGTTGACTGTATAATTTACCAAGTGGGGGCATATGTGGTACCAATTATGTGGCTATATGCGATGATGAAGGGTGACCACAGACATAAGCAAGAGTATATGTGCAGATTGGTATTTTGTATACTGTCAGGGGTAGACAATTTTAGTATCAGATTTGGTAGAAGAGCACATGGGTCTTACTTAAAGTGCTATGCCTGTGTATTCTTTGTTGGGTTCTTTCTCTTCTTGGCCTTTATCAACTTTTTCTCATATCATTCCTAACACTTTGGGAGGCACTTTTTGCACATCACAACATTCTTGTCTCCACTTATGATATGATCCTTGAACATAATCATAGCTCCACCCTCCATCTTGTGTTTTACACTAGTGGAAAACAACCTGTGAGAAATAATGAACATATTGTATTGATTCGATGATAAAAGAGGTACAACCCTGTCCTATATATAGGAGCAAGGGAGAAACCCTGAGACGTGTGTCCTAAGTAAGCTAAATGGGCCGAGACACTAAAGGCCCACTACAGAGTTCCCGGCTGTAGCCATGTCGGTAATACCAACAATATTTCAGTAGTACCGAGATATGCAGTCTTCAACACTCCTCGAGCTGGAGCATGGGTGAAACACATGCACAAGCTTGGAGTTACGTGACTCAATAAAATGATGAAAGAAAGATAGAAATGATAAAAAATAAATGTCATTTCCCAGTCCCCATGCAAAATTGATACTCCCCCTAAATCACATGATGACGCCGCCTCTCTACATTGAAATTGTATTCTGTAGGCTGGAGATCCTCGAGCTTTGAATAAGGTCTTTTCGAGCGCATATGGAATGAAGAACATCTTAAATGGAACTTAAATACTGCATTAGTAATTCACCACTTTGAAACAGACGATCATCAATACCACGACTACGCCATCTTCACTAGAATACGTACTTAACACGAATACACAATGTCGATGTAGCAGTAGCGGAATCTCCAAATTGTTTGGGAAGATGTGCATAACTTGGCACGAACACAAATAGACAATATGTTGGTGATACGTTGCAAGTACCATAACTCTGTCGCATGAACCTTGGGGTTTGACAAGAAAAGAGATATCATCCATCAAGGAAATTTCCAAGAAGATCAGCGGAAGATGATGCTAATACAACAGATGCAACTCGAAGAAGACATGATAAAAATAGCTCGGGAAGATAAAACTGGATGAATCAACCTTACAGATATAGTCTTGGTAGGCTTGAAATTGTGCTGAGCTTCTGAGAGTTTTGAAGAAGCACCCATCTGTCTCTCAAGAATGCAAAACAAGAGTGATAATGCTTGTCTGAAAGTGGAGAACATGTGTGTTGAACAACAAAGCTGTCATGAAGGTAGTAGCCTGGAATCATCTCTTCTTATACTCTCTCTCTCATACATATTTTCTCAAACTCTCTCTCATGCTTTCTCTCTTCTCATACTCTTCCTCTCCTCTCTATCCCCCCGCACACCAAATACGATGATAGTGAGTATATGGTGTGGAGGAAAGGATACATGAACCCCCCCGCACATAGAAAGGGGACACACACATATGGGTGGGTGGGAAAAGAATTGGCAGAATTGAGAGGAATATGTGAAATCAAGATGTATATATGGAGAAGGGAAACCGATAATCGGAAAGAGACATGCCAAGTGGGTCAATGTAAGATCCGAGCAGGAAAATTAACTGGATCTAATCCCGACCAAAAAAAATCCGATTAGGCTAAAATAAGAATCTGATTAATCCAAATATGTAGAGCATGATCCGATTATCATAAGTCTTGGAGGACGTCAGTAACTTGGGAGAAGATAGAACAATTGGCGGTAATGGAGCATCTCTCTATCCATTATAGAAGTAGCAAGGTGGCAACAATAGGAAAACAAGCAAAAATGTACAGAGATAATGGGTGGCGATGGCGAGATAAATAGAAGTTGGACAACAACGTGGAGAAGCAACCTAGGAGCCTGGATGATGGCGACAACGGCTGAAGAGTGCGATCGTCGGCTGGGGATACAGTTGTTGGAAAATGAGGCAGCAACTCTGCAGTAGACGAACACGGAAGATGGTGATGATTATGTCGCTCAATTGATGTAGCACTTGCCAACAATGAAGAAGATGGTACCGGTCTCCTGCACGGCTCCGGAGATATTGCAAGACATGAGGCTGCATGCAGAGTCAAGTGCAGAGCCTCTCCGTGTGAGGTGGCGAAGGTTGTTGTCACGGAACTGTTTGTTACCCTAAGTCCACACTCATGGCTACAAAGCCAAAGGCAAATGGACCTGGGCGTCCGTCCCTAGAATAGAACACATAACATATGCATGAATAAAATCACAAACAAGAACAAGGTAAGCGATAACAAGATATTAAACATGGAGATAAGAGACATGTACCCATTTCTATATTCAAGTATATCCATTGGTGATTCATTTTTCGAAGTGTCTTAAGTGTAGCGGGTCTTTATTTGGCAACTAAAAATTCAATAAACACAACATATTTATGGCAAAGCATTAAGTACGCTATGAAAAGACATATAAACAATTTAAGAGTATAGTAAAAGTCGCTTGGCTAGAAGCATCGTGATAAAGAAAGAAGAAGAAACAAGGTGAGGAACACTTAACGACTTTTCTTTATACAAAGCGTGTTTTAAGTGCATTTCCATTATACTTAGCCAAAGGAAGGGTCCACAAGGGTGCTCAACATTAGCCAACCCTTATATACGTGAGGGACCTCAAGACCTAAGTCAATGAGTTAGCCCAACCCTTTATCGACATGGTTCGCCTTATCTTGATATCTCAAGTAAGATGCCCAACCTTGTGTCCTTACCCCAAAACTTCAAGATGGTACACAAGGTTTGTATAATGGACAAGTTCAATTGTCTTCGTTTTGCTTGAATTATGTCGAACTAACCTCGAATATAATTGAACTTGTCCATTATACAAACATTGTGTGCTTGCCTGAAGTTTTGGGACAAGGACACAATGTTGGGCGTCTTGAGATATTAGGATAAGGCAAACCATGTTGATAAAGGGTTAACTTATTGACTTAGGTCTTGAGGTCCCTCATGTAAATAAGGGTTGACTAATGTTGAGCACCCTTACGAACCCTTCCTTTGGGAAGTTGGTCAATGGCCATAAGAATGTTGTTAAGTATAATGGAAATGCACTTAAAGCACACTTTATATAAAGAGAACTCATGAAGTGTTCCTCGCCTTGTTTCTTCTTCTTTCTTTATTATGATGTTTCTAGCCAAGCGACTTTTACTATACTCTTAAATTGTTTACATGCCTTTTCATAGCGTACTTAATGCTTTAGCATTAATATATTGTGTTTAACGAAATTTTAGTTGCCAAATGAAGACCCGCTACACTCAAGACTCTCAAATTTGAAATGAATCACCAGTGGGTATACTCGAATATAAAAATGGGTACATGTCTCTTATCTCCATGTTTAATATCTTGTTAGCTCTTAACTTGTTCTTGTTTGTGGTTTTAGTTTTGCATATGCTATGTGTTCCATTCTAGGGAAGGACGCCCAGGTCCACTTGCCTTTGGCTTTGTAGCCATTAGGAGTGTGGACTTAGGGTAACAAATAGTTCCGTGACATTCGGTATGAGTTTTTTGCCACCCCTTGATAGGTGTAAGTATTGTGAATTGGTGATGAGATGTGATACTAAGATGTAGCTCTAGGATGGATTTGTACAACTCCATTCACCATATATCTCCAACCCTTTTTGTTGAAGTTTTAATTTTTTTTTAAGTCTGAACTTAGGAAAAAAAATCAAAATGGCACACTTTGACAAAAAATATTCTGGGTGTAGCACCCGTTTAAAAATAATTCCAAAGATATCCCACTTTGGTCAGAAATCGCCACTTGAATTGGCGTATTCAAAACCCCGGATGTGAAAATGCCATTTACTTTGGAGCTTTTAATATAAAAATTAAAAAATAAAATAAAGAAAAGAGTGAAAACGCCAAATCAAGTGGCGCTTTCACCCCAACATTGGGGGTGAAAACGCCAATTCAAGTGGCGTATTCTCATTAATGTGGGCGATTTTGGGAATTATCTTCGAAGGGGTGCTATACCCGGAATATTTTTTGTCCAAGTGTGCTATTTTGGTTTTTATCCCTGGACTTAACTTATAAAGTGTCTGAACAATAATTGGTGACAATGAAATTATTAATAACTCTATTAAGGCACTATGATACATCCACACACATTTTTTTTAACTTGAGTTGTAATTGATTAATATGTACGTGATCATAAAATGATTATGATTCCAATATAATCTTATATAAAAAATGTTAACCAAAGTCTAAGTACTGTATTATGAAAAAATTATTTGTTTATACTATTTCACGATTTCATACGATTTTTCAACTAAACCTAAATAAAATTACCAACTAGATCAAGTCTTAATAATTAATTTACTATTACAACTGTTAAAAAAAATCTAACAATTATAGTTTTTAGTGGAGTATTTAGATCTAGTGATTATAAAACATGCATCCACGTGGTAGTTGTAGATCAAATTGATCAACAATCATATATCATCAATTGTGCAAATTTTGAGTATGAAGCTATTTGCCATTGAAATTTGTTTTCAGGGAAAAGTAGGATACTAGGATTTGAATAGGATGAGGCGGGGTTGAATTTGTAAGAAAATGGAAGAAAATACATGTACTTACCTCGGATTAGGCTGATTTGAGATAATTTGGCTGAAATTTAATTTTCAATAGCTTTTCCCCTCACAGAAAACCATGAGAAGCAACCGTAAATAGCAGATAGCAATATACTAGGCCAATACATGGCCCATAGCACTATATACCACTGCTTAGGAGGTAAAATTGCACCAAAATCTAGTTTTAATTGTAAATCCACTGGTACTTTGATATATGCATCCCTACCAAGATCCACGCCCAAACCTAATATACGCTGGTTTTACTGCTGTTCCCATCATATTTTTGCCAATTTTGACAAAATTTGCTCCTTTACAATGACTATGTGAACCAACAGTCGGCACATAGAAGTAACCACAATGGCTGTCAGCATTGCGCTCCTCTTCATCTACTACCACTCTCCTCTTCTTCAACTACCACTCTCTTCCCTTTCCCTTTTTTGTGTCTCTGTCTTCCATTTGATGTTGTTGCCTCTAGTGGTGCCACAATGAAGGGGGATGTCTTGGGTATGTGGGAGGGTGGTGAGGAAGGAAATGGAAGGAGGGTTATGTGTAAAGAAGGGGAGAGGAATTACAACAACAATGGTGGTTTCTGGCGCTGATGGCTGTTGCTTCTACACAAGTGACATTAGAGGAGGGAGGGTAAGGGGTAGTGATTTAGGACAAGCTGTATATATCCAGTCCTCCTCCTGGCTCAAGATCCCCAAGAGAGCTTGATTTGGCTTGACTAGTCATCTATAGCTATTTCAGTGTTTGTTTACTTCCAAGACTTCATCAATATTTTTAGTGATTCATTTGTAGGTTTTAAGTTTTTGTTGGTCGTGTCAGGTTTTATGTTTTTTTGAGTACATCAATATTTCTTTGTGTATATTGTTATATGAACTGGGTTATTAGCTAGGTAGTTCTACATGATTGCCAAGGTTATTAGGGTTTGAATCAGTCTCTATATAGAAACCAGCCTTGCGGTCGGGCGGATTTCTCCCCACAAAGGTAGACGAGCACCATTAAAAAGTGTTTTTGTTTTGGTAATTTGATGAAATAGTATCGCAAAGGGTGCAAATTTTCATAATCTAACAGTAGATCAAGGATCATAGTAAGATCTAGGTAAGATTTAGGCACTTGGTTTGCAAATAGTACTTGATTTTATGAAATGCTTGAGCAAAATGGTTGTTTTAAGTATTATTGGAGTACCCGATTCACTATTTTTTATATGTAGTTTCTTTCTTGGCAACATATCGTCTACAGTTCTACTTATTTGGTTGTTTGTTCTCATATTGCAAACAAAAAACTGAAAGGTTTGGCATGCATGTATGATAGGCATTCTACTTGAATAACCGTTTCTCCTTTTGATCATTAGCTTGAATTGGGAAGTGTGCTTAAACTAATCTTGATCAATTTTGTTTTTCCTTAAATAGTATATTTCTTGTTGCAAGCTGGATTTTTAAAAAAGAAACAAAGGTCCAGGCTTGTTACAGTGGGATTCTAGGTGTGGAACTCATGCATTGGGTAGATATTGGAATATGGATCTGTTTTTTTTTTTGCAATGGCTTTGCTTCAATTTCTAGAAATTGTCATCTTTTACCTCACTTTCTATATAACGTGAAAGAGCTACATAAAACATGCACATTATATTAACGGTTAAATCCACACATACCGTATCTATATAATTGTGCTCGTTCGCAGACTTTATCAGAAAATGATTGGTTACGAATCAGGTTTCAACTGTTTGTAGCTCACATTTCCTGGATCTTTGTCCTGTTTTATATATCAAATTCTAAGAAACACATACAAAGTTGTGTACTGATGTTCCCACACTGAAATATAAAATAGAGTATCAGTGTTTGAGTTTCTAGTAGATGCATAACATGACCTTAATTTCAATATAATTTATCTCCAACCCTGTTGATTTTTTAATTTTGAGGATTACGTCTTATACCCCTTGAAGGCTTGAGGCTTATGCATCATATACCCTAAATTCCATCTTCTCATCCTAACACCTCCCAAAAACATGAAAGAAAGCATTTTCCTGAAAGCCTCCCCGATTGCCTCCCGTTTCTCTAGTCACATGTAGGTCAGAGCTTGAATTTCCAAACCAGAGCCATCCACACATCTCTCAATTCTCCTTCCTCACATCAAATGGCACACTCTAGAACAAAGCCACCACTGAAAAGAAGTTGATCTAATCTAGCAGGCTAAGGAAAGTCGATCACAAAGAAGTCCCTGACACCATTATAGCAACTGAGTCCTCATAATGGCGTTGCTCAAACCTCATGAGCCAGCACTAGACATAGGACATGCTCTACCTTTTCTTACATATTTCCACAGGAAACTAAGGTCAAAGTCTGATAATTAGCCGTTTATCTTGCTTTTATAATTTTTGGTTTAATTTGGCAAAAAAATGTGTTTCAAAACTGAAAGTAACCACCTATCCAGCACTAGGTTAGAAAATGAACCATTTAGCGTTTAGAAGGCTTAAAAGGGATAATTATTGGTTCTTGGAGGCGTATAATAGATAGTAGAGAATAGAAAGCTTTGACAATTAATATTATATCCTGCTATGTCTTGTATGTTATGAAGCACACAGTGGTCTGAAATTCATGTTTGCCATCATATGGTGTTATCTCAGTGGTGGGGTTTTGTTGAGTGGAAGTTCACAACCATAAGAAAACTGCACAACCCTTAACAATGCCGTCAACACTCCTGCTATTATGTTCTTAGGTACTACCTGTCAAATATCTTCATGTTGATTAATGAGATTATTCCTGTAAAGATGATAAATTTGAACCCAAGCATCTGCACCAGCCTTGATTATGCTTACCTAGGTTTCCTCAAACTTGGTATCCATCTGACAATTAATATACAAACTTCTGGCATCGCTGACTCCACGAGCTTTAATTTTGTGTTTATACATAAAAAACAAGCCATTCTATACTCTCCCTCTTCTTTGTTCATCCAGGATATCTACAACCAGCAACATTAGTGCACCAGCGTGTGTCCAACTAGGTGTCTTCCAAGTCATTGCTGTGATAGCAAAACATAAGGCCTAGTTTGGGTAAAGATTTTGAAAATCCTGGTAGTTGCCTGTATAATTATACAATTTTTGATATTCGGTGGTGGAGCATCTGACGCAAGGCCTGTGAAGTGACCAGTTCTTCACAGGGGAAGGACACACACGATGAGTGATACGGGGATCGGCAATTCTAAAGCCCGCCATTCTTGGCATCTTTTACGATTACCATGTTTTTATTAAATTATAAGCACAACGGTAAATAACAAATACAGAAGGGCAACCATTAAAGTAAATTCCTCACGAATATCGTGCATTAAATGCAGGCAGTTAGAATCATGGAGGCCAAACTAGGCCTAACTGTATCTCATAAGGGTAAATCTATCTAAATCAAGACCCTACTTTATTACATCAATAACTGCTTGCGGTTAGTAAACCTTGCTTTTAACGTGTACGTATAGACAGTACTCCAGTTTTATATTGGAGGTTTTGAAACAAAGTAAAAAACAGCAGTGGCATATCGAATCTATTTGGAGGTCGAGTTCCCACAAGTTTAAAAGGTCAAAAATGGACTACAGAAAGTGATTACAATTAATGAATTTTGTTAGCAAAAGAAGCATGATTTTTCTTCAGTAGAGAGCTAACGTAGTCATTTATAACATGAAGAGCACATCAAAATAGATTATATCTAATCTTGCGCTGTTATATTTGTAAATGCCATTTATTCTACTTGCTGGATGTTGTCTCTTTATTCGTCTCAAATCAAACCTTATTTACCTTATTTGAGGGTCTATTGCCAATACCAGGTGATCCAGCTAAAGATGTGTTCAAGGATGCGCTTCAGGACCTTATGGTGATGTCTCAGCATATTAGGGGTACCTTTGATAAAGCAGTGACAAAGTTTAAAGTTAACCAACAACCTCTTGATAAATTGAAGATTGATGGTGGGAAAAGCTGAAGAATCTTGTTTCTAGCTTGCATTTCAGTTAAAATATGATGACCTTACTACTGTGCACTTATTGGTTGGGTTTCAAGTTTTGCACGTTGTAAAATGGTAGTTTTCTCTTCTTCTGGGGTTTTTAGTATGGCTATCACAGGCGTACTGTCTAGTGAAGTGTGTATGACACGAGCTCTGCTAAGATATAACTATTTACATCTGGAAGTCGGTAGCAGCATGCAAAATGGGACTTGTAATGCGGTCAAGAGGAGGAAGTTAGTATACGAAGAGATTCTGCCTTTTCAATTAATCTAACGTGTTACGGATATATTTCTACGATTTCTATATAATATTAATTTTTAACCATTAATTTTCATCAAGAATGCACAACACTTCCACATTACCTTGTAAAGTGGTAATATTTGCAAAAGAGACTTTGCGGCGTCCACAAGCATATGAGGGTGTAGTTGGATGACAATGTGTGTTTGATGTACATTTTTGTGCTGTGAACTCACACAACTGCACCCTACTACACCCAACCAAACCAGCCCTAAACAGCATATAAGATGGAAATGGAGACGTACATGCTTATATCAATTCTTGTTGGCTGTAAGCATAACGGATTGTTCGTAGTATGCAAGTGTATACTTGTTTCGCTTTGTCATCATTTTTTGACAAACGAATAGCTCCATGATTGCTGTGATATCAATTTGATTGACAAACGAATAGCCCTTTAACGCTTGCACGTGGGAGAGGATTATATAGCAGATAACTGTTTTGTTGGATCTCGACGCATGGATAAAGGCTAGATATGAAAATCGCAATTCTTAAGGTACAAGATAGGGCTCTCTGCCCTTGTCCTCATTTAGGAAGAATTTCATAGTGTAAAAAAAAATGACCGGGGGGAGATTTGTTCCGCAGTGCAGGGTGGAAGTTCAGTAGCGCACATCATTCAACATGAAATATGCTCTGTTGGGCACTCCATGAAGCAGTGTAAGGAGTATGAAGTACTGATTCACACGATATTAGATACACTAGGATCCAAGATACATTAGGATCCACGCCCCCGTCTTGGGTATGCCACGAGCAGCAATCACGCATGATGCTTTCATTTTTCGCTTATTTTTGATGTTCTGTCTGATAGTACAAAAATAACAGTATTAGAAGATGAACAACCACTCGGGGTTATAGAAACTACCTCCCAACTATCCTCTCCTCTTTTATAAGGGGTCTTTTCCATTCTGGACTGTCGTCAAAGCGCAGATTGCCACTCCTCCCTGTCTGCCGCCATGAGCAACATCTCACCCAGCTCGTTCTAGGCTGAAGGTGTGCTCAACATGCTTGGTGGTGGTTGGTTGGACGACAATATCATTTTATTGCTAGTCAAACGAAGTTCTGACTGTATGCAGTTTATATCTAGTATATTTCTAAATGCAACATTGAATATATTCAAATACCGATTCTAGACTTAGCTGTGAAATGTATACACATGTGTATGTGGTTGAATCAGAAATTATATCATGTCAAAAAATAGAGGGAGTTTGTAAAAAGATAATTTAAATATTCAAATGTATTATTTTTTTAATGTAAGACGAGTAATAAATGTAAACAGTTAGGATGTGGTTGCTTTATTGCAGCGGCTGTATGCATGCAAAGCGATGCATAATTCACTTGTAATTTTTTCGCTTAAAGAGTTGTTCTGCACAGTGTCAAAAGGTGTACATCTTGACTGCTTTGCATATTTTCCAATGTGGGAGTGCGGATGTTGATGGGAATAGTGTGCTACGAATAATTTTTCAAAGGAGTATAGAGGTGTCTTGAAATCCGGTGTTGAGGGGTTGTTTTCTCGGCGCGTGCTAAAAGTGATCGTGGCCATCAATGTGAAAATAGATCAGCGGAACAGTAGGACATTAGTTGTGACATGGGGGCGTTTTGGCAGAGATCATCATAGACACGTCGACTGCCAAACCATCTTGACCTTTTCGAGTGGGAAACGACAAACATGATGAAATAACTGTCTAACATAGTGACGCTGAAAGCAAGAACTCTAGTACATCCGGTTGTAATATTTTAGATCATACTTTGGATATATGTACTTCATTATTAGTCAAGAGGTTTTATCCATTATGATTCCACCTGCGTTTTGCATCAGCTAACCCTCTTGCTGTTTCTCTCAAGCTGTATTTTTTTACATTGTTTTCATTGTCCGTTGGTTCTGCTACATCTTCTTTCCCTCCAAATACATTACAATCTCTCCCCACGAAAAAACATGAATTAGGCTTTCAGTGGCACCGCTTATGATACTTATGAATGGGTTGGTATTTTCACAAAAATTGATCCCTCTAAGCGGATTGAATTACAAAACAACAGTCGGTCTTGGACTGGGTTGGACGATGTTTCTGATTTCTGCTGGATTAATGGGCTTTATCATCCCACTTAAACTTGATTTCCTCCAAACCCTTGCAGCAGAAGATCTGTGTTGAATGAAGCCTACATCTACGCGGCTGAAGAGGACATTATGAATTTATGATGCTCAGGTTTTGAGGTTCGGTCAGTGTCAGATGCAACGTCACTTAAGCTAAGCCTTAAAAGGTTTGGGATCTGCTATATGGACTCAAAATGAGATTCTGAATGGGACACAAAATTGTCTCTTTTTACACAAGTTTTTTTGTTATTCCTTGTTTAGTGTGGAAAAGACAAAATGTGCTCAATTTCGAGTCTCAAAACTGAGTCCACATCACATTTCCTAAAGGTTTTCCGTGTCATTTTTTTTACCGATCTTCTGCTGTCAAAAGTCATTTTGTGATCCTCACCGCAACGTCGTGTAAACTAAGAAATAAAGATTTCGTTGTCTTTTTTGTATCTGTTTTGTTGTTGGAGTTTGAAGACCAGTCTTATGTGAGGTATTACTGATTACCAACAGCACACACAGCACATGGCCTCCGGTTAAATTTCTGCTTAGTGGCATGTGGTAGTTAGCTAGACAAAGGGTGAAGGACGACGACAGGATCACAGGGTTTACCTGTGTGTCCATTCCCCTTGAATTTTTGCTTAAAGTTATGACCACGGCGCCCGGGGACGAATGAATTCAGTTTATCTGGTCTGCCCCCGCAAAAAGAAAAAAACAATAGGACGGCTGCACTGGCATTGTATAGCAATAACTTTTACTTGATGTTCTTTCACCAGTGAGCAATAAAAGGGGCACCAAACAATGATTTTACAAACATCTAAATCTTCTGTTGCAACTTATTGTTGCATCTGCCGTTACATTTCATCCTTGTCTTACATTTACTTCAATAATCCACCCCTAAAATAATTAATTAGAGATTTTCATGGCAGCGATTTAAGCGTCTAAATCTGCTATTGCATCTGCTGTTATATTTCATCATTGTCTTACAAGGCCCCTCTCAGAGACAATACATGTCTTGTAGATCATGATAGAGAGCCAACACTTACATTGTTGCTGGTACGATTGATAGTGTTAGGCCAACGACCCTTTATTTCCAGCCCACTCTGGACAGCCCATTAGGGTAAGGCATGGTTGCTGTGTGCGGGTTATTTATAACCCATGTCTTTGACAATTGAGAATAGCCGCAAGAGATATACAGCAGCCGTTGTTGAGAAGCAATAAGGCAGCCGCCGCCACCGCTGTTCGTGAACGGCGGAAAGAAAAATAGAAGTAAAGGAAAGGAAAGAAGAAAGGAAGGAGGGCTTGGCCGCTCCGGTTCTCTTCTCCAGACAATACTAATGACTTCTCCACCGACACTATTTCTATCTATCCGGGTATTCTCCGTAAAGGAGTATTTTTTCAGAAGACCTTTTAGTGTGGTGACGTATTGAGTTGGTAAATCTGTATCTTCTCTCTTTGCTCTGTATTCCTCAAGTTTTGGGTCTAAATTTGAGACGAATATTGTAATATGTTGATGAGTAGATTTCACCATCGGGCTTTGACCCCTTGGTTTTTCCCTCACACATTGTTGGAGTTTTCACGTAAATCTTGGTGTTCTTGTGCTTGCTTGTTTTCTATATTATTTTGCATGTCTAGTCCATATGTACATGTTATTCCATATCTTTTTGGCCTGCATCAACCCCTTCAAGTGGTGTTAGAGCAAGGGTTGTCTACGTGGACTAGATGGACGACACAAATAATATGGTGAAATTGACAACATCATATTGACCGACGTGGAAAATAAAGATGGAGGATTTGCTTTACTGCAATGATCTTTATGAACCGCTTCAGGGAGATGCGAGCAAGCCAGCTGACACGAAACAGGAAGACTGGACAAAGATGAATAGAAAATGCATGTGACTCATCCGACGCTGGTTTGACGAGTCTGTCTTCCACCACATCGCCAACGAGATCAGTGCCCACTCTTTGTGGAAAAAGCTCGAGTCGTTGTACGATTGGAAGACTATATGGAACAAGACATTTCTGATTAAGATGCTCGTCAATCTAAAGTTCAAAGAAGACAACAATATATCAGTGCACCCGAATGATTTTAAGAGCATGATGAATCAGCTAGCGACGATGGGTTTGTCACTTGATGACGAGTTGCAAGCGCTTCTACTTCTTGGTTCTTTACCTGACAGCTGGGAGACCTTGGTGATTTCTGTTAGCAACTATACTCCAGACAAGAAGTTGACTTTAGATTTGGTGTCCAATACCTTGCTGAATGAAGATACGAGACGACACAACTCAGTAGAGACGTCAATTTCACATGCTCTTGTTTCTGAGGACAGGGGGAGGAGTCAGAGTCGTGGCCAGGGTGGTGATAGAGGAAAGTCAAAGAATAGGTCAAAGTCAAAAAGTAAGATAGTTTTTCATTACTACAACAAGCCAGGTTCTATATAGAAATTCTACAGGCAGCACAAAAAGAAAATTAAAGAAGGAAAGTAGAAAGTGACCGTTAATGATAGCAACAGAGCTGCAGTCGTTACACATGCCGAACAAGTTCTCACATATAGAATTGCCACGAGACATTGTCTACATATCAGTGACAACACCAAGTGGGTGTTGGACACCGGTGCTTCATACCACATTACTCCTGAAGTTGGGTTATACCATCTTACTGAAGAATGTTAGACATATTCTTGAAGTTGATTATAACATCATTTCCGACTATGGTATCGACATTCAGGGCTTTAAATATCATTTTGGTGACTTGAAAGCTTTTGTTACCAAAGGACAGTTGGTCTTAGCTAGAGGAAAAGTTTGCTGCACTTTATACATGATGAATATAAAGGTTTGCACTGACAGTGTCAATGTTGTGGACAACTCTAGTTCTCCAGATTTATGGCACAAGCGGCTTGGGAACATGAGTGAGGAAGGCTTATAAGTGCTTGTAAAGACAAATTTGATCCCCTTTGGTAAGAATGTGATTCTTGACCCCTGTGAAAGTTGTTTTCTTGAGAAGTAAAAAAGGGTTCAGTTCAGTGCTCAGTGTGAGAAGAAGTCTAATGTGTTAGACATGATTTATTCTGATGTTTGTGGTCCTATGGAAGCCAACTCCTTGGATGGAAGTAGATTCTTTGTAACTTTTATTGATGACACATCTTGAAAAGTGTGGGTCTACTATTCGTAGAGAAAAGATCAGGTGTTTGATACCTTCAAGAAGTTCCATGCCATGGTTGAAAGGGAGACATGTAAAAAGCTTAAGTGTCTTCGTTCTGAAAATGGAGGTGAGTATACTTCCAAGGAGTTCAGGTCTTACTGTGAAGGATCTGACATGTGACATGAGAAGATTGTTCCCGATACCCCACAACACAATGGTTTGGCTGGAAGAATGAATAGAACTATTATAGAGTGAGTCAGATGCATGATGAAGAATGTAAAGCTACCTAAGGAGTTCTGGGCAGAGGCTATAAATACTGCTTGCTACTTGATTAACAGGTCACCATCAGTTTCTTTGGATTTTGACACTCCAGAGAGTGTGTGGATAGGAAAGCCAACTTCTTATTCTCACCTTAGAGTGTTTGGGTGCAAGGCATTTACACATGTTCCTAAGGAGCATAGGCAGAAGCTTGATGACAAATCTGTTCTGTATGTTTTTGTTGGCTATGGTGATGAGCAGTTTGTCTACAAGCTTTGGGACCCAAAAAAGAAGAAGATAATCAGATCCAAAGATGTGATTTTCTTAGAGGACCAGATGTTTTCTGATACTGTGATGACAGAGCCTGAGCAGGTAAAAGATGATACCGTGATTGATGTGTCAGTTCCCTCTCCAGTCCAGCAAAATGTTGATGTAGACCATGTTGAGGATGATGAGATCCCACATGATGACGTGGCAGAGGATGATCCTAGTACATATAGCGTCCATGATGAGGAGGTTCTTGACCAGGGGAGCAACCTCAACTAGTAGATCCAACAGGTCCACCGCTGAGGAGGTCTACTAGAGAGAAAATGGTGTCTACTAAATATTCTGATTTAGAATGGTCACTGATCACAGAAGAGGGGGAGCCAGAAAGCTACGAGGAAGCAAAGTATCATCCAGAAAAAGATAAGTGGTTGCATGCAATGCAAGATGAGATGAACTCATTGAAGAAAAATGATACCTATGAGTAATGTAAACTTCCTCAAGGCAGAAAAGTTTTAAAGAACAAGTGGGTCTTCAAGCTAAAGAAAGATGGGAGTGATAACACTATGAGATACAAAGCTAGACTTATGGTGAAAGGCTTTGGGCAAGCATGGAATTGACTTTGATGAGATATTCTCTCCAGTGGTGAAGATGACTTCCATTCACATAGTTTTAGGCTTGGCAGCTAGTTTGGACCTTGATATTGAGCAACTTGATGTGAAAACAACCTTCCTCTATGGTGAGCTAGAGGAAGAGATTTATATGCAACAACCTAAAGGGTTTGCAATGAAAGGCAAAGAACACATGGTTTGCAAATTAAAGAAAAGTCTCTATGGGATGAAACAAGCACTAAGGCAGTGGTACAAAAAGTTTGATGCTTTCATGCTGAAACAAGGTTACCACAGGACAGAGGAAGATCACTGTGTTTATTTTAGGAGACTTCCAGGTGACCATTTTATTATTCTCTTACTTTATGTTGATGATATGTTGGTTGTTGGCAAGGATGCTCAGATGATTATCAAGCTGAAGAAGGAATTGTTTAAGTCTTTTGACATGAAAGACTTGAGACCAGCCAGACAGATTCTTGGCATGTACATCAGGTGTGACAGGAAAGTAAAGAAACTTTGCTTGTCACAGGAGAAATACGTTGAGCGTGTACTTGACATGTTCAACATGAAGGGGGTGAAGCCATTTCAGACTCCCTTAGCCATGTTGGATCCTAGATGGGTGATTAGATGCTCTAGAGAGGGGGAAGGGTGAATAGAGATGAATGCACTTAAACAAAATTCATTAGATCTTCAAGATATATCACAAGATAAGGTTGCTAAATGGAAATTTTGTATGCAACTAAAACATACATAGAAAGGATGAGAGAGATTGAGCAAACACAAGTAGACATGCTTTTTAGAGTGGTTCCTCACTTCAAACTACAAGTGAGTCAGTCCACTTACCTAGAGAGGTCAACCTCTAGGATTTCCTAACCATTACATTCTTATATTCATTCATAAGACTTACAATACATGACCAAACAAAGTACTTACCTATCCAATACAAAGAGTCTTCAAACTTACCAAGGACTTACCCACTTTGCAAGAGTCTTCTGCCTTTTTCCAAGGACTTACCTACTCTTGCACAAGTCTTCAGCCTTCAAGAAATTATCCACTCTTTTTGGATCTTCCACCTTTGACTTCACATTCACTCGAAGAAGCTTCCACCAAGGAATTACCCACTTGAGCAAGGAGTCTTCTGCCTTCACCAAGGGCTTACCCATTCTTGCTCCAAGTCTTCAACCTTGATCTTCACCAAGGGACGCCTTCCCTTGTTCTTGTTCACCTCTCTTAGCTAAGAGAGAGAACCTTCATCTTCATGATTCAAATGAGAGATGGGGAGGTGGTGGAAGTGAGAGCCTCATAAGATATACATGTAGGACTAGCTCTCTTACAAATTTCCTACTCACTCTAATGGATGTAGCAAGTGATTAAGCTTAGAGAGAAAGAGAGGAGGCTGTAGGAAGCACTCAACTATAGAATAGGAACCTCACATAGAGTTTGCATTGAATGCTCAACCTTGGAATGAAGCCCAATGGCTCCTATTTATAGCTGGGGATGCCTCTTAGCCTTTGGGAACACTTAAGAATGAAAACTAGCCGTTTTGTAGCTTACAACAGATATATTTTTACTTGCTGCAACTCCACAACGGCTAGAAGCACTTTTCTGCACTTTTCCGTACATTGCAATCGGTTGAGTTTCTATAAGGGTAACTCAACCGATAGAGTAAAAGACAAAGTCGATATTCAGACCATCGGTCGAGTTTGTCCTGGGGAAACTCGACCGACCTATGAAAATCGAATTGGTCAGTTACTCCATCGGTCAAGTTCTGTGTAGTGTAAACTCGTCCGATCAAAAGTCATTTTCAAGATCCAATCAGGATCGGTCGAGTTTGCAAGTCATAGAACTCGAACGATGAACAACCTGATGTGAATTTTGGAAAATGGCTTTTGAGTGCTTAAACATTCGATCTAAGTGCTCCTGGTTTTTTAAGCTTAACTATAAGTCATACAATCATTACAAGTGATTTACAACATGATTCAAATAAATTTACATCATATTATAAAAACGTACACTTGTATTGACTTTGACTTGTCTTTTCTCCAATTTGATATGCACAAGTTAGGACATTTGGAGTGTGTCTATACTTAATCTGAAATCACTCAAGTAGAGACATTAGACACCAATATGTGGAATGGTTAGTCATCATCAAAACACGGGTTTAGTCAATTTATACATGAGTCAACATTGACCTAATTGACCTTGAGTCAACAAGCCACTCACTTCAGACTGAGTAGAAAACAATCTCCTTCTAGTAAGTAGGAAAAATAAGAGATGGCTCACATACCTTACTCTTCTGTAGTAGGAAGTCTTATATATACTATGGTGTGTAGTAGGTCTGATATTGCACATGTAGTTGATGTGACTAGTAGATTTTTATCTGACCCTGGTAAGGAGCATTGGAATGATGTTAAATAGATACTCAGATATTTGAGAGGTACTTCTAGTACTTGTTTATGCTTAGGAGGGGCACTACTAGTTCTTACAGGTTTCACAGATACAAATTTAGCAGGTGATCTTGATCACAAGAAGTCTACCTCAGGTTTTTTGTACACTTTTTGCAAGGGGAGCTATTAGTTGGCAGTCTAAATTACAAAAGTGTGTTTCTTTATCTACTACTGAGGCAAAATATATCACAGCTTGTGAAGCAGGGAAAGAAATTGTTTGGCTTAAACGTTTCTTACAAGCACTGATTTTGACACAAGATGAGTATGTTATTTAGTGTGACAGTCAGAGTATGATGGACTTGAGCAATGATTCTTCTTTTCACTCCAGGAAAAAGCATATTGATATAAGATACCATTGGTTGCGTGAAGATGTCAGTGATGACCAGTTCAAACTAAAGAAAGTTCACATCAACGACAATCTTCCTGACATGTTGAGAAAGATAGTTCCTAGAAAGATGCTTGATACTTGTAAGGAGCTCGCCAGATTGGACTCCATCTGAGGAGTAATGAGGACAATCTCTCCTTTGGGCTGGAGGGGGAGATTGTTGGGCCAACATCCCTTTATTTTCAGCCCACTCCGGGAAGCCCATTAGGGCAAGGCACGACTATTGTGTGCGGGTTATTTATAACCCATGCCTTTAGCAATTGAGAGCCGCAAGAGATATACAACAGCCGCTGTTGAGAAGCAATAAGGCAGCCGCCGCTGCTGCTGTTCGTGAACGATGGAAAGAGAAATAGAAGTAAAGGAAGGGGAAGAAAAAAGGAAGGAGGGTTTGGCCACTCCAGTTCTCTTCTCCGGGCAATACATCTGACTTCTTCACCGCACTATCTCTACATGTCCATGTATTCTCCGTAAAGGGATTTTTTTTCCGAAAGGCTCTTTGGTGTGGTGACGAATCAAGTTGGTAAATATGTATCTTCTCTCTTTGCTCTGTATTCCTCAAGTTTTAGATCTAAATTTGAGACGAACATTGTAATCTGTTGATTAGTAGATTTCTCCATCGGGCTTTGACCCCGTGATTTTCCCTCATACATTGTGGAGATTTTCCATGTAAATCTTAGTGTTCTTGTGCTTGTTTATTTTCTATATTATTTTACGTGCCTAGTCCATACGTATAAGTTATTCCACATTTTTTGGCCTGCATCAACCCCTTCTAGGAGTGTTCCAATTACGCGATGCAACGAATCATTAATATGTATATTTGTACTTTTCGCGTCGCTATATAGGTTTTCTTAGTCCTATGAGCTATAAATGCCTAACTTTCACGTAGAAATTATACATATTCCGGTTTTTGTATTTCACGTGTTTTGCTTGGAAAAGAGGGTTAAATGGGTGGGTGGAACTGTTTTTTTTGGTCGTTTTGGGTATGAGAAGACTCACTTTTACCATATGGTGCAAAGAAAACCCAAATCCAATTCAACGGGGCGCGTGTAAACATACCTACGAGCTCATCTTGATGAACTATATTTGGTCACAATGTAGTCGTACTAAACAAATGAAAATATAATTCAAGATATTATTTGGAAATTCAAACTAACGTGAAACATAATAGAAGATAACACTGGATGGATGCAAATTAATGTAGATTATACTCAAGGTAACACTTATATGGTCCATATAATGTTAAATAGCTAATGGATATTACGTGAAGCTTAACAAACTTGTCATTTATCATGAAGACGCCAAATACAAATTAAGATGTTAATTAAAATAATTGCCATTATAATATGTTCTTGTGCATCTATATGAATCTAAAATAAAGAAATATTCAATTATGGTTGTTATTATCACAAATACACAACTATCATCAAGACAAATACACTTTAATAATGAATAAAAAACACTTCACCATGTGTTTCAACATCTCAAATATGGATTTTATACAAGCTTATAATCATGTAGTCAAATGATATTGGTAGTCAAACATTTTTTTATTATAAAGACACAATCTTGTAGCTATACAAATATACAAGCTCTTATTGTTGTTCTCCTTCCTACTTCAATGGGTAAACACTCATGCCCGCAAGTTAGTCCATGATACATGCCTAATGAATGGGTTAGATTGAGTTCCATCCATTTTGGGCACATAATTATATCCAAATCCAGATTAAATGGGCTGATCTATGGGTATTGACGAGTTCATGACCCAATTTGACAAATCTAGAGAAGCGATAAGCATTTCACTCTCCGTAAGTTTATTAAAGATAGTAGATAAAATCCCAATTGGAGATACATTATGCATTTATATTTGAAGTATCAAGTAGGAAAACTACAATGGAAGAACACTTAGATTGTGTTTCTAACATGACAAAAAAATAATAGGGGAAGGAGAGGAAAAAGAGAGAGAAATGTTACTAAAAAAAGTTGAATATAGTTGCATAGATTACAAATCTCTCCACCAAGTGAAGTCCATCAACACCCACGTATATTCATAACTCTACAATTCTATTAACCTTTCCATGACCCTTTGGAACACAATAAGAGATTGCACAATAATACAACCACCACGGAAGCTTTAAAATGCTCCACTGCAACTACCATGAATTAGGGCTTCATTGAATACTAGTCCAATTTACTCATATTTTAGAATCAAATTCCATGTTATAAGCATTATCTTATAAGTCTTAACTCTTAAAATAATTTTTGACTTGTAACCATATAAATCAAAAACATGTATGAACAAGGAAAATTTCATGATATCAATCCAGAAAAATAATGATATTATAGTTAATCTAATTATAAAATATCATTTAAATTCCTTCATCTATCTCATATTTCCACCTATATCAGTATCATGAGGCTCCCTAATCAATGTTTCATTCAGAAGTACATGTCCAAAATAGGCATTACTATATTGACTATTAAATAAATCCCATTCAATGCTTCTATTTGTTATCATTGTCACACTTCATATTTCCTCATCATATAATGTCACTTCACATATGTATTAAGAATTCATGGCAATAAAGAATCATACAGAAAACTCCATATAACCATCGTATAAGTAGTTTATCATTTCCCTAAATTGGGTAGCAATGTTACACATTTCAATTCATTGGAGTTCACTACATATAAATTACTCCATATTTTGATCATCAGGGCAATACAAGAATGAAAATCATACTAATCATTTCATTACTTACTTATTGAGTGAGTCATACATAAGTCTCCAAGAGACCATCAATAAAACTATGCATGAACTGCATATTGTTTCTCTACAAGGAAACAATCTAACTACATTTATCATCCTCTTTCAATGTACGCCATGGTATATATAATCATCCACTTTCATTTGTCAAGCAATGATGATTTTTTTTTTGCTTTTCCACTCCAAGAATAATCCAACTAGGATTAAAACTAGGTTATGAAGTCAATTTGTTATATTTTTTGGATAAGGTAAAATATTACTAGATCAACCAAAAAGGAGTATAGGAGTACAAACCACTTTGTATGCTATACAAGGTCACTTCAGACCCCACATCTGACTGACCTCAGGGTTAACCCTACTAAGGATCCCCAGGTTCGTTTTGCATAACCAAACCAAATTATTTACAAAACCATCAAAATATTGGACTCTGTCCCTTTCTCCTTTCCCATGTGTTCTTCCATTCCTCTCATCCCAAATGTGATAGATGGTGCCCGTCCAAATAAGACCAGCAAAACGCCTCATATGGATGTCTAACCTAGTTAGATACAAAATCCAGGTCATACAATCCTGTATGTTCGAAGGCGGGCTACCACCTCCTTTCAGCTTTAAGCCACATCTAGTCCATAGGTACTTGGTATAATCACTGTGAGATTCACCTTCCAAACTACAAAAGGGGAAAAGTTTGGCATTAACATTGTACCATCTACTAACTCTATCCATTGTAGGTAGCCTACCCAGAATGGTTCTGTACGTGCAAAAGCTCCATTTTGGGCAGTGATTCTTGCTCCACAGAAGTTGATCCCAAGGGACTTGAGGTTGGTTCCGGTTTATCCTCCAAGGGATACCAGCCGCAACTAACCTCCACTCCCCATTCACCCTCATATAATACTATTTATAGTAACTCCACGCCTCCACCATCCTCTGCCAAATTCTAGACCAGGAACCAATTGCCGAGACAGTAGTATCTAATGAAGACCCATACCTCCCCTGCATCTAAGAGCTCCAAATCGAATCAGGCTTCATCAAGAAAGAATGAACCCTTCTCAGTGTAGCTTCAGTCTGAATATCACTGGTGTCCTTTAATCCCAGCCCGCCTCCAACATGAGGCTGCGCAACCTCCGCCTAAGCCACCGCATGATGGCCACCACCCCAAAGAAAACCAGCCATCAAAAACCTGCATTTGTCAAGGATGAACTCAGGGAGCTCTGTTAGCCTACACCAGAACCCCACCTTGCTCGTGAGGACAACTTTGACGAGGACCGCACGGCCCGCCAAAGACACCTTCAGGCCGCTCCAACTCTCCACCTTCATCCGAAGATCATCCAAGAAACCTTGGAAGTCCTTCCCACTTCCCACTCCCCCCAATATAGGTAGGCCCAAGTACTTCATAGGGAAACAACCCAGCTCCAGATGTATCGCCTTCTTAAGCCTCCCTCTCCTGGAATCACAGGATTTGGAGAGGAACGTCTGTGACTTTATGTCACTAATGCGTAAGCTCATAAGGTCAGTGAAGCTTTGTAGAATGGAACTGACTCCCCTGAAGATTTTGGCATGTGCAACCACAAATAACATAAGGTCATCAGTGAAAATCATGTGGCTCAACACCTTAGTGCCCTGCACCTTGAAAGGTCTGATCAAGCCTTCTTCTTCTACTTTTTGTGTAAGGTAAGTGAGATTCTCCATGACGATGGTGAAAAGCAAAGGCGATAATGCCCCCCCTGTCTCAGGCCATTTGAGGAAGTAAACAAGCCTTTCAGGATACCATTAACCAGAATGAAGAATGACGTGGTTTGAATGCATTGTTTAAGGAAGTCAATGAAGCGGCTTGAGAACCCCAACGCCTCCATGGATCTCCACAACCCCTCCCAAGACACATTATCATATGCTTTAGAGAGATCCATCTTTATACATGCCTGCTTGGATCTATTCTTCAACTTGAAGTCTCTCAAAAATTCAGTCTCTAAGAGGACATTGTCCGCAATAGACCGACCATTCACAAAAGCCCCCTGATTAGGTGAGATTATCGTCGGTAGCACCCTTTTCAATCTGCAGGTGAGCAACTTGGAGATGATTTTATAAGTAACCGAACATCAAGCTATGGGCCGAAACTCACTCATGGAGGCAACCCCTTGTTTCTTTGGAATGAGCCTTATAAAAGCGTGATTCACTTGTCTTACCATCCACCCTCCTACAAGGAACCATCTCACTGCCTTGTAAATGTCTATGCCGACAATTTGCCAACAACTCTGAAAGAATTTAATAGTAAAGTTGTATGGTCCCAGGCTTTTAGAGGCTCCAATGGAAAAACCCACCTCCTTAATCTCCTCATCAGACGCCAGCTTCAACAGCTCATAATTCATCTCCCCATTCACCCTCCTATCAAGATTAGACCCCCTAATAGTAGGATTATCCTCAACCCCACAACCATCTCCTCCACTATCTTTTCCTCATCCACAAGCTCACCCTTCTCATTGATCAAGTTATGAATATGGTCACACATATTGTTCCATTTCACCGCGGCATGGTATACTTTAAATTGCAATCTCCATCCTTCAACCATTTAAGCCTACTTCTCTGCCATCCCGAGATCTCATGAGCCTTCTCAAGTTGGACTAACCTTCTACTAGCATTCTCCTCCTCCTCCATAC
Source organism: Alisma plantago-aquatica (assembly GCA_963693085.1). Lineage (NCBI taxonomy): Eukaryota > Viridiplantae > Streptophyta > Magnoliopsida > Alismatales > Alismataceae > Alisma > Alisma plantago-aquatica. The sequence continues at coordinate 658,890,729 of OY856414.1, forward strand.
ACTGTTGGTTCATAGGATTATATCTCAGACTAGTAGCTTTTTTTTATCAAACTCCTCTCTGGCTATCTTAATAAGATTAGGAAGATCCACCAAATTTTTAGACCAGGCTTTAAGATCAACTTTGACCCTTTTGAGTTTCTTAGTCACCACAAACAGAGGATTTCCATCCACCCTTCCCTCCCAAGCCTGCTTGATGACTCCCTCAAAGGAAGGCCAGGATAACGAATGATTAAGAAACCTAAACAACCGATTAGGTTGAATATGTGTCCATAGTTGAATTTCCATCCATGAGTGGTCATTGATTGGATGACCACCCAGCTTGAGCGCTGCCTTAGATAAAATCTCAAGCCACTTTTCATTCACCAATCCACGATCCAGGTTGCTGGAAATCCTTTTCAAGAGAACTCTTTTATTGTGCCAAGTAATCAAACCGCCTTTCATGTTAGGTTCAAATAACCCCACATCATCCACAACCTCATTGAACCTCCTCAAAATGGACTCCGGGATAGGCAAGCCACCCCACTTCTCTCTAGCCTTCCTCACCTGATTAAAGTCCCCAACCACTAATTGAGGTAGGTCCTGCTGCATAGATTCAATCAGGGTGTTCCAAAGCCTCCTCCTATCCATCTCCACATAAGAGCCGTAGACTGCAGACAAGACACAATGAAATCCACCAGTGTTGATGCAGCTCGTAGTAATCAATTGATCACTTTCAAATATCATCTATGCATCCCACACAACTGGATTCCAACCCACCGCAATCCTACCACCTTCAATGCTACTTAAATTCGAGCAGCACTGCCAACCAACTGGGAACAGACCATAAACACAGTCAACCACCTCACGTTGAATCCTTGTTTTGAAACACACCACCATCGATGCCTTACTATCCTGAATGATGTGCCTGAGGGTGGCTTGCTTCCCAGACCGAGAAGCCCCCCTCACATTCCAGACTAGTATGGTCATCGGGACTTCCTTTCAACTCCCCCTTTTATAGGGAAGTATCCACGACCTCTCGCTCTTCCTCTACCTCTACCACTACCTCACCCTCCACCTTCAGGCACCCTACTACTCCTCTTGTTGATTCTACTGGAACTCCTCACCACCACTTCCTCCAACTCCTGGTCTTTAAGAACCTAGAAGGGATTTCCAGAGTCCCCAAGGAAATCTCCCTCCTCTAGCGCTCCAGCTACCAAGGTTTCATCCACCCTCGCAGTCCCCTCGCCCTCATCCGGGCTGACGACTGCCACATGCACTTCACCAACAACCCCACCAGCCTCCACCGCCTGGTTTCCTCTAGGATAGCCGCTTCTTCCACCTCCTCCACACAAGCCTGTACCAAACCGTTCAACTCGTATGATGTGCCTATGACAATAGAGAATGAGAGTTTCAGGGCTGATCTTGTAGTTCTTGAGATGACTGACTTTGACTTAATCTTGGGTATGGATTGGTTAGATCATAATGATGCTTGTGTTAAATGCAAAGAGAAGAAGGTTCTTATAGGGCCTATTTCAAAGCCTAGAATAATCATTAGATGTGAGACAAAAAGATAGTCATCAAGTGATTTCAGCTTTAAAGGCTCACAAAATGTAAATTAATGGTTGTAAGGCTTTTCTGGCTAGTGTAGTGAAGACTGACTCTCCTGTTGCTAAGCTTGAGGAGTTGAATATAGTGAAGGATTTTGCTGATGTTTTCTTGAAGATCTCCATGGTTTGCCTCCATTTAGAGAAGTTGATTTCTCTATTGATATCTTTCTTGGGACTGCTCCTATATACAACCCACCTTTATGGATGGCCCCTGCTAAATTGCTAGAGCTAAAGCAACAATTGCAAGAACTTATGGATAATGGTTTTATCCGACCCAGTGTGTCCCCTTGGGGAGATCCTATACTCTTTGTGAAGAATAAGGACATACCTTTACGACTCTGTGTTTATTGTAGGTTGTTGAATCAAGTCACGGTGAAAAATAAATATCCTCTTCCTCGTATTGATGATTTGTTTGACTAACTACTATATGCTTCTATTTTCTCAAAGATTGACTTGAGGTCAGGATATCATCAACTCAGTATCTCTGAACAAGACATTCCTAAGACTGCTTTCCGAACAAGATATGGGCACTATGAATATTGTGTTATGCCTTTTGGGTTAACCAATGCCCCTGATGCATTCATGGATCTGATGAATCGAGTATTTCAGCCTCACCTTGATCAATTTGTGATTGTCTTTGTAGATGACATTCTAGTTTTCCCTTCGAACAAAGAGCAACACAGAGAACACTTACGGACGATGCTTCAAATTTTGAGATACAACAAGCTTTATGCAAAATTCTCTAAATGTGATTTCTGGCTAGACAAAGTTATGTTCTTAGGACATGTTATTTCTAAAGAGGGTATATCTGTTGATCCTGCCCTAGTTAAATTTGTGATGGACTGGGACATGCCCAAGACAATGACAGAGATCAAGAGTTTTTTGGGAATGGATGGTTACTATAGGAGGTTTATTGAGAACTTCTCCAGTATAGCTTTTCCATTGACTAATCTGACAAAGAAGGGTGTTAAGTTCCTCTGGACACAAAAGTGTGAAGATAGTTTTCTGGAGTTAAAGAAGAGACTAACTACAGTGCCAATGCTTACCCTTCCCAATGGCAGCGGTGGTTTTAAAATTTATATTGATGCCTTTGGTACTGGTTTGGGTTGTGTTTTGATGCAGCATGGTAAGGTGGTAGCTTATGCCTCTCAACAACTGAAAATCGTGAGAAGAATTACCCCACACATGACTTAGAGTTGGCTGTTGTGGTACATGCTCGTAAGATATGGCGTCATTATCTTTATGGGGAGCAATTTTAAGTATTTTTTTATCACAAAAGCTTGAAATATATCTTTTCTCAGAAGGAATATGAAACAACGTCGTTGGTTGGAATTCCTAAGAGATTATGATTTCTCAATTAATTACCATCCAGGAAAAGCCAACATTGTGGCAGGTGCTCTTAGCAGGAAACTCACTGGTACAATGGCTAATCTGATGATCCAGGAATGGAAGCTACTAGAAGATGTTACTCAGTCACGACCATCTATCAAAGGTCCAAAGAAGATAGCTATGACGTGTTTGATAGCACAATTTGACCTAATAAAGAGGATTATGGAGTTCCAAGTTGAATACGCTCAAAGAGAGAAAATGATGAAGGCAGTTGAGGACGAAGGATCTCATTTTTCTATAGAAGCAGATGGGAGTATAAGATTTATGGGACGTCTTTGGGTGCCTAATACTTCAAACATGAGAGAGGAAGTAATGAAGAATGCTCACATGACAAGATTCTCTATCCATCCAGGAAGAAAAAAGATGTTCAAAGACCTAAAGCAAAGTTTTTGGTGGCCATGAATGAAAAGGGACATAGTTGATTTTGTCGTCAGATGTCTGGTTTGCCAACAGGTGAAGATTGAACATCAAAGACCTGTCAAATTACTACAATCTTTGGAGATACCTGAATGGAAATGGGACTTTATAGTGACAGATTTTGTGGTTGGGTTTCCTAAAACAAAGAAGTAAAATGACTGTATATGGATTCTTGTGGACAAATTGACAAAGACTGCACAATTTCTTGCCATGAAAGTGGGTCAATCTATTAATAGTCTAGCCAATATGTACATTGATGAAATCTTGAGGCTTCATGGTGTCCAAAAATCTATTGTTTCTGATATAGATCCACGTTTTACCTCCTACTTTTGGGAAAGCTTGCGAAAATCTTTGGGAACAAAACTGAAATTCAGCACAGCCTTTCATCCACAAACTGATGGGCAATCTGAAAGGACGATACAAACTTTAGAGGATATGTTGAGAGCTTGTGTTCTATCATGGAAGGGCATCTGGGATGAACATTTACCTCTGGGGGAGTTTTCTTATAATAATAGCTATCACGCAAGCATTGGCATGTCACCGTATGAAGCTCTATATGGGCAACCATGTAGATCACTAGTGTGTTGGAGTGATGTGGTAGAAAGAAAGTTGATAGGACCTATCATTATTCAAGAATGTGTTGATAAGGTTGATTTGATTAGAGAAATGTTGAACACATCCCAGTAGACAGAAGAGTTATGCTGACAAAAGAAGAAGGGAGTTGATCTTTGAAGTTGGGGACCACGTTTTTCTAAAGACGTCTCCAACTAAGGGAGTATTGCGTTCTGGTAAGAAAGGAAAGCTTAGTCCAAGGTATATTGGAACTTTTGAGATCTTGGAGCGATATGGAGACTCTGCTTACAAGCTTGCCTTGCCACCAACTTACTCGAATATCCATGATGTTTCATGTTTCAATGTTAAGGAAGTATATTCATGACCTATCCCATGTTATTAGCATTGATGTACCAGAAGTCCTCCATGACATGAATTATGAAGAAAGACCAATGCGTATAGTGGATCAGTGAGCTCACTAACTGAAAAGACGTATTGTTCCTATGGTGAAAGTGGGCTGGTAACATCATAGTGATGAAGAGTATACATGGGAGCTCAAGTTAGATATGAGGGACAAGTACCCTCACCTTTTTGGTAAGTCTTTTAGTTTTGTGTTTTATTTTCAAGGATGAAAATTTTCTTTTTTTTGGGGTGGGGGAGGATGTAATCCCCACCGAGTCAGGAATCCGGGTGGGTTTGGGAATCCAAATCAGACACTGACTCTAATCACCTAATCTTCTATTCACTAAATGAAAAGCCTGTCTTTTTCCCTATAAATATCCAGTTGGAATTGAAAGCAGTAATCGGGGGCTAGAGACGGCGCAAGCTTGGGGAAGGCACAAGAAACGAAGCACAACAGGATGACGATCCTAGGCTTCAAGCTTCCATAGATCTCTTTACCTTCTCGGTTAGGCACATCCTTTCAAGGTATGCAGTCGGATCCATGGCCAAGGCTTTTGATTTGACTGTACCCCATGAATCAATTTATTGTGTCCTACTATTTATGTTGCCATAGTAGAACCTATTGATTATATAATTGTGTTAATGTCTGTGTAATATGTTATACATTCATGGTTCAATATAATCTAAGAACAAAGAAAGATCCTTTTTGTTAAAGTCTCACCTTTGTTTAATGGACATGATCGTATGAAACCTGTCTTATAAACTATTTGTTTTAAGATAGTTGTTGCCGGAATACATGGATCCTATGTGAGGCTTAATATATAGAACAATCTTCATGATGTCACTGTCTATATACATGTATAAATTTTATCAAATTACGACTCTGTTACTGTGTTCTAAATCATGATATATGGTGGATAAAAATGTTGATTTTGTTAATCTCATTCACAAATATGTACTACCTTTTATATACCAACTGCCTTATCCAAATCATAATGAATCTAGTTTGAAAATGAGCATACATAGATCTAACTCCTATCTAAAAATGGAAAAATAAATATTGTATTAAAGGTGAGGCATATCTTAAACTATGTTGCTCTGTTGTGAGAAAATATGGGATAACAAACAAGATGGAAACAAAAATAGATTGTGCTTGTACTGCATGATCATATGAATGATTATGACCACACTGTATACTGCTTTTAGGACCTTGTCTTATGATCAATTGTTGACGTTCATCCCATGATACCAATATGCCACTTTGTGGTAACTGTGCCCAACCTTGGGTAATGAAATTTAGGAGCTTTGCCCGCCTCAGGTTGACTGAAATATCTAGGTGACAAAATCCATTGGTTGACTGATTACTGACTGACTGCACCCTCGTGGTGTGATTGACTGACTGCACCCTCGTGGTGTGACTATTTACTGACTGTACCCCCATGGAATGGCTACAACCTTTGGTTACTTTGTCACTCAAGATTTATTGAATGCATCTTGATGCATATTTTGCGTGACTGTTAAAAAATAATGAAATTGATTATCATGCCGACGATGTTAGCTATTGCTTATACTACATGAATTTACTGGTTAGACTATCTCTTTACGTATCTTTCACTTTTGTGGTTGCATACATGACTGAGAACTTTTCCCCTGCATCTAGATCCTACGGTTACCTAGTTGATATTGGTTGATGGCCGGCATGATGATCCTTCTGGCACAGATTATGAACACTTGAAACCGGCTCATGGATTTTATTTTGATACGATATTTTGTTCTTTCTTTTAGATTTAGAATATATGTCATTTTGTTTCTATTAAAAGAACAATGCATGGTCTATGTTTTTATTTCTTATGAAACCTTGTTAATTTGGTGAATTTTACTTACCGGTAAAGATATTCTCTTTATGACGGATTCTCATACTGAGGGAGTGTTTTCGCCCTAATTAGACTGATTTTCTTATACTTCCGCATGTGTTTTTCAATTGTACTTTTGGGGCGTTACACAATCACTCACCGAGTTATGCTCCCCACCCTCCACCTCTATACAATCCTCTTTTCATATGATGCCAGACTTAGAGCTATTGGTGTTGGCTGTTAAATCAAATAATTGGCAGTCAAATTATACTTCTATAAGTAGGGGAAGGGATGCACAGTGTCCCTGTTTCTGGTCACACCCTGGCTCAGAGGAACGCAGCTAAGGGTCTGACTGGTTTGGTGTAAAATGTCCTAAAAATACTGGAAGTCAAGGTCCCTTTATAATTTTACTTGGTTCGGTGTAAGTCCCAAAATTGAGTTTCCTAGTTTTCACTGGACTTCCAACAATATATATAGGTTGAAGTTCTGGACTTCCGAAAGAAATCCGTCTGAAAACGAGTTACGTTGCGGTTTCATCTTGCCCTCTTCGCGTGACCTGAGAAGACCAAACGCCACGACATCATCTCCGTCCTGTTCATCTTGCCCTCTTCGCGCGACCTGAGAAGACCAAACGCCACAACATCGTCTCCGTCCTGATGCGTGACCACGATTTCTCATTGGCCTGATGTTGAACGGGACCTATTCCCATGCAAACAAGAGCAAGCACATCAGCCCTTTATTTGATTCCCAAAACCAGCGCCGACGGCCTGCCATCTATTTTTCTATTCACGTTTTGAGGAGCTCCAAAGATTAGACGACGATATCTTTTGCTATTGTGTTTTTCAGACTTGTCGGAGGATTAGATATGAACGGAGACCTAGAACTGAACGGCCTACTAGTGTTTAAATGGACATTGACAGAGGTTTAGAACTATGGAGATCTGCTTCAGATATTAAATGGCGATTGATAGGAGAAGCCTATTTCCATATTATCATCTATCAAACCAATCACCTATAATTCATTTTCCTGAAACTCAATTTCAGTTGTAGAAAAATGAGTTCCAAGAAAATGTTACTTACTCTAAACCAGTCAGACCCTAAGGCCAAACGCCCAAGGAATTGTATGCTAATATTGGCAGGGCGGTGCCCCCGCCTAACGACGTCTGCTATCCTTGGCTCGTGTGGGATTGGCTGTTGTTGCTGTGACGTAGATGTATCTAAACCGTCTTCTGTCATGTCCAACCCATTGGCGGAGCTACATAAAGACCAGGTGAGGCCGGTGCCTCACCCACCTTTTGAGATAGAATAAAAATTGGCTAATTGGAAGTGAGATAGAATCAAATTGACTAATTGGAAGGAAGTTTTAATGCATGGTGCTCATTTGCCAAGCATTTATACTGCAGAAACGTCACCAGAAATTTCACCAGACTGTTTCTTATTTAACCTACCATTCGAACTTGTAAACAGGTGCTGAATGCCGATGTCATATGCGTAATGCGTTCGTTCAAAACTTGGATTTGACTCAATGGGGAGGAGGATGAGTGACATTGATGTGAAGGAATTAATAAATACGTATTCTAAAAGGTAGACAGAGACGAATTAATAAGTGATTCGTAAAGTCTATTTGAATTAAATTTAAAAAAAATATTAGTCATACACTCGAGTCAGTCCTCTTCGAGCCAAAACGGAATCACACCCAACATTTTGACAATTAATCGTTGAGGATAATGGCCACTTAACTAGCTCTAAACATGTAGTGATTGCTATGTGTAGCTGTAAGACTTCGGCATTAAGAATCAAAGTGCCAAATCCACCACTTAACTAGCTCTAAACATGTAGTGATTGCTATACGTAGCTGTAAGACTTTTGCATTAAGAACCAAGGTACCATATCCACCTATCCTTCCGCAAGAACATCCATATAAAATAATATCAACTTGATATCTATATTTCATTGAAATATTTTTAAGCTTTGTGCTTTGATTTTCATCGACAGTAGGGCCTCTTGACAATAAGGATTGAACTCTACTTAATTGGCCTCTAAAGGCAAAGTCATGTTTCCCCCTTCATAGACATTGACACACTAAAAAAGAATGCATTTGGCATGTCAGGCTTCTGGTGATAATTACTCCTATCAAACCATTTGCTATATGTGTGCCTCACCCACTTTAAGATCCTGGCTCCGCGAGTCCAACCTGTGTCCCTCCGCATCATCAGACGCTGGCCACTGACGTATATAATTGAAGAACAGTTAAATAAAAATGTAAATCACTCTATTAACTTTTTTATTTTCATAAAAAAATATTTAATCAAATAATTCATACAAATATTATTATGAAAAAATAGAAGATAGATGGGGAACAAGTTCCACTGCCAATTCTTTTTGGATATCAAAATCAGTCCTGTGAAATCCTACATCCATAGACTTAGGAGTCATAACATTATTACGCATAAAGCTTGCCTTTTACTGTGCTTTTGTTCAGTGTTGCGTAATTGAGGAACAAAATCTACCTTCTTGACAAGAAGTGTCCAAGACTAAAGAAGCATTTATGCTACGACGTATATATTCTTTGCTAGTGATGGATCATGACTTGCTTCTTTATCTCTCTACCTTGAAAAAATGAGTCTGAATGTACGGTGGGTATGCAATTACCTTGAAATGTATCCTCTAGAGGTATTATGTAGCTTTGCAAGAAGATGGGTAGGAGCTTCTTCGGCTTCTTTAGGACAACTACAAACTTTGCAAGGATGAGTATAAAAATAATTGGGAATACCGTAAGGCCCAACAAATGAAAGTTACTCTATGAATATTTAGTGTATCAACCAAGCCTTCCGCGTTCCCATAAAAAATATACAAGTAGCATCCATATCTAAAGTTGGAACCATGTGTATAATAAAATTCACTAAACACTTATGAAGGAAAAAATAGATGTTTCACGTTCTAATAAAACTGCAATTCTAAAATATCATGTAAAATATTATTTAATATTGGCATACTCCCCATGATATACAATATATTATAACAAATATATACATTCCTTATGACAATTAAGACAAGCTAGTTGGTAGTCTCAATCTTAGCATTAATTGTATGTGTACCTTGGAAGCGCAAACACTTCCCGAGAGTTGCCGTGGCTCCAGCACGTGTTGGACACGGACACGCCATGGACACGCGGTAGACACGGCAGCGGCGTGTTCAGTTTTCTTAATAAAAAAATTAGAGGTGGACTCGGCCCGGCCACAGATTAGACAACGGCCGACTGACTGTAAGTTAACAAAACAAAAAAACAAAAACCCTCCCAATCTAATGCTTGGCTCCCGACCCGTTTCCCTCCCAACGCTTTTCATTTCCCCGCTCACGACTCCTCCAGCCCTGGCCTTCTCTTGTACTCTCTCACCAAGCAGCAAGAGCTGCCATCGCCTCTGTGAAGAGCAGCCGTTGCGGTTGGAGCCGTCATAGCCCGACGCGAAGCCGCCGTCGCCCTACGTGGGGCCGCCGCGCTAGCAGCAACATTGCAAGCAGTAGCAGTAGTGAGAGGAGCTAGGAACTTCAGCAGCCGTCGCCACGTGAGGTTGAAGCAGCACCGCCGCCGCCGCATGAGCTTGGAACAGCAGCAGCCAGCCGCCGTCAGTGCTTGGAGCAGAAGCCGCCGCAGGTACTCCTTCCATCCTCTTCCTCCGCTTCCTTCCCGCTTTCTCTTCTCCCCTTTATCTCCTTTCACACCTTCTTCCTCCTCCAGTCCTTGTTTTCTTCTTCCTCCCTCCTTTTATATCTTCACTTTGCTGCTCCACGAAAGTCCAATCTCCCTGCACAATTTCTCCCCCTTCATTTTTGCTTCATCCCCTTCCATTCATCTTCCTCAATTACCTATTTCTAGTCCAATTTCTCCTCCATTTCCCCTTCCTCCAGCCATTTACAGTCATACAGTACCCCACATTTTCCCTTTCCACTTCCCATTTCATCTTCTCCCTTTCCACTTCCCGTTCCATCTTCTCGCTTTCCCCTTCATTTCATTTTTTCTCTGTCCATTTTCCTTTCCTGTCGCTCCCCTTCTTCTTCTTGATTTCTATTTTTCCTGTCTGATTTATCCTCCTCCCTTCCCTCCCTCATTCTCCCCCCTTCACGATTTTACATGCCCTGTTACAATATTTTCCTGCCCTATTCCTCCTCTCTTAATTTCACAAAACAACTACACGCACACCCCATCCAATCATCCTCCTCCATGCCTAATCTTCTTAGTTTTTTACTGTCATCCTCCAGTTAATTAGAATGTTATAAATTAGTTGCAACTTGAACTTGAATGCTCTGAATTTAGTGTGATCCTCTTTTGTCAATTAGATTTGTGGTGTTACCTCTTGTTATTGTTAATTAGAAGCATATAATTTAGAATTTAGCTGAAATTCATATATGATCATTATCATGTATACATTATTATGGAGTTTCATTTATCTGAATTGTCTCTATCTGTTTCCTGATCATGTTTATGCATAGATTGTCATTACATGAATGTTGAATCTGTATACAATTATATATTATAGACACATATTTGAATGAAGATTATATATATATATGTATATGTATATATGTATATATATATATATATATATATGAAAATCGCCGTGTCCGTGTCTTATATTTTTGAAAATTGTTGTTGACCGTGTCCGTGCTTCCTAGATGTGTACTAATTATGTATTATAAAGAAAGAGCATATATCACCTAAATCATGTAATCCCTCTAATTTTTGAATTTTCTTTCATATTTTTATATGCCTTCTACAATTTATAATGGCTTCACAAGCTTTCATGCCTTTTTGAGAAATAGTAATCATTTTTTTTTAAATGGAGGTCAAATTGGGAAAAGATTTAGGTAATACGTTCTATGAATTGCCAAAGGATCCATGATTTTAAAGGGAGGGCATACGGTGACTTAAATAGGATATGTAGTCCTTGATTGGATTGTACTTGGTCTAATTTTGATCAAATGAGGTGTGACTAGATTTCCTACACCCCTTCATGCAAAAAATAACCAAACCAGAACAAGTTGAGGTTAAAAGATGAGCGAGGAGCTTAGGTCCCATTGTTAACAAAATTAGATTTTTTTTTGTAACCATCCAAGCTAGCAAATCGAAAGGCAAACACACACGTGACGCAACACGTATTCTTTTTTTTTAGGGTCATAGAAGACTTGTTTAATCGTGTTTATTACGTTTATTGAGCATTTATTTGCTTTTTATACACAACTCGAGTCTCTAACGCGTTTGATAAGTTTTTTTGGCATTTTAAAAAAGTATACATAACTCCTGCCTCTTTAGGGGTTTAGTATATGTTTTTTTTCTTTCCATAGGGTTTTTGCACAACCTTATTCGTCGACCCCTCAACCCCTAGACCGACTGAGGAGCCAGGAGGTAATAATCCCGCGGCGAAGAAGCCTGTCAGAGTATCGGTAGCTGCTTCCATCTCGGCGGCGGCGACCCTTGCCGGCAGTGACCTGTGGTAGTTTGTTGGCTGCTACTCTCTGTGACGGCTGCTCTAGGTGGCTACCGGTACTTTCTCCTTTCCTTTCCTCCTTGCTTCTTCCCCTTCTTCATCCTTCATCATCCTCTCTTCCTCCCCGCTTTTATCTTCTTCTTCTCCTTCCTCCTCCATTGTCCTATCTTCCTGTACAAGTTTTCACTCTTCCTAGTACCTCGTCGTTGCTTCCACTTCTCCCATACTTCCTCCTCCACCGTCTCCTCTACCTGTACATATTCCCCCCTCCCCCTCTTCCACCCTTGCTTCCTCCCCCTCTTCCCTTCTTCACCCATCGTCCTATTGCTGCCTCCCGTTGTTCCTCCTCCATCGTCCCCTCTTCTCCCTGTTCTTACTGCCCATTTTCTTCCCCGATTTCCTATCTCTTGCTGCTTCATTTTCTTCCTCCTTGCTTCCTTGATTCTCCTCCTCCCTATTCTTACTGCTCTATTTATCCCTCTCTACTTCCCTATTTCATCTAATGTCCCCTTCTTCCTCCATCATCCCCTCTTTTCCCTATTCTTCTTGCTGCTTACATTTCTTCCCCTCTATTTCCCTGTTACCTCCACTTCCTTCCTGGCTTCACTCGATTTTCCTTCTTCAATTGCTCTGCTTCTATTTCTTTCCCTCTGCACTATTACCCCTATCTGCTTCCATTTTCCTCCTGATTTCCAATGCAATATGTATCTCCGTATCCTCTCTCCAATATCTTCATTTAGTTTGACCCAATCCCGTGGTTCCACTTCTTCCTCTTCATCCATTTTCCAACATCAAAATTTATGTTTTATTTTTTGTCAGCATTTCAAATCAAGTTAAATCGCCCACTATGACCTGCCATGTTCTTGTATTATTTTTTGTTCTTTGTTGCTTTTATTCGAAATCACAATTAGTCATTAGTTATGAACTTTGTCATCTAATTTAGATTAATTTGCCACTCTTGACCACTTCCACATTGCAAATATTGGAGGTCATCAATTTGATCTTCAATCTGTATCCATTCTTTCCCGAATAGTTGGCCGCACATTTAGCATACACTATCCATTTTTTATCCCAAATTTGTGCATAATTCTCGATTACCATTTTTTTCGGCCAACATATACCGAATTTGTGACCATGCTCATGTGCACGAACACAAAGGTTCCAAAGGTTTGTTCGAGGAGCCCTAGAGTTAGGGCAGGGCTTTGTTGGGAAACATGGCAGTGTGTAGCTTTGGGAAATACAAATTTCCTGAAAACATGATGTATGGAACTCTCCTTCATGTTCCAGAGTTACTTCTAGAATGTTTGGAGGTGAAAAGTGAAGTCAAGGTTGAGTAGTCCCAACCTAATGGGAGAAACTCTTTGCTGAAGAAGACATGACAAAAAGGGGACAAGGGTGATCTAGCATTTGCTATGCTCAAGATTTGTGGGAACCCATCTCAGGGAACTCATGTTTCTGCAAAGGGTTGGCTTAGGGTGCTTGAGGTTGTCCAAGAACTCCTCTAATGCATATTTCTCCGATGAGATGGGGGGGTGTTTGTCCATATGGGGAACCCTATGATCAGTTGCATGTGCCACCAATGGTCACTAATGGTACGTTGAGCAGTCTATTAAGGTGAATTTGTGAGAAAAGAAAAATGTTTTAATTATTATGCAAAAAGTTGAGGAGGTAAGAGAGAGTTGGTCACCGGAGCCAAACATGTAGTTAGGTTCCTTCAAAATGGGTAGGAAATTTAGAAAGGAACATCAAAGGATTTCATTGCCTTAATTAGGTGAATACCTAGATAAGACCTAGGGAGGTCTAGACAATATTATTGTCACTAGTCGCCTATTGGGGTTTTGTCAAGAGGTTGTGAAGCTCTAGATTTGTTATGAGATGTCTGTCTTGGTTGGTGAGGGGAAATGAAGCTAGGGATAACATTATCTACGTGATTAGTGTTGTAGGCTTTCATGAATATCTCATTGATGGGCTTTTACAAGGAAAACTTTAATGAGGTCAACCATTGAAATTAACACATTGAACATTGGATGTGAAGCTAACAATGACTCCTGCAACTCATTAAACTGCAATGCTATGTGGACATGTATTACTTTTTTTAACATGTATTGCTTGATTGTGATTGAAGGAACATGACTCATGATCACTTAAACACCAATGGGTCATACATATAAGCTCATTGTTGTTTCAAGATGAGATTCTTTGTAAGACACATAGCCATCCAACTATATATGACTCGATCCATGGTTGGCCATATAATTAACTTTTGATGCTTAGAGAGCTAGAATATTTGGGATGTCAAACTATTCTTTTTAGAATCTATCTAGGCTAGATCCTTTGCTATAAATATCTGAATTTTTTTTTCTTGTGCATCTTGTCTGTTGGGTAAACAAACGCGGTCTGTATTTCCTGCTAACAAAGAAATTGGTTCTAAAGCACTTTTTGATATTGTTCATGTGGACATTTGGGGATCATGTTCTGTTCCTAGTCACTCTGGATTTAAATACTTTCTGACTTTTATTGATGATTATTCCCGAGCTACTTGGCTTTTTCTATTGAAGGATCGCAACACTTTTTTGGACAATATTGGTATTTTCTTTTTTGAAATACATACCTAGTTCAACAAACCCATTAAGATTTTACGTATTGATAATGCTCTTGAGTTCATGCAAAAATCTGTCACATCTTTTTGTTCTGTTCGTGGCACCATCCATCAAACTACTTGCCCTATACTTCACAACAGAATGGCGTTGCTGAATGTAAAAATCGCCACCTGTTAGAGGTTGCTCGCACTCTGCTTCTTCATTATAAAGTACCTCCAATTCCTATTGCCTCTATACAATCCTTATTGTTATTGTTGTTTTTTGAAGAGGAGTAAAGGGGGATTGGGGTTATTTCACCATTTAGTACGCATACATAGTATATACTTATAGTATATCACAATTGCATTGCATTTTCCTAATATTTGCTATTCAAATTATTAAATACTTATGGGATGCATGCTTTTTTAGTTTTTGCAATGTGAACGACATGTATCCTAGTGGTGGTTTATTAGACAATGAGGGTGCTAGGAAGCCAACCACACCAACAAATAATGATTTAGCTTCGAAACATTGCACTCGTGTTTTTGGGACCAATGAAATGATTGACTTTTGAGTCAATATCAACAACAAACTATCAATCTAAGTAAAATGTGTGGGGATGCCCTACATATTCAATATTTGATAGTATAACACAAATAATTACATGCATGCATATAGCTCATACTTGCAAAATTGCATAACTTTTATCCTACATTTTCTCATTGAAACCCTTCATCGGAATCCTCAAGAAATAGGATAGATCCCTTACCTCCCACATGAACGACCACCCCAACCTACCCCCACATAAAATTTTATTGCATAAAACGATGCATTTAGGTGTAGAGATCACGCTTGTAAAATTTTATAAATTAATTCATTCATTTTGGTGTTAAAACTGGCATAGTTGCATCTATCAAAATTTTCGTCGAAATTTCAAAAAAAAATCGGTTTCCATGTTGTAGAAACGGTGTCGAAATCAGATACTTCGTTCCTTGCTTGAAATACTTATTGTAACAATTGGTACCATATGTTCTTATACTTCTCTAGTGTCATTAATGTCTAATTAGGAGCAATTGGCTTCCTGGATAGTGCCATCTCTCCCCTAGACTTGCTTTTGGTCTTATAGCATGTGACTTGCCTGATTTCTACCACGAGGCAAGCTACTCTGGGAGGAAGAATTCTTTGAAGTTGGAGCTAGATTCTGATGATATACTTTCAATAGTGAGAAGGATTTCTACTGATAGTCTGTGATGAAACTTGAGTACTTGATTTGTTATTCTTGAGGGTGTTCCTCTCCCCCCCTGAGGTGCACCCCCACAACTTTAGTGGACCTTGTTGTGGAGGAATGAGTGCTTGTTACGCTGTAGCCAGTGTGCTGATTCTTCGCAAGCGCAGGTCGAGATGTAGCTTGAAACGATAATGTCACCACATGGCACTACTTCATGTCCTTCCATGTTGATGGGCCAGGACCAAGGAACAAGGTAGCCAATACCAATGCCATTTTGATAGCCTAGAAATAGGTATCTACCAGTGTACTGAAAAGAATTTTGGTAATGCAATCCTAGATGTTTTGACGCCATAATGAACGAATTGAATCATGAAATTTTACACGTGTGATATCTATAGCTAAATGCATCAATATATGCAATGAAATTCTATATTGGGTATGTGTGTGCAAATGATCGAAAATGGAACAAACTAGTTAAACTTACCTTGATTTGGGTTGATTTGAGTTGTCTTCAAAAATCATCCAACTGCACCTTTTCTCCTCCCAAGTAGAAAAAACAACCATTCTTGCAAAAACAGGTAACACGTTTGTATACCACTAGTTTCGGTCAATATACTGCCAGTTTCGGTCGGTATACCGCCAATTTCGGTTGGCATACCTCCAGTTTCAATTAGATTTGTGATTAAATGTTGCATTTTGCACCGAAACCACCGAGACTTAGTGGTATTGGCATTTTACTTGTCGGTATATTGATATTTGCTAGCTTATCATTGCACGGGTGCGTTTATGTATCCAATGGCATCGGTATTAGTTTTTCAAGCGGTTGATATTTCCTTCCTTGGTCAGAACTCCCCATGGGGTGGGGTTTATCACTTCCCTTTTGAGATGTATTGATGATGTTGACATTGATAGGCCGGGCATTCACATCCTTGATCATTGGAGTCCGTTGTTGATTTGTAGTTTCAATCCCCTTCTCCTTGCCGTTGACTTCTTTTAGGTAGTTGATGTCACCGTGTTACCGTGCTGTTGGACGACAAGGAATAGCATGATAACTGTCTGCATTCTAGTACAAGTTTGATAGACTGTATTGGGAGATGAGGGGCCACTAAACGAGAAGGGAGATGGTGCCATAGGTGAGTGCCTAAGCGCGCCTAGGCGGCCGCCTAAGCGGCAAGGCATCCCAAGGGGGTGGGGTGCGCCTTGACCTATGCCTTGACCAATATGTCGCCTTTAGTTTTTTTACGAACCCTTGACCTTATATATAGGTATTTATATGCTAAACACATGTTCTAAAATAGGAATAAAGTATATGTATCTATGTTTTTTGTACAATATCATTATTTTCAGGATAATACTCTTGATATTTGTATAAATGTTTTTCTGGGTAGTTGGTTAAATCTGATCTCGATGTTAAGGTATTTTCTTCCACTGTTTAGCTAGCCAATTGCAATATAAATACAAGTACTACTTATACCAAATCCTATCTTGCCTGTCTTAGGAACTTCAAGCAGCCATATTAGCTGCAAAAGATATTTATATAAGCTGAAAGTAACCCTATATTATGACAATTATCTACTGAAACAAAACTATCTACTGCTACCTTAATCCCTCAATTCTAAAACTGATGTATAATGGATTACATAATTTATATAAGAGTCAGTTTTTTGTATAATTGGAAAATCAAATATCCCTATTACCACAATTACGTCTGTTGACGGAACGGAAAAGTTATGTAAACGGGAAAGCGGCGATCTGCTGTGTTGCGCAAGGCAACGTTGGAGTTCCCAATAGGGCTCTCCTCTTTATTTATATAAAGGGGTAAATTGCACATAGGTACAACAGTAATGTAAAATAAAAAATAAATACATAAAGAAAGATATATTAACACTCCCCCTCAAGCTGGAGTGTACACATTGTGAATGCCCAACTTGTCACATAAATTCTGGAACACTGCTGGACCCAATGGCTTTGTCAAGATATCAGCTAATTGATCCTCAGACTTGACATATGGTGTCACAACATTGCCATTCTTTATCTGATCTCTGATGAAGTGACAATCAACTTCTATATGCTTTGTACGCTCATGAAAGAAAGGATTCCTGGCAATATGTATAGCAGATTGATTGTCACACTTGAGTGTCATGGGAGATTGAATCAAAATCTTCAACTCAGATAAGACAGATTTGATCCATTATAATTCACAGCATGCATGTGCCATAGCACGGTACTCAGCTTCAGTACTAGACCGCGCTACCACCTGTTGTTTCTTGCTTTTCCAAGTGATCAAATGGTCACCAAGGAAAGTGCAGTAGCCAGAAGTAGATCTTCTATCAATTTGATTGCCAGCCCAATCTGCATCTGCATAACCTGTAAGAACCAAAGGTGATGAGGAATTCTTTGGTTTGTAGTAAGTGATTCCCTTTCGAGGAGCACTTTTCAGATATCTCAGAATCCTGCATACAACTGTCCAGTGTGACTGTCGTGGTGTGCACATATGTTGACTCACCACTCCTACAGCAAAAGAAATATCGGGTCTTGTCACAGTTAGATAGATTAACTTCCAAACTATTTTCCTATAGTGTCCTGGATCTGAATACTCAGTGTCATCATCCATCTCCTTGGTGTGATAATCCATAGGAGTGGATACTGGCTTAGAGTCAGTCATGCCTATTTCCTGTAGCAAGTCAAGCACGTACTTCCTCTGAGATAGGTTTATACCTGCATGGGATCTAAGAACCTCAATCCCTAGAAAATATCTCAGTTTCCCCAGGTCCTTTGTGTGAAAGTGTTTTTGTAATCCTTCCTTCACACGTGATATACCTGTAGAATCGCTGCCAGTAATCACAATATCATCAACATAGACAGCAATAATGAGAGACCCCCAAGAAGAGTTTGAATAAAATAGAGAGTGATCAGTCATGGAACGAGAGAAACCCATCTGTAAAACAACAACACTGAACTTGTCAAACCAAGCTCTAGGAGATTGCTTTATCCCATATATAGCTTTCTTCAGTTTGCACACTTTCTGACACTCCCCCTGAACAACAAAACCAGGTGGTTGCTCCATATATACCTCTTCTTGAAGATCACCATGAAGAAAAGCGTTCTTGACATCCAGCTGAAAAATAGGCCAGCCAAAGGTAGTAGCAAGAGATATAAGGATCCTTACAGAGTTTAAACGAGCAACTGGAGAAAAAGTCTCAAAGAAGTCAACTCCATATGTCTGTGTGTAGCCTTTTGCTACCAACCTGGCCTTCAGCCTTTCAACAGATCCATCAGGGTTGTCTTTGACTGTGAAAACCCATCTGCATCCCACAATTTTCTTTCCTGCAGGTAAGTCAACAAGATCCCATGTGCCATTGTCTAATAGAGTAGATATTTCCGCCTGCATTGCCTGTTTCCAACCACTGTCCTTCAGAGCATCTAAATGATTTCTTGGTGTCGTAATTGAGTCCATCCCAACAGCAAATGCACGAGCCTATGTAGATAAGTGCGACAAACAACATACATTTGATATGGGATGTCTAATAGTACATGAACGAATACCTTTCCGGACAGCAATAGGAACATCAAGGTCAGAAGCTTCTGCAGGAATCTCTTGAGTAGAAGACGATGGAGGAAGCTCAGAGATTGGTGTCGCTGCCTCATCTGGATTCTGTCTACCTCGCCTGTGATAAACCTGTGGATAGGGCTGAATGACAGGTGCATCATCATGCTGCATGTCCTGAATAATAATGGGTGGCACTCCCTCACTCGGCACATGTGGTGCCACTCGCTCACTTTGAATTGGGGGTGGCACTCTCTCACTTCAATTGCTCCCCCTTTCTCATAGAATTTGCAAAATATGGACTGGTTTCATGAAAGGTGACATCCTTAGAAACAAACATACGACACAAACTAGGGCAATAACACTTGTAACCTTTACTCGTACCAGAGTACCCAAGGAACAAGGTTTTAACAGACCTAGGTGAGAGTTTGTCTTGCTTAGGATCAAAATTATGAACGAAGGATGTACAACCAAAAACCCGAAGAGGAACATGAAAAGGTTGATCCATAGGGCGTAAAACAGAGAAGGGAGTGCGTCCATGCAAAATAGAGGAGGGATGTCTATTAATCAAAAAATAGGCGGTGAGAAGGGCTTCAGACCAGAACCGTTTAGGCACATTTGATTCAAACATGAGGGATCGAGTAACATCCAAAAGATGGCGATTCTTTCTCTCAGCAACTCCATTCTGCATAGGAGTGTGAGGACAGGATGTATGATGAATCATCCCAACCGAACTGCAAAATTCATTCATCGCTTTTTGAACATATTCGAGAGAAAAGTCTTGATGTTGCAATTAAATTGAACTTGAATTTATTTATGAAAATGTTTAATGATGGAAAGCACAGACTCACAACTTTTCAACAAATAAATCCATGTCATGCGAGAGTAATCATCCACAAAAGAAATAAAATAGCTAAAACCATTATAACTTTGGTTTTTAACAGGACCCCACACATCACTATGGACTAACTCAAATGGACTAGTAGCCCGATTTAATTATGCATCCAAGTATAACTTTTAAAATTATGCATATATCTATGGATGCAACAATAAAATTGTCTATATCCACGTTTAGTTGTGTTTAATATGTACATATATACCTATGTATAAAACAATAAAATATGTTCGCTCCCCATAAAACATGTATATCAGTCAGATCCACCATAACTTTATGGATTGACCTACAGTTATATATCTGAAATATAACATATATATGAAGGGGAATTGATATAAAGATCATAACATGTATATATATACGTAAGGATAACATATATATGGAGAGGGATGTTATGAAAATCATAACACATGTATACACAATAGTAAATTGTACAAAAACAATAATCTTTTTAAAGCCGCCTAAGCGCCGCCTAGTCGCGCCTTGGCGTAAGGCGTCCAGCCATGGTGCCGTGTCGCCTTGCCGCCTTAACAAGTATGGGTGGCGGTGGATTATATTGGATTCCCACCCATAATGGCTCTCTGGGCCAACAATTAAATTAACTGTTATCCAGATTGGGCATGGCAATTGGCACTTTCCTAGCCATTGGTTTGCATTAACATTATTGTACATGGGCATACAAGCTACCATACGCATTTCCAGTGCAAGAGCACATGAAGGATATAGAAGTGGGAAGTGATGATGCTGGCATGAGCCTGATAGCTTAGGGGTCTGTGATGGATCTGTCACCGTCCCATGAAATTGGTGTCATCATTTCTAGAGACGGACCGGCAGATTGGAAAGCATCATTTGCCAAGTGCACCGGTAGGGAACACATAAAACAAGAGTAAATTCCCCGCCTTTTCTTCCCATCTGTATCAAGTGTTTAAAAATAATCATACTACCAATAGAATTCCCTTAGTAGAGTAAGTGAAAAATTACTGATCAATAAATATATAGAGAACCACTTAATGACGTTGGTGTTCTTTTACATTTGATGAATTAACTTCTGGCGTAGAATCTTGAATTCATGTTTGTCAGTGAATAAAAAAGTGATTTGAGGCACTTAAGGGCCCAAGCACTCCCCTATTTTAATTTTAACTGAAGTGGGCTTTGAAGCATTTTTGGAGTTAAGCGGCGGCTTTTGTCTGCTATTTTCTGCTTCTGGCTGCTTTTTGACCCTGCTTAAGTAGCCCCTTTAACCAGGTATTGCTGGACTGGACAAATCACCGACCACATATTTGAAAATAGGGAAACACATATTTTGGGAGACATGACACTCCAATTGATGTACTGTAATATGTTTAGTATTCGTCTTTGCTTACTGCTGTTTTTACACTCTACGCAGCTATATTAGAAGTATGTACCGTCATATCTAGAGTTCGTAACAGTATTACCAATTTACCAGGTTATGTTATTTTGTTGTTTATTGCCTGTTAAGTCTAATATTATATAGTTAAATCAAACTTTATACATCCATCTATAGATTTTAATTGAATAATGTTATATTAATGATTGTGTTGTCTGTTAAGTCTAGTAGTCTCTTGCTCTTTAGGATTCATTGAGTAATATCTGATTTTCTACTACTCTGTTATGCTGTCATGTATGGCTCTTTAATTTTACTGTAAAATTGTTTACCTATTAATATTGCAAACAACTTCCTTATCATGTTAACATCATTTGTAGCAAGTACTAAGATTTATGTACTAGTATCTACTGCTGATGTGTATTTAGAATTTACCAAATGCTAATATATATATCTAAGCTCGGCTGCTGAGACGGTACAAATTACTAAGAACTAGTATCTAAGCCTAACTATGTATGTGACATCCCCGGATTTTCTAAAACTTAATCTAATGTGTGACGTCCAAATTGAAACCCTCACCTCAGTGAGAATCCCAATTTAAACATCCCACACTAGACTAAGAAGAAGAAATTCAAGGGAGTCAGAAGGAAACAATCAGTAGCACATGTACATGAACAATAATAAAACCATACACACATGTTCACCATTCAACATATAATTACAACATGAATTGTTACAACATTTGATATTACATATTGAACAGAAAACTTATACATATACATGTACTACATTATAAAATAACAGGATCTTAAGACAACAGGTCCACCTGTACATCAGCTCGCCACACAACTCTCAACTATCCTGGATCTTCAAGAGCATAACCACAACCTAAACAAAAGATTACATGCGGTACACGTCAGCACAATATTTCATGAATATTGTACTGAGTACGCCTACGTGTCTTTTATATACCTCTCAACATATCTTGGCAATAAGATAAAACTAATACTTGGCAGCATTAAACAAAATATAAGAAAAGGCGTATAGTTGCACAAAGATATTTGTTACCAGAAGAGAACACATATTTTAGGCACATTTCCATTATATGTAAACTTGATCAACCAAATGCACTATTCTACCACAGAGATTTAGTGTTCACATGTACTATTCTGCCAAAGAGATTTAGTACTTCACAAATGCACTATTCTGCCAAAGAGATTTAGTGCTCACATGTACTATTCTGCTAAAGAGATTTAGTACTTTCATCAATGCACTATTCTACCAAAGAGATTTAGTGCTACCATATAATGGACCAGATATCTTATGTTTCATGTGTTCATTGAAATAAGTATGTAAAATCGTGCAACATATCATACAAGAACAATCATTTCAATCAATATCATATGCCAAGTTTGTAATATCGTATAACGCAAGCATATTGTATAATAAGCCAAGTGAGAGGTAATGGCGTACCTTGATCAAGAGATATACTAAACACATATTCTTCATATCAACTATAACTTTATTGAACCTGATCAAGATAAGATCAAATACTATCATCAGGTTCACATCATCTTACATCTCGTCTTAACCCTAATTATGTCCATTAGGGTTAAGCTTAGATCATTAGGATATGTGTATCATTACTTGTATTCATATCTTATAATTATCTCACTGATGTCATTTTCCAGATTACATCTCATTAACTGGATATACTCCTGTGTCACATTATTATGTGAACATATTTAACATCATGTCACTTTTATTAACCATCTTAGGGTTACATCACTTGTATTAAGGGTGCTCTTCATATAATATGAATTTCGTGTACAAATCTGATCTCAGATCTACATATTATCTTCCAATTACTGATATGAACTTATTCTGTAAATATCATCATTTATTGAGCATGCCTGCATTTATTACATTTTATTTAGGGTTAAAAGCCCTAAATGGCAACATTAATCCAATTGCATGATTTCATACATCATCATGGCCATATCTGACATCATATGGGTTAAAAACACTATTATGGAGTTACTGACATTTTCCCATAATTTTATATCATCATTTGATATTTATTATTCAAGAAATAAGAGCTACACATCTTACATGATATCATTGAGGTTAAAGCTTCAAAATCCTGATATTATGCTTCCATATTGTTCTTCACATTTTTCTAAACATTTTGGTATATTATATGTCATTTTCTGATAATCGAGGCAATTTCTATGAATTAAACAAGATCTGGAAAATATACTGAAATTACTGGGCAATATACCTTTTTAGGCCAATGCCCTGCTGACACGTGGCAAGGGTGGGGCGCCTCCTTTACTTGTTCTGCCCGATCTGGATCTCACGCTGGATCCATGGATCAGGGGATCCGGTTATCCGGGGTCGCTTTCCCCTTTCTCGCGATCCAGCCCGTGGTCTCTGTTTCCTCTGTGAAACAGAGCTCCGCCGCATGGGCTCTCCTCCGGTGAGCACAACCTCGCTGCCATGGCCTCCTCATCAGCCACTAAATGCTCCATCGGCTTCGGTTCCCTTGGGGAGACCTCCATGGCCGCTCCTCTGCTTGTTTACTTCCCCACCTCTCCATCTAGGTGGGAGCGCCGCCTCCATAGGTCACCACCGCGAGAGAGGTCTCCGGCGAGCAAAAACTAGCACGAGAAAGTACCTCAAAAACTCCTAAGGACACCATCAGGTTCGGAATGCATCTCCGGACCTCCTCGTCTACCCCAATCCTCAGGTTCACCTCTGTAGCTCATTCTCTACTAGGGCGCCGCCGCTCAACTACTGCCATGGTAGGTCAAAAAGGGCAAAAGGTCCCTGATGAACCTCGTAACAAAAGAGGCTTCAGAAAGCTTCTTGGAACCTCCATGATCTCGCCTACCATATTCACTCGCGGTGAACAGCACTCCACACTTGTCCCCTAGCTCGATTTTCTTCTCTGGTAACTTGAGCCGGTCAGCCATGGGAGGTTCCATGGAAACCCCCGATGAGGCCGGGGCCTAACTCCCCCAAGTCTGAGCTTCCTTTTTCCTTTCTCATCTGCTTCGAAACACCCTTCTAACTCCCTATTCTACTCATAGCCTCCACCTGCAATGCGGTGGAGAACCAGAGGATGCGAGTAGCTCGTTCTCCCTGCTCGCTTGGTCACTAACTACAAATGAGGGGTCGTGGCATTTGTATGGACGAGTGGAGATCAACTGCTCACCCACACTCTACTCTTGTCCCACGATCAGCGTGCAGCCCGACATTGTGGTTGCTACCTTCGGTCAAGGCAGTAACCGCAAGGTTAGGGACAATACTGCGACCCTTGATATCTAATCCAACGGTGTGAGTGAGTCCCTCGCTTGAGCCATCCGTGTTTCACTCAAGACCACGCTTACTGCCCCTAGATCAGATCTCTAGGGTTAGGATCTGGATGATCAGATCCAGCTTGATTAAAGGGGCGTGACACTGATATTGGTTAGTAACTTTGTTTCTCAAAACACATCAATATGCATGTTATTTTACCAAAAACAAACCTCTATAAGTTCCTCTAGGAATAACCAACTGCCACCAAATTTTAAGCATAGCTTCCTCACAACTCAAGCTATCTAGTACACAAGTTTGGTGTCAAAACTCAGCTATTGGACCATTGCATTAAATTCCTCAAAAGGCATAAAGTTAAGGGTCTTAATCATAATATCCACATCCAACAACACTCAACTTTACCGCAAGCACTTGTAACTTCTCAAAATAACTCAATCATATGATTTCACTTGTATCATTGGACATTTAGGATTCTAAAAGTCCACTCCATCACATCCTACACACCTTAAAAGATATTCCGTCCTCGGAATTAAGCCAGAAAAACCACTTTGTCACAATGTATCTATGTATCATTTATCTATGATTGGTCTAATAATATATACTAAGTAGAATGTAGCTGCTACGTAAGCTGCTTCATATAGCTTCTTTAATAAGTTCAACATCATATGCCGCTGCTATGTAAGCTGCTTCATATATGTTAAGCTATATATGTCTATATATCACACTACATAAAGCTTTTTCGATAAAGCGGTCATTATGTAAGCTGCTTCACGCTTAAGCCCTCTGGTGAGATTGGCTGCTCGCTTCCTGCTTCCTACCTCCTGAATTTTGATGTTTGTATACAATTATTGACCTTTTCCATTTTATAGAATTTTGTAATTTGTTTACAAGAAATAACTGATAAAACTGAACAATCATATGGAGTCATTTCAACAAATTAATGTTTACATTAAGTCATGAGTGGTAAGACCTTTGTCCATATAAACATTTCAGTTACCTATAGGCTCTTTTGGTTATGTTGTCAAATGCATTTATATGTTTGTGATCACAATGAGTGCATCATCCGAGTCATCCGTTTTACCAATCTAAGTAGATTGCTCTGATTGATGAATCGGCAGCTTTTCTCAGTTGCTCTGCAGTCTGGTTCTGTAAACCTTCTCCATGTTGTTACTCACTAGCACATTTGAATTATTGACCTGACAATGGATACTTTTGTGGGGTATGGTCCCGCTTTACACTGAAATTTTAGCTTGCCATGCTATGTTTCATTGAAGCATGCCACAGTTATATGCAGTGGAAGGACGTTGTCAGTTATTAATCTGGGAAAGGTTTTGAAACTCTTTGGTAAAGCTATGAAACATTTTTTTTATTATTTGCTCCGACAATCAGTAGTATCCGAACTCACTCTATTCTTTAACAACCACTAGCTGCTTCCTGCTCAGACATACAGCTATTGATACAAAAAAAGTCTCTAATATAGTAGGGAAATGTCTCTGGTTGGTTGATTGATTTGTGCACCCTCACTCCCAGTAACTATTATCCTAGTACATAGCTCCTATTGCTCAGCTGCTTAGTAGATGTTGTAAATGTGACTGACTTCAATGGATGCTATCTAATACATTACTCTCAATTACTTCCAAATTTAACTCAGATGCCTTGGATATACTATAAATAAACTAAAATATACAAAGCTCAAAAGTTCCACCGTCTGCTGAGGCATATATAGGTCTCCTTGGAAACCACAAAACATTAAATTTTGACCCAAATGCAACATTTGTATTTATGTTACTCTCTTTCCTTGCATAAATATTTGCAAATTTAACTCGGATGCCTTGGATATACTATAAATAAACTAAAATATACAAAGCTTAAAAGTTCCATCGTCTGCTGAGGCATATATAGGTCTCCTTGGAAACCCCAAAACATATAATTTTGACCCAAATGCAACATTTGTATTTGTGTTACTCTCTTTCCTTGCAGAAATATTTGCATCCTAAAATGGAACATGGATCGCTTACAGACTCCCATTCATCAACTTTTTCTTTAATCGATGAGGATCATACACTGGCAAATGCTGTTAGATATACACTGAATCAGGAGTAAGTAACTGCTTGAATATATATATTATTAATCGGTTGATTTAATATTAGTATGCTTCAGAGTTGACCAACTTTTCTTTTTATATAAAATCGTTAACTTTCCTTTTTAGTTATCACTGTCAAAAATGTGTTTAGAAAGCACAGCATATATATTAATAAACAATGCTCTGCATGTCATCAAATGAACCAGAAAGCAAAAAGAAGTTTAATTTCTTACATTGTCTTGCTTCACTTTTGTACTTGTGAATTTAGGCATTAGTACAAAGCCAGAATATGGGATGGTTTCATTCTAAACAAAATTAAACTCTGTTGCATACGAGATTGAAGTATCTATATGATATGGATGAGCTCCCCTGATTGTTGGTGTGCGTGCGTGCGCACACACACGACTTGGATAAGAACTGCTCTGGTCCAACTTGAACCGAACTAATGTTGGATCAGATCACTTAGACCGACCCTGCAAAACTATACAACATTGAGCCTGTTTGAAGTTTGGGTGGGAACATTTTAAATCCTACAAATTAAAACTCTAGCACCTGATTTACCTAAAGCATTCATCCATTTTATATTAACATGCATACAAAACAACTTTGGGGTTTCAACCATTGGTTATAAAACAACTGGTTTCCTGGACAAAAGTAAATGAAACAAAACCCAACAGTTTTGCATGCAACTTAAAAGGTGTACTTTTGGTGTTTCTTGGTTAAAATTATCATTGTGAAGTTAGAGCTGTTGCATGAACCGCAATAGACACACACACACATACACACAAACACACATCCACACATAATAGAAGCGCACACATGCAAGTAGAGGGAAACATTTCATTTACACTTGAGGGGAAAGGGTTACGGTTGCGTGATGGTTATGTTGGTATTTGCAAAAGCATTTTGTGAGTTTAAGAAAGTAGAATTCTTACTTTGGTTTAAGGATATGTTCAGGTACTTTATTTTTGCGTTAGAGCTTTTGCGGGAACCACAACACATGTAGACACACTTGTACACACACATGCACATATTCATACAACGAGAAAAATTCTTTAACAAATAAGATAAGGAAAAGGAAAGAGTTATGTCTGTTGTTGTGTGATGGTTATGTGAATAGAGAATTCTTTTTACTTTTGAAGTTCACGCTTGATAACATCGATTGCTTCCAATCATATTATACAAATGTTTATGCAGTCCAAGGGTGGAGTTTTGTGGATACATCATTCCTCATCCTTCAGACAACAAGGTTAACATTAAAGTGCAGACTACATGTAGCATTGTTATCCTATGTCAAATGTAGTATTGATCTTTTTATGTTTAAATTTTTAATTTGTGTGGTAAGTTCTAAACTAATGTAGTTTAACAATTCTAACCCACATATCTGAAATCACAAAATATGTCCAACTTGGCTTAATGCTTGCTTGTTTTGGGTGGTGAACTAAGCCTTAATGTTCATAGCTATCAAGGCCGCCGCCTAGGCAGGCTAGGTTCTAGTCTAGTGGAGGTGTCCAAGGCTGAGCGCCTAGGCCTACAATGAAATGAGTGGCAGCCTGGGGCCTTTTAGGTCATTTTGGCACCAAATTAGGCAAAATCTAGTCTATATTTTCCAAAAAACCAGATCATTTTAGGGATAAACGAGGTTAGTTTATGTTTGATTCAGTTCAATTTAGGTTTGCTGGCTACATGAGGTCCAGTTTAGGTCAAATTATAGTTAGATCTAATTTAGGTCTCATTAAGTGTCAATCTAGGTATATCGATGATTGATCAAGTTTAGGAAACCAACATAATATACTTAGTGAAATGCACATATAAACACATCTAATCAAAACAAAATAATTACAAAATAAGAAAGTCAATAGAACACCTAGGCGATTAGGCTCCCAAGTCCTAGAAGTCACTGCCTAGCCGGCTAATCAACTATACTTTTCTCGTAGAAAAACCTTATCCATGCGATTGTATTTGGATATAGGGCTATTTTCAACTTTTATTTTATATTGTTTTTCTCATAACTTGTTTGCCATCAACGAGTTCAATTTTTTTAATGGAAATCATTTCCAAGTAAGAAATGAAAACTAGATTTTCTAGTTAATAATTAGTTGGTGCTCCCAAAAGCTAAAGGATAAACCATTACAAATCAAGTTTTTCTGGAAGTACGTCCAACACATAATTATATGTGCGATTTCAATGCCAAATTTGATGGCCCATAAACAGAAGTTTATAGAAAATTGAAATTATGATATTTACGGCCTAACGGTTTCGACGCCCAATAAGCATTTTAAATCATGTAAATTTACCATGAAAATCTAAATGCCAATATCTACTCCAATTTGCAATAAATTTTTCATATTGGATATGTGGGGGGGGGGGGTCTCCCATATTTGTCCATAAGAAGTATCTAAAGGTTTCTTCCTCTTATTTAACTTTGAATCTAGGAGGAAACAACCTTACATATATGATGTAGAGAATTGTTTCGAGGTCCTATTATGCCCTTCATCTCCTCTACTTCAGTCCTCCAAGGTTTGACAACGTTGTATAGGGACTAGGGTCAAACTCGTCTTATGTAGGTATTAGAGGGATTGAATAATTTGCACGTAAGTCCACCTCATTAGTTGATTGTCTGACTACCTAGTTGGTTAATTAGCACAAGCAACGTTTAAAAAAGTGCGAAGCGGGAAGCGAGCGGACATGACCTTATAGTCGATTAATCGCCAGGAGGGAGATTAAGCAGACACTTTTTTTAAAAAGAGGAAGCTTAATTTTTAAATATTTTTAACAATTTATACACACAGATATGGGATACCCCCCCACATATCCAATATGAAAAATTTATTGCAAATTTGAGTATATATTGGCATTTAGATTGTCATGGTAAATTTACATGATTTAAAATGCTTATTGGGCGTCGAAACTGTTAGGCCGTAAATATCATAATTTCAATTTTCTATAAA
This sequence comes from Alisma plantago-aquatica, assembly GCA_963693085.1. Classification (NCBI taxonomy): domain Eukaryota; kingdom Viridiplantae; phylum Streptophyta; class Magnoliopsida; order Alismatales; family Alismataceae; genus Alisma; species Alisma plantago-aquatica. The sequence continues at coordinate 658,920,359 of OY856414.1, forward strand.
CTTCTGTTTATGGGACATCAAATTCGGCATTGAAATCGCACATATAATTATGTGTTGGACGTACTTCCGGAAAAACTTGATTTGTAATGGTTTATCCTTTAGCTTTTGGGAGCACCAACTAATTATTAACTAGAAAATCTAGTTTTCATTTCTTACTTGGAAATGATTTCCATTAAAAAAATTGAACTCGTTGATGGCAAACAAGTTATGAGAAAAACAATATAAAATAAAAGTTGAAAATAGCCCTATATCCAAATACAATCGCATGGATAAGGTTTTTCTACGAGAAAAGTATAGTTGATTAGCCGGCTAGGCAGTGACTTCTAGGACTTGGGAGCCTAATCGCCTAGGTGTTCTATTGACTTTCTTATTTTGTAATTATTTTGTTTTGATTAGATGTGTTTATATGTGCATTTCACTAAGTATATTATGTTGGTTTCCTAAACTTGATCAATCATCGATATACCTAGATTGACACTTAATGAGATCTAAATTAGATCTAACTATAATTTGACCTAAACCGGACCTCATGTATCCAGCAAACCTAAATTGAACTGAATCAAACATAAACTAACCTTGTTTAGCCCTAAAATGATCTGGTTTTTTGGAAAATATAGACTAGATTTTGCCTAATTTGGTGCCAAAATGACCTAAAAGGCCCCAGGCTGCCACTCATTTCATTGTAGGCCTAGGCGCTCAGCCTTGGACACCTCCACTAGACTAGAACCTAGCCTGCCTAGGCGGCGGCCTTGATAGCTATGAACATTAAGGCTTAGTTCACGACCCAAAACAAGCAAGCATTAAGCCAAGTTGGACATATTTTGTGATTTCAGATATGTGGGTTAGAATTGTTAAACTACATCAGTTTAGAACTTACCACACAAATTAAAAATTTAAACATAAAAAGATCAATACTACATTTGACATAGGATAACAATGCTACCTGTAGTCTGCACTCTAATGTTAACCTTGTTGTCTGAAGGATGAGGAATGATGTATCCACAAAACTCCACCATTGGACTGCATAAAAATTTGTATAATATGATTGGAAGCAATCGATGTTACCAAGCGTGAACTTCAAAAGTAAAAAGAATTCTCTATTCACATAACCATCACACAACAATAGACATAACTCTTTCCTTTTCCTTATCTTATTTGTTAAAGAAATGTTTCTCGTTGTATGAATATGTGCATGTGTGTGTACAAGTGTGTCTACATGTGTTGTGGTTCCCGCAAAAGCTCTAACGTGAAAATAAAGTACCTGAACATATCCTTAAACCAAAGTAAGAATTCTACTTTCTTAAACTCACAAAATGCTTTTGCAAATACCAACATAACCATCACGCAACCGTAACCCTTTCCCCTCAAGTGTAAATGAAATGTTTCCCTCTACTTGCATGTGTGCGCTTCTATTATGTGTGGATGTGTGTTTGTGTGTATGTGTGTGTGTGTCTATTGTGGTTCATGCAACAGCTCTAACTTCACAATGATAATTTTAACCAAGAAACACCAAAAGTACACCTTTTAAGTTGCATGCAAAACTGTTGGGTTTTGTTTCATTTACTTTTGTCCAGGAAACCAGTTGTTTTATAACCAATGGTTGAAACCCCAAAGTTGTTTTGTGTGCATGCTAATATAAAATGGATGAATGCTTTAGGTAAATCAGGTGCTAGAGTTTTAATTTGTAGGATTTAAAATGTTCCCACCCAAACTTCAAACAGGCTCAATGTTGTATAGTTTTGCAGGGCCGGTCTAAGTGATCTGATCCAACATTAGTTCGGTTCAAGTTGGACCAGAGCAGTTCTTATCCAAGTCGTGTGTGTGCGCACGCACGCACACCAACAATGAGGGGAGCTCATCCATATCATATAGATACTTCAATCTCGTATGCAACAGAGTTTAATTTTGTGTAGAATGAAACCATCCCATATTCTGGCTTCGTACTAATGCCTAAATTCACAAGTACAAAAGTGAAGCAAGACAATGTAAGAAACTAAACTTCTTTTTGCTTTCAGGTTCATTTGATGACATGCAGAGCATTGTTTATTAATATATATGCTGTGCTTTCTAATCACATTTTTGACAGTGATAACTAAAAAGGAAAGTTAACGATTTTACATAAAAAGAAAATTTGGTCAACTCTGAAGCATACTAATATTAAATCAACCGATTAATAATATATATATTCAAGCAGTGACTTACTCCTGATTCAGTGTATATCTAACAGCATTTGCCAGTGTATGGTCCTCATCGATTAAAGAAAAAGTTGATGAATGGGAGTCTGTAAGCGATCCATATTCCATTTTAGGATGCAAATATTTCTGCAAGGAAAGAGAGTAACATAAATACAAATGTTGCATTTGGGTCAAAATTATATGTTTTGGGGTTTCCAAGGAGACCTATATATGCCTCAACAGACGATGGAACTTTTAAGCTTTGTATATTTTAGTTTATTTATAGTATATCCAAGGCATTTGAGTTAAATTTGCAAATATTTCTGCAAGGAAAGAGAGTAACATAAATACAAATGTTGCATTTGGGTCAAAATTTAATGTTTTGTGGTTTCCAAGGAGACCTATATATGCCTCAGCAGACGATGGAACTTTTGAGCTTTGTATATTTTAGTTTATTTATAGTATATCCAAGGCATCTGAGTTAAATTTGGAAGTAATTGAGAGTAATGTATCAGATAGCATCCGTTGAAGTCAGTCACATTTACAGCATCTACTAAGAAGCTGAGCAATAGGAGCTATGTACTAGGATAATAGTTACTGGGAGTGAGGGTGCACAAATCAATCAACCAACCAGAGACATTTCCCTACTAGATTAGAGACTTTTTTGTATCAATAGTTGTATGTCTGAGCAGGAAGCAGCTAGTGGTTGTTAAAGAATAGAGTGAGTTCGGATACTACTGATTGTTGGAGCAAATAATAAAAAAAAATGTTTCATAGCTTTACCAAAGAGTTTCAAAACCTTTCCCAGATTAATAACTGACAACGTCCTTCCACTTCATATAACTGTGGCATGCTTCAATGAAACGTAGCATGGCAAGCTAAAATTTCAGTGTAAAGCGGCACCATACCCCACAAAAGTATCCATTGTCAGGTGAGTAATTCAAATGTGCTAGTGAGTAACAACATGGAGAAGGTTTACAGAACCAGACTGCAGAGCAACTGAGAAAAGCTGCCGATTCATCAATCAGAGCAATCTGCTTAGATTGGTAAAACGGATGACTCGGATGATGCACTCATTGTGATCACAAACATATAAATGTATTTGACAACATAACCAAAAGAGCCTATAGGTAACTGAAATTTTTATATGGACAAAGGTCTTACCACTCATGACTTAATGTAAACATTAATTTATTGAAATGACTCCATATGATTGTTCAGTTTTATCAGTTATTTCTTGTGAACAAATTACAAAATTCTATAAAATGGAAAAGGTCAATAATTGTATACAAACATCAAAATTCAGGAGGTAGGAAGCAGGAAGCGAGCAGCCAATCTCACTAGAGGGCTTAAGCGTGAAGCAACTTACATAATGACCGCTTTATCGAAAAAGCTTTATGTAGTCTGATATATAGACATATATTGCTTAACATATATGAAGCAGCTTACATAGCAGCGGCATATGATGTTGAACTTATAAAAGAAGCTATATGAAGCAGCTTACGTAGCAGCTACATTCTACTTAGTATATATTATTAGACCAATCATAGATAAATGATTACGCATATACATAGTTAGGCTTAGATACTAGTTCTTAGTAGTTTGTACCGTCTCAGCAGCCGAGCTTAGATATATATATTAGCATTTGGTAAATTCTAAATACACATCAGCAGTAGATACTAGTACATAAATCTTAGTACTTGCTACAAATGACGTTAACATCATAAGGAAGTTGTTTGCAATATTAATAGGTAAACAATTTTACAGTATAATTAAAGAGCCATACATGACAACATAACAGAGTAGTAGAAAATCAGATATTACTCAATGAATCCTAAAGAGCAAGAGACTACTAGACTTAACAAACAACACAATCATTAATATAACATTATTCAATTAAAATCTATAGATGGATGTATAAAGTTTGATTTAACTATATAATATTAGACTTAACAGGCAATAAACAACAAAATAACATAACCTGGTAAATTGGTAATACTGTTACGAACTCTAGATATGACGGTACATACTTCTAATATAGCTGCATAGAGTGTAAAAACAGCAGTTAGCAAAGACGAATACTAAACATATTACAGTATAGCAATTGGAGTGTCATGTCTCCCAAAATATGTGTTTCCCTATTTTCAAATATGTGGTCGGTGATTTGTCCAGTACAGCAATACCTGGTTAAAGGGGCTACTTAAGCAGGGTCAAAAAGCAACCAGAAGTAGAAAATAGCGGACAAAAGCCGCCGCTTAACTCCAAAAATGCTTCAAAGCCCACTTCAGTTAAAATTAAAATAGGGGAGTGCTTAGGCCCTTAAGTGCCTCAAATCACTTTTTTATTCACTGACAAACATGAATTCAAGATTCTACGCCAGAAGTTAATTCATCAAATGTTAAAGAACACCAACGTCATTAAGTGATTCTCTATATATTTATTGATTAGTAATTTTTCACTTACTCTACTAAGGGAATTCTATTGGTAGTATGATTATTTTTAAACACTTGATACAGATGCGAAGAAAAGGCGGGGAATTTACTCTTGTTTTATGTGTTCCCTACCGTTGCACTTGGCAACTGATGCTTCCCAATCTGCCGGTCCGTCTCTAAAAATGATGACATCAATTTCATGGGATGGTGACAGATCCATCACAGACCCCTAAGCTATCAGGCTCATGCCAGCATCATCACTTACCACTTCTATATCCTTCATGTGCTCTTGCACTGGAAATGTGTATGGTAGCTTGTATGCCCATGTACAATAATGTTAATGCAAACCAATGGCTAGGAAAGTGCCAATTGCCATGCCCAATCTGGATAACAGTTAATTTAATTGTTGGCCCAGAGAGCCATTATGGGTGGGAATCCAATATAATCCACCGCCACCCATACTTGTTAAGGCGGCAAGGCGACACGGCACCATGGCTGGACGCCTTACGCCAAGGCGCGACTAGGCGGCGCTTAGGCGGCTTTAAAAAGATTATTGTTTTTGTACAATTTACTATTGTGTATACATGTGTTATGATTTTCATAACATCCCCCTCCATATATATGTTATCCTTACGTATATATATATATATACATGTTTTACGGGGAGAGAACATATTTTATTGTTTTATACATAGGTATATATGTACATATTAAACACAACTAAACGTGGATATAGACAATTTTATTGTTGCATCCATATATATATGCATAATTTTAAAAGTTATACTTGGATACATAATTAAATCGTGCTACTAGTCCGTTTGAGTTAGTCCATAGTGATGTGTGGGGTCCTGTTAAAAACCAATGTTATAATGGTTTTAGCTATTTTATTTCTTTTGTGGATGATTACTCTCGCATGACATGGATTTATTTGTTGAAAAGTCGTGAGTCTGTGCTTTCCATCATTAAACATTTTCATAAAGAAATTCAAGTTCAATTTAATTGCAACATCAAGACTTTTCAATCTGACAATGCTCTCGAATATGTTCAAAAAGCGATGAATGAATTTTGCAGTTCGGTTGGGATGATTCATCATACATCCTGTCCTCACACTCCTATGCAGAATGGAGTTGCTGAGAGAAAGAATCGCCATCTTTTGGATGTTACTCGATCCCTCATGTTTGAATCAAATGTGCCTAAACGGTTCTGGTCTGAAGCCCTTCTCACCGCCTATTTTTTGATTAATAGACAGACCTCCTCTATTTTGCATTGACGCACTCCCTTCTCTGTTTTACGCCCTATGGATCAACCTTTTCATGTTCCTCTTCGGGTTTTTGGTTGTACATCCTTCGTTCATAATTTTGATCCTAAGAAAGACAAACTCTCACCTAGGTCTGTTAAAACCTTGTTCCTTGGGTACTCTGGTACGAGTAAAGGTTACAAGTGTTATTGCCCTAGTTTGTGTCATATGTTTGTTTCTAAGGATGTCACCTTTCATGAAACCAGTCCATATTTTGCAAATTCTATGAGCAAGGGGGAGCAATTGAGTGAGAGAGTGCCACCCCCAATTCAAAGTGAGCGAGTGGCACCACATGTGCCGAGTGAGGGAGTGCCACCCATTATTATTCAGGACATGCAGCATGATGATGCACCTGTCATTCAGCCCTATGCACAGGTTTATCATAGGCGAGGTAGACAGAATCCAGATGAGGCAGCGACACCAATCTCTGAGCTTCCTCCATCGTCTTCTACTCAAGAGATTCCTGTAGAAGCTTCTGACCTTGATGTTCCTATTGCTGTCCGGAAAGGTATTCGTTCATGTACTATTAGACATCCCATATCAAATGTATGTTGTTTGTCGCACTTATCTACACAGGCTCGTGCATTTGCTGTTGGGATGGACTCAATTACGACACCAAGAAATCATTTAGATGCTCTGAAGGACAGTGGTTGGAAACAGGCAATGCAGGTGGAAATATCTGCTCTATTAGACAATGGCACATGGGATCTTGTCGACTTACCTACAGGAAAGAAAATTGTGGGATGCAGATGGGTTTTCACAGTCAAAGACAACCCTGATGGATCTGTTGAAAGGTTGAAGGCCAGGTTGGTAGCAAAAGGCTACACACAGACATATGGAGTTGACTTCTTTGAGACTTTTTCTCCAGTTGCTCGTTTAAACTCTGTAAGGATCCTTATATCTCTTGCTACTACCTTTGACTGGCCTATTTTTCAGCTGGATGTCAAGAACGCTTTTCTTCGTGGTGATCTTCAAGAAGAGGTATATATGGAGCAACCACCTGGTTTTGTTGCTCAGGGGGAGTGTCAGAAAGTGTGCAAAATGAAGAAAGCTATATATGGGCTAAAGCAATCTCCTAGAGCTTGGTTTGACAAGTTCAGTGTTGTTGTTTTACAGATGGGTTTCTCTCGTTCCATGACTGATCACTCTCTATTTTATTCAAACTCTTCTTGGGGGTCTCTCATTATTGCTGTCTATGTTGATGATATTGTGATTACTGGCAGCGATTCTACAGGTATATCACGTGTGAAGGAAGGATTACAAAAACACTTTCACACAAAGGACCTGGGGAAACTGAGATATTTTCTAGGGATTGAGGTTCTTAGATCCCATGCAGGTATAAACCTATCTCAGAGGAAGTATGTGCTTGACTTGCTACAGGAAATAGGCATGACTGACTCTAAGCCAGTATCCACTCCTATGGATTATCACACCAAGGAGATGGATGATGACACTGAGTATTCAGATCCAGGACACTACAGGAAAATAGTTGGGAAGTTAATCTATCTAACTGTGACAAGACCCGATATTTCTTTTGTTGTAGGAGTGTTGAGTCAACATATGTGCACACCACGACAGTCACACTGGACAGTGGTATGCAAGATTCTGAGATATCTGAAAAGTGCTCCTGGAAAGGGAATCACTTACTATAAACCAAAGAATTCCTCATTACCTTTGGTTCTTACAGGTTATGCAGATGCAGATTGGATTGGCAATCAAATTGATAGAAGATCTACTTCTGTCTACTGCACTTTCCTTGGTGACCATTTGATCACTTGAAAAAGCAAGAAACAACAGGTGGTAGCGCGGTCTAGTACTGAAGCTGAGTACCGTGCTATGGCACATGCATGTTGTGAATTACAATGGATCAAATCTGTCTTATCTGAGTTGAAGATTTTGATTCAATCTCCCATGACACTCAAGTGTGATAATCAATCTGCTATACATATTGCCAGGAATCCTATCTTTCATGAGCGTACAAAGCATATAGAAGTTGATTGTCACTTCATCAGAGATCAGATAAAGAATGGCAATGTTGTGACACCATATGTCAAGTCTGAGGATCAATTAGCTGATATCTTGATAAAGCCATTGGGTCCAGCAGTGTTCCAGAATTTATGTGGCAAGCTGGGCATTCACAATGTGTACACTCCAGCTTGAGGGGGAGTGTTAATATATCTTTCTTTATGTCTTTATTTTTTATTTTACATTACCTGTTGTACCTATGTGCAATTTACCCCTTTATATAAATAAAGAGGAGAGCCCTATTGGGAACTCCAACGTTGCCTTGCGCAACACAGCAGATCGCCGCTTTCCCGTTTATGTAACTTTTCCGTTCCGTCAACAGACGTAATTATGGTAATAGGGATATTTGATTTTCCAATTATACAAAAAACTGACTCTTATATAAATTTTGTAATCCATTATACATCATTTTTAGAATTGAGGGATTAAGGTAGCAGTAGATAATTTTGTTTCAGTAGATAATTGTCATAATATAGGGTTACTTTCAGCTTATATAAATATCTTTTGCAGCTAATATGGCTGCTTGAAGTTCCTAAGACAGGCAAGATAGGATTTGGTATAAGTAGTACTTGTATTTATATTGCAATTGGCTAGCTATACAGTGGAAGAAAATACCTTAACATCAAGATCAGATTTAACCAACTACCCAGAAAAACATTTATACAAATATCAAGAGTATTATCCTGAAAATAATGATATTGTACAAAAAAAAACATAGAGACATATACTTTATTCCTATTTTAGAACATGTGTTTAGCATATAAATACCTATATATAAGGTCAAGGGTTCGTAAAAAAACTAAAGGCGACATATCGGTCAAGGCACAGGTCAAGGCACACCCCACCCCCTTGGGACGCCTTGCCGCTTAGGCGGCCGCCTAGGTGCGCTTAGGCACTCGCCTATGGTGCCATCTCCCTTCTCGTTTAGTGGCCCCTCATCTCCCAATACAGTCTATCAAACTTGTACTAGAATGCAGACAGTTATCATGCTATTCCTTGTCGTCCAACAGCACGATAACACGGTGACATCAACTACCTAAAAGAAGTAGTCAACGGTAAGGAGAAGGGGATTGAAACTACAAATCAACAGCGGACTCCAATGATCAAGGATGTGAATGCCCGGCCTGTCAAGGTCAACATCATCAATACATCCCAAAAGGGAAGTGATAAAGCCCACCCCATCCGGAGTTCTGACCAAGGAAGGAAATATCAACCGCCTGAAAAACCGATACCGATGCCATTGGATACATAAACGCACCCGTGCAATGATAAGCTAGCAAATATCAATATACCGACAAGTAAAATGCCAATACCACCACGTTTCGGTGGTTTCGGTGCAAAATGCAACATTTAATCACAAATCCAATTGAAACTGGAGGTATGCCAACCGAAATTGGCGGTATACCGACCGAAACTGGTAGTATATTGACCGAAACTAGTGGTATACAAATGTGTTACCTGTTTTTGCAAGAATGGTTGTTTTTTCTGCTTGGGAGGAGAAAAGGTGCATTTGGATGATTTTTTAAGACAACTCAAATCAACCCAAATCAAGGTAAGTTTAACTAGTTTGTTCCATTTTCGATCATTTGCACACACATACCCAATATAGAATTTCATTGCATATATTGATGCATTTAGCTATAGAGATCACACGTGTAAAATTTCATGATTCAATTCGTTCATTATGGCGTCAAAACATCTAGGATTGCATTACCAAAATTCTTTTCAGTACACTGGTAGATACCTATTTCTAGGCTATCAAAATGGCATTGGTATTGGCTACCTTGTTCCTTAGTCCTGGCCCATCAACATGGAAGGACATGAAGTAGTGCCATGTGGTGACATTATCGTTTCAAGCTACATCTCGACCTGCGCTTGCGAAGAATCAGCACACTGGCTATAGCGTAACAAGCACTCATTCCTCCACAACAAGGTCCACTAAAGTTGTCGGGGTGCACCTCAGGGGGGGGAGAGGAACACCCTCAAGAATAACAAATCAAGTACTCAAGTTTCATCACAGACTATCAGTAGAAATTCTTCTCACTATTGAAAGTATATCATCAGAATCTAGCTCCAACTTCAAAGAATTCTTCCTCCCAGAGTAGCTTGCCTCATGGTAGAAATCAAGCAAGTCACATGCTATAAGACCAAAAGCAAGTCTAGGGGAGAGATGGCACTATCCGGGAAGCCAATTGCTCCTAATTAGACATTAATGACACTAGAGAAGTATAAGAACATATGGTACAAATTGTTACAATAAGTATTTAAAGCAAGGAACGAAGTATCTGATTTCGACACCGTTTCTACAACATGGAAACCGATTTTTTTTTTAATTTCGACGAAAATTTTGATAGATGCAACTGTGCCAGTTTTAACACCAAAATGAATGAATTAATTTATAAAATTTTACAAGCGTGATCTCTACACCTAAATGCATCGTTTTATGCAATAAAATTTTATGTGGGGGTAGGTTGGAGTGGTCCTTCATGTGGGAGGTAAGGGATCTATCCTGTTTCTTGAGGATTCCGATGAAGGGTTTCAATGAGAAAATGTAGGATAAAAGTTATGCAATTTTGCAAGTATGAGCTATATGCATACATGTACTTATTTGTGTTATAATATCAAATATTGAATATGTAGGGCATCCCCACACATTTTACTTAGATTGATAGTTTGTTGTTGATATTGACTCAAAAGTCAATCATTTCATTGGTCCCAAAAACACGAGTGCAATGTTTCCAAGCTAAATCATTATTTGTTGGTGTGGTTGGCTTACTAGCACCCTCATTGTCTAATAAACCACCACTAGGATACATGTCGTCCACATTGCAAAAACTAAAAAAGCATGCATCCCATAAGTATTTAATAATTTGAATAGCAAATATTAGGAAAATGCAATGCAATTGTGATATACTATAAGTATATACTATGTATGAGTACTAAATGGTGAAATAACCCCAATCCCCCTTTACTCCTCTTCAAAAAACAACAATAACAACAAGGATTGTATAGAGGCAATAGGAATTGGAGGTACTTTATAATGAAGAAGCAGAGTGCGAGCAACCTCTAACAGGTGGCGATTTTTACGTTCAGCAATGCCATTCTGTTATGAAGTGTAGGGCAAGTAGTTTGATGGATGGTACCACAAACAGAACAAAAAGATGTGACAGATTTTTGCATGAACTCAAGAGCATTATCAATATGGAAAATATTAATGGGTTTGTTGAACTAGGTCTGTATTTCAGAAAAGAAAATACCAATATTGTCCAAAAAAGTGTTGCGATCCTTCAGTAGAAAAAGCCAAGTAGCACGGTAATAATCATCAATAAAAGTCAGAAAGTATTTAAATCCAGAGTGACTAGGAACAGAACATGATCCCCAAATGTCCACATGAACAATATCAAAAAGTGCTTTAGAACCAATTTCTTTGTTAGCAGGAAATACATACCACATTTGTTTACCCAACAGACAAGATGCACAAGAAAAAAAAATTCAGATATTTATAGCAAAGGATCTAGCCTAGATAGATTCTAAAAAGAATAGTTTGACATCCCAAATATTCTAGCTCTCTAAGCATCAAAAGTTAATTATATGGCCAACCATGGATCGAGTCATATATAGTTGGATGGCTATGTGTCTTACAAAGAATCTCATCTTGAAACAACAATGAGCTTATATGTATGACCCATTGGTGTTTAAGTGATCATGAGTCATGTTCCTTCAATCACAATCAAGCAATACATGTTAAAAAAAGTAATACATGTCCACATAGCATTGCAGTTTAATGAGTTGCAGGAGTCATTGTTAGCTTCACATCCAATGTTCAATGTGTTAATTTCAATGGTTGACCTCATTAAAGTTTTCCTTGTAAAAGCCCATCAATGAGATATTCATGAAAGCCTACAACACTAATCACGTAGATAATGTTATCCCTAGCTTCATTTCCCCTCACCAACCAAGACAGACATCTCATAACAAATCTAGAGCTTCACAACCTCTTGACAAAACCCCAATAGGTGACTAGTGACAATAATATTGTCTAGACCTCCCTAGGTCTTATCTAGGTATTCACCTAATTAAGGCAATGAAATCCTTTGATGTTCCTTTCTAAATTTCCTACCCATTTTGAAGGAACCTAACTACATGTTTGGCTCCGGTGACCAACTCTCTCTTACCTCCTCAACTTTTTGCATAATAATTAAAACATTTTGCTTTTCTCACAAATTCACCTTAATAGACTGCTCAACGTACCATTAGTGACCATTGGTGGCACATGCAACTGATCAGAGGGTGCCCCTTATGGCCAAACACCCCCCCATCTCATCGGAGAAATATGCATTAAAGGAGTTCTTGGACAGCCTCAAGCACCCTAAGCCAACCCTTTGCAGAAACATGAGTTCCCTGAGATGGGTTCCCACAAATCTTGAGCATAGCAAATGCTAGATCACCCTTGTCCCCTTTTTGTCATGTCTTCTTCAGCAAAGAGTTTCTCCCATTAGGTTGGGACTACTCAACCTTGACTTCACTTTTCACCTCCAAACATTCTAGAAGTAACTCTGGAACATGAAGGAGAGTTCCATACATCATGTTTTTAGGAAATTAGTATTTCCCAAAGCTACACACTACCATGTTTCCCAACAAAGCCCTACCCTAACTCTAGGGCTCCTCGAACAAACCTTTGGAACCTTTGTGTTCGTGCACATGAGCATGGTCACAAATTCGGTATATGTTGGCCGAAATTAATGGTAATCGAGAATTATGCGGAAATTTGGGATAAAAAATGGTTAGTGTATGCTAAATGTGCGGCCAACTATTCGGGAAAGAATGGATACAGATTGAAGATCAAATTGATGACCTCCGATATTTGCAATGTGGAACTGGTCAAGAGTGGCAAATTAATCTAAATTAGATGACAAAGTTCATAACTAATGACTAATTGCGATTTCGAATAAAAGCAACAAAGAACAAAAAATAATACAAGAACATGGCAGGTCGTAGTGGGCGATTTAACTTGATTTGAAATGCTGACAAAAAATAAAACAGAAATGATGATGTTGGAAAATGGATGAAGAGGAAGAAGTGGAACCACAGGATTGGGTCAAACTGAATGAAGATATTGGAGAGAGGATACGAAGATACATATTGCATTGGAAATAAGGAGGAAAATGGAAGCAGATAGGGGTAATAGTGCAGAGGGAAAGAAATAGAAGCAGAGCAATTGAAGAAGGAAAATCGAGTGAAGCCAGGAAGGAAGTGGAGGTAATAGGGAATTAGAGGGGAAGAAATGTAAGCAGAAAGAAGAATAGGGAAAAGAGGGGATGATGGAGGAAGAAGGGGACATTAGATGAAACAGGGAAGTAGAGAGGGATAAATAGAGCAGCAAGAATAGGGAGGAGGAGAATCAGGGAAGCAAGGAGGAAGAAAATGAAGCAGCAAGAGATAGGAAATCGGGGAAGAAAATGGGCAGCAAGAACAGGGAGAAGAGGGGACGATGGAGGAGGAACAACGGGAGGCAGCAATAGGACGATGGGTGAAGAAGGGAAGAGGGGGAGGAAGCAAGGGTGGAAGAGTGGGAGGGGGGAATATGTACAGGTAGAGGAGACGGTGGAGGAGGAAGGATGGGAGAAGTGGAAGCAACGACGAGGTACTAGGAAGAGTGAAAACTTGTACAGGAAGATAGGACAATGGAGGAGGAAGGAGAAGAAGAAGATAAAAGCGGGGAGGAAGAGAGGACGATGAAGGATGAAGAAGGGGAAGAAGCAAGGAGGAAAGGAAAGGAGAAAGTACCGGTAGCCACCTAGAGCAGCCGTCACAGAGAGTAGCAGCCAACAAACTACCACAGGTCACTGCTGGCAAGGGTCGCCGCCGCCGAGATGGAAGCAGCTACCGATACTCCGGCAGGCTTCTTCGCCGCGGGATTATTACCTCCTGGCTCCTCAGTCGGTCTAGGGGTTGAGGGGTCGACGAATAAGGTTGTGCAAAAACCCTGTGGAAAGAAAAAAAACATATACTAAACCCCTAAAGAGGCAGGAGTTTTGTATACTTTTTTAAAATGCCAAAAAACTTATCAAACGCGTTAGAGACTCGAGTTGTGTATAAAAAGCAAATAAATGCTCAATAAACGTAATAAACGCGATTAAACAAGTCTTCTATTACCCTAAAAAAAAGAATACGTGTTGCGTCACGTGTGTGTTTGCCTTTCGATTTGCTAGCTTGGATGGTTACAAAAAAAATCTAATTTTGTTAACAATGGGACCTAAGCTCCTCGCTCATCTTTTAACCTCAACTTTTTCTGGTTTGGTTATTTTTTGCATGAAGGGGTGTAGGAAATCTAGTCGCACCTCATTTGATCAAAATTAGACCAAGTACAATCCAATCAAGGACTACGTATCCTATTTAAGTCACCGTATGCCCTCCCTTCAAAATCATGGATCCTTTGGCAATTCATAGAACGTATTACCTAAATCTTTTCCCAATTTGACCTCCATGTAAAAAAAATGATTACTATTTCTCAAAAAGGCATGAAAGCTTGTGAAGCCATTATAAATTGTAGAAGGCATATAAAAATATGAAAGAAAATTCAAAAATTAGAGGGATTACATGATTTAGGTGATATATGCTCTTTCTTTATAATACATAATTAGTACACATTTAGGAAGCACGGACACGGTCAACAACAATTTTCAAAAATATAAGACACGGACACGGCGATTTTCATATATATATATATACATATATATATATACATATATACATATACATATATATATATATAATCTTCATTCAAATATGTGTCTATAATATATAATTGTATACAGATTCAACATTCATGTAATGACAATCTATGCATAAACATGATCAGTAAACAGATAGAGACAATTCAGATAAATGAAACTCCATAATAATGTATACATGATAATGATCATATATGAATTTCAGCTAAATTCTAAATTATATGCTTCTAATTAACAATAACAAGAGGTAACATCACAAATCTAATTGACAAAAGAAGATCACAGTAAATTCAGAGCATTCAAGTTCAAGTTGCAACTAATTTATAACATTCTAATTAACTGGAGGATGACAGTAAAAAACTAAGAAGATTAGGCATGGAGGAGGATGATTGGATGGGGTGTGCGTGTAGTTGTTTTGTGAAATTAAGAGAGGAGGAATAGGGAAGGAAAATATTGTAACAGTGCATGTAAAATCGTGAAGGGGGGAGAATGAGGGAGGGAAGGGAGGAGGATAAATCGGACAGGAAAAATAGAAATCAAGAAGAAGAAGGGGAGTGACAGGAAAGGAAAATGGATAGAGAAAAAATGAAATGAAGGGGAAAGCGAGAAGATGGAACAGGAAGTGGAAAGGGAGAAGATGAAATGGGAAGTGGAAAGGGAAAATGTGGGGTACTGTATGACTGTAAACGGCAGGAGGAAGGGGAAATGGAGGAGAAATTGGACTGGAAATAGGTAATTGAGGAAGACGAATGGAAGGGGATGAAGCAAAAATGAAGGGGGAGAAATTGTGCAGGGAGATTGGACTTTCATGGAGCAGCAAAGTGAAGATATAAAAGGAGGGAGGAAGAAGAAAACAAGGACTGGAGGAGGAAGAAGGTGTGAAAGGAGATAAAGGGGAGAAGAGAAAGTGGGAAGGAAGCGGAGGAAGAGGATGGAAGGAGTAGTTGCGGCGGCTTCTGCTCCAAGCACTGACGGCGGCTGGCTGCTGCTGTTCCAAGCTCATGCGGCGGCGGCGGTGCTGCTTCAACCTCACCCGGCGGCTGCTGTTGAAGTTCCTAGCTCCTCTCGCTGCTACTGCTGCTTGCAATGTTGCTGCTGGCGCGGCGGCCCCACGTAGGGCGACGGCGGCTTCGCGTCGGGCTACGACGGCTCCAACCGCAACGGCTGCTCTTCACAGAGGCGATGGCAGCTCTTGCTGCTTGGGGAGAGAGTACAAGAGAAGGCCAGGGCTGGAGGAGTCGTGAGCGGGGAAATGAAAAGCGTTGGGAGGGAAAAGGGTCGGGAGCCAAGAATTAGATTGGGAGGGTTTTTGTTTTTTTGTTTTGTTAACTTACAGTCAGTCGGCCGTTGTCCAATGTGTGTCCGAGCCGAGTCCACCTCTAATTTTTTTATTAAGAAAACTGAACACGCCGCTGCCGTGTCTACCACGTGTCCATGGCGTGTCCGTGTCCAACACATGCTGGAGCCACGGCAACTCTCGGGAAGTGTTTGCGCTTCCTAGGTACACATCCAATTAATGCTAAGATTGAGACTACCAACTAGCTTGTCTTAATTGTCATAAGGAATGTATATATTTGTTATAATATATTGTATATCATGGGGAGTATGCCAATATTAAATAATATTTTACATGATATTTTAGAATTGCAGTTTTATTAGAACGTGAAACATCTATTTTTTCCTTCATAAGTGTTTAGTAAATTTTATTATACACATGGTTCCAACTTTAGATATGGATGCTACTTGTATGTTTTTTATGGGAACGCGGAAGGCTTGGTTGATACACTAAATATTCATAGAGTAACTTTCATTTGTTGGGCCTTACGGTATTCCCAATTATTTCATACTCATCCTTGCAAAGTTTGTAGTTGTCCTAAAGAAGCCGAAGAAGCTCCTACCCATCTTCTTGCAAAGCTACATAATACCTCTAGAGGATACATTTCAAGGTAATTGCATACCCACCGTACATTCAGACTCATTTTTGCAAGGTAGAGAGATAAAGAAGCAAGTCATGATCCATCACTAGCAAAGAATATATACGTCGTAGCATAAATGCTTCTTTAGTCTTGGACACTTCTTGTCAAGAAGGTAGATTTTGTTCCTCAATTACGCAACACTGAACAAAAGCACAGTAAAAGGCAAGCTTTATTCGTAATAATGTTATGACTCCTAAGTCTATGGATGTAGGATTTCACAGGACTGATTTTGATATCCAACAAGAATTGGAAATGGAACTTGTTCCCCATCTATCTTCTATTTTTTCATAATTATATTTGTATGAATTATTTGATTAAAGAATTTTTTATGAAAATAAAAAAGTTAATAGAGTGATTTACATTTTTATTTAACTGTTCTTCAATTATATATGTCAGTGGCCAGCGTCTGATGATGCGGAGGGACACAGGTTGGACTCGCGGAGCCAGGATCTTAAAGTGGGCGAGGCACACATATAGCAAATGGTTTGATAGGAGTAATTATCACCAGAAGCCTGACATGCCAAATGCATTCTTTTTTAGTGCGTCAATGTCTATGAAGGGGGAAACATGACTTTGCCTTTAGAGGCCAATTAAGTAGAGTTCAATCCTTATTGTCAAGAGGCCCTACTGTCGATGAAAATCAAAGCACAAAGCTTAAAAAGATTTCAATGAAATATAGATATCAAGTTGACATTATTTTATATGGATGTTCTTGCGGAAGGATAGGTGGATATGGTACCTTGGTTCTTAATGCCAAAGTCTTATAGCTACGTATAGCAATCACTACATGTTTAGAGCTAGTTAAGTGGTGGATTTGGCACTTTGATTCTTAATGCCGAAGTCTTACAGCTACGCATAGCAATCACTACATGTTTAGAGCTAGTTAAGTGGCCATTATCCTCGACGATTAATTGTCAAAATGTTGGGTGTGATTCCGTTTTGGCTCGAAGAGGACTGACTCGAGTGTATGACTTATATTTTTTTTAAATTTAATTCAAATAGACTTTATGAATCACTTATTAATTTGTCTCTGTCTACCTTTTAGAATACGTATTTATTAATTCCTTCACATCAATGTCACTCATCCTCCTCCCCATTGAGTCAAATCCAAGTTTTGAACGAACGCATTACGCATATGACATCGGCATTCAGCACCTGTTTACAAGTTCGAATGGTAGGTTAAATAAGAAACAATCTGGTGAAATTTCTGGTGACGTTTCTGCAGTATAAATGCTTGGCAAATGAGCATCATGCATTAAAACTTCCTTCCAATTAGTCAATTTGATTCTATCTCACTTCCAATTAGCCAATTTTTATTCTATCTCAAAAGGTGGGTGAGGCACCGGCCTCACATGGTCTTTACGTAGCTCCGCCAATGGGTTGGACACGACAAAAGACGGTTTAGATACATCTACGTCGCAGCAACAGCAGCCAATCCCGCACGAGCCAAGGATAGCAGACGTCGTTAGGCGGGGGCACCGCCCTGCCAATATTAGCATACAATTCCTTGGGCGTTTGGCCTTAGGGTCTGACTGGTTTAGAGTAAGTAACATTTTCTTGGAACTCATTTTTCTACAACTGAAATTGAGTTTCAGGAAAATGAATTATAGGTGATTGGTTTGATAGATGATAATCTAGAAACAGGCTTCTCCTATCAATCGCCATTTAATATCTGAAGCAGGTCTCCATAGTTCTAAACCTCCGTCAATGTCCATTTAAACACTAGTAGGCCGTTCAGTTCTAGGTCTCCGTTCATATCTAATCCTCTGACAAGTCTGAAAAACACAATAGCAAAAGATATCGTCGTCTAATCTTTGGAGCTCCTCAAAACGTGAATAGAAAAATAGATGACAGGCCGTCGGCGCAGGTTTTGGGAATCAAATAAAGGGCTGATGTGCTCGCTCTTGTTTGCATGGGAATAGGTCCTGTTCAACATCAGGCCGATGAGAAATCGTGGTCACGCATCAGGACGGAGACGATGTTGTGGCGTTTGGTCTTCTCAGGTCGCGCGAAGAGGGCAAGATGAACAGGCCGGAGACGATGTCGTGGCGTTTGGTCTTCTCAGGTCACGCGAAGAGGGCAAGATGAAACCGCAACGTAACTCGTTTTCAGACGGATTTCTTTCGGAAGTCCAGAACTTCAACCTATATATATTGTTGGAAGTCCAGTGAAAACTAGGAAACTCAATTTTGGGACTTACACCGAACCAAGTAAAATTATAAAGGGAACTTGACTTCCAGTATTTTCAGGACATTTTACACCAAACCAGTCAGACCCTTAGCTGCGTTCCTCTGAGCCAGGGTGTGAACGGAAATAGGGACACTGTGCATCCCTTCCCCTACTTACAGAAGTATAATTTGACTGCCAATTATTTGATTTAACAGCCAACACCAATAGCCCTAAGTCTGGCATCAGATGAAAAGAGGATTGTATAGAGGTGGAGGGTGGGGAGCATAACTCGGGGAGTGATTGTGTAACGCCCTAAAAGTACAATTGAAAAACACATGCGGAAGTATAAGAAAATCAGTCTAATTAGGGCGAAAACACTCCCTCAGTATGAGAATTCGTCATAAAGAGAATATCTTTACCGGTAAGTAAAATTCACCAAATTAACAAGGTTTCATAAGAAATAAAAACATAGACCATGCATTGTTCTTTTAACAGAAGCAAAATGACATATATTCTAAATCTAAAAGAAAGAACAAAATATCGTATCAAAATAAAATCCATGAGCCGGTTTCAAGTGTTCATAATCTGTGCCAGAAGGATCATCACGTCGGCCATCAACCAATATCAACTAGGTAACTGTAGGATCTAGATGCAGGGGAAAAGTTCTCATTCATGCATGCAACCACAAAAGTGAAAGATACGTAAAGAGATAGTCTAACCAGTAAATTCATGTAGTATAAGCAATAGCTAACATCGTCGGCATGATAATCAATTTCATTATTTTTTAACAGTCACGCAAAATATGCATCAAGATGCATTCAATAAATCTTGAGTGACAAAGTAACCAAAGGTTGTAGCCATGCCACGAGGGTACAGTCAGTAAATAGTCACACCACGAGGGTGCAGTCAGTCAATCACACCACGAGGGTGCAGTCAGTCAGTAATCAGTCAACCAATGGATTTTGTCACCTAGATATTTCAGTCAACCTGAGGCGGGCAAAGCTCCTAAATTTCATTACCCAAGGTTGGGCACAGTTACCACAAAGTGGCATATTGGTATCATGGGATGAACATCAACAATTGATCATAAGACAAGGTCCTAAAAGCAGTATACAGTGTGGTCATAATCATTCATATGATCATGCAGTACAAGCATAGTCTATTTTAGTTTCCATCTTGTTTGTTATCCCGTATTTTCTCACAACAGAGCAACATAGTTTAAGAGATGCCTCACCTTTAATACAATATTTATTTTTCCATTTTTAGATAGGAGTTAGATCTATGTATGCTCATTTTCAACCTAGATTCATTATGATTTGGATAAGGCAGTTGGTATATAAAAGGTAGTACATATTTGTGAATGAGATTAATAAAATCAACATTTTTATCCACCATATATCATGATTTAGAACACAGTAACAGAGTCGTAATTTGATAAAATTTATACATGTATATAGACTGTGACATCATGCAGATTGTTCTATATATTAAGCCTCACATAGGATCCATGTATTCCGGCAACAACTATCTTAAAACAAATAGTTTATAAGACATGTTTCATACAATCATGTCCATTAAACAAAGGTGAGACTTTAACAAAAAGGATCTTTCTTTGTTCTTAGATTATATAGAACCATGAATGTATAACAGATTACATAGACATTAACACAATTATATAATCAATAGGTTCTACTATGGCAACATAAATAGTAGGACACAATAAATTGGTTCATGGGGTACAGTCAAATCAAAAGCCTTGGCCATGGATCCGACTGCATACCTTGAAAGGATGTGCCTAACCGAGAAGGTAAAGAGATCTATGGAAGCTTGAAGCCTAGGATCGTCAGCCTGTTGTGCTTCGTTTCTTGTGCCTTCCCCAAGCTTGCGCCGTCTCTAGCCCCCGATTACTGCTTTCAATTCCAACTGGATATTTATAGGGAAAAAGACAGGCTTTTCATTTAGCGAATAGAAGATCAGGTGATTAGAGTCAGTGTCTGATTTGGATTCCCAAACCCACCCGAATTCCTGACTCGGTGGGGATTACATCCTCCCCCACCCCAAAAAAAAAGAAAATTTTTGTCCTTGAAAATAAAACACAAAACTAAAAGACTTACCAAAAAGGTGAGGGTACTTGTCCCTCATATCTAACTTGAGCTCCCATGTATCCTCTTCATCACTATGATGTTGCCAGCCCACTTTCACCATAGGAACAATACGTCTTTTCAGTTAGTGAGCTCACTGATCCACTATACGCATTGGTCTTTCTTCATAAGTCATGTCATGGAGGACTTCTGGTACATCAATGCTAATAACATGGGATAGGTCATGCATATACTTCCTTAACATTGAAACATGAAACATCATGGATATTCGAGTAAGTTGGTGGCAAGGCAAGCTTGTAAGCAGAGTCTCCATATCTCTCCAAGATCTCAAAAGTTCCAATATACCTTGGACTAAGCTTTCCTTTCTTACCAGAACGCAATACTCCCTTAGTTGGAGACGTCTTCAGAAAAATGTGGTCCCCAACTTCAAAGATCAACTCCCTTCTTCTTTTGTCAGCATAACTCTTCTGTCTACTGGGATGTCTTCAACATTTCTCTAATCAAATCAACCTTATCAACACATTCTTGAATAATGATAGGTCCTATCAACTTTCTTTCTACCACATCACTCCAACACACTAGTGATCTACATGGTCGCCCATATAGAGCTTCATACGGTGACATGCCAATGCTTGCGTGATAGCTATTATTATAAGAAAACTCCACCAGAGGTAAATGTTCAACATATCCTCTAAAGTTTGTATCGTCCTTTCAGATTGCCCATCAGTTTGTGGATGAAAGGTTATGCTGAATTTCAGTTTTGTTCCCAAAGATTTTTGCAAGCTTTCCCAAAAGTAGGAGGTAAAACGTGGATCTATATCAGAAACAATAGATTTTTGGACACCATGAAGCCTCAAGATTTCATCAATGTACATATTGGCTAGACTATTAATAGATTGACCCACTTTCATGGCAAGAAATTGTGCAGTCTTTGTCAATTTGTCCACAAGAATCCATATACAGTCATTTTACTTCTTTGTTTTAGGCAACCCAACCACAAAATCTGTCACTATAAAGTCCCATTTCCATTCAAGTATCTCCAAAGATTGTAGTAATTCGACAGGTGTTTGATGTTCAATCTTCACCTGTTGGCAAACCAGACATCTGATGACAAAATCAACTATGTCCCTTTTCATTCATGGCCACCAAAAACTTTGCTTTAGGTCTTTGAACATCTTTTTTCTTCCTGGATGGATAGAGAATCTTGTCATGTGAGCAGTCTTCATTACTTCCTCTCTCATGTTTGAAGTATTAGGCACCCAAAGACGTGCCATAAATCTTATACTCCCATCTGCTTCTATAGAAAAATGAGATCCTTCGTCCTCAACTGCCTTCATCATTTTCTCTCTTTGAGCGTATTCAACTTGGAACTCCATAATCCTCTTTATTCGGTCAAATTGTGCTATCAAACACGTCATAGCTATCTTCTTTGGACCTTTGATAGATGGTCGTGACTGAGTAACATCTTCTAGTAGCTTCCATTCCTGGATCATCAGATTAGCCATTGTACCAGTGAGTTTCCTGCTAAGAGCACCTGCCACAATGTTGGCTTTTCCTGGATGGTAATTAATTGAGAAATCATAATCTCTTAGGAATTCCAACCAACGACGTTGTCTCATATTCCTTCTGAGAAAAGATATATTTCAAGCTTTTGTGATCAAAAAATACTTAAAATTGCTCCCCATAAAGATAATGACGCCATATCTTACGAGCATGTACCACAGCAGCCAACTCTAAGTCATGAGTGGGGTAATTCTTCTCATGATTTTCAGTTGTCGAGAGGCATAAGCTACCACCTTACCATGCTGCATCAAAACACAACCCAAACCAGTACCAAAGGCATCAATATAAATTTTAAAACCACCGCTGCCATTGGGAAGGGTAAGCATTGGCACTGTAGTTAGTCTCTTCTTTAACTCCAGAAAACTATCTTCACACTTTTGTGTCCAGAGGAACTTAACACCCTTCTTTGTCAGATTAGTCAGTGGAAAAGCTATACTGGAGAAGTTCTCAATAAACCTCCTATAGTAACCATCCATTCCCAAAAATCTCTTGATCTCTGTCATTGTCTTGGGCATGTCCCAGTCCATCACAGATTTAACTAGGGCAGGATCAACAGATATACCCTCTTTAGAAATAACATGTCCTAAGAACATAACTTTGTCTAGCCAGAAATCACATTTAGAGAATTTTGCATAAATCTTGTTGTCTCTCAAAATTTGAAGCATCGTCCATAAGTGTTCTCTGTGTTGCTCTTTGTTCGAAGGGAAAACTAGAATGTCATCTACAAAGACAATCACAAATTGATCAAGGTGAGGCCGAAACACTCGATTCATCAGATCCATGAATGCATCAGGGGCATTGGTTAACCCAAAAGGCATAACACAATATTCATAATGCCCATATCTTGTTCGGAAAGCAGTCTTAGGAATGTCTTGTTCAGAGATACTGAGTTGATGATATCCTGACCTCAAGTCAATCTTTGAGAAAATAGAAGCATATAGTAGTTAGTCAAACAAATCATCAATACGAGGAAGAGGATATTTATTTTTCACCGTGACTTGATTCAACAACCTACAATCAACACAGAGTCGTAAAGGTCTGTCCTTATTCTTCACAAAGAGTATAGGATCTCCCCAAGGGGACACACTGGGTCGGATAAAACCATTATCCATAAGTTCTTGCAATTGTTGCTTTAGCTCTAGCAATTTAGCAGGGGCCATCCATAAAGGTGGGTTGTATATAGGAGCAGTCCCAAGCAAGATATCAATAGAGAAATCAACTTCTCTAAGTGGAGGCAAACCATGGAGATATTCAAGAAAACATCAGCAAAATCCTTCACTATATCCAACTCCTCAAGCTTAGCAACAGGAGAGTCAGTCTTCACTACACTAGCCAGAAAAGCCTTACAACCATTAATCTACATTTTGTGAGCCTTTAAAGCTGAAATCACTTGACGACGGTCTTTTTGTCTCACGTCTAATGATTATTCTAGGCTTTGAAATAGGCCCTATAAGAACCTTCTTCTCTTTGCATTTAACACAAGCATCATTATGATCTAACCAATCCATACCCAGGATTAAGTCAAAGTCAGTCATCTCAAGAACTACGAGATCAGCCCTGAAACTCTCATTCTCTATTGTCATAGGCACATCATACGAGTTGAACGGTTTGGTACAGGCTTGTGTGGAGGAGGTGGCAGAAGCGGCTATCCCAGAGGAAACCAGGTTGTGGAGGCTGGTGGGGTTGTTGGTGAAGTGCATGTGGCAGTCGTCAGCCCGGATGAGGGCGAGGGGACTGCGAGGGTGGATGAAACCTTGGTAGCTGGAGCGCTAGAGGAGGGAGAGTTCCTTGGGGACTCTGGAAATCCCTTCTAGGTTCTTAAAGACCAGGAGTTGGAGGAAGTGGTGGTGAGGAGTTCCAGTAGAATCAATAAGAGGAGTAGTAGGGTGCCTGAAGGTGGAGGGTGAGGTAGTGGTAGAGGTAGAGGAAGCGTGAGAGGTCATGGATACTTCCCTGTGAAAGGGGGAGTTGAAAGGGAGTCTCGATGACCATACTAGTCTGGAATGTGAGGGGGCCTTCTTGGTCTGGGAAGCAAGCCACCCTCAGGCGCATCATTCAGGATAGTAAGGCATCGATGGTGGTGTGTTTCAAAACAAGGATTCGACGTGAGGTGGTTGACTGTGTTTATGGTCTGTTCCCAGTTGGTTGGCAGTGCTGCTCGAATTTAAGTAGCATTGAAGGTGGTAGGATTGCGGTGGGTTGGAATCCAGTTGTGTGGGATGCATAGATGATATTTGAAAGTGATCAATTGATTACTACGAGCTGCATTAACACTGGTGGATTTCATTGTGTCTTGTCTGCAGTCTACGGCTCTTATGTGGAGATGGATAGGAGGAGGCTTTGGAACACCCTGATTGAATCTATGCAGCAGGACCTACCTCAATTAGTGGTTGGGGACTTTAATCAGGTGAGGAAGGCTAGAGAGAAGTGGGGTGGCTTTCCTATCCCGGAGTCCATTTTGAGGAGGTTCAATGAGGTTGTGGATGATGTGGGGTTATTTGAACCTAACATGAAAGGCGGTTTGATTACTTGGCACAATAAAAGAGTTCTCTTGAAAAGGATTTCCAGCAACCTGGATCGTAGATTGGTGAATGAAAAGTGGCTTGATATTTTCTCTAAGGCAGCGCTCAAGCTGGGTGGTCATCCAAACAGTGACCACTCATGGATGGAAATTCAACTATGGACACATATTCAACCTAATCGGTTGTTTAGGTTTCTTAATCATTGGTTATCCTGGCCTTCCTTTGAGGGAGTCATCAAGCAGGCTTGGGAGGGAAGGGTGGATGGAAATCCTCTATTTGTGGTGACTAAGAAACTCAAAAGGGTCAAAGTTGATCTTAAAGCCTGGTCTAAAAATTTGGTGGATCTTCCTAATCTTATTAAGATAGCCAGAGAGGAGTTTGATAAAAAAATGCTACTAGTCTGAGATATAATCCTATGAACCAACAGTGTATGGAGGAGGAGGAGAATGCGAGTAGAAGGTTAGTCCAACTTGAGAAGGCTCATGAGATCTCAGGATGGCAGAGAAGTAGGCTTAAATGGTTGAAGGATGGAGATTGCAATTTAAAGTATACCATGCCGCGGTGAAATGGAACAATATGTGTGACCATATTCATAACTTGATCAATGAGAAGGGTGAGCTTGTGGATGAGGAAAAGAAAGTGGAGGAGATGGTTGTGGGGTTGAGGATAATCCTACTATTAGGGGGTCTAATCTTGATAGGAGGGTGAATGGGGAGATGAATTATGAGCTGCTGAAGCTGGCGTCTGATGAGGAGATTAAGGAGGTGGGTTTTTCCATTGGAGCCTCTAAAAGCCCGGGACCATACAGCTTTACTGTTAAATTCTTTCAGAGTTGTTGGCAAATTGTCGGCATAGACATTTACAACGCAGTGAGATGGTTCCTTGTAGGAGGGTGGATGGTGAGACAAGTGAATCACGCTTTTATAAGGCTCATTCCAAAGAAACAAGGGGTTGCCGCCATGAGTGAGTTTCGGCCCATAGCTTGATGTTCGGTAACTTATAAAATCATCTCCAAGTTGCTCAGCTGTAGATTGAAAAGGGTGCTACCGACGATAATCTCACCTAATCAGGGGGCTTTTGTGAATGGTCGGTCTATTGCGGACAATGTCCTCTTAGAGACTAAATTTTTGAGAGACTTCAAGTTGAAGAATAGATCCAAGCAGGCATGTATAATGATGGATCTCTCTAAAGCATATGATAATGTGTCTTGGGAGGGGTTGTGGAGATCCATGGAGGCGTTGGGGTTCTCAAGCCACTTCATTGACTTCCTTAAACAATGCATTCAAACCACATCATTCTTCATTCTGGTTAATGGTATCCTGAAAGGCTTGTTTACTTCCTCAAATGGCCTGAGACAGGGGGGGCATTATCGCCTTTGTTTTTCACCATCGTCATGGAGAATCTCACTTACCTTACACAAAAAGCAGAAGAAGAAGGCTTGATCAGACCTTTCAAGGTGCAGGGCACTAAGGTGTTGAGCCACATGATTTTCACTGATGACCTTATGTTATTTGTGGTTGCACATGCCAAAATCTTCAGGGGAGTCAGTTCCATTCTACAAAGCTTCACTGACCTTATGAGCTTACGCATTAGTGACATAAAGTTACAGGTGTTCCTCTCCAAATCCTGTGATTCCAGGAGAGGGAGGCTTAAGGAGGCGATACATCTGGAGCTGGGTTGTTTCCCTATGAAGTACTTGGGCCTACCTATATTGGGGGGAGTGGGAAGTGGGAAGGACTTCCAAGGTTTCTTGGATGATCTTTGGATGAAGGTGGAGAGTTGTAGCGGCCTGAAGGTGTCTTTGGCGGGCCGTGCGGTCCTCGTCAAAGTTGTCCTCACGAGCAAGGTGGGGTTCTGGTGTAGGCTCACAGAGCTCCCTGAGTTCATCCTTGAAAAATGCAGGTTTTTGATGGCTGGTTTTCTTTGGGGTGGTGGCCATCATGAAAGTTTTAATTTTCAGTATTTTTCAGTAATTTGTTTATTAATCTTTCTTCCGCGGTTTTGTTTAGAGTAATCTCGTTTCTATTTTGCAGGGCGTCACACCAATACACTTAAGTGTATCCTAGCCTCACTCAGAGAGAGATAGGCTAGAATACACTCAAGTGTATTTTGCCATAAATGCAATCAGGTTTTCAGCCATTGGATTAGGACTAAAGATCTCATGTTACATATATATATATATATATATATATATAGAGAGAGAGAGAGAGAGAGAGATAGGCTAGAATACACTCAAGTGTATTTTGCCATATATATAATCAGGTTTGCAACCATTGGATCAGGACTGAAGATCTCAGGTGTGTGTGTGTATAGAGAGAGTCAGGATAGAATACACTCGAGTGTACAGATCGCACGATACACTCAAGTGTGTGTGTGTAGAGAGAGAGGGAGATAGGCTAGAATACACTCAAGTGTATTTTGCCATATATATAATCAGGTTTTCAACCATTGGATCAGGACTAAAGATCGCAGGTGTGTGTGTGGGTGTGTGTGTATAGAGAGAGAGTCAGGCTAGAATACACTCGAGTGTACAGATCGCACGATACACTCAAGTGGTGTTTGCATATCTAGACAATTTTTTTTACAAATCCAAAACCGTTGATATTCGTTGTTATAAAAACTACATTTACATGCAAAATCTGAGCTCATTTGGAATTTTACAAGTTACTCCTTTTTGGCCAAAAAGATCGACACACAAAACTGATTTGAATTGTATAATTTTTTTCGCCTTTAGATGCCTAACATATAAGTGTCCAAATGAGCTGAAATTTTATATGTAGTATGTTAATATGATATTTAAAAAGATCAATGGTTTAGATTTTCAAAATAAACATTACATTATGTAAAATTACTTGAGTGTATTCTAGCCTCTCTCTCTCTCTCTCTCTCTCTCTCTCTCTCTCTATATATATATATATATATATATATATATATATATATATATATATATATATATATATATATATATATATATATATATATATATATATATATATATATATATATATATACAGAGAGAGAGAGAGGTTAGAATACACTCAAGTACATTTTGCCATCAATACAATCAGGTTTTCAGCCATTGGATCAAGATAGAAGAACTCAAGTGTGTATATATATAGAGACAAAGTCGGGCTAGAATACACTCGAGTGTACAGATCACATCGTACACCCCACTGGTGTTGCCTATATAGGCCATATTTTTGCAAAATCTAATCCATTGATCGTCATTGTTATGATAGCAATAGGCCCCATGCAAAATATAAGCCTGTTTACAAGAATGTAAGTCACTAATTCAAGGATAACAAAATCAAAGCACAAAACTAGTTTGAAATGTATGATTTTACCTCCTTTAGATGCATGACCTACAAGTGTTCAAATGAGCTCAAATGTCTTCATAGTATGTTCTTAAATGTCTTCTATATATATATATATATAATATATATACTACTATAAAAAGAGTGAATCTTTTCAAAAAATTACACACACACCACTAACCAATCAGGTCACACCATTTTTAAAATGCAGCCCCCTCAATTCTCTCTCTTCTCTCCTTTTTTTATTTGTTCCTCGAAACAAACAAGAACCATACACCCCCACGTTCTCCTATCTCCTATCAAAGTTACCAATTTCCTCTCCCCACTTCTTGCGACAGTCATCTCCATGATCAATGTTCACCCCAACTAACTGTGATTATCTTTGATAAACCGATCATTATCTCATAAAATAAACCTCCACTATCTCTGTATTTCTGAGAAAACTTCTAACTATACACAACGTGGGAAGTGACAAACATCGACATATAGCCACAACCACAAATTCAACAACTTCGCCTCTTCCTTCAGGACACCTCTACATCTTTATCCTCTCTGTGCACCTTTACACATGCATTGAAATCATCTGGACATACTCTGTTACGAGGAGATCCCCCACCTAGCCCACGTAACATCTTTAGTACGACGCTCAGCTCTGATGACGACAAAGACCCCTCCAATGCCCCACGGGAACCTCCATATCTCTCTAGCTCCACGGTCCTTACCTTCCTCTACTTCGGCATACTCCAGGATACTGAAGAGCAGTAGCACAAAAATACTCTTACTTCCTAGAGGAAAATAAGATGTCCCCACCTGAATCAGCGGCGTTGATTATCAATGTGTTAGATACACCTGACTCTTGTTGTGACGCCATGGAACTAACTGGGAGGCCATCTGCATGAACTAACATCAAAAGGTGCACAAATGTTTTCAAAGATGTATGAGGTGTTCATGCTTAAGAATGTGCACTTGTGCATGGAGTTCATGAGGATGTGGACTAGGCAAATTACGGTAGGGGTGGGTGAGGTTGAGTGAAAGGGCAAGTAATTCGTCTGAAAGGTGCAGTGTTAATGCCGCGTCAACAACATCATTCTTTGGGATGGTTGTGAGGTACTCTATTTATTTTTCATATTATCTATAGTTAATATGTTGATCATGTTTAATTTCCTTTTCAAATAAATTATATCATTCTTGTAAAATTCTCTTCTATCTTGAATACGTGAAGCATATACAATGGTAAAAGGTAACCAGGATCCCTTCCGTTGTTTTGAGGAAATTTCAATCAGTTCTTGGAGCTAATTTTGATTTTGGTAAGTTTCTCGACTAATGAACACTAATTCAATATTTTTACCCGATCTATTGATACTCCCATTAGTTTATTAGCTTCCATGGAGTTGATGATAGTCCATTATTTCACTTGCGATGATATGATCATCTCGAATTGACATTATTACTGAGTACTGACACAGTCAAACAAAGGTAATTATTAGAATCATATCGAGATATATTTTCTTTTATGAATAGTTCCTCACATCTGTTATAATACAATCATAATCCCAAAAAATAATCCTTAGCGATTACAACAATAGCATGTCCTTATATGAATCCTTTTTATAACTGACATACGGGATCTGCAGATTAAAAGGTACGCAACCATTGAAGGAACTTCTTATCTTACAACTTCGACCATCCTTAAATATATCTGTTCAATGTGAGTATGATCCCAAGTCTTTGGTCTTGTTTGCAAACTATAGCCCAACTGTCTCTCATATATCTATCCTCATCATCACCCCTCTACGGCTCCATGTTGTTGATTATAACTATTATTCATTGGCATCCCCCAAGTCCCTCTTATAAACAGCTGCGCGAGGACGGAGACGTTGGTGATGCCGCCATGACACTCTTACCAGACACCATCCTCCCGGTTACAAATAGTTGCTTCACGTTCAGGAAGTAGAGGGCAAGCCTCCCGACCACTCCGAACAGGATCAACGATTACGGGTGTCACAGAAGCCTTACGACAACCACCAGCAGGACGGTGATCACGTAAGACAGGTTCTGCCGGATACTTTGGTATGAGTCAGTCATCTCTGTCAGGGTCGGTGCGTAGCCAGGGCCTTACGACCTCCCTCCATGGTCTGATATTGAAAAGGTGTTGTAGTTCATCAACATTGCTGAAAGGATGGGGACGGTGGGGCTGTTGGGCAGATCTGAGATATGGTGTCGGGGTTGGGAGGGAAGTTGAGGGCTGGAGACTGAAGAGGTTGTCCTCATTGAGGCAAATGACAAACCTAGGTCCTACAAGGTGGTATAGATTCAAAACGATTTTACCATGCTTTCTTTCGTTAATTTTACTAATTGTATCGATTGGCTTATACATTTTCTCCTACCTCAAAGTTAGCATCAACTACTTCTTTCTCCACCATTCACTCTACCACAAAGCAAATATGTTCTAATTTTGGTATGGTTCGATCCATTTATGCGACAACTGTAGCATAAAGGTAACTAGAAAAATTGATACAATGATCTTGATAAATGTAAATCATGCTCAACCACTACATGGACCGAGACAACTAGACAAGCGAAATTGGTGATTGTTTTTTTCTCTTTTTAGCTTGTTTCCATTTATGTCAAAGAAAAATTGAAGTCCAATTGGAAATTTACATAAAAAAATTATTTCGTAAACTATCTATTAACGAGTACATTGGTTTTGATATGTTCTTTACAGTCGGTTTATGTATCCTTTGACACTTAAATTATTTTTCTTATGAAAGTATCTCAGCTATTTAACAAGAATCTCTCATATAAATAAGTCAATCATCTCTACATATTTTTATGACAATACATTTAATCTACACGGATAGATTTTTTTACTTTGTATTTCTCTAATTTTCTTTGATGTTTTTGGTCAAACGTGTCATATCCTTTCTATGTAAATTGTCGTCGTTTCAACTTTAAACACTAAATTGTATACTTTTGTCAAAAAAAATGTGTATCTAACAATACATGTTTGCATGATTTTTTTATGGAGAGCATTATGACCACATGTAGGTTTCATCATAAGATTTATCAAATTTATTATTATTTTTTAAATGAATATTATGATCTTGTTATCATGTTCATCTAAAAGTTTTCTTTTCAAAATTAATTAAGCCATTTCAATTTGTTAGTTTTAATATTGTGACATTTAACTTGTTTAAAATTCTTTCTCGCCAGTATGAAACAATTGCATCATTTGTCTAGCAACTTGTTTCATACAAAATGCAATGCAAGCTATATTTTCTCATGAAGAGAATTATCACTAGATCATCTTATGCATGGATGATGACATATTTGTATTTCACTAGATAGACTTCATCATTTTTTAATAAAACTCACAACTATATTTTGCAGATGCACACTCTTAAAAAAGTGATTCTACATATACAACGTTGCAACGTAATCAACTATTAATATATAATTATATTTTAATTGGAAAGTTTGTCATTGGTAGTTTTATTTTAAAGATATATCCCAAATTATTTTCACGTGCATGTGTTTCTTGACTAGTACACACACACACACACACACACACACGGAGAGTCAGACTAGAATACACTCGAGTGTATTCGGAGCAGAGTACACAAGTAGTTTAACATGATGCAACATTTTTTTTCTAAAATCTAATAAGTTGATCTTCTTAAACATCTTGTGAATAACCCATATATAAATTTTGAGTTCATTTGGTAGCTCATGTTATGAAGACCACAAAAATTATGCATTTCAAATTAGTTTTGTGTGTCGATTTTGTTGCCCTCGGATGAGTGACTTACACTCATCCAAATGGACTCAAATTTGTATGTAGCCTAATTATAGTATGATAATGAATATCATTGGTTTACATTTTGCAAAAAACAATTATGATATGCGAACACCACTTGAGTGTAGCGTGTGATATGTACACTCGAGTGTATTCTAGCCTGACTATATATATATAGAGAGAGAGAGGGGGGGGCTAGAATACACTCGTGTATTTTGCCATAAATACAATGAAGTTTTCAACCATTGGATCAGGATAGAAGATCTCCGGATTAGATGGGGAGAATCCCACTCACAGCCTGTTGACCGCACCACAGTTCCTGTCATTCCCTCACTTATTCCCGACCTCTCTCCTTTCCACTCTTACACACTACCTACCTCTCTCTCTCTCTCTTTACACCTGATCGTAGAGCCTCTTCTCTCATCTTGCCTCCTCAGTCCTCATCCCCAATCGTTGTCACCAACTCTCTGGCCTCCACCTCGGCTAGTCGCCAACGACAACGCGAGGGTGTCGGTGTCGTGTGCAGCCAGAATCAAGCCCTATCGTGGAAGACCGGCCAGCCCTTCACGCTCAGCGAAACCGACAATCAGGCAACGACAGTGAGGAGGCAGCGATCATAGGGCGAGGAGAGTAATGATAGTGCCTGAAGCACCTCCTCTACCACTACAACGTCGTTGTTCTGGAGTGCAACCTCAACATAAGAAGTCACGTGTAGGACAAGATCCAATTTCACCTCTTCTCCCTCCCATGTATCATCCCCTCCCCCCTGTTTTGTTGTCGTCAGCTCACTGTAGGGGTCTCCAGATTAGGCTTGTCAGTTGGACGGAGTATTACGTGAAGAATCTTAGCTGCCTGCTAGCCCCGTCAGGCTCTCCGCGTCATTGTGGTTGGCCAATCGGTTCTATCCCAGTGAGTGAAGGGATTTAAGGACTACCGCCCATTCAGTGATTTCCCCTTTGGAAGTTTGATTTCCTCATTCCCCCTTCTTCGTATGCTTTTATTGGCCCCCTTTTCTATTTTTTTCTTCCATCTGTAACTTCTCTTAGTGAATGGTGCTTGAACAATGTTATCCTATTCTCTGTTTTTCTTCCAGCAGTAGTTACTCTTTTTCTCTATTATTGATATGCTAAATTCAACTTTGATTGCATTCATTGGGATTAGTGGTAGGTGTTGCATTCTCTGTTATGTGTTTTGTATGTGTCGATGCACCAGTTCCAGATGGCTTCCTTCCAAAGTTGATGCACCTCGAAGGAGAACTGGAGCTTGCGAGATGAAAATATACATTTTGTGGCTTCGTGTTCTGGTTGTGTGTGTGCGTGTGTGTTTACTTAATGGTGTGTGTTGAGTTACATGGATTAGATTGTATATTTAGAAAGAATCAATGAATAAGTGTCCAAATGAGCTAAAATTTATTATATAGTATGTTCTTATGATAATTAAGAAGATCAACGGTTTAGTTTTTTCAAAAATTTACTGCATATTCAAAAATGACTGAGGTGTACGGTACCTTCGGTACACTCGAGTGTACACTAGCCTGACTCTCTCTCTCTCTCTCTCTCTCTCTCTCTCTCTCTCTCTCTATATATATATATATATATATATATATATATATATATATATATATATATATATATGAGTGCCTCATACTTTTATGAGACTTACGTCTCACCTCACTAGAAGAAAAATGCCTCGATGCGCCTCATGCCTTTTACAACCTTGGTCTCAATTAGCTCTTTCATAATGTTATCGTGTTTTCATATTCATTATGCAATTGTTTCAGTTTTAGGACCTAAGTGCAATATTAGGGACTTGCAAGTTCTTAATAAAATAGTTTTATTTACTAATTAAGTTGGGTTATTAGCAAAAATAAGTCGATTAGGACTTCTTGCACATTATCTATATATACCTATGCCTGAGAGTATTGCCCAGCTAAGTTAAATTAGATAAATTGTTTCACAAATTGAATTTGCACCAGATGGCCTATATAAAGACCCTAAGTTGCTATTAGAGGACAACTAAGCAGCCGACTTGAGTCAAGTGGTGCCAATTTAGTCGATTGACTAAGCACCAACTAAGGCCTGCTAAATTGTGGCAACTCAAACTGGTAGCGAGAAGTGCCACTAGCAAGATTTGAAAAGGGTTCGACTTATTTGTACCGACCTATGCTCGTTGTTTTAAAAATCGTCCTAGGTGGCCGCTTAAGTGCCAGAAGGTCATGGCCGATTAAAATCTACCATAGGCAGTTGTTGAGCGCATTTGGATTAAGCGGCTTCTTTTTTCCACTTTGGCCGCTTTTTCCCATGTCATGTATTTTATACTTGGTACCCTTAATGTCAGTAATTGATTTTATATTTATATGAGTATATACTTATACAATTATACTACTTGAATATGAATATATAGTCAGCTGCGGATTTAGTATAGCTAGTTAGCTATTTATATTAACAATTTGAAATTAATCAGGTGATTTGTTGTGGATAGATGTATTTATAAACTCTTCATTGTTATTACTTAGTATTAATTTCAAAGGAATATATAGGTTTAATTATGTAAAACTTCACAAATTATACTATTATGTATATATCTGTGTGTATAAATTGTTAAAAATAATTAAAAATTAAGCTTCCTCTTTTTAAAAAAAGTGTCTGCTTAATCTCCCTCCTAGCGATTAATCGACTATAAGGTCATGTCCGCTCGCTTCCCGCTTTGCACTTTTTTAAACATTGCTTGTGCTAATTAACCAACTAGGTAGTCAGACAATCAACTAATGAGGTGGACTTACGTGCAAATTATCCAATCCCTCTAATACCTACATAAGACGAGTTTGACCCTAGTCCCTATACAACGTTGTCAAACCTTGGAGGACTGAAGTAGAGGAGATGAAGGGCGTAATAGGACCTCAAAACAATTCTCTACATCATATATGTAAGGTTGTTTCCTCCTGGATTCAAAGTTAAATAAGAGGAAGAAACCTTTAGATACTTCTTATGGACAAATATGGGAGACCCCCCCCCACATATCCAATATGAAAAATTTATTGCAAATTTGAGTAGATATTGGCATTTAGATTGTCATGGTAAATTTACATGATTTAAAATGCTTATTGGGCATCGAAACCGTTAGGCCGTAAATATCATAATTTCAATTTTCTATAAACTTCTGTTTATGGGCCATCTAATTCGGCATTGAAATCGCACATATAATTATGTGTTGGACGTACTTCCGGAAAAAATTGATTTGTAATGGTTTGTCCTTTAGCTTTTGGGAGCACCAACTAATTATTAACTAGAAAATCTAGTTTTCACTTCTTACTTGGAAATGATTTCCATTAAAAAAATTGAACTCGTTGATGGCAAACAAGTTATGAGAAAAACAATATAAAATAAAAGTTGAAAATAGCCCTATATCCAAATACAATCGCATGGATAAGGTTTTTCTACGAGAAAAGTATAGTTGATTAGCCGGCTAGGCAGTGACTTCTAGGACTTGGGAGCCTATTCGCCTAGGTGTTCTATTGACTTTCTTATTTTGTAATTATTTTGTTTTGATTAGATGTGTTTATATGTGCATTACACTAAGTATATTATGTTGGTTTCCTAAACTTGATCAATCATCGATATACCTAGATTGACACTTAATGAGACCTAAATTAGATCTAACTATAATTTGACCTAAATCGGACCTCATGTAGCCAGAAAACCTAAATTGAACTGAATCAAACATAAACTAACCTCATTTAGCCCTAAAATGATCTGTTTTTTTGGAAAATATAGACTAGATTTTGCCTAATTTGGTGCCAAAATGACCTAAAAGGCCCCAGGCTGCCACTCATTTCATTGTAGGCCTAGGCTCTCAGCCTTGGACACCTCCACTAGACTAGAACCTAGCCTGCCTAGGCGGCGGCCTTGATAGCTATGAACATTAAGGCTTAGTTCACCACCCAAAACAAGCAAGCATTAAGCCAAGTTGGACATATTTTGTGATTTCAGATATGTGGGTTAGAATTGTTAAACTACATCAGTTTATAACTTACCACACAAATTAAAAATTTAAACATAAAAAGATCAATACTACATTTGACATAGGATAACAATGCTACCTGTAGTCTGCACTCTAATGTTAACCTTGTTGTCTGAAGGATGAGGAATGTTGTATCCACAAAACTCCACCCTTGGACAACATAAACATTTGTATAATATGATTGGAAGCAATCGATGTTATCAAGCGTGAACTTCAAAAGT
This sequence comes from Alisma plantago-aquatica, assembly GCA_963693085.1. Taxonomy (NCBI): domain Eukaryota; kingdom Viridiplantae; phylum Streptophyta; class Magnoliopsida; order Alismatales; family Alismataceae; genus Alisma; species Alisma plantago-aquatica. Next base: position 658,956,707 of record OY856414.1, read on the forward strand.
AAAAAGAATTCTCTATTCACATAACCATCACACAACAACAGACATAACTCTTTCCTTTTCCTTATCTTATTTTTTAAAGAAATGTTTCTCGTTGTATGAATATGTGCATGTGTGTGTACAAGTGTGTCTACATGTGTTGTGGTTCCCGCAAAATGTCTAACGTGAAAATAAAGTACCTGAACATATCCTTAAACCAAAGTAAGAATTCTACTTTCTTAAACTCACAAAATGCTTTTGCAAATACCAACATAACCATCACGCAACCGTAACCCTTTCCCCTCAAGTGTAAATGAAATGTTTCGCTCTACTTGCATGTGTGCACTTCTATTATGTGTGGATGTGTGTTTGTGTGTATGTGTGTGTGTCTATTGCGGTTCATGCAACAACTCTAACTTCACAATGATAATTTTAACCAAGAAACACCAAAAGTACACCTTTTAAGTTGCATGCAAAACTGTTGGGTTTTGTTTCATTTACTTTTGTCCAGGAAACCAGTTGTTTTATAACCAATGGTTGAAACCCCAAAGTTGTTTTGTGTGCATGCTAATATAAAATGGATGAATGCTTTAGGTAAATCAGGTGCTAGAGTTTTAATTTGTAGGATTTAAAATGTTCCCACCCAAACTTCAAACAGGCTCAATGTTGTATAGTTTTGCAGGGCCGGTCTAAGTGATCTGATCCAACATTAGTTCAGTTCAAGTTGGACCAGAGCAGTTCTTATCCAAGTCGTGTGTGTGCGCACGCACGCACACCAACAATCAGGGGAGCTCATCCATATCATATAGATACTTCAATCTCGTATGCAACAGAGTTTAATTTTGTGTAGAATGAAACCATCCCATATTCAGGCTTCGTACTAATGCCTAAATGCACAAGTACAAAAGTGAAGCAAGACAATGTAAGAAATTAAACTTCTTTTTTCTTTCAGGTTCATTTGATGACATGCAGAGCATTGTTTATTAATATATATGTTGTGCTTTCTAAACACATTTTTGACAGTGATAACTAAAAAGGAAAGTTAACGATTTTATATAAAAAGAAAAGTTGGTTAACTCTGAAGCATACTAATATTAAATCAACTGATTAATAATATATATATTCAAGCGGTTACTTACTCCTGATTCAGTGTATATCTAACAACATTTGCCAGTGTATGATCCTCATCGATTAAAGAAAAAGTTGATGAATGGGAGTCTGTAAGCGATCCATGTTCCATTTTAGGATGCAAATATTTCTGCAAGGAAAGAGAGTAACATAAATACAAATGTTGCATTTGGGTCAAAATTATATGTTTTGGGGTTTCCAAGGAGACCTATATATGCCTCAGCATACGATGGAACTTTTAAGCTTTGTATATTTTAGTTTATTTATAGTATATCCAAGGCATCTGAGTTAAATTTGCAAATATTTCTGCAAGGAAAGAGAGTAACATAAATACAAATGTTGCATTTGGGTCAAAATTTAATGTTTTGTGGTTTCCAAGGAGACCTATATATGCCTCAGCAGACGGTGGAACTTTTGAGCTTTGTATATTTTAGTTTATTTATATTATATCCAAGGCATCTGAGTTAAATTTGGAAGTAATTGAGAGTAATGTATCAGATAGCATCCGTTGAAGTCAATCACATTTACAGCATCTACTAAGCAGCTGAGCAATAGGAGCTATGTACTAGGATAATAGTTACTGGGAGTGAGGGTGCACAAATCAATCAACCAACCAGAGACATTTCCCTACTAGATTAGAGACTTTTTTGTATCAATAGCTGTATGTCTGAGCAGGAAGCAGCTAGTGGTTGTTAAAGAATAGAGTGAGTTCGGATACTACTGATTGTCGGAGCAAATAATAAAAAAAATGTTTCATAGCTTTACCAAAGAGTTTCAAAACCTTTCCCAGATTAATAACTGACAACGTCCTTCCACTGCATATAACTGTGGCTTGCTCAATGAAACGTAGCATGGCAAGCTAAAATTTCAGTGTAAAGCGGGACCATACCCCACAAAAGTATCCATTGTCAGGTCAGTAATTCAAATGTGCTAGTGAGTAACAACATGGAGAAGGTTTACAGAACCAGACTGGAGAGCAACTGAGAAAAGCTGCCGATTCATCAATCAGAGCAATCTGCTTAGATTGGTAAAACGGATGACTTGGATGATGCACTCATTGTGATCACAAACATATAAATGTATTTGACAACATAACCAAAAGAGCCTATAGGTAACTGAAATGTTTATATGGACAAAGGTCTTACCACTCATGACTTAATGTAAACATTAATTTGTTGAAATGACTCCATATGATTGTTCAGTTTTATCAGTTATTTCTTGTGAACAAATTACAAAATTCTATAAAATGGAAAAGGTCAATAATTGTATACAAACATACAAATTCAGGAGGTAGGAAGCAGGAAGAGAGCAGCCAATCTCACCGGAGGGTTTAAGCGTGAAGCAGCTTACATAATGACCGCTTTATCGAAAAAGCTTTATGTAGTGTGATATATAGACATATATAGCTTAACATATATGAAGCAGCTTACATAGCAGTGGCATATGATGTTGAACTTATAAAAGAAGCTATATGAAGCAGCTTACGTAGCAGCTACATTCTACTTAGTATATATTATTAGACCAATCATAGATAAATGATTACGCAGATACATAGTTAGGCTTAGATACTAGTTCTTAGTAGTTTGTACCGTCTCAGCAGCCGAGCTTAGATATATATATTAGCATTTGGTAAATTCTAAATACACATCAGCAGTAGATACTAGTACATAAATCTTAGTACTTGCTACAAATGATGTTAACATGATAAGGAAGTTGTTTGCAATATTAATAGGTAAACAATTTTACAGTAAAATTAAAGAGCCATACATGACAGCATAACAGAGTAGTAGAAAATCAGATATTACTCAATGAATCCTAAAGAGCAAGAGACTACTAGACTTAACAGACAACACAATCATTAATATAACATTATTCAATTAAAATCTATAGATGGATGTATAAAGTTTGATTTAACTATATAATATTAGACTTAACAGGCAATAAACAACAAAATAACATAACCTGGTAAATTGGTAATATTGTTACGAACTCTAGATATGACGGTACATACTTCTAATATAGATGCATAGAGTGTAAAAACAACAGTAAGCAAAGACGAATACTAAACATATTACAGTACAGCAATTGGAGTGTCATGTCTCCCAAAATATGTGTTTCCCTATTTTCAAATATGTGGTCGGTGATTTGTCCAGTCCAGCAATACCTGGTTAAAGGGGCTACTTAAGCAGGGTCAAAAAGCAGCCAGAAGCAGAAAATAGCAGACAAAAGCCGCCGCTTAACTCCAAAAATGCTTCAAAGCCCACTTCAGTTAAAATTAAAACAGGGGAGTGCTTGGGCCCTTAAGTGCCTCAAATCACTTTTTTATTCACTGACAAACATGAATTCAAGATTCTACGCCAGAAGTTAATTCATCAAATGTAAAAGAACACCAACATCATTAAGTGATTCTCTATATATTTATTGATCAGTAATTTTTCACTTACTCTACTAAGGGAATTCTATTGGTAGTATGATTATTTTTAAACACTTGATACAGATGGGAAGAAAAGGCGGGGAATTTACTCTTGTTTTATGTGTTCCCTACCATTGCACTTGGCAACTGATGCTTCCCAATCTGCCGGTCCGTCTCTAGAAATGATGACACCAATTTCATGGGACGGTGACAGATCCATCACAGACCCCTAAGCTATTAGGCTCATGCCAGCATCATCACTTCCCACTTCTATATCCTTCATGTTCTCTTGCACTGGAAATGCGTATGGTAGCTTGTATGCCCATGTACAATAATGTTAATGCAAACCAATGGCTAGGAAAGTGCCAATTGCCATGCCCAATCTGGATAACAGTTAATTTAATTGTTGGCCCAGAGAGCCATTATGGGTGGGAATCCAATATAATCCACCGCCACCCATACTTGTTAAGGCGGCAAGGCGACATGGCACCATGGCTGGACGCCTTACGGCAAGGCGCGACTAGGCGGCGCTTAGGTGGCTTTAAAAAGATTATTGTTTTGTACAATTTACTATTGTGTATACATGTGTTATGATTTTCATAACATCCCCCTCCATATATATGTTATCCTTACATATATATATATACATGTTATGATCTTTATATCAATTCCCCTTCATATATATGTTATATTTCAGATATATAACTGTAGGTCAATCCATAAAGTTATGGTGGATATGACTGATATACATGTTTTACGGGGAGCGAACATATTTTAGTGTTTTATACATAGGTATATATGTACATATTAAACACAACTAAACGTGGATATAGACAATTTTATTGTTGCATCCATAGATATATGCATAATTTTAAAAGTTATACTTGGATGCATAATTAAATCGGGCTACTAGTCCGTTTGAGTTAGTCCATAGTGATGTGTGGGGTCCTGTTAAAAACCAAAGTTATAATGGTTTTAGCTATTTTATTTCTTTTGTGGATGATTACTCTCGCATGACATGGATTTATTTGTTGAAAAGTCGTGAGTCTGTGCTTTCCATCATTAAACATTTTCATAAAGAAATTCAAGTTCAATTTAATTGCAACATCAAGACTTTTCAATCTGACAATGCTCTCGAATATGTTCAAAAAGCGATGAATGAATTTTGTAGTTCGGTTGGGATGATTCATCATACATCCTGTCCTCACACTCCTATGCAGAATGGAGTTGCTGAGAGAAAGAATCGCCATCTTTTGGATGTTACTCGATCCCTCATGTTTGAATCAAATGTGCCTAAACAGTTCTGGTCTGAAGCCCTTCTCACCGCCTGTTTTTTGATTAATAGACAACCCTCCTCTGTTTTGCATGGACGCACTCCCTTCTCTGTTTTACGCCCTATGGATCAACCTTTTCATGTTCCTCTTTGGGTTTTTGGTTGTACATCCTTCGTTCATAATTTTGATCCTAAGCAAGACAAACTCTCACCTAGGTCTGTTAAAACCTTGTTCCTTGGGTACTCTGGTACGAGTAAAGGTTACAAGTGTTATTGTCCTAGTTTGTGTCGTATGTTTGTTTCTAAGGATGTCACCTTTCATGAAACCAGTCCATATTTTGCAAATTCTATGAGCAAGGGGGAGCAATTGAGTGAGAGAGTGCCACCCCCAATTCAAAGTGAGCGAGTGGCACCACATGTGCCGAGTGAGGGAGTGCCACCCATTATTATTCAGGACATGCAGCATGATGACGCACCTATATTTCAGCCCTATCCATAGGTTTATCACAGGTGAGGTAGACAGAATCCAGATGAGGCAGCGACACCAGTCTCTGAGCGTCCTCCATCGTCTTCTACTCAAGAGATTCCTGCAGAAGCTTCTGACCTTGATGTTCCTATTGCTGTCCGGAAAGGTATTCGTTCATGTACTATTAGACATCCCATATCAAATGTATGTTGTTTGTCGCACTTATCTACACTGGCTCGTGCATTTGCTATTGGGATGGACTCAATTACGACACCAAGAAATCATTTAGATGCTCTGAAGGACAGTGGTTGGAAACAGGCAATGCAGGTGGAAATATCTGCTCTATTAGACAATGGCACATGGGATCTTGTCGACTTACTTGCAGGAAAGAAAATTGTGGGATGCAGATGGGTTTTCACAGTCAAAGACAACCCTGATGGATCTGTTGAAAGGCTGAAGGCCAGGTTGGTAGCAAAAGGCTACACACAGACATATGGAGTTGACTTCTTTGAGACTTTTTCTCCAGTTCCTCGTTTAAACTCTGTAAGGATCCTTATATCTCTTGCTACTACCTTTGACTGGCCTATTGTTCAGCTGGATGTCAAGAATGCTTTTCTTCAAGGTGATCTTCAAGAAGAGGTATATATGGAGCAACCACCTGGTTTTGTTGCTCAGGGGGAGTGTCAGAAAGTGTGCAAACTGAAGAAAGCTATATATGGGCTAAAGCAATCTCCTAGAGCTTGGTTTGACAAGTTCAGTGTTGTTGTTTTACAGATGGGTTTCTCTCGTTCCATGACTGATCACTCTCTATTTTATTCAAACTCTTCTTGGGGGTCTCTCATTATTGTTGTCTATGTTGATGATATTGTGATTACTGGCAGCGATTCTACAGGTATATCACGTGTGAAGGAAGGATTACAAAAACACTTTCACACAAAGGACCTGGGGAAACTGAGATATTTTCTAGGGATTGAGGTTCTTAGATCCCGTGCAGGTATAAACCTATCTCAGAGGAAGTACGTGCTTGACTTGCTACAGGAAACAGGCATGACTGACTCTAAGCCAGTATCCACTCCTATGGATTATCACACCAAGGAGATGGATGATGACACTGAGTATTCAGATCCAGGACACTACAAGAAAATAGTTGGGAAGTTAATCTATCTAACTGTGACAAGACCCGATATTTCTTTTGTTGTAGGAGTGGTGAGTCAACATATGTGCACACCACGACAGTCACACTGGACAGTTGTATGCAGGATTCTGAGATATCTGAAAAGTGCTCCCGGAAAGGGAATCACTTACTACAAACCAAAGAATTCCTCATCACCTTTGGTTCTTACAGGTTATGCAGATGCAGATTGGGCTGGCAATCAAATTGATAGAAGATCTACTTCTCGCTACTGCACTTTCCTTGGTGACCATTTGATCACTTGGAAAAGCAAGAAACAACATGTGGTAACGCGGTCTAGTACTGAAGCTGAGTATCGTGCTATGACACATGCATGTTGTGAATTACAATGGATCAAATCTGTCTTATCTGAGTTGAAGATTTTGATTCAATCTCCCATACCACTCAAGTGTGACAATCAATCTGCTATACATATTGCCAGGAATCCTGTCTTTCATGAGCGTACAAAGCATATAGAAGTTGATTGTCACTTCATCAGAGATCAGATAAAGAATGGCAATGTTGTGACACCATATGTCAAGTATGAGGATCAATTAGCTGATATCTTGACAAAGCCATTGGGTCCAGCAGTGTTCCAGTATTTATGTGGCAAGCTGGGCATTCACAATGTGTACACTCCAGCTTGAGGGGGAGTGTTAATATATCTTTCTTTATGTCTTTATTTTTTATTTTACATTACTATTGTACCTATGTGCAATTTACCCCTTTATATAAATAAAGAGGAGAGCCCTATTGGGAACTCCAACGTTGCCTTGCGCAACACAGCAGATCGTCGCTTTCCCATTTACATAACTTTTCCGTTCCGTCAACAGACGTAATTGTGGTAATAGGGATATTTGATTTTCCAATTATACAAAAAACTGACTCTTATATAAATTTTGTAATCCATTATACATCAGTTTTAGAATTGAGGGATTAATGTAGCAGTAGATAATTTTGTTTCAGTAGATAATTGTCATAATATAGGGTTACTTTCAGCTTATATAAATATCTTTTACAGCTAATATGGCTGCTTGAAGTTCCTAAGACAGGCAAGATAGGATTTGGTATAAGTAGTACTTGTATTTATATTGCAATTGGCTAGCTATACAGTGGAAGATAATACCTTAACATCAAGATCAGATTTAACCAACTACCCAGAAAAACATTTATACAAATATCAAGAGTATTATCCTGAAAATAATGATATTGTACAAAAAAACATAGTTACATATACTTTATTCGTATTTTAGAACATGTGTTTAACATATAAATACCTATATATAAGGTCAAGGGTTCGTAAAAAAACTAAAGGCGACATATTGGTCAAGGCACAGGTCAAGGCGCACCCCACCCCCTTGGGACGCCTTGCCGCTTAGGCGGCCGCCTAGGCGTGCTTAGGCACTCGCCTATGGCGCCATCTCCCTTCTCGTTTAGTGGCCCCTCATCACCCAATACAGTCTATCAAACTTGTACTAGAATGCAGACAGTTATCATGCTATTCATTGTCGTCCAACAACACGGTAACAAGGTGACATCAACTACCTAAAAGAAGTAGTCAACGGCAAGGAGAAGGGGATTGAAACTACAAATCAACAACGGACTCCAATGATCAAGGATGTGAATGCCCGGCCTGTCAAGGTCAACATCATCAATACATCCCAAAAGGGAAGTGATAAAGCCCACCACATGGGGAGTTCTGACCAAGGAAGGAAATATCAACTGCCTGAAAAACCGATACAGATGCCATTGGATACATAAACGCACCCGTGCAATGATAAGCTAGCAAATATCAATATACCGACAAGTAAAATGCCAATACCACCAAGTTTCGGTGGTTTCGGTGCAAAATGCAACATTTAATCACAAATCCAATTGAAACTGGAGGTATGCCAACCGAAAATGGCGGTATACCGCCCGAAACTGGCAGTATATTGACCGAAACTAGTGGTATACAAACGTGTTACCTGTTTTTGCAAGAATGGTTGTTTTTTCTGCTTGGGAGGAGAAAAGGTGCATTTGGATGATTTTTGAAGACAACTCAAATCAACCCAAATCAAGGTAAGTTTAACTAGTTTGTTCCATTTTCGATCATTTGCACACACATACCCAATATAGAATTTCATTGCATATATTGATGCATTTAGCTATAGAGATCACACGTGTAAAATTTCATGATTCAATTCGTTCATTATGGCATCAAAACATCTAGGATTGCATTACCAAAATTCTTTTCAGTACACTGGTAGATACCTATTTCTAGGCTATCAAAATGGCATTGGTATTGGCTACCTTGTTCCTTGGTCCTGGCCCATCAACATGGAAGGACATGAAGTAGTGCCATGTGGTGACATTATCGTTTCAAGCTACATCTCGACATGCGCTTGCGAAGAATCAGCACACTGGCTACAGCGTAACAGACACTCATTCCTCCACAACAAGGTCCACTAAAGTTGTCGGGGTGCACCTCAGGGGGGGGAGAGGAACACCCTCAAGAATAACAAATCAAGTACTCAAGTTTCATCACAGACTATCAGTAGAAATCCTTCTCACTATTGAAAGTATATCATCAGAATCTAGCTCCAACTTCAACGAATTCTTCCTCCCAGAGTAGCTTGCCTCGTGGTAGAAATCAGGCAAGTCACATGCTATAAGACCAAAAGCAAGTCTAGGGGAGAGATGGCACTATCCAGGAAGCCAATTGCTCCTAATTAGACATTAATGACACTAGAGAAGTATAAGAACATATGGTACCAATTGTTACAATAAGTATTTCAAGCAAGGAACGAAGTATCTGATTTCAACACCGTTTCTACAACATGGAAACCGATTTTTTTTGAAATTTCGACGAAATTTTGATAGATGCAACTGTGCCAGTTTTAACACCAAAATGAATGAATTAATTTATAAAATTTTACAAGTGTGATCTCTACACCTAAATGCATCATTTTATGCAATAAAGTTTTATGTGGGGGTAGGTTGGGGTGGTCCTTCATGTGGGAGGTAAGGGATCTATCCTGTTTCTTAAGGATTCCGATGAAGGGTTTCAATGAGAAAATGTCGGATAAAAGTTATGCAATTTTACAAGTATGAGCTATATGCATGCATGTACTTATTTGTGTTATAATATCAAATATTGAATATGTAGGGCATCCCCACACATTTTACTTAGATTGATAGTTTGTTGTTGATATTGACTCAAAAGTCAATCATGTCATTGGTCCCAAAAACACGAGTGCAATGTTTCCAAGCTAAATCATTATTTGTTGGTGTGGTTGGCTTCCTAGCACCCTCATTGTCTAATAAACCACCACTAGGATACATGTCGTCCACATTGCAAAAACTAAAAAAGCATGCATCCCATAAGTATTTAATAATTTGAATAGCAAATATTAGGAAAATGCAATGCAATTGTGATATACTATAAGTATATACTATGTATGAGTACTAAATGGTGAAATAACCCCAATCCCCATTTACTCCTCTTCAAAAAACAACAATAACAACAAGGATCAATGTTTTAAAAAACGGGAAGCGGGAGGTGTGCGGACGGGACCTTGTAGCCGCTCAAGCGGCAGGCGGGCGCTTAAGCGGGCGATTTTTGAAAAAGCGGGTTCCTAAATTTATATGTAATTTTATACAAAATTACACATATTTGTATTTGTAAGTATATTTTTAAAGAACACTTCTACATATCTAAACATCATACACAACAAAATAAAACACCAAAGTAGTTTATGGTGCACAACTAGAAAACAATAATTCTATGTTATGAAGAAAGAACAGATACAAATAAATTGCATAAATGATAAATGGAACACAAAGAAATATATGTAAATAAGTATTGTATGTGTACCAGTAGATGGATGTGCATCATCATCCATCTACAAACCAGTTACGAAAATCAGTAAAATAATTTTAGACAAGTATTATCAGCTAATCAGTAACATAAGAAAGCAAATCAGTAACATAAACAAGCAATAGTACTATAGTATGAATTCATACATATGCAAATCAGTAACAGAAGCAAATGAAATCAGTAACATAATCAATTAATCAGTAACATCAGCAAATATAATTAATTAGCAAATTGAATCAGTAACAAATAAGCCTTGCTAGTTGCTACTGATCAGCAACATAAGCAAGCAATCAGTAATCACAAACTCGTTATATAACTTATATGATAAGACTAATCAGTGTGAGAGGGGAGGGGATGCTTAACGGACCAGCAGATAGTGTGGGAAACATGATAAGGGAGCAAAATTTAGCAGCATTACTCTACAGAATACCAAAGTCAAGCATAAAAGAAGAGAGAAAGGAGTAGAAACATGATAAGGTAGCAAACTTGAAGAAGGAATGACTTACTTTTGATGAAAAGTTTTCGTTCTTGACTGGAAGAGGCCCTTGGAGAAGAAAGGAAGTCGCAACTGACCACTGGGTGGCGTCCTTCCACGGCAGCAGCAAATGGAGCAGGCGCACCTTCGGATTTCCGACCACTGGAGGGAGGAAGCAGCTCGGCAGCCCTTGAGACGTGTTCCTGCTGGGGCGTCGGAGGCCTAGGACAGGATTCTCAGAGGAATCGCTCACCAAGAAGGAGCGTGGAGAGAGAGGGGGGCGGAAGAATCGTCGGGACAACAGCGGGAAGGGTTCCTCCAGAACGCGGCTTTCGCGAAGTGTCGGGGTCACGCGGGGACTGAACGAGTAGGCTAGGTTTTTTAGTGGGCCACGTTTGATTTGGGCCCAGCAATTGAGTCAGATGGACCCGCCTTTTCAATAAGCGGGTGTAGGCGGGCGCTCCAAAGGCCAGTTAAGGCGGAACATTAAGCGGGCCAGGCGGGTGAAAAACGGGCGCTCAGCTGCCAAACGCCCAACAGCCGCCTACAACAGTAATTAGACGGACAGGGCCCATGGCCGCTTGAGCGGGCGCTTAAGCGGGCGCCTGGTCCGTTTTTTAATTCATCGACAAGGATTGTATAGAGGCAATAGGAATTGGAGGTACTTTATAATGAAGAAGCAGAGTGCGAGCAACCTCTAACAGGTGGCGATTTTTACGTTCAGCAACGCCATTCTGTTGTGAAGTGTAGGGCAAATAGTTTGATGGATGGTGCCACGAACAGAACAAAAAGATGTGACATATTTTTGCATGAACTCAAGAGCATTATCAATACGGAAAATCTTAATGGGTTTGTTGAACTAGGTCTGTATTTCAGAAAAGAAAATACCAATATTGTCCAAAAAAGTGTTGCGATCCTTCAGTAGAAAAAGCCAAGTACCACGGGAATAATCATCAATAAAAGTCAGAAAGTATTTAAATCCAGAGTGACTAGGAACAGAACATGATCCCAAAATGTCCACATGAACAATATCAAAAAGTGCTTTAGAACCAATTTCTTTGTTAGCAGGAAATACAGACCGCGTTTGTTTACCCAACAGACAAGATGCACAAGAAAAAAAATTCAGATATTTATAGCAAAGGATCTAGCCTAGATAGATTCTAAAAAGAATAGTTTGACATCCCAAATATTCTAGCTCTCTAAGCATCAAAAGTTAATTATATGGCCAACCATGGATCGAGTCATATATAGTTGGATGGCTATGTGTCTTACAAAGAATCTCATCTTGAAACAACAATGGGCTTATATGTATGACCCATTGGTGTTTAAGTGATCATGAGTCATGTTCCTTCAATCACAATCAAGCAATACATGTTAAAAAAAGTAATACATGTCCACATAGCATTGCATTTTAATGAGTTGCAGGAGTCATTGTTAGCTTCACATCCAATGTTCAATGTGTTAATTTCAATGGTTGACCCCATTAAATTTGTCCTTGTAAAAGCCCATCAATGAGATATTCATGAAAGCCTACAACACTAATCACGTAGATAATGTTATCCCTAGCTTCATTTCCCCTCACCAACCAAGACAGACATCTCATAACAAATCTAGAGCTTCACAACCTCTTGACAAAACCCCAATAGGCGACTAGTGACAATAATATTGTCTAGAACTCCCTAGGTCTTATCTAGGTATTCACCTTATTAAGGCAATGAAATCCTTTGATGTTCCTTTCTAAATTTCCTACCCATTTTGAAGGAACCTAACTACATGTTTGGCTCCGGTGACCAACTCTCTCTTACCTCCTCAACTTTTTGCATAATAATTAAAACATTTTGCTTTTCTCACAAATTCACCTTAATAGACTGCTCAACGTACCATTAGTGACCATTGGTGGCACATGCAACTGATCTGAGGGTGCCCCATATGGCCAAACACCCCCCCATCTCATCGGAGAAATATGCATTAGAGGAGTTCTTGGACAGCCTCAAGCACCCTAAGCCAACCCTTTGCAGAAACATGAGTTCCCTGAGATGGGTTCCCACAAATCTTGAGCATAGCAAATGCTAGATCACCCTTGTCCCCTTTTTGTCATGTCTTCTTCAGCAAAGAGTTTCTCCCATTAGGTTGGGACTACTCAACCTTGACTTCACTTTTCACCTCCAAACATTCTAGAAGTAACTCTGGAACATGAAGGAGAGTTCCATACATCATGTTTTCAGGAAATTAGTATTTCCCAAAGCTACACAATGCCATGTTTCCCAACAAAGCCCTGCCCTAACTCTAGGGCTCCTCAAACAAACCTTTGGAACCTTTGTGTTCGTGCACATGAGCATGGTCACAAATTCGGTATATGTTGGCCGAAAAAAATGGTAATCGAGAATTATGCGGAAATTTGGGATAAAAAATGGTTAGTGTATGCTAAATGTGCGGCCAACTATTCGGGAAAGAATGGATACAGATTGAAGATCAAATTGATGACCTCCGGTATTTGCAATGTGGAACTGGTCAAGAGTGGCAAATTAATCTAAATTAGATGACAAAGTTCATCACTAATGACTAATTGCGATTTCGAATAAAAGCAACAAAGAACAAAAAATAATACAAGAACATGGCAGGTCGTAGTAGGCGATTTAACTTGATTTGAAATGCTGACAAAAAATAAAACAGAAATGATGATGTTGGAAAATGGATGAAGAGGAAGAAGTGGAACCACGGGATTGGGTCAAACTGAATGAAGATATTGGAGAGAGGATACGAAGATACATATTGCATTGGAAATCAGGAGGAAAATGGAAGCAGATAGGGGTAATAGTGCAGAGGGAAAGAAATAGAAGCAGAGCAATTGAAGAAGGAAAATCGAGTGAAGCCAGGAAGGAAGTGGAGGTAACAGGGAATTAGAGGGGAAGAAATGTAAGCAGCAAGAAGAATAGGGAAAAGAGGGGATGATGGAGGAAGAAGGGGACATTAGATGAAACAGGGAAGTAGAGAGGGATAAATAGAGCAGCAAGAATAGGGAGGAGGAGAATCAGGGAAGCAAGGAGGAAGAAAATGAAGCAGCAAGAGATAGGAAATCGGGGAAGAAAATGGGCAGCAAGAACAGGGAGAAGAGGGGACGATGGAGGAGGAACAACGGGAGGCAGCAATAGGACGATGGGTGAAGAAGGGAAGAGGGGGAGGAAGCAAGAATGGAAGAGGGGGAGCGGGAATATGTACAGGTAGAGGAGACGGTGGAGGAGGAAGGATGGGAGAAGTGGAAGCAACGACGAGGTACTAGGAAGAGTGAAAACTTGTACAGGAAGATAGGACAATGGAGGAGGAAGGAGAAGAAGAAGATAAAAGCAGGGAGGAAGAGAGGACGATGAAGGATGAAGAAGGGGAAGAAGCAAGGAGGAAAGGAAAGGAGAAAATACCGGTAGCCACCTAGAGCAGCCGTCACAGAGAGTAGCAGCCAACAAACTACCACAGGTCACTGCCGGCAAGGGTCGCCGCCGCCGAGATGGAAGCAGCTACCGATACTCCGGCAGGCTTCTTCGCCGCGGGATTATTACCTCCTGGCTCCTCAGTCGGTCTAGGGGTTGAGGGGTCAACGAATAAGGTTGTGCAAAAACCTTGTGGAAAGAAAAAAAACATATACTAAACCCCTAAAGAGGCAGGAGTTCTGTATACTTTTTTAAAATGCCAAAAAAACTTATCAAACGTGTTAGAGACTCGAGTTGTGTATAAAAAGCAAATAAATGCTCAATAAACGTAATAAACGCGATTAAACAAGTCTTCTATGACCCTAAAAAGAAAAGAATACGTGTTGCGTCACGTGTGTGTTTGCCTTTCGATTTGCTAGCTTGGATGGTTACAAAAAAATCTAATTTTGTTAACAATGGGACCTAAGCTCCTCGCTCATCTTTTAACCTCAACTTGTTCTGGTTTGGTTATTTTTTGCATGAAGGGGTGTAGGAAATCTAGTCGCACCTCATTTGATCAAAATTAGACCAAGTACAATCCAATCAAGGACTATGTATCCTATTTAAGTCACCGTATTCCCTCCCTTTAAAATCATGGATCCTTTGGCAATTCATAGAACGTATTACCTAAATCTTTTCCCAATTTGACCTCCATTTACGAAAAAATGATTACTATTTCTCAAAAAGGCATGAAAGCTTGTGAAGCCATTATAAATTGTAGAAGGCATATAAAAATATGAAAGAAAATTCAAAAATTTTAGAGGGATTACATGATTTAGGTGATATATGCTCTTTCTTTATAATACATAATTAGTACACATCTAGGAAGCACGGACACGGTCAACAGCAATTTTCAAAAATATAAGACACGGACACGGAGATTTTCATATATACATATATATATATATATATATATATATATATATATATATATATATATATATATATATATATATATATATACATATATACATATATATATACATATATATATACATATATACATACATATATATATATATAATCTTCATTCAAATATGTGTCTATAATATATAATTGTATACATATTCAACATTCATGTAATGACAATCTATGCATAAACATGATCAGGAAACAGATTGAGACAATTCAGATAAATGAAACTCCATAATAATGTATACATGATAATGATCATATATGAATTTCAGCTAAATTCTAAATTATATGCTTCTAATTAACAATAACAAGAGGTAACACCACAAATCTAATTGACAAAAGAGGATCACAGTAAATTCAGAGCATTCAAGTTCAAGTTGCAACTAATTTATAACATTCTAATTAACTGGAGGATGACAATAAAAAACTAAGAAGATTAGGCATGGAGGAGGATGATTGGATGGGGTGTGCGTGTAGTTCTTTTGTGAAATTAAGAGAGGAGGAATAGGGCAGGAAAATATTGTAACATGGCATGTAAAATCGTGAAGGGGGAGAATGAGGGAGGGAAGGGAGGAGGATAAATCGGATAGGAAAAATAGAAATTAAGAAGAAGAAGGGGAGCGACAGGAAAGGAAAATGGACAGATAAAAAATGAAATGAAGGGGAAAGCGAGAAGATGGAACGGGAAGTGGAAAGGGAGAAGATGAAATGGGAAGTGGAAAGGGAAAATGTGGGGTACTGTATGACTGTAAACGGCAGGAGGAAGGGGAAATGGAGGAGAAATTGGACTGGAAATAGGTAATTGAGGAAGACGAATGGAAGGGGATGAAGCAAAAATGAAGGGGGAGAAATTGTGCAGGGAGATTGGACTTTCGTGGAGTAGCAAAGTGAAGATATAAAAGGAGGGAGGAAGAAGAAAACAAGGACTGGAGGAGGAAGAAGGTGTGAAAGGAGATAAAGGGGAGAAGAGAAAGCGGGAAGGAAGCGGAGGAAGAAAATGGAAGGAGTACCTGTGGCGGCTTCTGCTCCAAGCACTGACGGTGGCTGGCTGCTACTGTTCCAAGCTCATGCGGCGGCGGCGGTGCTGCTTCAACCTCACGCGGCGGCGGCTGCTGAAGTTCCTAGCTCCTCTCGTTGCTGCTGCTGCTTGCAATGTTGCTGCTGGCGCGGCGGCCCCACGAAGGGCGACGGTGGCTTCGCGTCGGGCTACGACGGCTCCAACCGCAACGACTGCTCTTCACAGAGGTGATGGCAGCTCTTGCTGCTTGGGGAGAGAGTACAGGAGAAGGCCAGGGCTGGAGGAGTCGTGAGCGGGGAAATGAAAAGCGTTGGGAGGGAAACGGGTCGGGAGCCAAGAATTAGATTGGGAGGGTTTTTGTTTTTTTGTTTTGTTAACTTACAGTCAGTCGGCCGTTGTGCAATGTGTGTCCGGGCCGAGTCCACCTCTAATTTTTTTATTAAGAAAACTGAACACGCCGCTGCCGTGTCTACCACGTGTCCATGGCGTGTCCGTGTCCAACACGTGTTGGAGCCACGGCAGCTCTCGGGAAGTGTTTGCGCTTCCTAGGTACACATCCAATTAATGCTAAGATTGAGACTACCAACTAGCTTGTCTTAATTGTCATAAGGAATGTATATATTTGTTATAATATATTGTATATCATGGGGAGTGTGCCAATATTAAATAATATTTTACATGATATTTTAGAATTGCAGTTTTATTATAACGTGAAACGTCTATTTTTTCCTTCATAAGTGTTTAGTGAATTTTATTATACACATGGTTCCAACTTTAGATATGGATGCTACTTGTATGTTTTTTATGGGAACGCGGAAGGCTTGGTTGATACACTAAATATTCATAGAGTAACTTTCATTTGTTGGGCCTTACGGTATTCCCAATTATTTCATACTCATCCTTGCAAAGTTTGTAGTTGTCCTAAAGAAGCCGAAGAAGCTCCTACCCATCTTCTTGCAAAGCTACATAATACCTCTAGAGGATACATTTCAAGGTAATTGCATACCCACCGTACATTCAGACTCATTTTTGCAAGGTAGAGAGATAAAGAAGCAAGTCATGATCCATCACTAGCAAAGAATATATACGTCATAGCATAAATGCTTCTTTAGTCTTGGACACTTCTTGTCAAGAAGGTAGATTTTGTTCCTCAATTACGCAACACTGAACAAAAGCACAGTAAAAGGCAAGCTTTATGCGTAATAATGTTATGACTCCTAAGTCTATGGATGTAGGATTTCACAGGACTGATTTTGATATCCAAAAAGAATTGGCAGTGGAACTTGTTCCCCATCTATCTTCTATTCTTTCATAATTATATTTGTATGAATTATTTGATTAAAGAATTTTTTATGAAAATAAAAAAGTTAATAGAGTGATTTACATTTTTTATTTAACTGTTCTTCAATTATATACGTCAGTGGCCAGCGTCTGATGATGCGGAGGGACACAGGTTGGACTCGCGGAGCCAGGATCTTAAAGTGGGTGAGGCACACATATAGGTCGACCCCTCAACCCCTAGACCGACTGAGGAGCCAGGAGGTAATAATCTCGCGGCGAAGAAGCCTGCCGGAGTATCGGTAGCTGCTTCCATCTCGGCGGCGGCGACCCTTGCCGGCAGTGACCTGTGGTAGTTTGTTGGCTGCTACTCTCTGTGATGGCTGCTCTAGGTGGCTACCGGTACTTTCTCCTTTCCTTTCCTCCTTGCTTCTTCCCCTTCTTCATCCTTCATCGTCCTATCTTCCTCCCTGCTTTTATCTTCTTCTTCTCCTTCCTCCTCCATTGTCCTATCTTCCTGTACAAGTTTTCACTCTTCCTAGTACCTCGTCGTTGCTTCCACTTCTCACATCCTTCCTCCTTCACCGTCTCCTCTACCTGTACATATTCCCCCCTCCCCCTCTTCCACCCTTGCTTCCTCCCCCTCTTCCCTTCTTCACACATCGTCCTATTGCTGCCTCCCGTTGTTCCTCCTCCATCGTCCCCTCTTCTCCCTGTTCTTGCTGCCCATTTTCTTCCCCGATTTCCTATCTCTTGCTGCTTTGTTTTCTTCCTCCTTGCTTCCCTGATTCTCCTCCTCCCTATTCTTGCTGCTCTATTTATCCCTCTCTACTTCCCTGTTTCATCTAATGTCCCCTTCTTCCTCCATCATCCCCTCTTTTCCCTATTCTTCTTGCTGCTTACATTTCTTCCCCTCTAATTCCCTGTTACCTCCACTTCCTTCCTGGCTTCACTCGATTTTCCTTCTTTAATTGCTCTGCTTCTATTTCTTTCCCTCTGCACTATTACCCCTATCTGCTTCCATTTTCCTCCTTATTTCCAATGCAATATGTATCTTCGTATCCTCTCTCCAATATCTTCATTCAGTTTGACCCAATCCCGTGGTTCCACTTCTTCCTCTTCATCCATTTTCCAACATCATCATTTCTGTTTTATTTTTTGTCAGCATTTCAAATCAAGTTAAATTCCCCACTACGACCTGCCATGTTCTTGTATTATTTTTTGTTCTTTGTTGCTTTTATTCGAAATCACAATTAGTCATTAGTTATGAACTTTGTCATCTAATTTAGATTAATTTGCCACTCTTGACCAGTTCCACATTGCAAATATCGGAGGTCATCAATTTGATCTTCAATCTGTATCCATTCTTTCCCGAATAGTTGGCCGCACATTTAGCATACACTAACCATTTTTTATCCCAAATTTCCGCATAATTCTCGATTACCATTTTTTTCGGGCAACATATACCGAATTTGTGACCATGCTCATGTGCACGAACACAAAGGTTCCAAAGGTTTGTTCGAGGAGCCCTAGAGTTAGGGCAGGGCTTTGTTGGGAAACATGGCAGTGTGTAGCTTTGGGAAATACTAATTTCCTGAAAACATGATGTATGGAACTCTCCTTCATGTTCCAGAGTTACTTCTAGAATGTTTGGAGGTGAAAAGTGAAGTCAAGGTTGAGTAGTCCCAACCTAATGGGAGAAACTCTTTGCTGAAGAAGACATGACAAAAAGGGGACAAGGGTGATCTAGCATTTGCTATGCTCAAGATTTGTGGGAACCCATCTCAGGGAACTCATGTTTCTGCAAAGGGTTGGCTTAGGGTGCTTGAGGCTGTCCAAGAACTCCTCTAATGCATATTTCTCTGATGAGATGGGGGGGTGTTTGGCCATATGGGGCACCCTCTGATCAGTTGCATGTGCCACCAATGGTCACTAATGGTACGTTGAGAAGTCTATTAAGGTGAATTTGTGAGAAAAGAAAAATGTTTTAATTATTATGCAAAAAGTTGAGGAGGTAAGAGAGAGTTGGTCACCGGAGCCAAACATGTAGTTAGGTTCCTTCAAAATGGGTAGGAAATTTAGAAAGGAACATCAAAGGTTTTCATTGCCCTAATTAGGTGAATACCTAGATAAGACCTAGGGAGGTCTACACAATATTATTGTCACTAGTCGCCTATTGGGGTTTTGTCAAGAGGTTGTGAAGCTCTAGATTTGTTATGAGATGTTTGTCTTGGTTGGTGGGGGAAATGAAGCTAGGGATAACATTATCTATGTGATTAGTGTTGTAGGCTTTCATGAATATCTCATTGATGGGCTTTTACAAGGACAAATTTAATGGGGTCAACCATTGAAATTAACACATTGAACATTGGATGTGAAGCTAACAATGACTCCTGCAACTCATTAAACTGCAATGCTATGTGGACATGTATTACTTTTTTTAACATGTATTGCTTGATTGTGATTGAAGGAACATGACTCATGATCACTTAAACACCAATGGGTCATACATATAAGCTCATTGTTGTTTCAAGATGAGATTCTTTGTAGGACACATAGCCATCCAACTATATATGACTCGATCCATGGTTGGCCATATAATTAACTTTTGATGCTTAGAGAGCTAGAATATTTGGGATGTCAAACTATTCTTTTTAGAATCTATCTAGGCTAGATCCTTTGCTATAAATATCTGAATTTTTTTTTCTTGTGCATCTTGTCTGTTGGGTAAACAAACGCGGTCTGTATTTCCTGCTAACAAAGAAATTGGTTCTAAAGCACTTTTTGATATTGTTCATGTGGACATTTGGGGATCATGTTCTGTTCCTAGTCACTTTGGATTTAAATACTTTCTGACTTTTATTGATGATTATTCCCGTGCTACTTGGCTTTTTCTACTGAAGGATCGCAACACTTTTTGGACAATATTGGTATTTTCTTTTCTGAAATACAGACCTAGTTCAACAAACCCATTAAGATTTTCCGTATTGATAATGCTCTTGAGTTCATGCAAAAATTTGTCACATCTTTTTGTTCTGTTCGTGGCACCATCCATCAAACTACTTGCCCTACACTTCACAACAGAATGGCGTTGTTGAACGTAAAAATCGCCACCTGTTAGAGGTTGCTCGCACTCTGCTTCTTCATTATAAAGTACCTCCAATTCCTATTGCCTCTATACAATCCGTGTTGTTATTGTTGTTTTTTGAAGAGGAGTAAAGGGGGATTGGGGTTATTTCACCATTTAGTACTCATACATAGTATATACTTATAGTATATCACAATTGCATTGCATTTTCCTAATATTTGCTATTCAAATTATTAAATACTTATGGGATGCATGCTTTTTTAGTTTTTGCAATGTGGACGACATGTATCCTAGTGGTGGTTTATTAGACAATGAGGGTGCTAGGAAGCCAACCACACCAAAAAATAATGATTTAGCTTGGAAACATTGCACTCATGTTTTTGGGACCAATGAAATGATTGACTTTTGAGTCAATATCAACAACAAACTATCAATCTAAGTAAAATGTGTGGGGATGCCCTACATATTCAATATTTGATATTATAACACAAATAAGTACATGCATGCATATAGCTCATACTTGCAAAATTGCATAACTTTTATCCTACATTTTCTCATTGAAACCCTTCATCGGAATCCTCAAGAAACAGGATAGATCCCTTACCGCCCACATGAAGGACCACCCCAACCTACCCCCACATAAAATTTTATTGCATAAAACGATGCATTTAGGTGTAGAGATCACGCTTGTAAAATTTTATAAATTAATTCATTCATTTTGGTGTTAAAACTGGCACAGTTGCATCTATCAAAATTTTCGTCGAAATTTCAAAAAAAAATCGGTTTCCATGTTGTAGAAACGGTGTCAAAATCAGATACTTCGTTCCTTGCTTGAAATACTTATTGTAACAATTGGTACCATATGTTCTTATACTTCTCTAGTGTCATTAATGTCTAATTAGGAGCAATTGGCTTCCCGGATAGTGCCATCTCTCCCCTAGACTTGCTTTTGGTCTTATAGCATGTGACTTGCCTGATTTCTACCACAAGGCAAGCTACTCTGGGAGGAAGAATTCTTTGAAGTTGGAGCTAGATTCTGATGATATACTTTCAATAGTGAGAAGGATTTATACTGATAGTCTGTGATGAAACTTGAGTACTTGATTTGTTATTCTTGAGGGTGTTCCTCCCCCCCCTGAGGTGCACCCCGACAACTTTAGTGGACCTTGTTGTGGAGGAATGAGTGCTTGTTACGCTGTAGCCAGTGTGCTGATTCTTCGCAAGCGCAGGTCGAGATGTAGCTTGAAACGATAATGTCACCACATGGCACTACTTCATGTCCTTCCATGTTGATGGGCCAGGACCAAGGAACAAGGTAGCCAATACCAATGCCATTTTGATAGCCTAGAAATAGGTATCTACCAGTGTACTGAAAAGAATTTTGGTAATGCAATCCTAGATGTTTTGACGCCATAATGAACGAATTGAATCATGAAATTTTACACGTGTGATCTCTATAGCTAAATGCATCAATATATGTAATGAAATTCTATATTGGGTATGTGTGTGCAAATGATCGAAAATGGAACAAACTAGTTAAACTTACCTTGATTTGGGTTGATTTGAGTTGTCTTCAAAAATCATCCAAATGCACCGTTTCTCCTCCCAAGCAGAAAAAACAACCATTCTTGCAAAAACAGGTAACACGTTTGTATACCACTAGTTTCGGTCAATATACTGCCAGTTTCAGTCGGTATACCGCCAATTTCGGTTGGCATACCTCCAGTTTCAATTGGATTTGTGATTAAATGTTGCATTTTGCACCGAAACCACCGAAACTTGGTGGTATTGGCATTTTACTTGTCGGTAAATTGATATTTGCTAGCTTATCATTGCACAGGTGCGTTTATGTATCCAATGGCATCGGTATCGGTTTTTCAGACGGTTGATATTTCCTTCCTTGGTCAGAACTCCCCATGGGGTGGGCTTTATCACTTCCCTTTTGGGATGTATTGATGATGTTGACCTTGACAGGTCGGGCATTCACATCCTTGATCATTGGAGTCCGCTGTTGATTTGTAGTTTCAATCCCCTTCTCCTTGCCGTTGACTACTTCTTTTAGGTAGTTGATGTCACCGTGTTACCGTGTTGTTGGACGACAACGAATAGCATGATAACTGTCTGCATTCTAGTACAAGTTTGATAGACTGTATTGGGAGATGAGGGGCCACTAAACGAGAAGGGAGATGGCGTCATAGGCGAGTGCCTAAGCATGCCTAGGCGGCCGCCTAAGCGGCAAGGCATCCCAAGGGGGTGGGGTGCGCCTTGACCTGTGCCTTGACCAATATGTCGCCTTTAGTTTTTTTACGAACCCTTGACCTTATATATAGGTATTTATATGCTAAACACATGTTCCAAAATACGAATAAAGTATATGTATCTATGTTTTTTTGTACAATGTCATTATTTTCAGGATAATACTCTTGATATTTGTATAAATGTTTTTCTGGGTAGTTGGTTAAATCTGATCTTGATATTAAGGTATTTTCTTCCACTATATAGCTAGCCAATTGCAATATAAATACAAGTACTACTTATACCAAATCCTATCTTGCCTGTCTTAGGAACTTCAAGCAGCCATATTAGCTGCAAAAGATATTTATATAAGCTGAAAGTAACCCTATATTATGACAATTATCTACTGAAACAAAATTATCTACTGCTACCTTAATCCCTCAATTCTAAAACTGATGTATAATGGATTAAAAAATTTATATAAGAGTCAGTTTTTTGTATAATTGGAAAATCCAATATCCCTATTACCACAATTACGTCTGTTGACGGAACGGAAAAGTTACGTAAACGGGAAAGCGGCGATCTGCTGTGTTGTGCAAGGCAATGTTGGAGTTCCCAATAGGGCTCTCCTCTTTATTTATATAAAGGGGTAAATTGCACATAGGTACAACAGTAATGTAAAATAAAAAATAAAGACATAAAGAAAGATATATTAACACTCCCCCTCAAGCTGGAGTGTACACATTGTGAATGCCCAGCTTGCCACATAAATTCTGGAACACTGCTGGACCCAATGGCTTTGTCAAGATATCAGTTAATTGATCCTCAGACTTGACATATGGTGTCACAACATTGCCATTCTTTATCTGATCTCTGATGAAGTGACAATCAACTTCTATATGCTTTGTACGCTCATGAAAGACAGGATTCCTGGCAATATGTATAGCAGATTGATTGTCACACTTGAGTGTCATGGGAGATTGAATCAAAATCTTCAACTCAGATAAGACAGATTTGATCCATTATAATTCACAGCATGCATGTGCCATAGCACGGTACTCAGCTTCAGTACTAGACCGTGCTACCACATGTTGTCTCTTGCTTTTCCAAGTGATCAAATGGTCACCAAGGAAAGTGTAGTAGCCAGAAGTAGATCTTCTATCAATTTGATTGCCAGCCCAATCTGCATCTGCATAACCTGTAAGAACCAAAGGTGATGAGGAATTCTTTGGTTTGTAGTAAGTGATTCCCTTTCCAGGAGCACTTTTCAGATATCTCAGAATCCTGCATACAACTGTCCAGTGTGACTGTCGTGGTGTCCACATATGTTGACTCACCACTCCTACAACAAAATAAATATTGGGTCTTGTCACAGTTAGATAGATTAACTTCCCAACTATTTTCCTGTAGTGTCCTGGATCTGAATACTCAGTGTCATCATCCATCTCCTTGGTGTGATAATCCATAGGAGTGGATACTGGCTTAGAGTCAGTCATGCCTGTTTCCTATAGCAAGTCAAGCACGTACTTCCTCTGAGATAGGTTTATACCTGCATGGGATCTAAGAACCTCAATCCCTAGAAAATATCTCAGTTTCCCCAGGTCCTTTGTGTGAAAGTGTTTTTGTAATCCTTCCTTCACACGTGATATACCTGTAGAATCGCTGCCAGTAATCACAATATCATCAACATAGACAGCAATAATGAGAGACCCCCAAGAAGAGTTTGAATAAAATAGAGAGTGATCAGTCATGGAACGAGAGAAACCCATCTATAAAACAACAACACTGAACTTGTCAAACCAAGCTCTAAGAGATTGCTTTAGCCCATATATAGCTTTCTTCAGTTTGCACACTTTCTGACACTCCCCCTGAGCAACAAAACCAGGTGGTTGCTCCATATATACCTCTTCTTGAAGATCACCATGAAGAAAAGTGTTCTTGACATCCAGCTGAAAAATAGGCCAGTCAAAGGTAGTAGCAAGAGATATAAGGATCCTTACAGAGTTTAAACGAGGAACTGGAGAAAAAGTCTCAAAGAAGTCAACTCCATATGTCTGTGTGTAGCCTTTTGCTACCAACCTGGCCTTCAGCCTTTCAACAGATCCATCAGGGTTGTCTTTGACTGTGAAAACCCATCTGCATCCCACAATTTTCTTTCCTGCAGGTAAGTCGACAAGATCCCATGTGCCATTGTCTAATAGAGCAGATATTTCCACCTGCATTGCCTGTTTCCAACCACTGTCCTTCAGAGCATCTAAATGATTTCTTGGTGTCGTAATTGAGTCCATCCCAACAGCAAATGCACGAGCCTGTGTAGATAAGTGCGACAAACAACATACATTTGATATGGGATGTCTAATAGTACATGAACGAATACCTTTCCGGACAGCAATAGGAATATCAAGGTCAGAAGCTTCTGCAGGAATCTCTTGAGTAGAAGACGATGGAGGAAGCTCAGAGACTGGTGTCACTGCCTCATCTAGATTCTGTCTACCTCACCTGTGATAAACCTGTGGATAGGGCTGAATGACAGGTGCATCATCATGCTGCATGTCCTGAATAATAATGGGTGGCACTCCCTCACTCGGCACATGTGGTGCCACTCGCTCACTTTGAATTGGGGGTGGCACTCTCTCACTCAATTTCTCCCCCTTGCTCATAGAATTTGCAAAATATGGACTGGTTTCATGAAAGGTGACATCCTTAGAAACAAACATACGACACAAACTAGGGCAATAACACTTGTAACCTTTACTCGTACCAGAGTACCCAAGGAACAAGGTTTTAACAGACCTAGGTGAGAGTTTGTCTTGCTTAGGATCAAAATTATGAACGAAGGATGTACAACCAAAAACCCGAAGAGGAACATGAAAAGGTTGATCCATAGGGCGTAAAACAGAGAAGGGAGTGCGTCCATGCAAAACAGAGGAGGGTTGTCTATTAATAAAAAAACAAGCGGTGAGAAGGGCTTCAGACCAGAACCGTTTAGGCACATTTGATTCAAACATGAGGGATAGAGTAACATCCAAAAGATGGCGATTCTTTCTCTCAGCAACTCCATTCTGCATAGGAGTGTGAGGACAGGATGTATGATGAATCATCCCAACCGAACTGCAAAATTCATTCATCGCTTTTTGAACATATTCGAGAGCATTGTCAGATTGAAAAGTCTTGATGTTGCAATTAAATTGAACTTGAATTTCTTTATGAAAATGTTTAATGATGGAAAGCACAGACTCACGACTTTTCAACAAATAAATCCATGTCATGCGAGAGTAATCATCCACAAAAGAAATAAAATAGCTAAAACCATTATAACTTTGGTTTTTAACAGGACTTCACACATCACTATGGACTAACTCAAACGGACTAGTAGCCCGATTTAATTATGCATCCAAGTATAACTTTTAAAATTATGCATATATATATGGATGCAACAATAAAATTGTCTATATCCACGTTTAGTTGTGTTTAATATGTACATATATACCTATGTATAAAACAATAAAATATGTTCGCTCCCCGTAAAACATGTATATCAGTCAGATCCACCATAACTTTATGGATTGACCTACAGTTATATATCTGAAATATAACATATATATGAAGGGGAATTGATATAAAGATCATAACATGTATATATATATACGTAAGGATAACATATATATGGAGGGGGATGTTATGAAAATCATAACACATGTATACACAATAGTAAATTGTACAAAAACAATAATCTTTTTAAAGCCGCCTAAGCGCCGCCTAGTCGCGCCTTGGCGTAAGGCGTCTAGCCATGGTGTCGTGTCGCCTTGCCGCCTTAACAAGTATGGGTGGCGGTGGATTATATTGGATTCCCACCCATAATGGCTCTCTGGGCCAACAATTAAATTAACTGTTATCCAGATTGGGCATGGCAATTGGCACTTTCCTAGCCATTGGTTTGCATTAACATTATTGTACATGGGCATACAAGCTACCATACGCATTTCCAGTGCAAGAGCACATGAAGGATATAGAAGTGGGAAGTGATGATGCTGGCATGAGCTTGATAGCTTAGGGGTATGTGATGGATCTGTCACCGTCCCATGAAATTGGTGTCATCATTTCTAGAGACGGACCGGCAGATTGGGAAGCATCAGTTGCCAAGTGCAACGGTAGGGAACACATAAAACAAGAGTAAATTCCCCGCCTTTTCTTCCCATCTGTATCAAGTGTTTAAAAATAATCATACTACCAATAGAATTCCCTTAGTAGAGTAAGTGAAAAATTACTGATCAATAAATATATAGAGAATCACTTAATGACGTTGGTGTTCTTTTACATTTGATGAATTAACTTCTGGCGTAGAATCTTGAATTCATGTTTGTCAGTGAATAAAAAAGTGATTTGAGGCACTTAAGGGCCCAAGCACGCCCCTGTTTTAATTTTAACTGAAGTGGGCTTTGAAGCATTTTTGGAGTTAAGCGGCGGCTTTTGTCTGCTATTTTCTGCTTCTGGCTGCTTTTTGACCCTGCTTAAGTAGCCCCTTTAACCAGGTATTACTGGACTGGACAAATCACCGACCACATATTTGAAAATAGGGAAACACATATTTTGGGAGACATGACACTCCAATTGATGTACTGTAATATGTTTAGTATTCGTCTTTGCTTACTGCTATTTTTACACTTTATGCAGCTATATTAGAAGTATGTACCGTCATATCTAGAGTTCGTAACAGTATTACCAATTTACCAGGTTATGTTATTTTGTTGTTTATTGCCTGTTAAGTCTAATATTATATAGTTAAATCAAACTTTATACATCCATCTATAGATTTTAATTGAATAATGTTATATTAATGATTGTGTTGTCTATTAAGTCTAGTAGTCTCTTGCTATTTAGGATTCATTGAGTAATATCTGATTTTCTACTACTCTGTTATGCTGTCATGTATGGCTCTTTAATTTTACTGTAAAATTGTTTACCTATTAATATTGCAAACAACTTCCTTATCATGTTAACATCATTTGTAGCAAGTACTAAGATTTATGTACTAGTATCTACTGCTGATGTGTATTTAGAATTTACCAAATGCTAATATATATATCTAAGCTCGGCTGCTGAGACGGTACAAACTACTAAGAACTAGTATCTAAGCCTAACTATGTATCTGCGTAATCATTTATCTATGATTGGTCTAATAATATATACTAAGTAGAATGTAGCTGCTACGTAAGCTGCTTCATATAGCTTCTTTTATAAGTTCAACATCATATGCCGCTGATATGTAAGCTGCTTCATATATGTTAAGCTATATATGTCTATATATCACACTACATAAAGCTTTTTCGATAAAGCGGTCATTATGTAAGTTGCTTCACGCTTAAACCCTCTGGTGAGATTGGCTGCTCGCTTCCTGCTTCCTACCTCCTAAATTTTGATGTTTGTATACAATTATTGACCTTTTCCATTTTATAGAATTTTGTAATTTGTTCACAAGAAATAACTGATAAAACTGAACAATCATATGGAGTCATTTCAACAAATTAATGTTTACATTAAGTCATGAGTGGTAAGACCTTTGTCCATATAAACATTTTAGTTACCTATAGGCTCTTTTGGTTATGTTGTCAAATACATTTATATGTTTGTGATCACAATGAGTGCATCATCCGAGTCATCCGTTTTACCAATCTAAGCAGATTGCTCTGATTGATGAATCGGCAGCTTTTCTCAGTTGCTCTGCAGTCTGGTTCTGTAAACCTTCTCCATGTTGTTACTCACTGGCACATTTGAATTACTGACCTGACAATGGATACTTTTGTGGGGTATGGTCCCGCTTTACACTAAAATTTTAGCTTGCCATGCTACGTTTCATTGAAGCATGCCACAGTTATATGCAGTGGAAGGATGTTGTCAGTTATTAATCTGGGAAAGGTTTTGAAACTCTTTTGTAAAGCTATGAAACATTTTTTTTTTATTTGCTCTGACAATCAGTAGTATCTGAACTCACTCTATTCTTTAACAACCACTAGCTGCTTCCTGCTCAGACATACAGCTATTGATACAAAAAAGTCTCTAATCTGTAGGGAAATGTCTCTGGTTGGTTGATTGATTTGTGCACCCTCACTCCCAGTAACTATTATCCTAGTACATAGCTCCTATTGCTCAGCTTCTTAGTAGATGTTGTAAATGTGACTGACTTCAACGGATGCTATCTGATACATTACTCTCAATTACTTCCAAATTTAACTCAGATGCCTTGGATATACTATAAATAAACTAAAATATACAAAGCTCAAAAGTTCCACCGTCTGCTGAGGCATATATAGGTCTCCTTGGAAACCACAAAACATTAAATTTTGACCCAAATTCAACATTTGTATTTATGTTACTCTCTTTCCTTGCAGAAATATTTGCAAATTTAACTCAGATGCCTTGGATATACTATAAATAAACTAAAATATACAAAGCTTAAAAGTTCCATCGTCTGCTGAGGCATATATAGGTCTCCTTGGAAACCCCAAAACATATAATTTTGACCCAAATGCAACATTTGTATTTATGTTACTCTCTTTCCTTGCAGAAATATTTGCATCCTAAAATGGAACATGGATCGCTTACAGACTCCCATTCATCAACTTTTTCTTTAATCGATGAGGATCATACACTGGAAAATGTTGTTAGATATACACTGAATCAGGAGTAAGTAACTGCTTGAATATATATATTATTAATCGGTTGATTTAATATTAGTATGCTTCAGAGTTGATCAACTTTTCTTTTTATATAAAATCATTAACTTTCCTTTTTAGTTATCACTGTCAAAAATTTGTTTAGAAAGCACAACATATATATTAATAAACAATGCTTTGCATGTCATCAAATGAACCTGAAAGCAAAAAGAAGTTTAATTTCTTACATTGTCTTGCTTCACTTTTGTACTTGTGAATTTAGGCATTGGTACGAAGCCAGAATATGGGATGGTTTCATTCTACACAAAATTAAACTCTGTTGCATACGAGATTGAAGTATCTATATGATATGGATGAGCTCCCCTGATTGTTGGTGTGCGTGCGTGCGCACACACACGACTTGGATAAGAACTGCTCTGGTCCAACTTGAACCGAACTAATGTTGGATCAGATCACTTAGACCGGCCCTGCAAAACTATACAACATTGAGCCTGTTTGAAGTTTGGGTGGGAACATTTTAAATCCTACAAATTAATACTCGAGCACCTGATTTACCTAAAGCATTCATCCATTTTATATTAACATGCACACAAAACAACTTTGGGGTTTCAACCATTGGTTATAAAACAATTGGTTTCCTGGACAAAAGTAAATGAAACAAAACCCAACAGTTTTGCATGCAACTTAAAAGGTGTACTTTTGGTGTTTCTTGGTTAAAATTATCATTGTGAAGTTAGAGCTGTTGCATGAACCGCAATAGACACACACACATACACACAAACACACATCCACACATAATAGAAGCGCACACATGCAAGTAGAGGGAAACATTTCATTTACACTTGAGGGGAAAGGGTTACGGTTGCGTGATGGTTATGTTGGTATTTGCAAAAGCATTTTGTGAGTTTAAGAAAGTAGAATTCTTACTTTGGTTTAAGTATATGTTCAGGTACTTTATTTTCGCGTTAGAGCTTTTGCGGGAACCACAACACATGTAGACACACTTGTACACACACATGCACATATTCATACAACGAGAAACATTTCTTTAACAAATAAGATAAGGAAAAGGAAAGAGTTATGTCTGTTGTTGTGTGATGGTTATGTGAATAGAGAATTCTTTTTACTTTTGAAGTTCACGCTTGGTAACATCGATTGCTTCCAATCATATTATACAAATTTTTATGCAGTCCAATGGTGGTGTTTTGTGGATACATCATTCCTCATCCTTCAGACAACAAGGTTAACATTAGAGTGCAGACTACAGGTAGCATTGTTATCCTATGTCAAATGTAGTATTGATATTTTTATGTTTAAATTTTTAATTTGTGTGGTAAGTTCTAAACTGATGTAGTTTAACAATTCTAACCCACATATCTGAAATCACAAAATATGTCCAACTTGGCTTAATGCTTGCTTGTTTTGGGTGGTGAACTAAGCCTTAATGTTCATAGCTATCAAGGCCACCGCCTAGGCAGGCTAGGTTCTAGTCTAGTGGAGGTGTCCAAGGCTGAGCGCCTAGCCCTACAATGAAATGAGTGGCCGCCTGGGGCCTTTTAGGTCATTTTGGCACCAAATTAGGCAAAATCTAGTCTATATTTTCCAAAAAACCAGATCATTTTAGGGCTAAACGAGGTTAGTTTATGTTTGATTCAGTTCAATTTAGGTTTGTTGGCTACATGAGGTCCGGTTTAGGTCAAATTATAGTTAGATCTAATTTAGGTCTCATTAAGTGTCAATCTAGGTATATCGATGATTGATCAAGTTTAGGAAACCAACATAATATACTTAGTGAAATGCACATATAAACACATCTAATCAAAACAAAATAATTACAAAATCAGAAAGTCAATAGAACACTTAGGCGATTAGGCTCCCAAGTCCTAGAAGTCACTGCCTAGCCGGCTAATCAACTATACTTTTCTCGTAGAAAAACCTTTTCCATGCGATTTTATTTGGATATAGGGCTATTTTCAACTTTTATTTTATATTGTTTTTCTCATAACTTGTTTGCCATCAACGAGTTCAATTTTTTTAATGGAAATCATTTCCATGTAAGAAGTGAAAACTAGATTTTCTAGTTAATATTTAGTTGGTGCTCCCAAAAGCTAAAGGATAAACCATTACAAATCAAGTTTTTCCGGAAGTACGTCCAACACATAATTATATGTGCGATTTCAATGCCGAATTTGATGGCCCATAAACAGAAGTTTATAGAAAATTGAAATTATGATATTTACGGCCTAACGGTTTCGACGGCCAATAAGCATTTTAAATCATGTAAATTTACCATGACAATCTAAATGCCAATATCTACTCAAATTTGCATTGGATATGTGGGGGGGTCTCCCATATTTGTCCATAAGAAGTATCTAAAGGTTTCTTCCTCTTATTTAACTTTAAATCTAGGAGGAAACAACCTTACATATATGATGTAGAGAATTGTTTCGAGGTCCTATTACGCCCTTCATCTCCTCTACTTCAGTCCTCCAAGGTTTGACAACGTTGTATAGGGACTAGGGTCAAACTCGTCTTATGTAGGTATTAGAGGAATTGGATAATTTGCACGTAAGTCCACCTCATTAGTTGATTGTCTGACTACCTAGTTGGTTAATTAGCACAAGCAATGTTTAAAAAAGTGCGAAGCGGGAAGGGAGCGGACATGACCTTATAGTCGATTAATCGCCAGGAGGGAGATTAAGCAGACACTTTTTTTAAAAAGAGGAAGCTTAATTTTTAAATATTTTTACAAATTTATACACACAGATATATACATAATAGTATAATTTGTGAAGTTTTACATAATTAAACCTATATATTCCTTTGAAATTAATACTAAGTAATAACAATGAAGAGTAAATACATCTATCCACAACTAATCACCCGATTAATTTCAAATTGTTAATATAAAATAGCTAACTAGCTATACTAAATCCGCAGTTGACTATATATTCATATTCAAGTAGTATAATTGTATAAGTATATACTCATATAAATATAAAATCAATTACTGACATTAAGGGTACCAAGTATAAAATACATGACATGGGAAAAAGCGGCCAAAGTGGAAAAAAGTAGCCGCTTAATCCAAATGCGCTCAACAACTGCCTATGGTAGATTTTAATCGGCCATGACCTTCTGGCGCTTAAGCGGCCGCCTAGGACGATTTTTAAAACAACGAGCATAGGTCGGTACAAATAAGTCGAACCCTTTTCAAATCTTGCTAGTGGTACTTCTCGCTACCAGTTTGAGTTGCCACAATTTAGCAGGCCTTAGTTGGTGCTTAGTCAATCGACTAAATTGGCACCACTTGACTCAAGTCGGCTGCTTAGTTGTCCTCTAATAGCAACTTAGGGTCTTTATATAGGCCATCTGGTGCAAATTCAATTTGTGAAACAATTTATCTAATTTAACTTAGCTGGGCAATACTCTCAGGCATAGGTATATATAGATAACGTGCAAGAAGTCCTAATCGACTTATTTTTGCTAATAACCCAACTTCATTACTAAATAAAACTAATTTATTAAGAACTTGCAAGTCCCTAATATTGCACTTAGGTCCTAAAACTGAAACAATTGCATAATGAATATGAAAACACGATAACATTATGAAAGAGCTAATTGAGACCAAGCCTGTAAAAGGCATGAGGCGCATCGAGGCATTTTTCTTCTAGTGAGGTGAGGCGTAAGTCTCATAAAAGTATGAGGCGCTCATATATATATATATATATATATATATATATATATATATATATATATATATATATATATATATATAGAGAGAGAGATAGAGAGAGAGAGAGAGAGAGAGAGAAAGTCAGGCTAGTGTACACTCGAGTGTACCGAAGGCACCGTACACCTCAGTCATTTTTGAATATGCAGTAAATTTTTGAAAAAACTAAACCGTTGATCTTCTTAATTATCATAAGAACATACTATATAATAAATTTTAGCTCATTTGGACACGTATTCATTGATTCTTTCTAAATATACAATCTAATCCATGTAACTCAACACACACCATTAAGTAAACACACACGCACACACACAACGAGAACACGAAGCCACAAAATGTATATTTTCGTCTCGCAAGCTCCAGTTCTCCTTCGAGGTGCATCAACTTTGGAAGGAAGCCATCAGGAACTGGTGCATCGACACATACAAAACACATAAAACAAATATACAATTCAATTCAGTTGATTTCAGTGGAACATACAGAGAAATGATGCCAATCAAGCCCCATTGCATGAGGGAGCAACAAGATACAATGGTTTCGACGATCTAATAACAGAGAATGCAACACCTACCACTAATCCCAATGAATGCAATCAAAGTTGAATTTAGCATATCAATAACAGAGAAAAAGAGTAACTACTGCTGGAAGAAAAACAGAGAATAGGATAACATTGTTCAAGCACCATTCACTAAGAGAAGTTACAGATGGAAGAAAAAAATAGAAAAGGGGGCCAATAAAAGCATACGAAGAAGGGGGAATGAGGAAATCAAACTTCCAAAGGGGGAATCACTGAATGGGCGGTAGTCCCTAAATCCCTTCACTCACTGGGATAGAACCGATTGGCCAACCACAATGACGCGGAGAGCCTGACGGGGCTAGCAGGCAGCTAAGATTCTTCACGTAATACTCCGTCAAGATCATTGTATCCATTTTTCTAGTTACCTTTATGCTACAGTTGTCGCATAAATGGATTGCACCATACCAAAATTAGAACATATTTGCTTTGTGGTAGAGTGAATGATGGAGAAATAAGTAGTTGATGCTAACTTTGAGGCAGGAGAAAATGTATAAGCCAATCGATACAATTAGTAAAATTAACGAAAGAAAGCATGGTAAAATCGTTTTGAATCTATACCGCCTTGTAGGACCTAGGTTTGTCATTTGCCTGAATGAGGACAACCTCTTCAGTCTCCAGCACTCAACTTCCCTCCCAACCCCGACCCCATATCTCGGATCTGCCCAACAGCCCCACCGTCCCCATCCTTTCAGCAATGTTGATGAACTACAACACCTTTTCAATATCAGACCATGGAGGGAGGTCGTAAGGCCCTGGCTACGCACCGACCCTGACAGAGATGACCGACTCGTACCAAAGTATCCGACAGAACCTGTCTTACGTGATCACCGTCCTGCTGGTGGTTGTCGTAAGGCTTCTGTGACACCCGTAATCATTGATCCTGTTCGGAGTGGTCAGGAGGCTTGCCCTCTACTTCCTGAATGTGAAGCTACTGTTTGTAACCGGGAGGATGGTGTCTGGTAAGAGTGTCATGGTGGCATCACCAACGTCTCCATCCTCGCGCAGCTGTTTATAAGAGGGACTTGGGGGATGCCAATGAATAAAAGTTACAATCAACAACATGGAGCCGTAGAGGGGTGATGATGAGGATAGATATATGAGAGACAGTTGGGCTATAGTTTGCAAACAAGACCAAAGACTTGGGATCATACTCACATTGACCAGATATATTTAAGGATGGTCGAAGTTGTAAGATAAGAAGTTCCTTCAATGGTTGCGTACCTTTTAATCTGCAGATCCCATATGTCAGTTATAAAAAGGATTCATATAAGGACATGCTATTGTTGTAATCGCTAAGGATTATTTTTTGGGATTATGATTGTATTATAACAGATGTGAGGAACTATTCATAAAAGAAAATATATCTCGATATGATTCTAATAATTACCTTTGTTTGACTGTGTCAGTACTCAGTAATAATGTCAATTCGAGATGAGCATATCATCGCAAGTGAAATAATGGACTATCATCAACTCCATGGAATCTAATAAACTAATGGGAGTATCAATAGATCAGGTAAAAATATTGAATTAGTGTTCATTAGTCGAGCAACTTACCAACATCAAAATTAGCTCCAAGAACTGATTGACATTTCCTCAAAACAACGGAAGGGATCATGGTTACCTTTTACCATTGTATATGCCTCACGTATTCAAGATAGAAGAGAATTTTACAAGAATGATATAATTCATTTGAAAAGGAAATTAAACATGATCAACATGTTAACTATAGATAATATGAAAAATAAATAGAGTACCTCACAACCATCCCAAATAATGATGTTTTTGACGCAGCATTAACACTGCACCTTTCAGACGAATTACTTGCCCTTTCTCTCAACCTCACCCACCCCTACCGTAATCTGCCTAGTCCACATCCTCATGAACTCCATGCACAAGTGCACATTCTTAAGCATGAACACCTCATACCTCTTTGAAAACATTTGTGCACCTTTTGATGTTAGTTCATGCGGATGGCCTCCCAGTCAGTTACATGGCGTCACAACAAGAGTCAGGTGTATCTAACACATTGATCATCAATGCCGCTGATTCAGGTGGGGACATCTTATTTTCCTCTAGGAAGTAAGAATATTGTCGTGCTACCGCTCTTCAGTATCCTGGAGTATGCCGGAGTAGAGGAAGGTAAGGACCGTGGAGCTAGAGAGATATGGAGGTTCTCGTGGGGCATTGGTGGGGTCTTTGTCGTCATCAGAGCCGAGCGTCGTACTAAAGATGTTACGTGGGCTAGGTGGGGGATCTCCTCGTAACAGAGTATGTCCAGATGATTTCAATGCATGTGTAAAGGTGCACAGAGAGGATAAAGATGTAGAGGTGTCCTGAAGGAAGAGGCGAAGTTGTTGAATTTGTGGTTGTGGCTATATGTCGATGTTTGTCGCTTCCCACGTTGTGTATAGTTAGAAGTTTTCTCGGAAATACAGAGATAGTGGTGGTTTATTTTATGAGATAATGACCGGTTTATCAAAGATAATCACAGTTAGTTGGGGTGAACACTGATCATGGAGATGACTATCGCCAGAAGTGGGGAGAGGAAATTGGTAACTTCGATAGGAGATAGGAGAACGTGGGGGGTGTACGGTTCTTGTTTGTTTCGAGGAACAAATAAAAAATGGAGAGAAGAGAGAGAATTGAGGGGGCTGCATTTTAAAAATGATGTGACCTGATTGGTTAGTGGTGTATGTGTAATTTTTTGAAAAGATTCACTCTTTTTATAGTAGTATATATATATATATATATTATATATATATAGAAGACATTTAAGAACATACTATGAAGACATTTGAGCTCATTTGAACACTTGTAGGTCATGCATCTAAAGGAGGTAAAATCATACATTTCAAACTAGTTTTGTGCTTCGATTTTGTTATCCTTGAATTAGTGACTTACATTCTTGCAAACAGGCTTATATTTTGCATGGGGCCTATTGCTATCGTAACAATGACGATCAATGGATTAGATTTTGCAAAAATATGGCCTATATAGGCAACACCAGTGGGGTGTACGATGTGATTTGTACACTCGAGTGTATTCTAGCCCGACTCTCTCTCTACATATATACACACTTGAGTTCTTCTATCCTGATCCAATGGATGAAAACCTGATTGTATTTATGGCAAAATGTACTTGAGTGTATTCTAACCTCTCTCTCTCTCTCTCTCTCTCTATATATATATATATATATATATATATATATATATATAGAGAGAGAGAGAGAGAGAGAGAGAGGCTAGAATACACTCAAGTAGTTTTCCATAATGTAATGTTTATTTTGAAAATCTAAACCATTGATCTTTTTAAATATCATATTAACATACTACATATATAATTTCAGCTCATTTGGACACTTATATGTCAGGCATCTAAAGGCGACAAAAATTATACAATTCAAATCAGTTTTGTGTGTCGATCTTTTTGGCCAAAAAGGAGTAACTTGTAAAATTCCAAATGAGCTCAGATTTTGCATGTAAATGTAGTTGTTATAACAAAGAATATCAACGGTTTTGGATTTGTCAAAAAAATTGTCTAGATATGCAAACACCACTTGAGTGTATCGTGCGATCTGTACACTCGAGTGTATTCTAGCCTGACTCTCTCTCTATACACACACACCCACACACACACCTGCGATCTTTAGTCCTGATCCAATGGTTGAAAACCTGATTATATATATGGCAAAATACACTTGAGTGTATTCTAGCCTATCTCCCTCTCTCTCTACACACACACACACTTGAGTGTATCGTGCGATCTGTACACTCGAGTGTATTCTAGCCTGACTCTCTCTATACACACACACACCTGAGATCTTCAGTCCTGATCCAATGGTTGCAAACCTGATTATATATATGGCAAAATACACTTGAGTGTATTCTAGCCTATCTCTCTCTCTCTCTCTATATATATATATATATATATGTAACATGAGATCTTTAGTCCTAATCCAATGGCTGAAAACCTGATTGCATTTATGGCAAAATACACTTGAGTGTATTCTAGCCTATCTCTCTCTGAGTGAGGCTAGGATACACTTAAGTGTAAACTACTAGAGGGGGGGTGAATAGAGTTTTATAGTGATTTTAATAATTATTTAACTCAAACAACCAAAATTGAGATTAGAAGAAGGAGACAGGCATTTAGAGTGGTTCCAACTATAGAAAATACTATAGTTGTCAGTCCACTACCCGGTTGCTTACCCAACCGGGATTTGAAAGTATTTATTTTATTACCTCTCGAGGATTTATACAAAATACAATACTTTCAACCACACCCTTTGAACAGCCTTCACTTGAATTAGGTGCACCAACCCTGAGGTAGCCTTCTTGAAGTAACTCCAAGCTCCCCCTTGAAGTAGCCTTCCTCTCTAGAAGTAACCTCCCGTTGCACCAGCCTTCTGAAGTAGCTCAAAGTCTCCTTCTTTGCCAAGAAGATCTTCACC
This sequence comes from Alisma plantago-aquatica, assembly GCA_963693085.1. Classification (NCBI taxonomy): domain Eukaryota; kingdom Viridiplantae; phylum Streptophyta; class Magnoliopsida; order Alismatales; family Alismataceae; genus Alisma; species Alisma plantago-aquatica. Next base: position 658,994,905 of record OY856414.1, read on the forward strand.
CTCTCCAATCCGCAGCCTCCAACCTAGGAGTAGCAAGGAGAGTACAAACAGTAATAGGGAATAAGAAAGAAAAAGGAAATTACAACTTATCCTTTAAAGCCCAAGGCTTGATATGCCTAGATCAAGCATATAGATCTCCTAACCAAATGTGTGAACTTGTGATTGCTGTGGGTAGGAGATACTAGCCTATAGGACACGAATTTGAGCTAAGGAGAAAGTAGGCCAATGATCACAGTGCTCAATTTTCTTGCAACAGATTGCTCAAGTATGCTCAATTATTTCTCAAGTGTAACAAGTGTAAAACCAGTGAGTTTAGGTGCCCTATGGCTTGTCCTATTTATAGGAATTGCCTAAGGAAGCTTAAGGACATTCTAGACAACTTCTAGGGGTTTCTAAGTGCTTAACTAGCCGTTAGGTACAAAGTTGTTGCTTTAACAACGGCTAATTAATTAATTCTGCAGTTGCTGTCAGAGACCATCTCTGTCGACAAACTCGTCGACCGAGACACCTACTCGGTCGAACTTTTGTCGACCGACAGGCTCTCTGGAACAAGTGATTTGCAACGTCTTTCTTCAACTGCCAACTGACTTGTCTGTTGTGTCTAACGGCTACTTTGGATCTTTCTCGGTCGAGAAGATTGTCGACCGAGAGTGTCTCGGTCGAGGAGTTTTTCGACCGAGATTGATCCTGTTTCAAGGTTTCAAATGAGGCACTAATTATGTGTGTAAGTGTGCATAAGTAATCCTATTTGAATGGGATGATTTGTCTAACTGTGGTGTTTAGCTAGGGAGAATCTAACGCTTGATTTACATGCAATTCTAAGTACTTGTACATTATATTTTTGTACAAGTTTTTACAACAGTGATTACATTGCATGAAAATATAAATATGTAAGCTTGTAGATTTTCCCTTGTTGCTTTGTCATCCTGCACACTCAAGTAGCTCATTAGATTAATAAGAATGAAATGTTTGTCATAATCAAAACAAAGGGATTTATAGATGTCCATTTAGCCAACATTAAGTGTATTGGTGTGACGCCCTGCAAAACAGAAACGAGATTACTCTAAACAAAACCGCGGAAGAAAGATTAATAAACAAATTACTAAAAAATACTGAAAATTAAAACTTTCATAAAACAGCCAAACAACAAAAACCTTTACATACGAGTCCTTTCATGTCTCAAAGCACTTACCATGAGTGCCACCAACTTGTTATAAGAAAACTTGTTCCATAACATATATACACATATCCACTACAACTATATACGAAAGGGGCATAAAAGCCAACCACATATCGAAAACACGTATACCAAAACATCTACATAACTTCCCCAAAGACCCGAGTGTACAAGGATGACTCTAGGACTCTTACAACAAAAGACATCCGGCCGCACTTCCAACCTTGTCAGCTACTGCCTCTCTTGATGCTCCTATACTTCTGTTGCACGATCTCTACCTCGTGCACGTCCACCTAAAAAGGATGTGGGAAACCGACCAGATGAGATTCCAAATCTCAGTGGGAGATATAATTCTCCAACTCTATTATTAACACAGATAAAATGATTAAAGCAAGCAGTAAAGTTACAACTATAAGAAGCAGGTAATCATTACTAACGGGATACACAGTTACTATTGGATTATGAAACATCTTAACATTAAAAAAAAGAATAAGAAGAACATGCATATTCCCTACCAACAATAATGTATAAAACAAGCAAGGCCTCAGCCATTCTTTTCGTATTTGATCCTATACAAGTATACTACACGGCTGATTACATAATTTATTTTGCCCCGAGGATTTGAGTCCTACCACCCAAATCCCGCCGACCACTGCTAATTTGAAATCGGTGCCATACAAGGTCTAGTGGAAGAGCCGGAATCCACGACCTCACCCCCTTGGTCAGTACAAGTGAACATGCAGTGACATCATCAGTCAGACTACTATCAGCGACATGTAGTCCAGTTGTACAAATCTAGCCTGCCTTGGTACATGTCACGACACTAGTAAAATTGAGCTACGGCCCGCATCCACACTCTAATCAGGGTATCGCCCGCAACCAATCCTGTATCACATATCACTGAGCTACGGCCCGAAGCCGCACTCTTATCAGGGTATGGCCCGCAACCAATCTTGTATCACATATCACTGAGCTATGACCCGAAGCCCTGCTCTAATCAGGGTATGGCCCGCAGCCAATCCTGTATCCTGGACGTAAGGGGACATTCATCCTCACCCCTGCATATTCAACAATATGCGCTCCGATTTAAACTTGTTTCACCATTCAACAAATGCTGACACCGAATGGATCTATGGCACATGACAAGCTACATGATTATGTTCCACTTGATTAGTTAGGTCATTTGAGTGTCTTGTAGCATCAATCAAGTTACAATGTATAAATTTTAAACAAGTTCTGCACAAATAAGGGCATAACTCATCACCAGAACATATTTGAGCATATAAGGTGTGATCTCATCACATTATCACTTGATATTTGCCAGTCACCATATTTCTCATCACAAGGACCACATACTTTGGGGTAGGAACCCCTCATTTCAATATTGAGGTAATCATCATCTCACATAAGGCAATAAGCCATCATTAGGTCATAAGATCATTTACCTTCTCTTTCAATGATGCCAACATCACATATGCCTCACAAGGCCCATTCAATCATATCATAAGTACCATAGCTCATACCTGACTATGCTTATCAACTGGTGTTACCTGCATGGTTAGAGACTTGTAACAAGAAGAATAATACATCATCAACACTACCATCTCATAAGATTCATGCCATTCACATTATGTCATTAGGGTTAGAGTTCTTCTTAATCAATCAGGGTTTACAAGGTTGGATCAACAACCACCCTTAGATCATTGCTCCCAACATCATTATAAGGTATGCTATGAAATACATGTTATAGAAAACAACACTCCTTTATTATTCACACAACTACCCCATAGGGTATCATATCATATCATATAACCCTATCATCAACATGATGTAACATAACCACTATTACAGGGTATCGGTTGAGACTATCATATAAGGTATCAGTTAGAACTTGCCTTAGGGTGTCGACTTTTCATCATCACAACATGTCGACTACCACTATGCAAGGTAAAAGGGATATCCTTACTAATGGTGTATCGGTTTACCACTTCTTGAGAGTGTTACGGTCAACACCATCTAAAGGTGTGACGGGCAACACCCCCCTAAAGGTGTGACGGCCAACACCACCTAAAGGTGTCGGGAAACACTGCCTTATGGTGTGACGACCAACACCACCTAAAGGTGTCGGGCAACACCACCCTAAGGTGTGACAGACAACACCACCTAAAGGTGTCGGGCAACCAAAGCATGTCGGCCAACCCTAGGTATATTGGTTGTTAGGGTTAGGGTTCAACTAGGCATCAAAGTTCAGGGTGTATCGGGCAACCCTTCACTTAGGTGTGTCGGCCTCTACTCAACCAGGGCGTCACGGTTTAGCCCTCAAAACAGACCAACTCCCACAAGGGACTCCCTTAGCCATGATAGGCTAACACCTTCAAGATATATCGGTCTAAGCAACACCTATCGGTTTAGGTACTTCTAGGGCATGATGGGCTAGCTTCTTCAAGATCTATCAACCATATCAGTTTACCAACCACAAGCCATGACGCTAACCACCTCAACACATATTGGCCTAAGCATACACATCGGATTAGCCCCCCCACCAAACACACACACACAAAGAATTTTGATCTAAGCATCTCTAAGTCATGTCGACTTGGCACAAGGTGTGTCGGTTTTTTATTACAAGTCGTGACGACCTACCCTCAAGGGCCTCAACATGGTGCATGTATGTGTGTGGACTTGTCGTCTTCAACCTTGGAAAGGTCGACCACTAGTCCATCTACTAACATAGCAAGAAGGTGCAAGATGTAGATAGCAAACCAAACCAGATTCCATTATCAAAACAGTTCTAAAACCACTAACAACTACTAGCATATAAGAGATGAACGATCTAGAGATGAAGACCAATCATAAGCATATGAAGAGTGAAAATAACAAAGGAGGTTAAGAGTTATATAACCCGCCTCAAAGATCACCACTAAGATCCAAGCTCCAAGGTCAAGCTTCAAACTCACGAGGTCAAAGTAGAAGATGATCCACCAACTTGATCACCACTACACCTCCAAGGAAGAAGATGATATCATGGTTAAGATGGCTCAAGATGGAAAGAAGGTATCCAAGATCCATGGTCGAGAAGAAGAAAGAAAGCTAGGGAACATAGCTTACCAAGGTAGAAGATGAAGGATGATCAAGGATCTCCACAACTTGGAACTCGTCCACCAAGCTCCAAGAGAGCCTTCCTAGCTCCTTAAGCTCTCAAGGTCGTCTAACAAGGAGAGAAAGCAAGGATGGTCAAAAGTATTCTCTTGCATGGAGAGAAAGAAGATTATATACTAGAGGGATGAGAGAGAGGTAATGGAAGAGGTGTCATCACCTTAGGAGCTTAGGTGACACTTGTCCACGAAAAAGGAGCCACATGCAAGACGTGGCGATAAGGTCAAGGCTAGGTCACACCCTCTTGATCTCCTTCTAAGGTCATGCCCGATTCCATATCTCCACACACCCATAAACTGATAGGGTACAATTCTACACACCCCACAAATCGATAGGGCTCAACCCTACACTCTCACAAACCGATAGGGTTCAACCCTACACTCTCACAAACCGATAGGGTTCAACCCTACACACACACAAATCGATAGGGCTCAACCCTACACACTCACAAACCGATAGGGTTCAACCCTACACACTCACAAACTGATACACAACCTCTCTAGGGCTCTCTAGCCCGAGACAACACATCTAGATGCAAGACATACCTCACACATGCGTTCCAAAACATCACCAAGTCACCATACAACCAAGATCCAAACAAGGTGCCCATCTCTCCCCTCTCCTCTAGATGATGCCAAGAGAGAGAAGAAACACTGTAGAGGTGGCAAACTTGCACATTAACCCCAATTGTGGGTGAATTGCAATTTGCACCAAAACCTCACCACAAAACACAAGCATCATCCAAACAAGATCAAACAAGAAACTTAAACTTTCTACATGCCCTAATTACCTCTCAGATGATTAGAGCAAGGTTCTAAGCAACATTCTTAGGCAAAACAAATAGGGTTATCCTAAAACGTGGGTCAGGGTCCTTACCATTGGTGTCAGAATACAGTCAAGTTTTTAGCCCTTAGATCTACCCTGATTTAGATCAATGGAGGAGGAAAAGTCCCCCACTCACACTCAACATAGATAGACTGACCCCACACACCCCTTTTTTGCTCTCTCCCTTTGTGAACTCTATCTTCCCCATCCTTCTCTCTCTCCTCTCCACTCTCTCCCTCCCCCAGCCTTGTCTCTCTCTCTCTCTCTCCCAATGTTCTCTCTCTCACCCCCACCCCCCACCCCCCCCACCCCCGTGATCCCGCCTCCGACCTGGTGTGCCCTCCAACTTTTTCTCCGGCCTCAGCCAGAACATCATCCTATCGTCAACCTCACATCCACTATAGCGGGTCTGTATTGGCAGTGCTTGACTAGCTAGCCTGGAGGTGAGACTCAATTGCTTGGCTGGCGAGGGGCATAAACAGGTAGAAGCCACCAATGTAGGAGAAAATCCATCTAGGGATCGACAGTAGCAGCAAGAAACAGATCTATCGGTTAGGTTGGTTCCCTATGAAACTGAGGGAAGTGTTGCTTCTACCGTTCATGCTGAGCAATGGGTTAGCAGATCTAGGTGATAACGATGATGCCAACACTGAAGGATTTGCTATCCATGCAACATCTGCCTGGTCAAAGAGGAGCTACTGCCCACAAGAGCTCCCCATACAACAAAGTACTAGGCGGATCAGATAGGCAGCTTGCCATGGTATTTGACCCCCACATAATACCTGGTGTTGTGAGATTGTCAACACTTATCATGGTGGTGTCTCATGAATTATGGGCATCAAGAGACTGGGATTTATGACCTCGATGATTAGATCACCGTGTCTATAACTACGCAAAAATATCATATGTCAATTTGTGAAAGGGCTGTTGATACAATTTTCTCCCCAGATTCATGTGTAGTACTATATACATGAATATATATGTTCAAGCGTCTATGTATACTGTTATAATTAATCGTAAAAAAAGGACAAAAATGGAACTTGAGTGAGGTGGTAATCTAATTGTTTGAATACTACTAAAGAAGTGATTCAGTCTTTATGATAACCAGAAAAACTACTAATGAGCTCTTACGGGGGTACTAAGAAACCATATAGAACTGAATAAACCTAGGTTTGTTGTCACTTATGTTCCTTCACCTAATATAATTAGACAACAACAACAAAACAACTAACTGAAACTGCTAAAAAATTGATCAATATGTAGTAATCATTTCATTACTTCATATATTAATATTGAAATTAAATGCTCACTTTTGTCACATTAACATCATCATATAGACCATACCATGTGTCAGTTTTGAGCCAGTAATGGTTCTTTCATGTTTGCAAACTACCAAAGAAAATGGAGCACAAAATTATGTTTGTTTAGGCTGAAATCCAATCCAGTGGTGGTGTCTTGCACACCCCTACTTACGGTGCCTCTTCTCTTAGAAAGCTTGATTTTGAACATCTACCACTTGCTAATCATAATGAAAAATAGTAAGAGTGGATGTAAGATGCATAGAGGTACAGTTAAATTTAGTGCAGGGCTTAGCAAGAACTTTAGTACTGATCTAATTAACATGAGTTCAGTAATTGTTTCCAGCAACTTCGTTGGATTATAACATCCAAAATTATAATGCATGTTATGATTCTGTACTCCAACTTGGCTACTATATTATGAGGAATAATGGTATAAATTCTACAACTATCTACCGTGCTTGAATATGTTGTGACTATGCACGGAAGCTAACCAAGCACTAGTTCAATGTACCACTTTATACAAAGTATTCTTTTTACATAGCAAATGAGAACAGAAACATGATAAAGTTTAAATCTGATAGAAAACGGATTGTGTTCCAACTCACATCCGTCTTGAATCTCCAGTACACAATGCACTAGAAGCAACACAGTCCGTCAGCTAGCCCACAGTTGTGGTGCATGTTTAGTGAGACATCTCTTCTATGATGGTGACAAGCATTCAAGCAGGAAGGTTGTTTCTAGAACCATGAATATGCAGTTGTAGACGGGGCTCTAAGCCCAGCTGGCACCTGGCTGAGAAGAGGCACTGACGTCGATGAAGAATATGTTTCTTGCTGCCGTTGTTGACCTCTAGATGAATTTGCTTCTTGTGTGATTGTTGCTCCGTGTTGAAGTCCTTCAGCTCCCTGTCACCCCCTTGTTGGGTGCTCCTCATTGGAAAGGAAGAGGTTGATTATCGTCCTTGCCAGATAAGATGTGTATAAAAAATCATAACTATATCTCATATGGATCATGAGTTATAGCAATATTTCATCCAACAACTTTTAAATTTTTTGCAACTTATCGTTGATTAGGAAATGCACATATTAATTCATTGGATGAGCTATCGATATCAGATTGTGGTGATTTTTGATACACATCTTATCCAAGGGGTATACCTCACATCCATAAGGTTTGATTGTTACGTAGAATTTTACATTCATCATATATATATGTGTATATATATATATATAATATTTGGAATATTTGTGTAATATATGTACATATATTGATAGGTATACATATAGATGTACTAATATATGTGTACAATGTGTATATATGTTAGTAAATCAAAATGTATACATAAATATACATATGTTTATGTGAAATGTGTGTATATGTAGGTGTTGATATGTATATGTAGGGACCTACTTGTAAGTGTAAGAAAGGTCAGGGGGCTATGTGTAAAGTATGTAAAGCTTCTTGTTTATACAATACAAGCACCCCGACAGTAACGTTAAGTCGAGGGTTTTTTTCTCTGTTGTTTCTTCTTCTTCATGGTATCAGAGCAGGGAAAACCTTAGGAGAGCTATCAATCTCTCCAAGGAAGTGCTAGTGAGTGGTCATCACAATCTGGGAGTTTACAAACATCTGAAGCGGCAGAAGCTAACACTTTTCCGTCCGCGCTACAGTACACGTACTGTAGCACGACGGCCACAAAAGTGGCTGCTGCTCTCTCTCCGGTTGGAATTGGATCTGAGGTGTTCATGCTTAAGAATGTGCACTTGTGCATGGAGTTCATGAGGACGTGGACTAGGTAGATTACGGTAGGGGTGGGTGAGGTTGAGAGAAAGGGCAAGTAATTCGTCTGAAAGGTGCAGTGTTAATGCCGCGTCAACAACATCATTCTTTGGGATGGTTGTGAGGTACTCTATTTATTTTTCATATTATCTATAGTTAACATGTTGATCATGTTTAATTTCCTTTTCAAATGAATTATATCATTCTTGTAAAATTCTCTTCTATCTTGAATACATGAGGCATATACAATGGTAAAAGGTAACCAGGATCCCTTCCGTTGTTTTGAGGAAATGTCAATCAGTTCTTGGAGCTAATTTTGATGTTGGTCAGTTGCTCGACTAATGAACACTAATTCAATATTTTTACCCGATCTATTGATACTCCCATTAGTTTATTAGCTTCCATGGAGTTGATGATAGTCCATTATTTCACTTGCGATGATATGCTCATCTCGAATTGACATTATTACTGAGTACTGACACAGTCAAACAAAGGTAATTATTAGAATCGTATCGAGATATATTTTCTTTTATGAATAGTTCCTCACATCTGTTATAATACAATCATAATCCCAAAAAATAATCCTTAGCGATTACAACAATAGCATGTCCTTATATGAATCCTTTTTATAACTGACATACGAGATCTGCAGATTAAAAGGTACGCAACCATTGAAGGAACTTCTTATCTTACAACTTCGACCATCCTTAAATATATCTGGTCAATGTGAGTATGATCCCCAGTCTTTGGTCTTGTTTGCAAACTATAGCCCAACTGTCTCTCATATATCTATCCTCATCATCACCCCTCTACGGCTCCATGTTGTTGATTGTAACTTTTATTCATTGGCATCCCCCAAGTCCCTCTTATAAACAGCTGCGCGAGGACGGAGACGTTGGTGATGCCGCCATGACACTCTTACCAGACACCATCCTCCCAGTTACAAACAGTAGCTTCACGTTCAGGAAGTAGAAGGCAAGCCTCCCGACCACTCCGAACAGGATCAACAATTACGGGTGTCACAGAAGCCTTACGACAACCACCAGCAGGACGGTGATCACGTAAGACAGGTTCTGCCGGATACTTTGGTATGAGTCGGTCATCTCTGTCAGGGTCGGTGCGTAGCCAGGGCCTTACGACCTCCCTCCATGGTCTGATATTGAAAAGGTGTTGTAGTTCATCAACATTGCTGAAAGGATGGGGACGGTGGGGTTGTTGGGCAGATCCGAGATATGGGGTCAGGGTTGGGAGGGAAGTTGAGGGATGGAGACTGAAGAGGTTGTCCTCATTGAGGAAAATGACAAACCTAGGTCCTACAAGGTGGTATAGATTCAAAACGATTTTAACATGCTTTCTTTCGTTAATTTTACTAATTGTATCGATTGGCTTATACATTTTCTCCTGCCTCAAAGTTAGCATCAACTACTTCTTTCTCCACCATTAACTCTACCACAAAGCAAATATGTTCTAATTTTGGTATGGTGCAATCCATTTATGCGACAACTGTAGCATAAAGGTAACTAGAAAAATGGATACAATGGTCTTGATAAATGTAAATCATGCTCAACCACTACATGGACCGAGACAACTAGACAAGCGAAACTGGTGATTGTTTTTTTCTCTTTTTAGCTTGTTTCCATTTATGTCAAAGAAAAATTGAAGTCCAATTGGAAATTTACATTAAAAAATTATTTCGTAAACTATCTATTAACGAGTACATTGGTTTTGATATGTTCTTTACAGTCGGTTTATGTATCCTTTGACACTTAAATTATTTTTCTTATGAAAGTATCTCATCTATTTAACAAGAATCTCTCATATAAATAAGTCAATCATCTCTACATATTTTTATGACAATACATTTAATCTACACGGATAGATTTTTTTACTTTGTATTTCTCTAATTTTCTTTGATGTTTTCGGTCAAACGTGTCATATCCTTTCTATGTAAATTGTCGTCGTTTCAACTTTAAACACTAAATTGTATACTTTTGTCAAAAAAAATGTGTATTTAACAATACATGTTTGCATGATTTTTTTATGGAGAGCATTATGACCACATGTAGGTTTCATCATAAGATTTATCAAATTTATCATTATTTTTTAAATGAATATTATGATCTTGTTATCATGTTCATCTAAAAGTTTTCTTTTCAAAATTAATTAAGCCATTTCAATTTGTTAGTTTTAATATTGTGACATTTAACTTGTTCAAAATTCTTTCTCGCCAGTATGAAACAATTGCATCATTTGTCTAGCAACTTGTTTCATACAAAATGCAATGCAAGCTATATTTTCTCATGAAGAGAATTATCACTAGATCATCTTATGCATGGATGATGACATATTTGTATTTCACAAGATAGACTTCATCATTTTTTAATAAAACTCACAACTATATTTTGCAGATGCGCACTCTTAAAAAAGTGATTCTACATATACAACGTTGCAACATAATCAACTATTAATATATAATTATATTTTAATTGGAAAGTTTGTCATTGGTAGTTTTATTTTAAAGATATATCCCAAATTATTTTCACGTGCATGTGTTTCTTGACTAGTACACACACACACACACACACACACATGGAGAGTCAGATTAGAATACACTCGAGTGTATTCGGAGCAGAGTACACAAGTAGTTTCACATGATGCAACATTTTTTTTCTAAAATCTAATAAGTTGATCTTCTTAAACATCTTGTGAATAACCCATATATAAATTTTGAGTTCATTTGGTAGCTCATGTTATGAAGACCACAAAAATTATGCATTTCAAATTAGTTTTGTGTGTCGATTTTGTTGCCCTCGGATGAGTGACTTACACTCATCCAAATGGACTCAAATTTGTATGTAGCCTAATTATAGTATGACAATGAATATCATTGGTTTACATTTTGCAAAAAACAATTTTGATATGCGAACACCACTTGAGTGTAGCGTGTGATATGTACACTCGAGTGTACTCTAGCCTGACTATATATATATATAGAGAGAGGGGGGGGCTAGAATACACTCGTGTATTTTGCCATAAATACAATGAAGTTTTCAACCATTGGATCAGGATAGAAGATCTCCGGATTAGATGGGGAGAATCCCACTCACAGCATGTTGACCCCACCACAGTTCCTGTCATTCCCTCACTTATTCCCGACCTCTCTCCTTTCCACTCTTACACACTACCTACCTCTCTCTCTCTCTTTACACCTGATCGTAGAGCCTCTTCTCTCCTCTTGCCTCCTCAGTCCTCATCCCCAATCGTTGTCACCAACTCTCTGGCCTCCACCTCGGCTAGTCGCCAACGACAACGCGAGGGTGTCGATGTCGTGTGCAGCCAGAATCAAGCCCTATCGTGGAAGACCGGCCAGCCCTTCACGCTCAGCGAAACCGACAATCAGGCAACGACAGTGAGGAGGCAGCGATCATAGGGCGAGGAGAGTAACGATAGGGCTCGAAGCACCTCCTCTACCACTACAACGTCGTTGTTCTGGAGTGCAACCTCAACATAAGAAGTCGTGTGTAGGACAGGATCCAATTTCACCTCTTCTCCCTCCCATGTATCATCCCCTCCCCCCTGTTTTGTTGTCGTCAGCTCACTGTAGGGGTCTCCAGATTAGGCTTGTCAGTTGGACGGAGTATTACGTGAAGAATCTTAGCTGCCTGCTAGCCCCGTCAGGCTCTCCGCGTCATTGTGGTTGGCCAATCGGTTCTATCCCAGTGAGTGAAGGGATTTAGGGACTACTGCCCATTCAGTGATTCCCCCTTTGGAAGTTTGATTTCCTCATTCCCCCTTCTTCGTATGCTTTTATTGGCCCCCTTTTCTATTTTTTTCTTCCTTCTGTAACTTCTCTTAGTGAATGGTGCTTGAACAATGTTATCCTATTCTCTGTTTTTCTTCCAGCAGTAGTTACTCTTTTTCTCTGTTATTGATATGCTAAATTCAACTTTGATTGCATTCATTGGGATTAGTGGTAGGTGTTGCATTCTCTGTTATTAGATCGTCGAAACCATTGTATCTTGTTGCTCCCTCATGCAATGGGGCTTGATTGGCATCATTTCTCTGTATGTTCCACTGAAATCAACTGAATTGAATTGTATATTTGTTTTATGTGTTTTGTATGTGTCGATGCACCAGTTCCTGATGGCTTCCTTCCAAAGTTGATGCACCTCGAAGGAGAACTGGAGCTTGCGAGACGAAAATATACATTTTGTGGCTTCGTGTTCTGGTTGTGTGTGTGCGTGTGTGTTTACTTAATGGTGTGTGTTGAGTTACATGGATTAGATTGTATATTTAGAAAGAATCAATGAATAAGTGTCCAAATGAGCTAAAATTTATTATATAGTATGTTCTTATGATAATTAAGAAGATCAACGGTTTAGTTTTTTCAAAAATTTACTGCATATTCAAAAATGACTGAGGTGTACGGTGCCTTCGGTACACTCGAGTGTACACTAGCCTGACTCTCTCTCTCTCTCTCTCTCTATATATATATATATATATATATATATATATATATATATATATATATATATATATATATATATATATATATATATATATATGAGCGCCTCATACTTTTATGAGACTTACGCCTCACCTCACTAGAAGAAAAATGCCTCGATGCGCCTCATGCCTTTTACAGCCTTGGTCTCAATTAGCTCTTTCATAATGTTATCGTGTTTTCATATTCATTATGCAATTGTTTCAGTTTTAGGACCTAAGTGCAATATTAGGGACTTGCAAGTTCTTAATAAATTAGTTTTATTTAGTAATTAAGTTGGGTTATTAGCAAAAATAAGTCGATTAGGACTTCTTGCACGTTATCTATATATACCTATGCCTGAGAGTATTGCCCAGCTAAGTTAAATTAGATAAATTGTTTCACAAATTGAATTTGCACCAGATGGCCTATATAAAGACCCTAAGTTGCTATTAGAGGACAACTAAGCAGCCGACTTGAGTCAAGTGGTGCCAATTTAGTCGATTGACTAAGCACCAACTAAGGCCTGCTAAATTGTGGCAACTCAAACTGGTAGCGAGAAGTGCCACTAGCAAGATTTGAAAAGGGTTCGACTTATTTGTACCGACCTATGCTCGTTGTTTTAAAAATCGTCCCAGGCGGCCGCTTAAGCGCCAGAAGGTCATGGCCGATTAAAATCTACCATAGGCAGTTGTTGAGCGCATTTGGATTAAGCGGCTACTTTTTTCCACTTTGGCCGCTTTTTCCCATGTCATGTATTTTATACTTGGTACCCTTAATGTCAGTAATTGATTTTATATTTATATGAGTATATACTTATACAATTATAGTACTTGAATATGAATATATAGTCAGCTGCGGATTTAGTATAGCTAGTTAGCTATTTTATATTAACAATTTGAAATTAATCGGGTGATTTGTTGTGGATAGATGTATTTATAAACTCTTCATTGTTATTACTTAGTATTAATTTCAAAGGAATATATAGGTTTAATTATGTAAAACTTCACAAATTATACTATTATGTATATATCTGTGTGTATAAATTGTTAAAAATATTTAAAAATTAAGCTTCCTCTTTTTAAAAAAAGTGTCTGCTTAATCTCCCTCCTGGCGATTAATCGACTATAAGGTCATGTCCGCTCGCTTCCCGCTTCGCACTTTTTTAAACATTGCTTGTGCTAATTAACCAACTAGGTAGTCAAACAATCAACTAATGAGGTGGACTTACGTGCAAATTATCCAATCCCTCTAATACCTACATAAGACGAGTTTGACCCTAGTCCCTATACAACGTTGTCAAACCTTAGAGGACTGAAGTAGAGGAGATGAAGGGCGTAATAGGACCTCGAAACAATTCTCTACATCATATATGTAAGGTTGTTTCCTCCTAGATTCAAAGTTAAATAAGAGGAAGAAACCTTTAGATACTTCTTATGGACAAATATGGGAGACCCCCCCCACATATCCAATATGAAAAATTTATTGCAAATTTGAGTAGATATTGGCATTTAGATTGTCATGGTAAATTTACATGATTTAAAACGCTTATTGGGCGTCGAAACCGTTAGGCTGTAAATATCATAATTTCAATTTTCTATAAACTTCTGTTTATGGGCCATCAAATTCGGCATTGAAATCGCACATATAATTATGTGTTGGACGTACTTCCGGAAAAACTTGATTTGTAATGGTTTATCCTTTAGCTTTTGGGAGCACCAACTAATTATTAACTAGAAAATCTAGTTTTCACTTCTCACTTGGAAATGATTTCCATTAAAAAAATTGAACTCGTTGATGGAAAACAAGTTATGAGAAAAACAATATAAAATAGAAGTTGAAAATAGCCCTATATCCAAATACAATCGCATGGATAAGGTTTTTCTACGAGAAAAGTATAGTTGATTAGCCGGCTAGGCAGTGACTTCTAGGACTTGGGAGCCTAATCGCCTAGGTGTTATATTGACTTTCTTATTTTGTAATTATTTTGTTTTGATTAGATGTGTTTATATGTGCATTTCACTAAGTATATTATGTTGGTTTCCTAAACTTGATCAATCATCGATATACCTAGATTGACACTTAATGAGACCTAAATTAGATCTAACTATAATTTGACCTAAACCGGACCTCATGTAGCCAGCAAACCTAAATTGAACTGAATCAAACATAAACTAACCTCGTTTAGCCCTAAAATGATCTGGTTTTTTGGAAAATATAGACTAGATTTTGCCTAATTTGGTGCCAAAATGACCTAAAAGGCCCCAGGCTGCCACTCATTTCATTGTAGGCCTAGGCGCTCAGCCTTGGACACCTCCACTAGACTAGAACCTAGCCTGCCTAGGCGGTGGCCTTGATAGCTATGAACATTAAGGCTTAGTTCACCACCCAAAACAAGCAAGCATTAAGCCAAGTTGGACATATTTTGTGATTTCAGATATGTGGGTTAGAATTGTTAAACTACATCAGTTTAGAACTTACCACACAAATTAAAAATTTAAACATAAAAAGATCAATACTACATTTGACATAGGATAACAATGCTACCTGTAGTTTGCACTCTAATGTTAACCTTGTTCTCTGAAGGATGAGGAATGTTGTATCCACAAAACTCCACCCTTGGACTGCATAAACATTTGTATAATATGATTGGAAGCAATCGATGTTACCAAGCGTGAACTTCAAAAGTAAAAAGAATTCTCTATTCACATAACCATCACACAACAACAGACATAACTCTTTCCTTTTCCTTATCTTATTTGTTAAAGAAATGTTTCTCGTTGTATGAATATGTGCATGTGTGTGTACAAGTGTGTCTACATGTGTTGTGGTTCCCGCAAAAGCTCTAACTTGAAAATAAAGTACCTGAACATATCCTTAAACCAAAGTAAGAATTCTACTTTCTTAAACTCACAAAATGCTTTTGCAAATACCAACATAACCATCACGCAACTGTAACCCTTTCCCCTCAAGTGTAAATGAAATGTTTCCCTCTACTTGCATGTGTGCGCTTCTATTATGTGTGGATGTGTGTTTGTGTGTATGTGTGTGTGTGTCTATTGCGGTTCATGCAACAGCTCTAACTTCACAATGATAATTTTAACCAAGAAACACCAAAAGTACACCTTTTAAGTTGCATGCAAAACTGTTGGGTTTTGTTTCATTTACTTTTGTCCAGGAAACCAGTTGTTTTATAACCAATGGTTGAAACCCCAAAGTTGTTTTGTGTGCATGTTAATATAAAATGGCTGAATGCTTTAGGTAAATCAGGTGCTAGAGTTTTAATTTGTAGGATTTAAAATGTTCCCACCCAAACTTCAAATAGGCTCAATGTTGTATAGTTTTGCAGGGCCAGTCTAAGTGATCTGATCCAACATTAGTTCGGTTCAAGTTGGACCAGAGCAGTTCTTATCCAAGTCGTGTGTGTGCGCACGCACGCACACCAACAATCAGGGGAGCTCATCCATATCATATAGATACTTCAATCTCGTATGCAACAGAGTTTAATTTTGTGTAGAATGAAACCATCCCATATTCTGGCTTCGTACTAATGTCTAAATTCACAAGTACAAAAGTGAAGCAAGACAGTGTAAGAAATTAAACTTCTTTTTGCTTTCAGGTTCATTTGATGACATGCAGAGCATTGTTTATTAATATATATGCTGTGCTTTCTAAACACATTTTTGACAGTGATAACTAAAAAGGAAAGTTAATGATTTTATATAAAAAGAAAAGTTGGTCAACTCTGAAGCATACTAATATTAAATCAACTGATTAATAATATATATATTCAAGCAGTTACTTACTCCTGATTCAGTGTATATCTAACAGCATTTGCCAGTGTATGATCCTCATCAATTAAAGAAAAATTTGATGAATGGGAGTCTGTAAGCGATCCATGTTCCATTTTAGGATGCAAATATTTCTGCAAGGAAAGAGAGTAACATAAATACAAATGTTGCATTTGGGTCAAAATTATATGTTTTGGGGTTTCCAAGGAGACCTATATATGCCTCAGCAGACGATGGAACTTTTAAGCTTTGTATATTTTAGTTTATTTATAGTATATCCAAGGCATCTGAGTTAAATTTGCAAATATTTCTGCAAGGAAAGAGAGTAACATAAATACAAATGTTGCATTTGGGTCAAAATTTAATGTTTTGTGGTTTCCAAGGAGACCTATATATGCCTCATCAGACGGTGGAACTTTTGAGCTTTGTATATTTTAGTTTATTTATA
The DNA here is from genome assembly GCA_963693085.1 of Alisma plantago-aquatica. Lineage (NCBI taxonomy): Eukaryota > Viridiplantae > Streptophyta > Magnoliopsida > Alismatales > Alismataceae > Alisma > Alisma plantago-aquatica. The sequence goes on from OY856414.1 coordinate 659,011,865, forward strand.
GTATATCCAAGGCATCTGAGTTAAATTTGGAAGTAATTGAGAGTAATGTATCAGATAGCATCCGTTGAAGTCAGTCACATTTACAGCATCTACTAAGCAGCTAAGCAATAGGAGCTATGTACTAGGATAATAGTTACTGGGAGTGAGGGTGCACAAATCAATCAACCAACCAGAGACATTTCCCTACTAGATTCACTACTACAGAAACGACCTTTGGCGTCGGTCGTTTAACCCCATTCGGCGTCAGTTTCCGACCGACGCCTATGTGGGCGCCGCTAAAGGTCGAACAATTCGTCATCGGTTTTTTAACCGACGCCTATTTATTCTATAGGCGTCGGTGTTTTAGTATATAACCGACGCATAAAGTGCCCTAGATGACGCCATTTTCTGTGGCGCGAACACTTTTGGCGTCGGTTATATACTAAAACACCGACGCCTATACTTCAAGATGACACGGCCGTGCTTCCCTGTACGGCCGTGTTTAGTACTATAGGCGTTGGATTTATATGAATAACTGACGCCTTTTCCACCACGGCCGTGCTATCCTGCACGGTCGGGTTGTTTGTATTATTAGGCATCGGTTTTTATCAAATAACCGACGCTGTATGTCTTTGCTGACGGTTTTCTATAAATAACCGACGCCTATTTCTATTTTTTTTTTTCATATCAGTTTGCAGGCCTGCTGTGGCTGGTCAGCAGGATGAGAACCTGCAGTTCAGTTTTCTGAACTGTAGGTTTACGACATACATTGATATCAGCCTACAAACAGGCCGCAAACCTGCAAAAGTCACAAGGAAAATTTCACACAAGTACATACATTCAGACATCAATTCAATTCTCACATTCACACATATAGAAACATTCAAATACATGTATTAACATTCAGAAATATTCATTTATAAAGTATCATTCATTATCGCTATCAACATCCCAATTATATCTTACAGTTGCCACTGCTTGTATGGCTTTTTCCCATTCTTCTCTTACTTCATTTAATGCTTCCATCGTATATGGAGCATGTATATTTTTTAAGTGTTTACCTATAGTGTGGTCAGTTTTAAACACCTGCAAAGAGAATGATGTATATATATAAGTAATAATATAAAAATAAGATTGATATATTTCATACTAACTAATGAGACTATATATAATACCTCATGTATGTTATCAATGTCCAATGCGGCATGTTTGATAATCATCTGCATAAATCGCATCACATAGTATGCGCATGCCCAGCCATTGTCTTGTGTAGCACACTATAAGTTGAAACATACAAAATAATACAACTAAGCACAATTCACATCAATAATATATATATTCGAGTCGGGAACTTACTTGTACGTTCTTCCAATTTATTGGCTGGTTCTTTTTCCTTGGGACCGTTCCTCCAACCTTTTTGAATGCATCTAAACCCCTACATGTTAATATAACACAATAAATTGCATAAGTAAATAGTAATGTAATAAAAGATGTTAACGGATATAAAAATGAAATATTTCTCACCAGAATAATGGCATTCTCATTACGTGTCCAATTTTAGTGTTCAATGTACTCCCCGCAGGATCTAGATAATAAACAGTGAATGTCCCGGGGACAATAACTAGTAACTCCCAATGTCTACCGCTAGAGGTAAGAAGTTAACAATTAATAACTCAAAATGCAAAATAAAAATGGAATTTTCTTAAGTCCAAATTATAAATAAAGTAAACTTACTTGACATTGAATGGAGCTATTATTATCGTCTTCTTTTGCTGACCAAAAATTGTAAAAGCATCTATACAATATTGTTGAACATTATCAGGGTCTTTAGCTACCAAACTAATCAATGATGGAATCAAAAATCCCACATGATCAAATGCAAATTGTTTGCAATGATCTTCGACTAAGTAGCTGCAAAACATATAGGCGTATGCATTAATATATAAGAAACCAGATCACCGGATCTTACACAAGGTATATGGATGTATAAACAAGATCTCACCTTATCCATGTCTCTATCATTGATGTATTCAGCCAATCATACATAAACAGCTCAATAATATCTTGTATAAATAAAGAGCTATCGTATGATTGACCTGCATAATCTGCATCTAAAGAAACTATTATAGGGCAATGTATATTATGTGCCCGTAGCCAACATGCCATTCCCCTACAAGCAGGACCTAACGGGTATGTTAGGTCAGTTGGAACCCAAGTTGGTAATGCGGGAAGTGGAGGTGGAGTCCTAGGTGCTCCTGGTGTCTTCTTTTTAACCTGTATATATAATTTCAGATCAGTTGACATCATATATACACATTAACAGTCTAAATAAATGTAAATTTATCTTACAATTTCAGTCGTGTAGACGACATCTGCTTTGGGCCACAATATGACCCCGCCTTCTGCATCACCAAGTGTATCAATATCTGGGTGGGCATATGGCAACGCAACTTCCCTCCAATCGGGTAATACATGTAGCGGGCTCATACGAATGTAGCCCTGCGGCATTGGAGTCCCATGAAACGTTGCCCCAGGAAGGGACTGGTAAGCCTGCGCCTCTGCAACAACATAGTCTCCTATTCTTAAGCGGCATGGCTTCAATGCCTACAAATTTACGTAAATAATGCTATACATATATACATATAATCTTGAAAACATATCATCTTGAAAAGACTAGCTACAATGTCATAAACAATACTTACAACAGACGTGTTAGGCGATGGGTCTCCAGGATTACTCGCAGTCTGTGCATCAGGAGAAGAGTGGGTCGCCATAGGCTGATTGGAAGCCTGAGATGCCTGCCACCACAGCAATTCTTCCTTGAACTTCTCAGCAACTACATCGTTGACCTTCTTAGAAACTAAATCCTCAACTCTCTTATTCTCCTATACATGGATAAAAGAAACATTAGCTTCTTATTAATGAATTTCCTTTTGTAGTAACATTCTAAAAAAAGAATCGGTTACCTCTTCTTGAGAAAGTCCCGCTCTGGGTTTGTGCTGGGATGGCCCAAAGAATGCTTTGATGCCAACACCAGCGTCGGCACCTCTAATACGTCCAGGATGCTCTGGGTTACCCAGAGCAACTGTCAATTCATCCCTTGTGCCCTGAGGGATGAACGTGCCTTGTTTCCTCTTCTCGTGCAGCTCCCGCTAATCACCATAAATAGAAATTGGTAAGTTAACACCACAAATAATCAATATTCAAACGATTTCTCTAAGAGTTGTATTTTACCATTTTTGCAGCCGCCTCAGCAGTTACAGGCTTCTTTATTTCACCCTTCTTGTTTTGCCTGCCAGCTATCCAGATATCATGGCGAGGCATGGGTGTGGCAGACTCCTGAGTAGGAGCAGACTCCTGAGTAGCAGCAGACTGCTGAGTAGCCGCAGACTCCTCCTGTAGTCTTTGGCGAACGCTTGCATAGCCTTTTGGACCCATAGTGTGGTCATGCACATTCAGTGCACGCCTTGCTTTTTGTGCGTCACTGAGGGCCTAGTTAGTATGCACATTAATGATTTGGTTAGTAGCACTAAATGTTAATCTTGAATAGGTGAATACAATGTATATTAATTAAATTGGGAGTGACGCCTAATACCTTGAATTCTTCAGATTTTCTTGAAGCAACAAAATTGTCCCAATCTTCTTTGTCCAAGAAGTTCCATTGTTCAAGGGCTGACTTCTTCTTCTTATCACCCTCTTTTATGTATTCTCTGTTCAGATTTGTCCTATAATTCCTAAGCATCTTTCCAGTGCGTTGCATCACACTTTTACGATGCAACTTCTCATCCAATGCAAACAGATTCTGTAAAATAGAAATGTTATTAACTAGTATCCAAAATAGAATTGCAAATAATAGAATTTGTAATCTACAAAATAGAATTGCAAATAATAATAACTCACGCATAAATCTTTCCATATCAAGTCTTTTTTCCCTTGAGGAACTTTATGCCAATTATCATACTTAACACCACAATGGCTCCGAGTGGTACACCCAAGATAGTTTACAAAATTATTGCGGTTCACTCCAATTGCATTTCCTCCATTATCAAACTTCACCACCAATTTGGATCCACTACCACTTAGCGCTAATAACTTCTTCAATAGAGTGATGCCCCTTTTCTTGTTAAGTGTTTGGTGCTGCGCATCAAGTTGCTCCAGTGCTTCAGTGGGTACAGGTACATCATCAACCTAAAATTTGACAAAAATAAACACACTAAATTAGCCCAATATAAAAATATAGGATATATGACATAACTAGAAGATAATGAATTTTATAGAAATACAGGATATGTTTTTAGAACTTACATTGGTATCCTCGCCATGCTCGTCATGGACAGCATGCTCATCATGGACTTCATGCTCATCATGGACATCATGCTCATCATGGTCAGCCATCTGAAAATGTCATTAAAAAGGCAAACATTTAGCATTTGTATTAACTAGAAAAAGGCAAACATTTAGCATTTGTATTAACTAGAAAAAGGCAAACATTTAGCATTTGTATAAACATACATGTCTCTAAAATTGTGATCTTTTATCAATTAACAATCCTTCATTGTGATCTCCGTGCAAATATAAGTCATCATTAGCTTCAATATTTTGTGGAGTTGGCAACCCAACTGAGAATGGACTGGAGTCATCATACTTATCATAGTACTCTTCTTCATCTATAGGATCTTCAATGAATTGTCTTTTACCATGAAGAACAACCGACCATTTATCATTCGCAGGATCATCGATATAGAATATTTGTTTCGCCTGTGATGCCAATATGAATGGTTCACCCTTCTCGCCAATCTTTTCAAAGTTCACCAAAGTGAAACCCAATTCATCCACTATAACTCCTTTGGTGTTATCAACCCAATTACATTTAAAGAGCGGAATTTTGAAATCTATGTAGTCAAACTCCCAAATGTCCTCAATGACACCGTAATATGACATTTTAGCTTCACGTGGACTCTTATCCTTTGCACTTGCAAAGTACATAGTCGACGCTTGAAGAGTGACCCCACTATTTTGGACGACACTCTTATCATCTTGGCGCTTTGTGTAATATGTGAATCCATTAATGTCAAACCCTTCATAAGACATAACATTCGGTTTTGGTTTAAAGGCGAGGCATTTGATAGTTTTTGTAATATCATTTGGTGTTTGAGATAGTTGATGTAAGACTTTATCTTCAAACCACTTAGTAAAAGTCTTATTATGCTCTCTAGCAAGCCACATTGAACTTGCTCGAGGATGTTGTCTCTTTATGAAATTGGTATGTTCCTCGATATAAACACTCACTTCGTCCATATTGTGTAAAATATACAAGTGAGCTTGTTCCAACTGCTCACGGCTGATTACTTTCACCCGTGATCCCAAAATTCCTTTGCCCTCCTCAAAATTCTTGTCATTATCAGGAGTGTCATTACCACTGAGAAAGTCATTGCAAAAATCCATAACCTCTCTCGCCACATAACCTTCAATAATACTCCCTTCAGGCCGATAACGATTTCGAACATCACCTTTAAAAACGCTCTTGTATCGTTCAAAGGGATACATCCAATGCAAGAAAACTGGTCCCAACATTTTCACTTCCCTAGTCAAGTGGACAACAAGATGTACCATGATATCAAAGAACGAAGGAGGGAAATACATATCAAGCTGACATAGGGTAACAACCACTTCTCTTTGCAAATTATCGAGAGTATCAGGGTCAATAACTTTACTGCATAGACTGTTGAAAAAGAAACAAAGTCTGGTAATTGCAAACCTTACATGCTTCAGCAATATAGATCGAATTGCCACAGGTAATATTTGTTGCATTAGAGTGTGACAATCATGAGATTTAAGACCTATCAACTTCAGATCTTTCATTGATACCAATCTACGGATGTTGGATGAGTAACCATGTGGCACCTTAACATTTACCAAGCATTCACAAAAAGTTTTTTTCTCCTTTCTAGACAACGTGTAACAAGCGGGAGGTAAGTATGTTCTTTTACTACCCATTTCACGTAATTCTGTTAATTCTGACCTTATTCCCATTTCACGTAGGTCCAGTCTGGATTTTATCCCATCTTTAGTCTTACCTGGTATATTTAACAGAGTACCAATGATGCTATCACAGACATTTTTCTCAACGTGCATTACATCGATACAATGCCTGACTGCCAAAGAACTCCAATAAGGAAGATCCCAAAATATTGACTTCTTCTTGAATGAAGAATTGTCACTCCGTGTGGCCATACTACATTGTGATTTCTTACCAAATTCATTGACAATGTCTTTTACTCTTTCATAAACAACATCCCCTGGTATAGGTTTAGGTGCACTCCGTTCATCATTCCATCCATTGAATGCTTTGCGCTTCCTACGATACGGATGGAATTTTGAAAGAAACCTTCGATGACCAAGATATACAGTCTTGCCGCCATGTTTTAGTCTTATTGAATCAGTGTTTTCTTCACATATAGGACACGCTTTAGCTCCTTTGACACTATATCCAGACAAATTCCCATATGCTGGAAAGTCATTAATAGTGCAAAACAACATAGCGTGCAAACGAAATGTCTCTCTTGCTGAAGCATCATAGGTCATCACACCTTCAGCCCAAAGTTTCTTTAAGTCATCAATCAAAGGTTCAAGATAAACATCGATATCATTTCCGGGTTGTTTAGGGCCCGATATCAACAATGACAACATAACGTACTTATTCTTCATACACATCCAGGGAGGAAGATTGTATATAACAAGCATGACTGGCCAAGTGCTATGTTGGCTGCTCAATGTCCCATACGGATTCATCCCATCTGTACAAAGCCCAAGTCTTAGATTCCTATCTTCTTCACCAAATTTGGGGTACAATAAATCAATCTTCTTCCACTGTGGGGAATCAGACGCATGTCGCAGGATCCCATCATTATTTTTCTTAACATCTGCATGCCACCTCAAATTCTTCGCATCTTTCGGATTTGCAAACAAGCATTGAAACCGTGATATTATAGGTAGATACCACAACACTTTGGCAGGAGAACCAGTTTTGGACTCCCCCGAAGTCGTCAATTTATACCGTGACGCACCACATTTTGGACAATCTTTCAAATATACATAGTCCTTTTGAAATAATACACAATCATTCGGGCATGCGTGTATCTTCTTGGCCTCCATTCCCATTGGGAACAACATTTTCTTTACCTGGTATGTTGAGATTGGAAGCTCGTTTCCTTCAGGAAGCATTTCTTTCAACAAAGTCAACAATGAAGTGAAGCTTTTGTCGCTCCATATATTGTTAGCTTTCAACTTATACAATCTCAACACAGCGCTAAGCTTTGTAAACTTAGCACAGCCTGTGTATAACGGTATCTCAGCATCATGCACAATGTTTGTAAAGATAAGAGGTGGATCGGTGTGCTCTACCCTACAACTATCTAGCATCGCATCAACGATGTCTGCTGGAACTGGTTCGTTCACATTTACGTCATCGGAGGCAATTTGTTCTTCCACCCAAGAACTGCTATCGACATCTACTGGTTTCGATTTTGAAATCTCTCCATGCCAGTGCCATTCTGTATAGCCTTGTACAATCCCGTTGCACATGACATGACTTTTGATTTCCTCACCAGTGTTGACTTTCAAGTTGTTACCGCAATGCCTACATGGACAGTAGAACCTATCTGTAGGTTTTTTCCTATGTTCCTCGGCAAATCTAATAAACTGATCAAGACCAGATATAAACTCTGGGGTGCAACGATTACGAATGGACATCCATGATCTATCCATTCTATGATTAGAGAAAACAAGTATATATTAGGAAACAAGTATATATTAGGAAAAGATTAGGGTATACACTTACAACCTAATCGTATAATGTGATGTCATTCTTATATATAATAAATGTGTACCACCTATCCCATCCTTGAACACCTAATCTCACTAGTAAGTGTATAATGTGTATTGGGTTTTCAAGAAAATTTCGGCAGCATTTCCCCGCTGTTCTCTAAGTACATATGTACTTAGAGAACAAACGGGGAAATGCTACCAAAATTTTCTCGAAAACCCAATACACATTATACACTTACATCCTAAGTGAGATTAGGTGTTCAAGAACAGTCCCAAACCGGGGACTATCTAAGATTTACTCCTAATGAGTCAATCTTGGACGGGTTTCTAGGCCAACAAACACATTTGATGTCATTCTTATATATAATAAATGTGTACCACCTATCCCATCCTTGAACACCTAATCTCACTAGTAAGTGTATAATGTGTATTTGGTTTTCAAGAAAATTTCGGCAGAATTTCCCCGTTGTTCTCTAAGTACATATGTACTTAGAGAACAAACGTGGAAATGCTACCGAAATTTTCTCGAAAACCCAATACACATTATACACTTACATCCTAAGTGAGATTAGGTGTTCAAGAACAGTCTCAAACCGGGGACTATCCAAGATTTACTCCTAATGAGTAAATCTTGGACGGGTTTCTAGGCCAAAAAATACATGTGTTGTCATTCTTATATATAATAAATGTCTATTAAGTACAGGCAACATGGTTAATCCTAATCAACAGAGCATTATTAAATAATAAATCAAGAAATCAATAGTTTCAAACAAAAGGTCTAGGAATCTTTACTAGACATTATATGTATCCCTAATCATCATATTTAACATACTACATTATTATGAACATCCAGATCAGATTAAGATCATACTATGTTATAACCATTGGTTTAATAACCCTATTTCCGCATGTACATGTTTATCAACTTTAAAACCCTATAATTCATGAAATCATTCTAATTCAATTTAATATGTTGGGATCACATAATTATATAATGACATCAGAATATCTAGAAGAATCATAATTAACATGATTAACAACATGCTCATCAAACTAGGGTTTTCTTGAATATCATCTAATATTTGTGTACTAGACATTATATTTATCCCTAATCATCATATTTAACATACCATTATTATGAACATCCAGATTAGATTAACTCTAATAATATACATTACATGCATTTTTATCACAACAATTTGATCGATGCATAAAAAAGCAGAGCAGCTAGCAGCGGGAAGACCAACCTTGTCAGAGGGAAGAAGGCAGAGGCTCCGGTGGCTCTGGCTAGAGAAGTAGCTAGCAGCGACGGCAGTGGAGGAGCAGATAGCAGCTCCGGTGGCTCTGGCGGTGGTTGTGGTGGCGCGACGACGGTGGAAAAGCACCAGGCGGCGCCTAATCTCAGGCGTGGCGGCGGCGCCGGTTCTCAGGCACTTGGAGCAGCAGGGGTGGGCAGCATGGGCGACGGAGAAGGGGGCGCGGAGAAGCAGGAGTGGTGGCGGAGAAGGGGGCGCCAGAGAAGGGGATGCCGGAGAAGAAATAGCCGGAGAAATGGCGCTGGAGAAGAAATCGCCGGAGAGAAATCACCGGCAGCAGAGAAGGTAATTGCTCGCAATGAAACATAAGAAAGGGGAAGAGTCGGGCGATCGCGGGTTATAAGTTCCCAAATAGCGTCGGTTGTGTACAACAACCGACGCCTAAACATCTTTAGCGTCGGTTGTTTTAAACAACCGACGTCCAATTGGACGATATTTTCATGAAATTGTTTGGCGGGAACCACTTTCAGCGTCGGTTATAAAAGGATAACCGATGCTGAAAGTGACACTTTTCGCGCAAATTTTCATCGCACATAGGCGTCAGTTTATACCTACATAACTGACACTGAAAATGACACTATTTGTTTGATCAAAATTTGGATTTCGCGGCCGACTTTCAGCGTCGGTTTGTTATAAACAACCGACGCTGAATAAAAAGCGGTACCCGTGTCTGGCTGGTCTTCAAATATAGATGTCGGTTTGCTTAAACAACCGACGCCTAACATATAAGGCGTCGGTTTTCCTTAATAACCGACGCCCAAAAAAGTGACACTAAATGCTATTTCTGTAGTAGTGATTAGAGACTTTTTTGTATCAATATTTGTATGTCTGAGCAGGAAGCAGCTAGTGGTTGTTAAAGAATAGAGTGAGTTCGGATACTACTGATTGTCGGAGCAAATAATAAAAAAAAATGTTTCATAGCTTTACCAAAGAGTTTCAAAACCTTTCCCAGATTAATAACTGACAACGTCCTTCCACTGCATATAACTGTGGCATGCTTCAATGAAACGTAGCATGGCAAGCTAAAATTTCAGTGTAAATCGGGACCATACCCCACAAAAGTATCCATTGTCAGGTCAGTAATTCAAATGTGCTAGTGAGTAACAACATGGAGAAGGTTTACAGAACCAGACTGCAGAGCAACTAAGAAAAGCTGCCGATTCATCAATCAGAGCAATCTGCTTAGATTGGTAAAACGGATGACTCGGATGATGCACTCATTGTGATCACAAACATATAAATGTATTTGACAACATAACCAAAAGAGCCTATAGGTAACTGAAATGTTTATATGGACAAAGGTCTTACCACTCATGACTTAATGTAAACATTAATTTGTTGAAATGACTCCATATGATTGTTCAGTTTTATCAGTTATTTCTTGTGAACAAATTACAAAATTCTATAAAATGGAAAAGGTCAATAATTGTATACAAACATCAAAATTCAGGAAGTAGGAAGCAGGAAGCGAGCAGCCAATCTCACCAGAGGGCTTAAGCGTGAAGCAGCTTACATAATGACCGCTTTATCGAAAAAGCTTTATGTAGTGTGATATATAGACATATATAGCTTAACATATATGAAGCAGCTTACATAGCAGCAGCATATGATGTTGAACTTATAAAAGAAGCTATATGAAGCAGCTTACGTAGCAGCTACATTCTACTTAGTATATATTATTAGACCAATCATAGATAAATGATTACGCAGATACATAGTTAGGCTTAGATACTAGTTCTTAGTAGTTTGTACCGTCTCAGCAGCCGAGCTTAGATATATATATTAGCATTTGGTAAATTCTAAATACACATCAGCAGTAGATACTAGTACATAAATCTTAGTACTTGCTACAAATGATGTTAACATGATAAGGAAGCTGTTTGCAATATTAATAGGTAAACAATTTTACTGTAAAATTAAAGAGCCATACATGACAGCATAACAGAGTAGTAGAAAATCAGATATTACTCAATGAATCCTAAAGAGCAAGAGACTACTAGACTTAACAGACAACACAATCATTAATATAATATTATTCAATTAAAATCTATAGATGGATGTATAAAGTTTGATTTAACTATATAATATTAGACTTAACAGGCAATAAACAACAAAATAACATAACCTGGTAAATTGGTAATACTGTTACGAACTCTAGATATGACGGTACATACTTCTAATATAGCTGCATAGAGTGTAAAAATAGCAGTAAGCAAAGATGAATACTAAACATATTACATTACAGCAATTGAAGTGTCATGTCTCCCAAAATATGTGTTTCCCTATTTTCAAATATGTGGTCGGTGATTTGTCTAGTCCAGCAATACCTGGTTAAAGGGGCTACTTAAGCAGGGTCAAAAAGCAGCCAGAAGCAGAAAATAGCAGACAAAAACTGCCGCTTAACTCCAAAAATGCTTCAAAGCCCACTTCAGTTAAAATTAAAACAGGGGAGTGCTTGGGCCCTTAAGTGCCTCAAATCACTTTTTTATTCACTGACAAACATGAATTCAAGATTCTACGCCAGAAGTTAATTCATCAAATGTAAAAGAACACCAACGTCATTAAGTGATTCTCTATATATTTATTGATCAGTAATTTTTCACTTACTCTACTAAGGGAATTCTATTGGTAGTATGATTATTTTTAAACACTTGATACAGATGGGAAGAAAAGGCGGGGAATTTACTCTTGTTTTATGTGTTCCCTACCGTTGCACTTCGAAACTGATGCTTCCCAATCTGCCAGTCCGTCTCTAGAAATGATGACACCAATTTCATGGGACGGTGACAGATCCATCACAGACCCCTAAGCTATCAGGCTCATGCCAGCATCATCACTTCCCACTTCTATATCCTTCATGTGCTCTTGCACTGGAAATGCGTATGGTAGCTTGTATGCCCATGTACAATAATGTTAATGCAAACCAATGGCTAGGAAAGTTCCAATTGCCATGCCCAATTTGGATAACAGTTAATTTAATTGTTGGCCCAGAGAGCCATTATGGGTGGGAATCCAATATAATCCACCGCCACCCATACTTGTTAAGGCGGCAAGGCGACACGGCACCATGGCTGGACGCCTTACGCCAAGGCGCGACTAGGCGGCGCTTAGGCGGCTTTAAAAAGATTATTGTTTTTGTACAATTTACTATTGTGTATGCATGTGTTATGATTTTCATAACATCCCCCTCCATATATATGTTATCCTTACGTATATATATACATGTTATGATCTTTATATCAATTCCCCTTCATATATATGTTATATTTCAGATATATAATTGTAGGTCAATCCATAAAGTTATGGTGGATCTGACTGATATACATGTTTTACGGGGAGCGAACATATTTTATTGTTTTATACATAGGTATATATGTACATATTAAACACAACTAAATGTGGATATAGACAATTTTATTGTTGCATCCATAGATATATGCATAATTTTAAAAGTTATACTTGGATGCATAATTAAATCGGGCTACTAGTCCGTTTGAGTTAGTCCATATTGATGTGTGGGGTCCTGTTAAAAACCAAAGTTATAATGGTTTTAGCTATTTTATTTCTTTTGTGGATGATTACTCTCGCATGACATGGATTTATTTGTTGAAAAGTCGTGAGTTTGTGCTTTCCATCATTAAACATTTTCATAAAGAAATTCAAGTTCAATTTAATTGCAACATCAAGACTTTTCAATCTGACAATGCTCTCGAATATGTTCAAAAAGCGATGAATGAATTTTGCAGTTCGGTTGGGATGATTCAGCATACATCCTGTCCTCACACTCCTATGCAGAATGGAGTTGCTGAGAGAAAGAATCGCCATCTTTTGGATGTTACTCGATTCCTCATGTTTGAATCAAATGTGCCTAAACGGTTCTGGTCTAAAGCCCTTCTCACCGCCTATTTTTTGATTAATAGACAGCCCTCCTCTGTTTTGCATGGATGCACTCCCTTCTCTGTTTTACGCCCTATGGATCAACCTTTTCATGTTCCTCTTCGGGTTTTTGGTTGTACATCCTTCGTTCATAATTTTGATCCTAAGCAAGACAAACTCTCACCTAGGTCTGTTAAAACCTTGTTCCTTGGGTACTCTGGTACGAGTAAAGGTTACAAGTGTTATTTCCCTAGTTTGTGTCGTATGTTTGTTTCTAAGGATGTCACCTTTCATGAAACCAGTCCATATTTGCAAATTCTATGAGCAAGGGGGAGCAATTGAGTGAGAGAGTGCCACCCCCAATTCAAAGTGAGCGAGTGGCACCACATGTGCCGAGTGAGGGAGTGCCACCCATTATTATTCAGGACATGCAGCATGATGATGCACCTGTCATTCAGCCCTATCCACAGGTTTATCACAGGCGAGGTATGAAAAACACTAGAGGGGGGGTGAATAGAGTTTTAAAATAATTTTAACAATTTATTAAACTCAAACAACCACAATTGAAAATTGGAAGAAGGAGACAGGTGTTTAGAGTGGTTCCAACTTTAGCAAATACTAAAGTTGTCAGTCCACTACCTGGTTGCTTACCCAACCGGGATTTTGAAAGTATTTATTTTATTACCTTCTCAAGGATTCATACAAAATACAATACTTTCCTTTACACCCTTTGAACAGCCTTCACTTGAAGTAGGTGCACCAACTTTGAGGTAGCCTTCTTGAAGTAACTCCAAGCTCCCCCTTGAAGTAGCCTTCCTCTCTAGAAGTAACCTCCCGTTGCACCAGCCTTCTGAAGTAGCTCAAAGTCACCTTCTTCACCAAGAAGATCTCCACCCTCTCTAATCAGCAGCCTCCAACCTAGGAGTAGCAAGGAGAGTACAAACGATAATAGAGAACAAGAAAGGAAAAAGGAAATTACAACTTATCCTTTGTAGCCCAAGGCTTGATTTGCCTAGATCAAGCGTATAGATCTCCTAACCAAGTGTATGAACTTGTGATTGCAGTGGGTAGGAGATACTAGCCTATAGGACACGAATTTTGAGCTAAGGAAGGAAATGGCCAATTGTCACAATGCTCAAATTGCTCACAAACAGATTGCTCAAAGTATGCTCAAGGATTTCTCAAGTGTAACAAGTGAGTTTGAGTGTCCTATGGCTTGTCCTATTTATAGGAATGGCCTAAGGATGCTTAAGGACGTTCTAGACAACTTCTAGGGGTTTCTAAGTGCTTAACTAGCCGTTAGGTACAAGTTTGTTGCTTTAACAATGGCTAATTAATTAATTCTGCAGTTGCTGTCAGAGACCATCTCGGTCGAGGAATGGTCGACCGAGACACCTACTCGGTCGAACTTTTGTCGACCGACAGGCTCTCTGGAACAAGTGATTTGCAACGTCTATCTCCAAATGCCAACTACCTTGTCAGTTGTGTCTAACGGCTACTTTGGATCTTTCTCAGTCGAAAAGATTATCGACCGAGAGTGTCTCGGTCGAGGAGTTTGTCGACCGAGATTGATCATGTTTCAATGTTTCAATTTAGGCACTAATTATATGTATGAGTGTGCATATGTGATCCTATTTGAAGGGGATGACCTATCTAAATATGGTGTTTAGATAGGGAGAATCTAACACTTGATTTACATGAAATGTAAGTACTTGTACATTATATATTTGTACAAGTTTTTACAAGGCGATTACATTTCATGAAAATACAAACATATAAGCATATGGATTTCCCTAATTGCTTTTGTTATCCACCTTGATCCTGCACACTCAAGTAGCTCGTTAGATCAATAAGAATGAAATGTTTGTCATAATCAAAACAAAGGGATTTATAGATGTCCATTTAGCCAACAATCTCCCCCTTTTTGAAGATGACAAACATTTCCAAAAATATAAATAAAGGAAATATAAACCATATGAGTTTCATACCTTTAGATTACCTTTTGTAGCTTTTCCTCTTGTTTATAAAATGTGTGCTTATTATTCCCCTTGAATTATGGAACATGAAATCCAATTCACTAGGGAATTTAGCAATCTTTTCAATGTAAAGCCAAGAGTTTATTTATGAAACTCATTGATTGAGTGTTTCCTAATTACTAAGTTTTAGTTTTATATTTATTTCTCCCCCTTTGTCATTTCAAAAAGATATCTGTTATAAATAAAAACTCCCCCTTAATTAGATGTCCCATCAAATCTAATGAAAAAGATGTCCATTTAAAAGCCAAAATATCATAATGCAAGTAAGAGTTTTTGTTTAAGTAGCACAAATATCAAAGAAAACATCTTCCAAAGGAGTGATAAGTAGTTGCTTCCTAATTTTGTTAAATTGATCTAGTGGAAGCGGTTTTGTAAAAATATCAGCCAATTGATCTTCCATATCAACATGATGAAGGGAAACATGATTCTTGGAGATATGATCCCTTAAAAAGTGATGATGGATTTCAATATGTTTAGCTCGGTTGTGTAAAATAGGATTGTGTGCTAAGTTTATAGCGCTCGTGTTGTCACCAAAAATAGGCGTAGATGAAAGAGTAAAACCATAATCGTTTAATACTTGTTGCATATAAAGCACTTGAGCACAACAAGACCCGGCTGCCATATATTCAGCTTCAGTTGTAGATAGGGCAACCGTATTTTGTTTCTTGCTAAACCAAGATACTAAAGCTCTTCCTAACAAGAAACAGCCACCACTAGTACTCTTGCGATCAAGGCGACAACCAGCATAATCTGCATCAGTATAAGCTTTAAAATCCAAGGATTGTCCTTTTGGATACCATAAACCAAAACAAGTAGTGCCGGCTAGGTAACGAAGAATTCGTTTAACTGCTAGAAAATGAGAGTGCATAGGTTGTGATTGAAATCGAGCACAAATACCAACGGAAAACATAATGTTCGGTCTAGAAGCAGTTAAGTAAAGCAAACTACCAATCATGGCTCTATATAAGGAATCATCAATAGGTTCCCCATTTTCATCCTTATCAATTTTAATAGAAGTAGCCATAGGAGTAGTAGCATGTTTGCACTGATCCATCCCGAAACGCTTTAAGAGTTCCTTAGTATATTTTTCTTGGCTTATGAATATTCCGGCAGGTGTTTGCTTAATTTGAAAACCAAGAAAGAAAGTTAGTTCACCCATCAGGCTCATTTCAAATTCTTTTTGCATAATGTCACTGAATTGTGTGCACAATAAATCATTAGAAGCTCCAAAAATAATGTCATCAACATATATTTGCACAACTAGGAAATCAGATGTATATGTTTTGAAAAATAAAGTAGAATCTGAATTTCCAATAGAAAAATTATTATCAAAGAGATATGTCTTGAGCCTTTCATACCAATTCCTAGGTGCTTGTTTTAAACCATAGAGTTCTTTCTTAAGTTTATAAACATAGTCACCTTTTTCCGGTATTTCAAAACTAGGTGGTTGGGCAACATATACTTCTTCTTGAATAATGCCATTTAGAAATGCACTTTTTACATCCATTTGGTAGAGTTTGATGTTTTATGTGCAGCAATAGCTAGTAACATTCTAATAGCTTCAAGTCTAGCTACCGGTGCATATGTTTCATCAAAATCTATTCCTTCTTGTTGATTATATCCTTGTGCTACTAACCGAGCTTTATTCCTTATTACTTCTCCTGCCTCATTTAGCTTATTCCTAAAAACCCATTTAGTTCCTATGATGGTTTTATCTTGTGGTTTAGGAACTAAATCCCATACATCATTTTTAGTGAATTGATTCAATTCTTCTTGCATGGCTATTATCCAATAATCATCTTTAAGAGCTTCAGATATCTTTTTAGGTTCAATGATAGAAACAAAAGCCATGTTTGCAACATCTTTGAAGGAAGACCGAGTTTTGACTTTATCATTAGGATTTCCAATAATATGTTCTTGAGGATGATCCTTAATAAGCCTAGGTGTAGGTTGTGGTTCAGCTTGGTGATTATTTGTAGTAACTTTCTCACTATCATTTGGTATGTTTAAATTTTCGAATTGATTAGTGAGATCTATAATTTCTAGATTTTCAGATTTGGTCTCTTCATGAAAAGAAACATGAATAGATTCCTCAACTTTTCTAGAGATAGTGTTATATACTCTAAAAGCTTTGCTAGAAGTGGAATATCCCAAAAAGAATGCTTTGTGTGATTTAGAGTCAAACTTATCTCTATCATCTTTGGTATTTAAAATATAGCATGTGGAGCCAAAAGTATGAAAATAGTCAACTCTAGGTTTCTTAGAATGTATTATTTCATATGGAGTTTTCTTTAAATGAGAGTGAACAGTTACTCTATTTAACACATAGCATGCAGTGTTTACAGCTTCAGCCCAAAAGGTTTTGGGTGTGTTGTGTTCGAGCATCATAGTTCTAGCCATTTCTTGTAGTGATCAATTTTTCCTTTCAACTATACCATTTTGTTGTGGGGTGCGTGGAGCAGAAAAATTATGAGTGTACCCTTGAGATGTACAAAATTCTTCAAATGTATGATTTTCGAATTCTCCACCACGATCACTTCTAATGGTACATATTTTGCTTTGTAATAGATTTTCAATCTTGGAACAAAATTGTATAAAAACATGAATAGTATCATCTTTAGTTGCAATAAAGTGTACCCATGTGTATTTACTATAATCATCAACAATAACAAAACAGTATCTTTTACCACCAATAGATTGTGTCCTCATGGGTCCAAATAAATCCATATGAATTAATTCTAAGGACCTACTGGTGCTAAGTACATGTTTTGGTTTAAAAGAGGTTTTGGTTTGCTTTTTCATTGTGCATGGTTCACAGTTTTCAACTTGATCAAAAGATAAAGTAGGCAATCCACGAACAAGATCATATTTCACTAACTTTTTAATAACATGTGAACTAGCATGTCCTAGCTTTTTATGCCATAGTTGTAAGGTATTTTCATTTGCAAGCAAGCATTTTCCCACTATTGATTTCATAGAGTTAGGTTTAAGGATATAAAGATTTCCAACTCTATTTCCTTCATAAACAACATTTGTAGTGTATTCTATCAATAACTTGCAGCAAGTTTTGTTAAATAACACATCATAACCACTATCACATAATTGACTAACACTTATCAAATTATGGTGCAAACCATCAACGAGTAGAACATTCTTTATTTCAAGGTTTGTACCAACATTACCTATTCCAACGATTTTTCCCTTACCATTGTCTCCAAAGGTGACCGTTCCACTTTTCTTTTCTTCAAAGGTTTGAAATGCATCCTTGTTCCCGGTCATATGTTTGGAACATCCACTGTCAACCACCCATTCCTGCATTAAAATGTAGATTTTGGTACCCATGTGATGGTCCGATATGGTTAGAATCATTTAAGTATAGATTTGTATAAGAGTCCTGAATCAGAAATCCAGTCGGTCGACAATTGTTCGACCGACATCTGTTTCGGTCGACTAATTGTCGATCGAGAAGATTACTATATTACAAACAAAGAAACACAGAAATTTAGCTCGGTTGACCAATTTTCGACCGAAATAATTGCTGTAAATTTTGATATGTTACAGACATCCGGTCGGTCGACAATACTTCGATCGATTAATGGTTCGGTCGACAATACTTCGACCGACTAAGTTTCTGTTTTAGTACAACAGTGCAGAAGATTAACAATATGCATGAAATCTTTTGTTTAGTTGAGATAAGACAATATAAATAGCAAGATGGAGCGTTTGGCCATATCTCAACTAAATTCCTTTTGACTCTATTAAGTTTGAGGTTTTGGGACCCAAACTAATTCGGAATCCTTAGTCTTATAAGGGCATGAAAAGGAATAGTGTCCAAGACGTAAACAAAAATGGAAAGTAATAGAATCAACTTCATTTCTCATTCTAGCCATTGTGTTCTTGGGTACAAACATAGTTTGAGTTCTTTTGGGTTGATTTTTCTTTGGAGCATATCCCAAACCTTTTCTTCCGTTGAAAACAGTACCAATGCTTAGAATGTTATCAAGTATATATTTTCTTCTTAACTCATAAAGTTCTCTTTGCAGCTGAGCAATGTCATTCATCTTCTTGTGTAGATCATTTCTTGCTTGATCTAAATCAGATAACAATGAATCTCTTTCTTTTACAACATTATCATAGTCTAGATGGTTACAAAATATAGGTTGAGTCTGAAAATCTTTTAGTTTAGCTAACAATTCAGTCTTTTCTTTAGAAAGAAGATCAACATTTGTTTCTAAAGTGAGTAGCTTTCTAGTGCAATCATCTAAAGATGTTTTTAAAGATAAATTCTCAAGATCAATGTTGTTCTTTTCAGAAGAAAGATTATCTAATTTAGCAATTAGCTCATCATTTGATTTGATAACCTTCTTTAGTTTCTTCTTGACATCAACATACTTATCATGAATTTCTTGTAGACTAGTAACTAACTCTTCTTTAGGAAGATCAAGTAGACTTACCTCTTGAGAGTCTTCATCATCTTCTCTTGCCATTAGACAATCCACTGTTTCTTCTCCGCTTTCACTGTCACTTGACTCGTCCCATGCAGCTTTATAGGCTTTTTCTCCCTTCTTCTTGTGTGAGCTTTTCTTTCCTTTCTTTGCTTTAGGACATTCATTTTTGAAATGCCCTTTCTTCCCACATTCAAAGCACCTAGGAGGGGTAGAAGAAGAACTGGAAATTTTGTTAGATTTAAAACTTTTGTATTTCTTACCGTTGACGATCAAGGCTTCTTCTCCTTCTTCTTCACTTGACTCCTCACTTTCTTGTGTGACGACTTTTGAAGCTTTTAGAGCCACATCCTTCTTTTTTCCTTGTTGAAGTTCATGTGCTCTTCTTTCCTCCTCTTCTAGGGTTGCTTCATGAGCTTCTAGGTTGCCAATAAGTTGCTCCATTTTCAGTCGAGTGAGGTCGTTTGCTTCTTCAATGGCTGTCACCTTTGGCTTATATTTTGGAGGCAGTGATCGAAGGATTTTTGATACCTGATCTTCTTCAAGGACAGGTTTTCCTAGGGCACTTAAACCATTAACAATAGTAGAGAATTTTGCAAACATTTCACTAATATATTCATCAGGATCCATACGAAAGTGTTCAAACTTTTGTTTAAACATGCTAATTTTGGAATTTTTGACTTGGATTGTACCTTCATAGGTTATGGACAGTCTATGCCAAATATCATAGGCTGTGTCACAATTGGATATTCTATTAAATTCTCCTACCGAAATAGAACAATATAAAATGCTTACAGCTTTTGCATTCATTTGAGCCAGCTTTACCGTATTTGCATCCCATTCTGCAAATTGAGTTTGAGGGAGCTCATATGGGGTTGACACCATTCTCCATAAGTCCCAATTGATGCCTTGGAAGTATAACTGCATCCTTCTCTTCCAATATTGGTAGTTTGTTCCATCGAACGTTGGAGGCCTAGCAACAAGTGTCCCTTCAAGATTAAGGTTGTTGAGCACTCCGTCACCCATTTCTTCAAGACCTTGTTAGGGTTCCTTGAAGCCCGCTCTGATACCAATTGAAAAACACTAGAGGGGGGGTGAATAGAGTTTTAAAATAATTTTAACAATGTATTAAACTCAAACAACCACAATTGAAAATTGGAAGAAGGAGACAGGTGTTTAGAGTGGTTCCAACTTTAGCAAATACTAAAGTTGTCAGTCCACTACCCGGTTGCTTACCCAACCGGGATTTTGAAAGTATTTATTTTATTACCTTCTCAAGGATTTATACAAAATACAATACTTTCCTTTACACCCTTTGAACAGCCTTCACTTGAAGTAGGTGCACCAACTTTGAGGTAGCCTTCTTGAAGTAACTCCAAGCTCCCCCTTGAAGTAGCCTTCCTCTCTAGAAGTAACCTCCCGTTGCACCAGCCTTCTGAAGTAGCTCAAAGTCACCTTCTTCACCAAGAAGATCTCCACCCTCTCCAATCAGCAGCCTCCAACCTAGGAGTAGCAAGGAGAGTACAAACGATAATAGAGAACAAGAAAGTAAAAAGAAAATTACAACTTATCCTTTGTAGCCCAAGGCTTGATTTGCCTAGATCAAGCGTATAGATCTCCTAACCAAGTGTATGAACTTGTGATTGCAGTGGGTAGGAGATACTAGCCTATAGGACACGAATTTTGAGCTAAGGAAGGAAATGGCCAATTGTCACAATGCTCAAATTGCTCACAAACAGATTGCTCAAAGTATGCTCAAGGATTTCTCAAGTGTAACAAGTGAGTTTGAGTGTCCTATGGCTTGTCCTATTTATAGGAATGGCCTAAGGATGCTTAAGGACGTTCTAGACAACTTCTAGGGGTTTCTAAGTGCTTAACTAGCTGTTAGGTACAAGTTTGTTGCTTTAACAACGGCTAATTAATTAATTCTACAGTTGCTGTCAGAGACCATCTCGGTCGAGGAATGGTCGAACGAGACACCTACTCGGTCGAACTTTTGTCGACCGACAGGCTCTCTGGAACAAGTGATTTGCAACATCTATCTCCAACTGCCAACTACCTTGTCAGTTGTGTCTAACGGCTACTTTGGATCTTTCTCGGTCGAAATGATTGTCGACCGAGAGTGTCTCGGTCGAGGAGTTTGTCGACCGAGATTGATCATGTTTCAATGTTTCAATTTAGGCACTAATTATATGTATGAGTGTGCATATGTGAACCTATTTGAAGGGGATGACCTATCTAAATATGGTGTTTAGCTAGGGAGAATCTAACGCTTGATTTAAATGAAATCTAAGTACTTGTACATTATATATTTGTACAAGTTTTTACAAGGCGATTACATTTCATGAAAATACAAACATATAAGCATATGGATTTCCCCAATTGCTTTTGTCATCCACCTTGTTCCTGCACACTCAAGTAGCTCGTTAGATCAATAAGAATGAAATGTTTGTCATAATCAAAACAAAGGGATTTATAGATGTCATTTTAGCCAACAAGGTAGACAGAATCCAGATGAGGCAGTGACACCAATCTCTGAGCTTCCTCCATCGTCTTCTACTCAAGAGATTCATGCAGAAGCTTCTAACCTTGATGTTCCTATTGCTGTCTGGAAAAGTATTCGTTCATGTACTATTAGACATCCCATATCAAATGTATGTTGTTTGTCGCACTTATCTACACAGGCTCGTGCATTTGTTGTTGGGATGGACTCAATTACGACACCAAGAAATCATTTAGATGCTCTGAAGGACAGTGGTTGGAAATAGGCAATGCAGGTGGAAATATCTGCTCTATTAGACAATGGCACATGGGATCTTGTCGACTTACCTGCAGGAAAGAAAATTGTGGGATGCAGATGGGTTTTCACAGTCAAAGACAACCCTGATGGATCTGTTGAAAGGCTGAAGGCCAGGTTGGTAGCAAAAGGCTACACACAGACATATGGAGTTGACTTCTTTGAGAGTTTTTCTCCAGTTGCTCGTTTAAACTCTGTAAGGGTCCTTATATCTCTTGCTACTACCTTTGACTGGCCTATTTTTCAGCTGGATGTCAAGAACGCTTTTCTTCATGGTGATCTTCAAGAAGAGGTATATATGGAGCAACCACCTGGTTTTGTTGCTCAGGGGGAGTGTCAGAAAGTGTGCAATTTGAAGAAAGCTATATATGGGCTAAAGCAATCTCCTAGAGCTTGGTTTGACAAGTTCAGTGTTGTTGTTTTACAGATGGGTTTCTCTCGTTCCATGACTGATCACTCTCTATTTTATTCAAACTCTTCTTGGGGGTCTCTCATTATTGCTGTCTATGTTGATGATATTGTGATTACTGGCAGTGATTCTACAGGTATATCACGTGTGAAGGAAGGATTACAAAAACACTTTCACACAAAGGACCTGGGGAAACTGAGATATTTTCTAGGGATTGAGGTTCTTAGATCCCATGCAGGTATAAACCTATCTCAGAGGAAGTACGTGCTTGACTTGCTACAAGAAACAGGCATGACTGACTCTAAGCCAGTATCCACTCCTATGGATTATCACACCAAGGAGATGGATGATGACACTGAGTATTCAGATCCAGGACACTACAGGAAAATAGTTAATATATCTAACTGTGACAAGACCCGATATTTCTTTTGCTGTAGGAGTAATGAGTCAACATATGTGCACACCACGACAGTCACACTGGACAGTTGTATGCAGGATTCTGAGATATCTGAAAAGTTCTCCTGGAAAGGGAATCACTTACTACAAACCAAAGAATTCCTCATCACCTTTGGTTCTTACAGGTTATGCAGATGCAGATTGGGCTGGCAATCAAATTGATAGAAGATCTACTTCTGGCTATTGCACTTTCCTTGGTGACCATTTGATCACTTGGAAAAGCAAGAAACAACAGGTGGTAGCGCGGTCTAGTACTGAAGCTGAGTACCGTGCTATGGCACATGCATGCTGTGAATTACAATGGATCAAATCTGTCTTATCTGAGTTGAAGATTTTGATTCAATCTCCCATGACACTCAAGTGTGACAATCAATCTGTTATACATATTGCCAGGAATCCTGTCTTTCATGAGCGTACAAAGCATATAGAAGTTGATTGTCACTTCATCAAAGATCAGATAAAGAATGGCAATGTTGTGACACCATATGTCAAGTCTGAGGATCAATTAGCTGATATCTTGACAAAGCCATTGGGTCCAGCAGTGTTCCAGAATTTATGTGGCAAGCTGGGCATTCACAATGTGTACACTCCAGCTTGAGGGGGAGTGTTAATATATCTTTCTTTATGTATTTATTTTTTATTTTACATTACTGTTGTACCTATGTGCAATTTACCCCTTTATATAAATAAAGAGGAGAGCCCTATTGGGAACTCCAACGTTGCCTTGTGCAACACAGCAGATCGCCGCTTTCCCGTTTATGTAACTTTTCCGTTCCGTCAACAGACGTAATTGTGGTAATAGGGATATTTGATTTTCCAATTATACAAAAAACTGACTCTTATATAAATTTTGTAATCCATTATACATCAGTTTTAGAATTGAGGGATTATGGTAGCAGTAGATAATTTTGTTTCATTAGATAATCGTCATAATATAGGGTTACTTTCAGCTTATATAAATATCTTTTGCAGCTAATATGGCTGCTTGAAGTTCCTAAGACAGGCAAGATAGGATTTGGTATAAGTAGTACTTGTATTTATATTGCAATTGGCTAGCTATACAGTGGAAGAAAATACCTTAACATCAAGATCAGATTTAACCAACTACCCAGAAAAACATTTATACAAATATCAAGAGTATTATCCTGAAAATAATGATATTGTACAAAAAAACATAGATACATATACTTTATTCGTATTTTAGAACATGTGTTTAGCATATAAATACCTATATATAAGGTCAAGGGTTCGTAAAAAAACTAAAGGCGACATATTGGTCAAGGCACAGGTCAAGGCGCACCCCACCCCCTTGGGACGCCATGCTGCTTAGGCGGCCGCCTAGTCGCACTTAGGCACTCGCCTAGGGCACCATCTCCCTTCTCTTTTAGTAGCCCCTCATCTCCCAATACAGTCTATCAAAGTTGTACTAGAATGCAGACAGTTATCATGCTATTCCTTGTCGTCCAACAGCACGGTAACACGGTGACATCAACTACCTAAAAGAAGTAGTCAATGACAAGGAGAAGGGGATTGAAACTACAAATCAACAGCGGACTCCAATGATCAAGGATGTGAATGCCCGGCCTGTCAAGGTCAACATCATCAATACATCCCAAAAGGGAAGTGATAAAGCCCACCCCATGGGGAGTTCTGACCAAGGAAGGAAATATCAACCGCCTGAAAAACCGATATCGATGCCATTGGATACATAAACACACCCGTGCAATGATAAGTTAGCAAATATCAATATACCGACAAGTAAAATGCCAATACCACCAAGTTTCGGTGGTTTCAGTGCAAAATGCAACATTTAATCACAAATCCAATTGAAATTGGAGGTATGCCAACCGAAATTGGCGGTATACCGACTGAAACTGGCAGTATATTGACCGAAACTAGTGGTATACAAACGTGTTACCTGTTTTTGCAAGAATGGTTGTTTTTTCTGCTTGGGAGGAGAAAAGGTGCATTTGGATGATTTTTGAAGACAACTCAAATCAACCCAAATCAAGGTAAGTTTAACTAGTTTGTTCCATTTTCGATCATTTGCACACACATACCCAATATAGAATTTCATTGCATATATTGATGCATTTAGCTATAGAGATCACACGTGTAAAATTTCATGATTCAATTCGTTCATTATGGCGTCAAAACATCTAGGATTGCATTACCAAAATTCTTTTTAGTACACTGGTAGATACCTATTTCTAGGCTATCAAAATGGCATTGGTATTGGCTACCTTGTTCCTTGGTCCTGGCCCATCAACATGGAAGGACATGAAGTAGTGCCATGTAGGGACATTATCGTTTCAAGCTACATCTCGACCTGCGCTTGCGAAGAATCAGCACACTGGCTACAGCATAACAAGCACTCATTCCTCCACAACAAGGTCCACTAAAGTTGTCAGGGTGCACCTCAGGGGGGAGAGGAACACCCTCAAGAATAACAAATCAAGTACTCAAGTTTCATCACAGACTATCAGTAGAAATCCTTCTCACTATTGGAAGTATATCATCAGAATCTAGCTCCAACTTCAAAGAATTATTCCTCCCAGAGTAGCTTGCCTCGTGGTAGAAATCAGGCAAGTCACATGCTATAAGACCAAAAGCAAGTCTAGGGGATAGATAGCACTATCCAAGAAGCCAATTGCTCCTAATTAGACATTAATGACACTAGAGAAGTATAAGAACATATGGTACCAATTGTTACAATAAGTATTTCAAGCAAGGAACGAAGTATCTGATTTCGACACCGTTTCTACAACATGGAAACTGATTTTATTTTGAAATTTCGACGAAAATTTTGATAGATGCAACTGTGCCAGTTTTAACACCAAAATGAATGAATTAATTTATAAAATTTTACAAGTGTGATCTCTACACCTAAATGCATCGTTTTATGCAATAAAATTTTATGTGGGGGTAGGTTGGGGTGGTCCTTCATGTGGGAGGTAAGGGATCTATCCTATTTCTTGAGGATTCCGATGAAGGGTTTCAATGAGAGAATGTAGGATAAAAGTTATGCAATTTCGCAAGTATGAGCTATATGCATGCATGTACTTATTTGTGTTATAATATCAAATATTGAATATGTAGGGCATCCCCACACATTTTACTTAGATTGATAGTTTGTTGTTGATATTGACTCAAAAGTCAATCATTTCATTGGTCCCAAAAACACGAGTGCAATGTTTCCAAGCTAAATCATTATTTGTTGGTGTGGTTGGCTTCCTAGCACCCTCATTGTCTAATAAACCCCCACTAGGATACATGTCGTCCACATTGCAAAAACTAAAAAAGCATGCATCCCATAAGTATTTAATAATTTGAATAGCAAATATTAGGAAAATGCAATGCAATTGTGATATACTATAAGTATATACTATGTATGAGTACTAAATGGTGAAATAACCCCAATCCCCCTTTACTCCTCTTCAAAAAACAACAATAACAACAAGGATTGTATAGAGGCAATAGGAATTGGAGGTACTTTATAATGAAGAAGCAGAGTGCGAGCAACCTCTAACAGGTGGCGATTTTTACGTTCAGCAACGCCATTCTGTTGTGAAGTGTAGGGCAAGTAGTTTGATGGATGGTGCCACGAACAGAACAAAAAGATGTGACAGATTTTTGCATGAACTCAAGAGCATTATCAATACGGAAAATCTTAATGGGTTTGTTGAACTAGGTTTGTATTTCAGAAAAGAAAATACCAATATTGTCCAAAAAAGTGTTGCGATCCTTCAGTAGAAAAAGCCAAGTAGTACGGGAATAATCATCAATAAAAGTCAGAAAGTATTTAAATCCAGAGTGACTAGGAACAGAACATGATCCCCAAATGTCCACATGAACAATATCAAAAAGTGCTTTAGAACCAATTTCTTTGTTAGCAGGAAATACAGACCGCGTTTGTTTACCCAACAGACAAGATGCACAAGAAAAAAAAATTCAGATATTTATAGCAAAGGATCTAGCCTAGATAGATTCTAAAAAGAATAGTTTGACATCCCAAATATTCTAGCTCTCTAAGCATCAAAAGTTAATTATATGGCCAACCATGGATCGAGTCATATATAGTTGGATGGCTATGTGTCTTACAAAGAATCTCATCTTGAAACAACAATGAGCTTATATGTATGACCCATTGGTGTTTAAGTGATCATGAGTCATGTTCCTTCAATCACAATCAAGCAATACATGTTAAAAAAAGTAATACATGTCCACATAGCATTGCAGTTTATTGAGTTGCAGGAGTCATTGTTAGCTTCACATCCAATGTTCAATGTGTTAATTTCAATGGTTGACCCCATTAAATTTGTCCTTGTAAAAGCCCATCAATGAGATATTCATGAAAGCCTACAACACTAATCACGTAGATAATGTTATCCCTAGCTTCATTTCCCCTCACCAACCAAGACAGACATCTCATAACAAATCTAGAGCTTCACAACCTCTTGACAAAACCCCAATAGGTGACTAGTGACAATAATATTGTCTAGACCTCCCTAGGTCTTATCTAGGTATTCACCTAATTAAGGCAATGAAATCCTTTGATGTTCCTTTCTAAATTTTCTACCCATTTTGAAGGAACCTAACTACATGTTTGGCTCCGGTGACCAACTCTCTCTTACCTCCTCAACTTTTTGCATAATAATTAAAACATTTTTCTTTTCTCACAAATTCACCTTAATAGACTGCTCAACGTACCATTAGTGACCATTGGTGGCACATGCAACTCATCAGAGGGTGTCCCATATGGCCAAACACCCCCCCATCTCATCGGAGAAATATGCATTAGAGGAGTTCTTGGACAGCCTCAAGCACCCTAAGCCAACCCTTTGCAAAAACATGAGTTCCCTGAGATGGGTTCCCATAAATCTTGAGCATAACAAATGCTAGATCACCCTTGTCCCCTTTTTGTCATGTCTTCTTCAGCAAAGAGTTTCTCCCATTAGGTTGGGACTACTCAACCTTGACTTCACTTTTCACCTCCAAACATTCTAGAAGTAACTCTGGAACATGAAGGAGAGTTCCATACATCATGTTTTCAGGAAATTAGTATTTCCCAAAGCTACACACTGCCATGTTTCCCAATAAAGCCCTGCCCTAACTCTAGGGCTCCTTGAACAAACCTTTGGAACCTTTGTGTTCGTGCACATGAGCATGGTCACAAATTCGGTATATGTTGGCCGAAAAAAATGGTAATCGAGAATTATGCGGAAATTTGGGATAAAAAATGGTTAGTGTATGCTAAATGTGCGGCCAACTATTCGGGAAAGAATGGATATTGATTGAAGATCAAATTGATGACCTCCGATATTTGCAATGTGGAACTGGTCAAGAGTGGCAAATTAATCTAAATTAGATGACAAATTTCATAACTAATGACTAATTGCGATTTCGAATAAAAGCAACAAAGAACAAAAAATAATACAAGAACATGGCAGGTCGTAGTGGGCGATTTAACTTGATTTGAAATGCTGACAAAAAATAAAACAGAAATGATGATGTTGGAAAATGGATGAAGAGGAAGAAGTGGAACCACGGGATTGGGTCAAACTGAATGAAGATATTGGAGAGAGGATATGAAGATACATATTGCATTGGAAATAAGGAGGAAAATGGAAGCATATAGGGGTAATAGTGCAGAGGGAAAGAAATAGAAGCAAAGCAATTGAAGAAGGAAAATCGAGTGAAGCCAGGAAGGAAGTGGAGGTAACAGGGAATTAGAGGGGAAGAAATGTAAGCAGCAAGAAGAATAGGGAAAAGAGGGGATGATGGAGGAAGAAGGGGACATTAGATGAAACAGGGAAGTAGAGAGGGATAAATAGAGCAGCAAGAATAGGGAGGAGGAGAATCAGGGAAGCAAGGAGGAAGAAAACGAAGCAGCAAGAGATAGGAAATCGGGGAAGAAAATGGGCAGCAAGAACAGGGAGAAGAGGGGACGATGGAGGAGGAACAACGGGAGGCAGCAATAGGACGATGGGTGAAAAAGGGAAGAGGGGAAGGAAGCAAGGGTGGAAGAGGGGGAGGGGGGAATATGTATAGGTAGAGGAGACGGTGGAGGAGGAAGGATGGGAGAAGTGGAAGCAACGACCAGGTACTAGGAAGAGTGAAAACTTGTACAGGAAGATAGGACAATGGAGGAGGAAGGAGAAGAAGAAGATAAAAGCGGGGAGGAAGAGAGGACGATGAAGGATGAAGAAGGGGAAGAAGCAAGGAGGAAAGGAAAGGAGAAAGTACCGGTAGCCACCTAGAGCAACCGTCACAGAGAGTAGCAGCCAACAAACTACCACAGGTCACTGCCGGCAAGGGTCGCCGCCGCCGAGATGCAAGCAGCTACCGATACTCCGGCAGGCTTCTTCGCCGCGGGATTATTACCTCCTGGCTCCTCAGTCGGTCTAGGGGTTGAGGGGTCGATGAATAAGGTTGTGCAAAAACCCTGTAGAAAGAAAAAAAACATATACTAAACCCCTAAAGAGGCAGGAGTTCTGTATACTTTTTTAAAACGCCAAAAAAACTTATCAAACGCGTTAGAGACTCGAGTTCTGTATAAAAAGCAAATAAATGCGCAATAAACGTAATAAACGCGATTAAACAAGTCTTCTATGACCCTAAAAAAAAGAATAGGTGTTGCGTCACGTGTGTGTTTGCCTTTCGATTTGCTAGCTTGGATGGTTACAAAAAAAATCTAATTTTGTTAACAATGGGACCTAAGCTCCTCGCTCATCTTTTAACCTCAACTTGTTCTGGTTTGGTTATTTTTTGCATGAAGGGGTGTAGGAAATCTAGTCGCACCTCATTTGATCAAAATTAGACCAAGTACAATCCAATCAAGGACTACGTATCCTATTTAAGTCACCGTATGCCCTCCCTTTAAAATCATGGATCCTTTGGCAATTCATAGAACGTATTACCTAAATCTTTTCCCAATTTGACCTCCATTTAAAAAAAATGATTACTATTTCTCAAAAAGGCATGAAAGCTTGTGAAGCCATTATAAATTGTAGAAGGCATATAAAAATATGAAAGAAAATTCAAAAATTAGAGGATTACATGATATAGGTGATATATGCTCTTTCTTTATAATACATAATTAGTACACATCTAGGAAGCACGGACACGGTCAACAGCAATTTTCAAAAATATAAGACACGGACACGGCGATTTTCATATATATATATAAATATATATATATATATATATATATATATATATATATATATATATATATATATATATATATATATATATATAAATATATATATATATACATATATATATACATATATATATACATATATACATATACATATATATATATAATCTTCATTCAAATATGTGTCTATAATATATAATTGTATACAGATTCAACATTCATGTAATGACAATCTATGCATAAACATGATCAGGAAACAAATAGAGACAATTTAGATAAATGAAACTCCATAATAATGTATACATGATAATGATCATATATGAATTTCAGCTAAATTCTAAATTATATGCTTCTAATTAACAATAACAAGAGGTAACACCACAAATCTAATTGACAAAAGAGGATCACAGTAAATTCAGAGCATTCAAGTTCAAGTTGCAACTAATTTATAACATTCTAATTAACTGGAGGATGACAGTAAAAAACTAAGAAGATTAGGCATGGAGGAGGATGATTGGATGGGGTGTGCGTGTAGTTGTTTTGTGAAATTAAGAGAGGAGGAATAGGGCAGGAAAATATTGTAACAGGGCATGTAAAATCGTGAAGGGGGGAGAATGAGGGAGGGAAGGGAGGAGGATAAATCGGACAGGAAAAATAGAAATCAAGAAGAAGAAGGGGAGCGACAGGAAAGGAAAATGGACATAGAAAAAATGAAATGAAGGGGAAAGCGAGAAGATGGAACGGGAAGTGGAAAGGGAGAAGATGAAATGGGAAGTGGAAAGGGAAAATGTGGGGTACTGTATGACTGTAAAGGGCAGGAGGAAGGGGAAATGGAGGAGAAATTGGACTGGAAATAGGTAATTGAGGAAGACGAATGGAAGGGGATGAAGCAAAAATGAAGGGGGAGAAATTGTGCAGGGAGATTGGACTTTCGTGGAGCAGCAAAGTGAAGATATAAAAGGAGGGAGGAAGAAGAAAACAAGGACTGGAGGAGGAAGAAGGTGTGAAAGGAGATAAAGGGGAGAAGAGAAAGCGGGAAGGAAGCGGAGGAAGAGGATGGAAGGAGTACCTGCGGTGGCTTCTGCTCCAAGCACTGACGGCGGCTGGCTGCTGCTGTTCCAAGCTCATGTGGCGGCGGCGGTGCTGCTTCAACCTCACGCGGCGGCAGCTGCTGAAGTTCCTAGCTCCTCTCGCTGCTGCTGCTGCTTGCAATGTTGCTGCTGGCGCGGCGGCCTCACGTAGGGCGAAGGCGGCTTCGCGTCGGGCTACGACGGCTCCAACCGCAACGGCTGCTCTTCACAGAGGTGATGGCAGCTCTTGTTGCTTCGGGAGAGAGTACATGAGAAGGCCAGGGCTGGAGGAGTCGTGAGTGGGGAAATGAAAAGCATTGGGAGGGAAACGAGTCGGGAGCCAAGAATTAGATTGGGAGGGTTTTTGTTTTGTTAACTTATAGTCAGTCGGTCGTTGTCCAATGTGTGTTCGGGCCGAGTCCACCTCTAATTTTTTTATTAAGAAAACTGAACATGCCGCTGCCGTGTCTACCGCGTGTCCATGGCGTGTCCGTGTCCAACACGTGCTGGAGCCACGGCAGCGCTCGGGAAGTGTTTGCGCTTCCTAGGTACACATCCAATTAATGCTAAGATTGAGACTACCAACTAGCTTGTCTTAATTGTCATAAGGATTGTATATATTTGTTATAATATATTGTATATCATGGGGAGTTTGCCAATATTAAATAATATTTTACATGATATTTTAGAATTGCAGTTTTATTAGAATGTAAAACATCTATTTTTTCCTTCATAAGTGTTTAGTGAATTTTATTATACACATGGTTCCAACTTTAGATATGGATGCTACTTGTATGTTTTTTATGGGAACGCGGAAGGCTTGGTTGATACACTAAATATTCATAGAGTAACTTTCATTTGTTGGGCCTTACGGTATTCCCAATTATTTCATACTCATCCTTGCAAAGTTTGTAGTTGTCCTAAAGAAGCCGAAGAAGCTCCTACCCATCTTCTTGCAAAGCTACATAATACCTCTAGAGGATACATTTCAAGGTAATTGCATACCCACCGTACATTCAGACTCATTTTTGCAAGGTAGAGAGATAAAGAAGCAAGTCATGATCCATCACTAGCAAAGAATATATACGTCGTAGCATAAATGCTTCTTTAGTCTTGGACACTTCTTGTCAAGAAGGTAGATTTTGTTCCTCAATTACGCAACACTGAACAAAAGCACAGTAAAAGGCAAGCTTTATGCGTAATAATGTTATGACTCCTAAGTCTATGGATGTAGGATTTCACAGGACTGATTTTGATATCCAAAAAGAATTGGCAGTGGAACTTGTTCCCCATCTATCTTCTATTTTTTCATAATTATATTTGTATGAATTATTTGATTAAAGATTTTTTTATGAAAATAAAAAAGTTAATAGAGTGATTTACATTTTTATTTAACTGTTCTTCAATTATATACGTCAGTGGCCAGCGTCTGATGATGCGGAGGGACACAGGTTGGACTCGCGGAGCCAGGATCTTAAAGTGGGTGAGGCACACATATAGCAAATGGTTTGATAGGAGTAATTATCACCAGAAGCCTGACATGCCAAATGCATTCTTTTTTAGTGCGTCAATGTCTATGAAGGGGGAAACATAACTTTGCCTTTAGAGGCCAATTAAGTAGAGTTCAATCCTTATTGTCAAGAGGCCCTACTGTCGATGAAAATCAAAGCACAAAGCTTAAAAAGATTTCAATGAAATATAGATATCAAGTTGACATTATTTTATATGGATGTTCTTGCGGAAGGATAGGTGGATATGGTACCTTGGTTCTTAATGCCAAAGTCTTACAGCTACGTATAGCAATCACTACATGTTTAGAGCTAGTTAAGTGGTGGATTTGGCACTTTGATTCTTAATGCCGAAGTCTTACAACTACGCATAGCAATCACTACATGTTTAGAGCTAGTTAAGTGGCCATTATCCTTGACGATTAATTGTCAAAATGTTGGGTGTGATTCCATTTTGGCTCGAAGAGGACTGACTCGAGTGTATGACTAATATTTTTTTTTAATTTAATTCAAATAGACTTTACGAATCACTTATTAATTCGTCACTGTCTACCTTTTAGAATACGTATTTATTAATTCCTTCACATCAATGTCACTCATCCTCCTGCCCATTGAGTCAAATCCAAGTTTTGAACGAACGCATTACGCATATGACATCGGCATTCAGCACCTGTTTACAAGTTCGAATGGTAGGTTAAATAAGAAATAGTCTGGTGAAATTTCTGGTGACGTTTCTGCAGTATAAATGCTTGGCAAATGAGCACCATGCATTAAAACTTCCTTCCAATTAGTCAATTTGATTCTATCTCACTTCCAATTAGCCAATTCTTATTCTATCTCAAAAGGTGGGTGAGGCACCGGCCTCACCTGGTCTTTACGTAGCTCCGCCAATGGGTTGGACACGACAGAAGACGGTTTAGATACATCTATGTCGCAGCAACAACAGCCAATCCCGCACGAGCCAAGGATAGAAGACGTCGTTAGGCGGGGGCACCGCCCTGCCAATATTAGCATACAATTCCTTGGGCGTTTGGCCTTAGGGTCTGACTGGTTTAGAGTAAGTAACATTTTCTTGGAACTCATTTTTCTACAACTAAAATTGAGTTTCAGGAAAATGAATTATAGGTGATTGGTTTGATAGATGATAATCTGGAAACAGGCTTCTCCTATCAATCGCCATTTAATATCTGAAGCAGGTTTCCATAGTTCTAAACCTCCGTCAATGTCCATTTAAACACTAGTAGGCCGTTCAGTTCTAGGTCTCCGTTCATATCTAATCCTCCGACAAGTCTGAAAAACACAATAGCAAAAGATATCGTCGTCTAATCTTTGGAGCTCCTCAAAACGTGAATAGAAAAATAGATGGCAGGCCGTCGGCGCAGGTTTTGGGAATCAAATAAAGGGCTGATGTGCTCGCTCTTGTTTGCATGGGAATAGGTCCCGTTCAACATCAGGCCGATGAGAAATCGTGGTCACACATCAGGACGGAGACGATGTTGTGGCGTTTGGTCTTCTCAGGTCGCACGAAGAGGGCAAGATGAACAGGCCGGAGACGATGTCGTGGCGTTTGGTCTTCTCAGGTCACGCGAAGAGGGCAAGATGAAACCGCAACGTAACTCGTTTTCAGACGGATTTCTTTCGGAAGTCCAGAACTTCAACCTATATATATTGTTTGAAGTCCAGTGAAAACTAGAAAACTCAATTTTGGGACTTACACCGAACCAAGTAAAATTATAAAGGGAACTTGACTTCCAGTATTTTCAGGACATTTTACACCAAACCAGTCAGACCCTTAGCTGCGTTCCTCTGAGCCAGGGTGTGACCGAAAACAAGGACACTATGCATCCCTTCCCCTACTTACAGAAGTATAATTTGACTGCTAATTATTTGATTTAACAGCCAACACCAATAGCCCTAAGTCTGGCATCAGATGATAAGAGGATTGTATAGAGGTGGAGGGTGGGGAGCATAACTCGGTGAGTGATTGTGTAACGCCCCAAAAGTACAATTGAAAAACACATGCGGAAGTATAAGAAAATCAGTCTAATTAGGGCGAAAACACTCCCTCAGTATGAGAATCCGTCATAAAGAGAATATCTTTACCGGTAAGTAAAATTCACCAAATTAACAAGGTTTAATAAGAAATAAAAACATAGACCATGCATTGTTCTTTTAACAAAAACAAAATGACATATATTCTAAATCTAAAAGAAAGAACAAAATATCGTATCAAAATAAAATCCATGAGCCGGTTTCAAGTGTTCATAATCTGTGCCAGAAGGATCATCACGCCGACCATCAACCAATATCAACTAGGTAACTGTAGGATCTAGATGCAGGGGAAAAGTTCTCAATCATGTATGCAACCACAAAAGTGAAAGATACGTAAAGAGATAGTCTAACCAGTAAATTCATGTAGTATAAGCAATAGCTAACATCGTCAGCATGATAATCAATTTCATTATTTTTTAACAGTCATGCAAAATATGCATCAAGATGCATTCAATAAATCTTGAGTGACAAAGTAACCAAAGGTTGTAGCCATGCCATGAGGGTACAGTCAGTAAATAGTCACACCACAAGGGTGCAGTCAGTCAATCACACCACGAGGGTGCAGTCAGTCAGTAATCAGTCAACCAATGGATTTTGTCACCTAGATATTTCAGTCAACCTGAGGCGGGCAAAGCTCCTAAATTTCATTACCCAAGGTTGGGCACAGTTACCACAAAGTGGCATATTGGTATCATGGGATGAACGTCAACAATTGATCATAAGACAAGGTCCTAAAAGCAATATACAGTGTGGTCATAATCATTCATATGATCATGCAGTACAAGCACAGTCTATTTTAGTTTCCATCTTGTTTGTTATCACGTATTTTCTCACAACAGAGCAACATAGTTTAAGAGATGCCTCACCTTTAATACAATATTTATTTTTCCATTTTTAGATAGGAGTTAGATCTATGTATGCTCATTTTCAACCTAGATTCATTATGATTTGGATAAGGCAGTTGGTATATAAAAGGTAGTACATATTTGTGAATGAGATTAACAAAATCAACATTTTTATCCACCATATATCATGATTTAGAACACAGTAACAGAGTCGTAATTTGATAAAATTTATACATGTATATAGACAGTGACATCATGAAGATTGTTCTATATATTAAGCCTCACATAGGATCCATGTATTCCGGCAACAACTATCTTAAAACAAATAGTTTATAAGACAGGTTTCATACGATCATGTCCATTAAACAAAGGTGAGACTTTAACAAAAAGGAACTTTCTTTGTTCTTAGATTATATTGAACCATGAATGTATAAAAGATTACACAGACATTAACACAATTATACAATCAATAGGTTCTACTATGGCAACATAAATAGTAGGACACAATAAATTGGTTCATGGGGTACAGTCAAATCAAAAGCCTTGGCCATGGATCCGACAGCATACCTTGAAAGGATGTGCCTAACCGAGAAGGTAAAGAGATCTATGGAAGCTTGAAGCCTAGGATCGTCAGCCTTTTGTGCTTCATTTCTTGTGCCTTCCCCAAGCTTGCGCCGTCTCTAACCCCCGATTACTGCTTTCAATTCCAACTG
Source organism: Alisma plantago-aquatica (assembly GCA_963693085.1). NCBI lineage: Eukaryota > Viridiplantae > Streptophyta > Magnoliopsida > Alismatales > Alismataceae > Alisma > Alisma plantago-aquatica. The sequence goes on from OY856414.1 coordinate 659,048,356, forward strand.
GATATTTATAGGGAAAAAGACATGCTTTTCATTTAGCGAATAGAAGATCAGGTGATTAGAGTCAGTGTCTGATTTGGATTCCCAAACCCACCCGGATTCCTGACTCGGTGGGGATTACATCCTCCCCCACCCCAAAAAAAAAGAAAATTTTCGTCCTTGAAAATAAAACACAAAACTAAAAGACTTACCAAAAAGGTGAGGGTACTTGTCCCTCATATCTAACTTGAGCTCCCATGTATCCTCTTCATCACTATGATGTTGCCAGCCCACTTTCACCATAGGAACAATACTTCTTTTCAGTTAGTGAGCTCATTGATCCACTATACGCATTGGTCTTTCTTCATAAGTCATGTCATGGAGGACTTCTGGTACATCAATGCTAATAACATGGGATAGGTCATGAATATACTTCCTTAACATTAAAACATGAAACATCATGGATATTCGAGTAAGTTGGTGGCAAGGCAAGCTTGTAAGCAGAGTCTCCATATCGCTCCAAGATCTCAAAAGTTCCAATATACCTTGGACTAAGCTTTCCTTTCTTACCAGAACGCAATACTCCCTTAGTTGGAGACGTCTTCAGAAAAACGTGGTCCCCAACTTCAAAGATCAACTCCCTTCTTCTTTTGTCAGCATAACTCTTCTGTCTACTGGGATGTCTTCAACATTTCTCTAATCAAATCAACCTTATCAACACATTCTTGAATAATGATAGGTCCTATCAACGTTCTTTCTACCACATCACTCCAACACACTAGTGATCTACATGGTCGCCCATATAGAGCTTCATACGGTGACATGCCAATGCTTGCGTGATAGCTATTATTATAAGAAAACTCCACCAGAGGTAAATGTTCATCCCATATGCCCTTCCATGATAGAACACAAGCTCTCAATATATCCTCTAAAGTTTGTATCGTCCTTTCAGATTGCCCATCAGTTTGTGGATGAAAGGTTGTGCTGAATTTCAATTTTGTTCCCAAAGATTTTTGCAAGCTTTCCCAAAAGTAGGAGGTAAAACGTGGATCTATATCAGAAACAATAGATTTTTGGACACCATGAAGCCTCAAGATTTCATCAATGTACATATTGGCTAGACTATTTATAGATTGACCCACTTTCATGGCAAGAAATTGTGCAGTCTTTGTCAATTTATCCACAAGAATCCATATACAGTCATTTTACTTCTTTGTTTTAGGCAACCCAACCACAAAATCTGTCACTATAAAGTCCCATTTCCATTCAGGTATCTCCAAAGATTGTAGTAATTCGATAGGTCTTTGATGTTCAATCTTCACCTGTTGGCAAACCAGACATCTGACGACAAAATCAACTATGTCCCTTTTCATTCATGGCCACCAAAAACTTTGCTTTAGGTCTTTGAACATCTTTTTTCTTCCTGGATGGATAGAGAATCTTGTCATGTGAGCATTCTTCATTAATGAAAAAAGATGTTCACATGACAAGATTCTCTATCCATCCAGGAAGAAAAAAGATGTTCAAAGACCTAAAGCAAAGTTTTTGGTGGCCATGAATGAAAAGGGACATAGTTGATTTTGTCGTCAGATGTCTGGTTTGCCAACAGGTGAAGATTGAACATCAAAGACCTGTCGAATTACTACAATCTTTGGAGATACCTGAATGGAAATGGAACTTTATAGTGACAGATTTTGTGGTTGGGTTGCCTAAAACAAAGAAGTAAAATGACTGTATATGGATTCTTGTGGACAAATTGACAAAGACTGCACAATTTCTTGCCATGAAAGTGGGTCAATCTATTAATAGTCTAGCCAATATGTACATTGATGAAATCTTGAGGCTTCATGGTGTCCAAAAATCTATTGTTTCTGATATAGATCCACGTTTTACCTCCTACTTTTGGGAAAGCTTGCAAAAATCTTTGGGAACAAAACTGAAATTTAGCACAGCCTTTCATCCACAAACTGATGGGCAATCTGAAAGGACGATACAAACTTTAGAGGATATGTTGAGAGCTTGTGTTCTATCATGGAAGGGCATCTGGGATGAACATTTACCTCTGGTGGAGTTTTCTTATAATAATAGCTATCACGCAAGCATTGGCATGTCACCGTATGAAGCTCTATATGGGCGACCATGTAGATCACTAGTGTGTTGGAGTGATGTGGTAGAAAGAAAGTTGATAGGACCTATCATTATTCAAGAATGTGTTGATAAGGTTGATTTGATTACAGAAATGTTGAAGACATCCCAGTAGACAGAAGAGTTATGATGACAAAAGAAGAAGGGAGTTGATCTTTGAAGTTGGGGACCACGTTTTTCTGAAGACGTCTCCAACTAAGGGAGTATTGCGTTCTGGTAAGAAAGGAAATCTTAGTCCAAGGTATATTGGAACTTTTGAGATCCTGGAGCGATATGGAGACTCTTCTTACAAGCTTGCCTTGCCACCAACTTACTCGAATATCCATGATGTTTCATGTTTCAATGTTAAGGAAGTATATTCATGACCTATCCCATGTTATTATCATTGATGTACCAGAAGTCCTCCATGACATGACTTATGAAGAAAGACCAATGCGTATAGTGGATCAGTGAGCTCACTAACTGAAAAGACGTATTGTTCCTATGGTGAAAGTGGGCTGGCAACATCATAGTGATGAAGAGCATACATGGGAGCTCAAGTTAGATATGAGGGACAAGTACCCTCACCTTTTTGGTAAGTCTTTTAGTTTTGTGTTTTATTTTCAAGGACGAAAATTTTCTTTTTTTTTGGGGTGGGGGAGGATGTAATCCCCACCGAGTCAGGAATTCGGGTGGGTTTGGGAATCCAAATCAGACACTGACTCTAATCACCTGATCTTTTATTCGCTAAATGAAAATCCTGTCTTTTTCCCTATAAATATCCAGTTGGAATTGAAAGCAGTAATCGGGGGCTAGAGATGGCGCAAGCTTGGGGAAGGCACAAGAAACGAAGCACAACAGGCTGACGATCCTAGGCTTCAAGCTTCCATAGATCTCTTTACCTTCTCGGTTAGGCACATCCTTTCAAGGTATGCAGTCGGATCCATGGCCAAGGCTTTTGATTTGACTGTACCCCATGAACCAATTTATTGTGTCCTACTATTTATGTTTCCATAGTAGAACCTATTGATTATATAATTGTGTTAATGTCTGTGTAATTTGTTATACATTCATGGTTCAATATAATCTAAGAACAAAGAAAGATCCTTTTTGTTAAAGTCTCACCTTTGTTTAATGGACATGATCTCATGAAACATGTCTTATAAACTATTTGTTTTAAGATAGTTGTTGCCGGAATACATGGATCCTATGTGAGGCTTAATATATAGAACAATCTTCATGATGTCACTGTCTATATACATGTATAAATTTTATCAAATTACGACTCTGTTACTGTGTTCTAAATCATGATATATGGTGGATAAAAATGTTGATTTTGTTAATCTCATTCACAAATATGTACTACCTTTTATATACCAACTGCCTTATCCAAATCATAATGAATCTAGGTTAAAAATGAGCATACATAGATCTAACTCCTATCTAAAAATGGAAAAATAAATATTGTATTAAAGGTGAGGCATCTCTTAAACTATGTTGCTCTGTTGTGAGAAAATACGGGATAACAAACAAGATGGAAACTAAAATAGACTGTGCTTGTACTGCATGATCATATGAATGATTATGACCACACTGTATACTGCTTTTAGGACCTTGTCTTATGATCAATTGTTGACGTTCATCCCATGATACCAATATGCCACTTTGTGGTAACTGTGCCCAACCTTGGGTAATGAAATTTAGGAGCTTTGCCCGCCTCAGGTTGACTGAAATATCTAGGTGACGAAATCCATTGGTTGACTGATTACTGACTGACTGCACCCTCGTGGTGTGATTGACTGACTGCACCCTCGTGGTGTGACTATTTACTAACTGTACCCTCGTGGCATGGCTACAACCTTTGGTTACTTTGTCACTCAAGATTTATTGAATGCATCTTGATGCATATTTTGCGTGACTGTTAAAAAATAATGAAATTGATTATCATGCCGACGATGTTATCTATTGCTTATACTACATGAATTTACTGGTTAGACTATCTCTTTACGTATCTTTCACTTTTGTGGTTGCATACATGACTGAGAACTTTTCCCCTGTATCAAGATCCTACGGTTACCTAGTTGATATTGGTTGATGGCCGGCGTGATGATCCTTCTGGCATAGATTATGAACACTTGAAACCGGCTCATGGATTTTATTTTGATACAATATTTTGTTCTTTCTTTTAGATTTAGAATATATGTCATTTTGTTTCTGTAAAAAGAACAATGCATGGTCTATGTTTTTATTTCTTATGAAACCTTGTTAATTTGGTGAATCTTACTTACCGGTAAAGATATTCTCTTTATGACGGATTCTCATACTGAGGGAGTGTTTTCGCCCTAATTAGATTGATTTTCTTATACTTCCGCATGTGTTTTTCAATTGTACTTTTGGGGCATTACACAATCACTCACCGGGTTATGCTCCCCACCCTCCACCTCTATACAATCCTCTTTTCATCTGATGCCAGACTTAGGGCTATTGGTGTTGGCTGTTAAATCAAATAATTGGCAGTCAAATTATACTTCTGTAAGTAGGGGAAGGGATGCACAGTGTCCCTATTTCCGGTCACACCCTGGCTCAGAGGAACGCAGCTAAGGGTCTGACTGGTTTGGTGTAAAATGTCCTGAAAATACTAGAAGTCAAGTTCCCTTTATAATTTTACTTGGTTCGGTGTAAGTCCCAAAATTGAGTTTCCTAGTTTTCACTGGACTTCCAACAATATATATAGGTTGAAGTTCTGGACTTCCGAAAGAAATCTGTCTGAAAACGAGTTACGTTGCGGTTTCATCTTGCCCTCTTCGCGTGACCTGAGAAGACCAAACGCCACGACATCGTCTCCGGTCTGTTCATCTTGCCCTCTTCGCGCGACCTGAGAAGAGCAAATGCCACAACATCGTCTTCGTCCTGATGCGTGACCACGATTTCTCATCGTCCTGATGTTGAACGGGACCTATTCCCATGCAAACAAGAGCGAGCACATCAGCCCTTTATTTGATTCCCAAAACCTGCGCCGACGGCCTGCCATCTATTTTTCTATTCACGTTTTGAGGAGCTCCAAAGATTAGACGACGATATCTTTTGCTATTGTGTTTTTCAGACTTGTCGGAGGATTAGATATGAACGAAGACCTAGAACTGAACGGCCTACTAGTGTTTAAATGGACATTGACGGAGGTTTAGAACTATGGAGACCTGCTTCAGATATTAAATGGCGATTGATAGGAGAAGCATGTTTCCAGATTATCATCTATCAAACCAATCACCTATAATTCATTTTCCTGAAACTCAATTTTAGTTGTAGAAAAATGAGTTCCAAGAAAATGTTACTTACTCTAAACCAGTCAGACCCTAAGGCCAAACGCCCAAGGAATTGTATGCTAATATTGGCAGGGCGGTGCCCCCGCCTAACGACGTCTGCTATCCTTGGCTCGTGCGGGATTGGCTGCTGTTGCTGCGATGTAGATGTATCTAAACCGTCTTCTGTCGTGTCCAACCCATTGGCGGAGCTACGTAAAGACCAGGTGAGGCCGGTGCCTCACCCACCTTTTGAGATAGAATAAAAATTGGCTAATTGGAAGTGAGATGGAATCAAATTGACTAATTGGAAGGAAGTTTTAATGCATGGTGCTCATTTGCCAAGCATTTATACTGCAGAAACGTCACCAGAAATTTCACCAGACTGTTTCTTATTTAACCTACCATTCGAACTTGTAAACAGGTGCTGAATGCCGATGTCATATGCGTAATGCGTTCGTTCAAAACTTGGATTTGACTCAATGGGGAGGAGGATGAATGACATTGATGTGAAGGAATTAATAAATACGTATTCTAAAAGGTAGACAGAGACGAATTAATAAGTGATTCGTAAAGTCTATTTGAATTAAATTTAAAAAAAATATTAGTCATACACTCGAGTCAGTCCTCTTCGAGCCAAAACGGAATCACACCCAACATTTTGACAATTAATCGTCGAGGATAATGGCCACTTAACTAGCTCTAAACATGTAGTGATTGCTATGCGTAGCTGTAAGACTTCGGCATTAAGAATCAAAGTGCCAAATCCACCACTTAACTAGCTATAAACATGTAGTGATTGCTATACGTAGCTGTAAGACTTTGGCATTAAGAACCAAGGTACCATATCCACCTATCCTTCCGCAAGAACATCCATATAAAATAATGTCAACTTGATATCTATATTTCATTGAAATCATTTTAAGCTTTGTGCTTTGATTTTCATCGACAGTAGGGCCTCTTGACAATAAGGATTGAACTCTACTTAATTGGCCTCTAAAGGCAAAGTCATGTTTCCCCCTTCATAGACATTGACGCACTAAAAAAGAATGCATTTGGCATGTCAGGCTTCTGGTGATAATTACTCCTATCAAACCATTTGCTATATGTGTGCCTCACCCACTTTAAGATCCTGGCTCCGCGAGTCCAACCTGTGTCCCTCCGCATCATCAGACGCTGGCCACTGACGTATATAATTGAAGAACAGTTAAATAAAAATGTAAATCACTCTATTAACTTTTTTATTTTCATAAAAAATTCTTTAATCAAATAATTCATACAAATATAATTATGAAAAAATAGAAGATAGATGGGGAACAAGTTCCACTGCCAATTCTTTTTGGATATCAAAATCAGTCCTGTGAAATCCTACATCCATAGACTTAGGAGTCATAACATTATTACGCATAAAGCTTGCCTTTTACTGTGCTTTTGTTCAGTGTTGCGTAATTGAGGAACAAAATCTACCTTCTTGACAAGAAGTGTCCAAGACTAAAGAAGCATTTATGCTACGACGTATATATTCTTTGCTAGTGATGGATCATGACTTGCTTCTTTATCTCTCTACCTTGCAAAAATGAGTGTGAATGTACGGTGGGTATGCAATTACCTTGAAATGTATCCTCTAGAGGTATTATGTAGCTTTGCAAGAAGATGGGTAGGAGCTTCTTCGGCTTCTTTAGGACAACTACAAACTTTACAAGGATGAGTATGAAATAATTGGGAATACCGTAAGGCCCAACAAATGAAAGTTACTCTATGAATATTTAGTGTATCAACCAAGCCTTCCGCGTTCCCATAAAAAACATACAAGTAGCATCCATATCTAAAGTTGGAACCATGTGTATAATAAAATTCACTAAACACTTATGAAGGAAAAAATAGATGTTTCACGTTCTAATAAAATTGCAATTCTAAAATATCATGTAAAATATTATTTAATATTGGCATACTACCCATGATATACAATATATTATAACAAATATATACATTCCTTATGACAATTAAGACAAGCTAGTTGGTAGTCTCAATCTTAGCATTAATTGGATGTGTACCTAGGAAGCACAAACACTTCCCGAGAGCTGTCGTGGCTCCAGCACGTGTTGGACACGGACACGCCATGGACACGCGGTAGACACGGCAGCGGCGTGTTCAGTTTTATTAATAAAAAAATTAGAGGTGGACTCGGCCCGGACACACATTGGAAAACGGCCGACTGATTGTAAGTTAACAAAACAAAAAAACAAAAACCCTACCAATCTAATTCTTGGCTCCCGACCCGTTTCCCTCCCAACGCTTTTCATTTCCCCACTCACGACTCCTCCAGCCCTGGCCTTCTCCTATACTCTCTCCCCAAGCAGCAAGAGCTGCCATCGCCTCTGTGAAGAGCAGCCATTGCGGTTGGAGCTGTCGCAGCCCGACGCGAAGCCACCGTCGCCCTACGTGAGGCCGCCGCGCCAGCAGCAACATTGCAAGCAGCAGCAGCAACGAGAGGAGCTAGGAACTTCAGCAGTTGCTGCCGCGTGAGGTTGAAGCAGCACCGCCGCCGCCGCATGAGCTTGGAACAGCAGCAGCCAGCCGCCATCAGTGCTTGGAGCAGAAGCCGCCGCAGGTACTCCTTCCATCCTCTTCCTCCGCTTCCTTCCCGCTTTCTCTTCTCCCCTTTATCTCCTTTCACACCTTCTTCCTCCTCCAGTCCTTGTTTTCTTCTTCCTCCCTCCTTTTATATCTTCACTTTGCTGCTCCACGAAAGTCCAATCTCCCTGCACAATTTCTCCCCCTTCATTTTTGCTTCATCCCCTTCCATTCGACTTCCTCAATTACCTATTTCCAGTCCAATTTCTCCTCCATTTCCCCTTCCTCCTTCCGTTTACAATCATATAGTACCCCACATTTTCCCTTTCCACTTCCCATTTCATCTTCTCCCTTTCCACTTCCCGTTCCATCTTCTCGCTTTCCCCTTCATTTCATTTTTTCTCTGTCCATTTTCCTTTCCTGTCGCTCCCCTTCTTCTTCTTGATTTCTATTTTTCCTGTCCGATTTATCCTCCTCCCTTCCCTCCCTCATTCTCCCCCCTTCACGATTTTACATGCCCTGTTACAATATTTTCCTGCCCTATTCCTCCTCTCTTAATTTCACAAAACAACTACACGCACACCCCATCCAATCATCCTCCTCCATGCCTAATCTTCTTAGTTTTTTACTGTCATCCTCCAGTTAATTAGAATGTTATAAATTAGTTGCAACTTGAACTTGAATGCTCTGAATTTACTGTGATCCTCTTTTGTCAATTAGATTTGTGGTGTTACCTCTTGTTATTGTTAATTAGAAGCATATAATTTAGAATTTAGCTGAAATTCATATATGATCATTATCATGTATACATTATTATGGAGTTTCATTTATCTGAATTGTCTCTATCTGTTTCCTGATCATGTTTATGCATAGATTGTCATTACATGAATGTTGAATCTGTATACAATTATATATTATAGACACATATTTGAATGAAGATTATATATATATATATATATATATATATATATATGTATGTGTATATATGTATATATATATATGTATATATGTATATATATATATATATGAAAATCGCCGTGTCTGTGTCTTATATTTTTGAAAATTGCTGTTGACCGTGTCTGTGCTTCCTAGATGTGTACTAATTATGTATTATAAAGAAAGAGCATATATCACCTAAATCATGTAAATCCCTCTAATTTTTGAATTTTCTTTCATATTTTTATATGCCTTCTACAATTTATAATGGCTTCACAAGCTTTCATGCCTTTTGGAGAAATAGTAATCATTTTTTTTTAAATGGAGGTCAAATTGGGAAAAGATTTAGGTAATACGTTCGATGAATTGCCAAAGGATCCATGATTTTAAAGGGAGGGCATACGGTGACTTAAATAGGATACGTAGTCCTTGATTGGATTGTACTTGGTCTAATTTTGATCAAATGAGGTGCGACTAGATTTCCTACACCCCGTCATGCAAAAAATAACCAAACCAGAACAAGTTGAGGTTAAAAGATGAGCGAGGAGCTTAGGTCCCATTGTTAACAAAATTAGATTTTTTTTTGTAACCATCCAAGCTAGCAAATCGAAAGGCAAACACACACGTGACGCAACACATATTCTTTTTTATTAGGGTCATAGAAGACTTGTTTAATCGCGTTTATTACGTTTATTGAGCATTTATTTGCTTTTTATACACAACTCGAGTCTCTAACGCGTTTGATAAGTTTTTTTGGCGTTTTAAAAAAGTATACAGAACTCCTGCCTCTTTAGGGGTTTAGTATATGTTTTTTTTTTCCACAGGGTTTTTGCACAACCTTATTCGTCGACCCCTCAACCCCTAGACCGACTGAGGAGCCAGGAGGTAATAATCCCGCGGCAAAGAAACCTGCCGGAGTATCGGTAGCTGCTTCCATCTCGGCGGCGGCGACCCTTGCCGGCAGTGACCTGTGGTAGTTTGTTGGCTGCTACTCTCTGTGACGGTTGCTCTAGGTGGCTACCGGTACTTTCTCCTTTCCTTTCCTCCTTGCTTCTTCCCCTTCTTCATCCTTCATCGTCCTCTCTTCCTCCCCGCTTTTATCTTCTTCTTCTCCTTCCTCCTCCATTGTCCTATCTTCCTGTACAAGTTTTCACTCTTCCTAGTACCTCGTCGTTGCTTCCACTTCTCCCATCCTTCCTCCTCCACTGTCTCCTCTACCTATACATATTCCCCCCTCCCCCTCTTCCACCCTTGCTTCCCTCCCCCTCTTCCCTTCTTCACCCATCGTCCTATTGCTGCCTCCCGTTGTTCCTCCTCCATCGTCCCCTCTTCTCCCTGTTCTTGCTGCCCATTTTCTTCCCCGATTTCCTATCTCTTGCTGCTTCGTTTTCTTCCTCCTTGCTTCCCTGATTCTCCTCCTCCCTATTCTTGCTGCTCTATTTATCCCTCTCTACTTCCCTATTTCATCTAATGTCCCCTTCTTCCTCCATCATCCCCTCTTTTCCCTATTCTTCTTGCTGCTTACATTTCTTCCCCTCTAATTCCATGTTACCTCCACTTCCTTCCTGGCTTCACTCAATTTTCCTTCTTCAATTGCTCTGCTTCTATTTCTTTCCCTCTGCACTGTTACCCCTATCTGCTTCCATTTTCCTCCTGATTTCCAATGCAATATGTATCTTTGTATCCTCTCTCCAATATCTTCATTCAGTTTGACCCAATCCCGTGGTTCCACTTCTTCCTCTTCATCCATTTTCCAACATCATCATTTCTGTTTTATTTTTTGTCAGCATTTCAAATCAAGTTAAATCGCCCACTACGACCTGCCATGTTCTTGTATTATTTTTTGTTCTTTGTTGCTTTTATTTGAAATCACAATTAGTCATTAGTTATGAACTTTGTCATCTAATTTAGATTAATTTGCCACTCTTGACCAGTTCCATATTGCAAATATCGGAGGTCATCAATTTGATCTTCAATCTGTATCCATTCTTTCCCGAATAGTTGGCCGCACATTTAGCATACACTAACCATTTTTTATCCCAAATTTCCGCATAATTCTCGATTACCATTTTTTTCAGCCAACATATACCGAATTTGTGACCATGCTCATGTGCACGAACACAAAGGTTCCAAAGGTTTGTTCGAGGAGCCCTAGAGTTAGGGCAGGGCTTTGTTGGGAAACATGGCAGTGTGTAGCTTTGGGAAATACTAATTTCCTGAAAACATGATGTATGGAACTCTCCTTCATGTTCCAGAGTTACTTCTAGAATGTTTGGAGGTGAAAAGTGAAGTCAAGGTTGAGTAGTCCCAACCTAATGGGAGAAACTCTTTGCTGAAGAAGACATGACAAAAAGGGGACAAGGGTGATCTAGCATTTGCTATGCTCAAGATTTGTGGGAACCCATCTCAGGGAACTCATGTTTCTGCAAAGGGTTGGCTTAGGGTGCTTGAGGTTGTCCAAGAACTCCTCTAATGCATATTTCTCCGATGAGATGGGGGGGTGTTTGGCCATATGGGGCACCCTCTGATCAGTTGCATGTGCCACCAATGGTCACTAATGGTACGTTGAGCAGTCTATTAAGGTGAATTTGTGAGAAAAGCAAAATGTTTTAATTATTATGCAAAAAGTTGAGGAGGTAAGAGAGAGTTGGTCACCGGAGCCAAACATGTAGTTAGGTTCCTTCAAAATGGGTAGGAAATTTAGACAGGAACATCAAAGGATTTCATTGCCTTAATTAGGTGAATACCTAGATAAGACCTAGGGAGGTCTAGACAATATTATTGTCACTAGTCGCCTATTGGGGTTTTGTCAAGAGGTTGTGAAGCTCTAGATTTGTTATGAGATGTCTGTCTTGGTTGGTGAGGGGAAATGAAGCTAGGGATAACATTATCTACGTGATTAGTGTTGTAGGCTTTCATGAATATCTCATTGATGGGCTTTTACAAGGACAAATTTAATGGGGTCAACCATTGAAATTAACACATTGAACATTGGATGTGAAGCTAACAATGACTCATGCAACTCATTAAACTGCAATGCTATGTGGACATGTATTACTTTTTTTAACATGTATTGCTTGATTGTGATTGAAGGAACATGACTCATGATCACTTAAACACCAATGGGTCATACATATAAGCTCATTGTTATTTCAAGATGAGATTCTTTGTAAGACACATAGCCATCCAACTATATATGACTCGATCCATGGTTGGCCATATAATTCACTTTTGATGCTTAGAGAGCTAGAATATTTGGGATGTCAAACTATTCTTTTTAGAATCTATCTAGGCTAGATCCTTTGCTATAAATATCTGAATTTTTTTTCTTGTGCATCTTGTCTGTTGGGTAAACAAACGCGGTCTGTATTTCCTGCTAACAAAGAAATTGGTTCTAAAGCACTTTTTGATATTGTTCATGTGGACATTTGGGGATCATGTTCTGTTCCTAGTCACTCTAGATTTAAATACTTTCTGACTTTTATTAATGATTATTCCCGTGCTACTTGGCTTTTTCTACTGAAGGATCGCAACACTTTTTTGGACAATATTGGTATTTTCTTTTCTGAAATACAGACCTAGTTCAACAAACCCATTAAGATTTTCTGTATTGATAATGCTCTTGAGTTCATGCAAAAATCTGTCACATCTTTTTGTTCTGTTCGTGGCACCATCCATCAAACTACTTGCCCTACACTTCACAACAGAATGGCGTTGCTGAACGTAAAAATCGCCACCTGTTAGAGGTTGCTCGCACTCTGCTTCTTCATTATAAAGTACCTCCAATTCCTATTGCCTCTATACAATCCTTGTTGTTATTGTTGTTTTTTGAAGAGGAGTAAAGGGGGATTGGGGTTATTTCACCATTTAGTACTCATACATAGTATATACTTATAGTATATCACAATTGCATTGCATTTTCCTAATATTTGCTATTCAAATTATTAAATACTTATGGGATGCATGCTTTTTTAGTTTTTGCAATGTGGACGACATGTATCCTAGTGGTGGTTTATTAGACAATGAGGGTGCTAGGAAGCCAACCACACCAACAAATAATGATTTAGCTTGGAAACATTGCACTCGTGTTTTTGGGACCAATGAAATGATTGACTTTTGAGTCAATATCAACAACAAACTATCAATCTAAGTAAAATGTGTGGGGATGCCCTACATATTCAATATTTGATATTATAACACAAATAAGTACATGCATGCATATAGCTCATACTTGCGAAATTGCATAACTTTTATCCTACATTTTCTCATTGAAACCCTTCATCGGAATCCTCAAGAAACAGGATAGATCCCTTACCTCCCACATGAAGGACCACCCCAACCTACCCCCACATAAAATTTTATTGCATAAAACGATGCATTTAGGTGTAGAGATCACGCTTGTAAAATTTTATAAATTGATTCATTCATTTTGGTGTTAAAACTGGCACAGTTGCATCTATCAAAATTTTCGTCAAAATTTCAAAAAAAAATCGGTTTCCATGTTGTAGAAACGGTGTCGAAATCAGATACTTCGTTCCTTGCTTGAAATACTTATTGTAACAATTGGTATCATATGTTCTTATACTTCTCTAGTGTCATTAATGTCTAATTAGGAGCAATTGGCTTCCTGGATAGTGCCATCTCTCCCCTAGACTTGCTTTTGGTCTTATAGCATGTGACTTGCCTGATTTCTACCACGAGGCAAGCTACTCTGGGAGGAAGAATTCTTTGAAGTTGGAGCTAGATTCTGATGATATACTTTCAATAGTGAGAAGGATTTCTACTGATAGTCTGTGATGAAACTTGAGTACTTGATTTGTTATTCTTGAGGGTGTTCCTCTCCCCCCCCCCTGAGGTGCACCCCGACAACTTTAGTGGACCTTGTTGTGGAGGAATGAGTGCTTGTTACGCTGTAGCCAGTGTGCTGATTCTTCGCAAGTGCAGGTCGAGATGTAGCTTGAAACGATAATGTCACCACATGGCACTACTTCATGTCCTTCCATGTTGATGGGCCAGGACCAAGGAACAAGGTAGCCAATACCAATGCCATTTTGATAGCCTAGAAATAGGTATCTACCAGTGTACTGAAAAGAATTTTGGTAATGCAATCCTAGATGTTTTGACGCCATAATGAACGAATTGAATCATGAAATTTTACACGTGTGATCTCTATAGCTAAATGCATCAATATATGCAATGAAATTCTATATTGGGTATGTGTGTGCAAATGATCGAAAATGGAACAAACTAGTTAAACTTACCTTGATTTGGGTTTATTTGAGTTGTCTTCAAAAATCATCCAAATGCACCTTTTCTCCTCCCAAGAAGAAAAAACAACCATTCTTGCAAAAACAGGTAACACGTTTGTATACCACTAATTTCGGTCAATATACTGCCAGTTTCGGTCGGTATACCGCCAATTTCGGTTGGCATACCTCCAGTTTCAATTGGATTTGTGATTAAATGTTGCATTTTGCACCGAAACCACCGAAACTTGGTGGTATTGGCATTTTACTTGTCGGTATATTGATATTTTCTAGCTTATCATTGCACGGGTGCGTTTATGTATCCAATGGCATCGGTATCGGTTTTTCAGGCGGTTGATATTTCCTTCCTTGGTCAGAACTCCCCATGGGGTGGGGTTTATCACTTCCCTTTTGGGATGTATTGATGATGTTGACCTTGATAGGCTGGGCATTCACATCCTTGATCATTGGAGTCCGCTGTTGATTTGTAGTTTCAATCCCCTTCTCCTTGTCGTTGACTACTTCTTTTAGGTAGTTGATGTCACCGTGTTACCGTGCTGTTGGACGACAAGGAATAGCATGATAACTGTCTGCATTCTAGTACAAGTTTGATAGACTGTATTGGGAGATGAGGGGCCACTAAACGAGAAGGGAGATGGCGCCATAGGCGAGTGCCTAAGCGCGCCTAGGCGGCCGCCTAAGCAGCAAGGCGTCCCAAGGGGGTGGGGTGCGCCTTGACCTGTGCCTTGACCAATATGTCGCCTTTAGTTTTTTTACGAACCCTTGACCTTATATATATGTATTTATATGCTAAACACATGTTCTAAAATACGAATAAAGTATATGTATCTATGTTTTTTTGTACAATATCATTATTTTCAGGATAATACTCTTGATATTTGTATAAATGTTTTTCTGGGTAGTTGGTTAAATCTGATCTTGATGTTAAGGTATTTTCTTCCACTGTATAGCTAGCCAATTGCAATATAAATACAAGTACTACTTATACCAAATCCTATCTTGCCTATCTTAGGAACTTCAAGCAGCCATATTAGCTGCAAAAGATATTTATATAAGCTGGAAGTAACCCTATATTATGACAATTATCTACTGAAACAAAATTATCTACTGCTACCTTAATCCCTCAATTCTAAAATTGATGTATAATGGATTACAAAATTTATATAAGAGTCAATTTTTTGTATAATTGGAAAATCAAATATCCCTATTACCACAATTACGTCTGTTGACGGAACGGAAACGTTACGTAAACGGGAAAGCGGCGATCTGTTGTGTTGCGCAAGGCAACGTTGGAGTTCCCAATAGGGCTCTCCTCTTTATTTATATAAAGGGGTAAATTGCACATAGGTACAACAGTAATGTAAAATAAAAAAATAAAGACATAAAGAAAGATATATTAACACTCCCCCTCAAGCTGGAGTGTACACATTGTGAATGCCCAGCTTGCCACATAAATTCTGGAACACTGCTGGACCCAATGGCTTTGTCAAGATATCAGCTAATTGATCCTCAGACTTGACATATGGTGTCACAACATTGCCATTCTTTATCTGATCTCTGATGAAGTGACAATCAACTTCTATATGCTTTGTACGGTCATGAAAGACAGGATTCCTGGCAATATGTATAGCAGATTGATTGTCACACTTGAGTGTCATGGGAGATTGAATCAAAATCTTCAACTCAGATAAGACAGATTTGATCCATTGTAATTCACAGCATGCATGTGCCATAGCACGGTACTCAGCTTCAGTACTAGACCGCGCTACCACCTGTTGTTTCTTGCTTTTCCAAGTGGTCAAATGGTCACCAAGGAAAGTGCAGTAGCCAGAAGTAGATCTTCTATCAATTTGATTGCCAGCCCAATCTGCATCTGCATAACCTGTAAGAACCAAAGGTGATGAGGAATTCTTTGGTTTGTAGTAAGTGATTCCCTTTCCAGGAGCACTTTTCAGATATCTCAGAATCCTGCATACAACTGTCCAGTGTGAGTGTCGTGGTGTGCACATATGTTGACTCACCACTCCTACAGCAAAAGAAATATCGGGTCTTGTCACAGTTAGATAGATTAACTTCCCAACTATTTTCCTGTAGTGTCCTGGATCTGAATACTCAGTGTCATCATCCATCTCCTTGGTGTGATAATCCATAGGAGTGGATAATGGCTTAGAGTCGGTCATGCCTGTTTCCTGTAGCAAGTCAAGCACGTACTTCCTCTGAGATAGGTTTATACCTGCATGGGATCTAAGAACCTCAATCCCTAGAAAATATCTCAGTTTCCCCAGGTCCTTTGTGTGAAAGTGTTTTTGTAATCCTTCCTTCACACGTGATATACCTGTAGAATCGCTGCCAGTAATCACAATATCATCAACATAGACAGCAATAATGAGAGACCCCCAAGAAGAGTTTGAATAAAATAGAGAGTGATCAGTCATGGAATGAGAGAAACCCATCTGTAAAACAACAACACTGAACTTGTCAAACCAAGCTCTAGGAGATTGCTTTAGCCCATATATAGCTTTCTTCAGTTTGCACACTTTCTGACACTCCCCCTGAGCAACAAAACCAGGTGGTTGCTCCATATATACCTCTTCTTGAAAATCACCATGAAGAAAAGCGTTCTTGACATCCAGCTGAAAAATAGGCCAGTCAAAGGTAGTAGCAAGAGATATAAGGATCCTTACAGAGTTTAAACGAGCAACTGGAGAAAAAGTCTCAAAGAAGTCAACTCCATATGTCTGTGTGTAGCCTTTTGCTACCAACCTGGCCTTCAGCCTTTCAACAGATCCATCAGGGTTGTCTTTGACTGTGAAAACCCATCTGCATCCCACAATTTTCTTTCCTGCAGGTAAGTCGACAAGATCCCATGTGCCATTGTCTAATAGAGCAGATATTTCCACCTACATTGCCTGTTTCCAACCACTGTCCTTCAGAGCATCTAAATGATTTCTTGGTGTCGTAATTGAGTCCATCCCAACAGCAAATGCACGAGCCTGTGTAGATAAGTGCGACAAACAATATACATTTGATATGGGATGTCTAATAGTACATGAACGAATACCTTTCCGGACAGCAATAGGAACATCAAGGTCAGAAGCTTCTGCAGGAATCTCTTGAGTAGAAGATGATGGAGGAAGCTCAGAGACTGGTGTCGCTGCCTCATCTAGATTTTGTCTACCTCGCCTGTGATAAACCTGTGGATAGGGCTGAATGACAGGTGCATCATCATGCTGCATGTCCTGAATAATAATGGGTGGCACTCCCTCACTCGGCACATGTGGTGCCACTCGCTCACTTTGAATTGGGGGTGTCACTCTCTCACTCAATTGCTCCCTCATGCTCATAGAATTTGCAAAATATGGACTGGTTTCATGAAAGGTGACATCCTTAGAAACAAACATACGACACAAACTAGGGCAATAACACTTGTAACCTTTACTCGTACCAGAGTACCCAAGGAACAAGGTTTTAACAGACCTAGGTGAGAGTTTGTCTTGCTTAGGATCAAAATTATGAACGAAGGATGTACAACCAAAAACCCGAAGAGGAACATGAAAAGGTTGATCCATAGGGCATAAAACAGAGAAGGGAGTGCGTCCATGCAAAACAGAGGAGGGCTGTCTATTAATCAAAAAACAGGCGGTGAGAAGGGCTTCAGACCAGAACCGTTTAGGCACATTTGATTCAAACATGAGGGATCGAGTAACATCCAAAAGATGGTGATTCTTTCTCTCAGCAACTCCATTCTGCATAGGAGTGTGAGGACAGGATGTATGATGAATCATCCCAACCGAACTGCAAAATTCATTCATCGCTTTTTGAACATATTCGAGAGCATTGTCAGATTGAAAAGTCTTGATGTTGCAATTAAATTGAACTTGAATTTCTTTATGAAAATATTTAATGATGGAAAACACAGACTCACGACTTTTCAACAAATAAATCCATGTCATGCGAGAGTAATCATCCACAAAAGAAATAAAATAGCTAAAACCATTATAACTTTGGTTTTTAACAGGACCCCACACATCACTATGGACTAAC
Source organism: Alisma plantago-aquatica (assembly GCA_963693085.1). Taxonomy (NCBI): domain Eukaryota; kingdom Viridiplantae; phylum Streptophyta; class Magnoliopsida; order Alismatales; family Alismataceae; genus Alisma; species Alisma plantago-aquatica. The sequence continues at coordinate 659,066,576 of OY856414.1, forward strand.
TCAAACGGACTAGTAGCCCGATTTAATTATGCATCCAAGTATAACTTTTAAAATTATGCATATATCTATGGATGCAACAATAAAATTGTCTATATCCACGTTTAGTTGTGTTTAATATGTACATATATACCTATGTATAAAACAATAAAATATGTTCGCTCCCCGTAAAACATGTATATCAGTCAGATCCACCATAACTTTATGGATTGACCTACAGTTATATATCTAAAATATAACATATATATGAAGGGGAATTGATATAAAGATCATAACATGTATATATATACGTAAGGATAACATATATATGGAGGGGGATGTTATGAAAATCATAACACATGTATACACAATAGTAAATTGTACAAAAACAATAATCTTTTTAAAGCCGCCTAAGCGCCGCCTAGTCGCGCCTTGGCGTAAGGCGTCCAGCCATGGTGTCGTGTCGCCTTGCCGCCTTAACAAGTATGGGTGGTGGTGGATTATATTGGATTCCCACCCATAATGGCTCTCTGGGCCAACAATTAAATTAACTGTTATCCAGATTGGGCATGGCAATTGGCACTTTCCTAGCCATTGGTTTGCATTAACATTATTGTACATGGGCATACAAGCTACTATACGCATTTCCAGTGCAAGAGCACATGAAGGATATAGAAGTGGGAAGTGATGATGCTGGCATGAGCCTGATAGCTTAGGGGTCTGTGATGGATCTGTCACCGTCCCATGAAATTGGTGTCATCATTTCTAGAGACGGACCGGAAGATTGGGAAGCATCAGTTGCCAAGTGCAACGGTAGGGAACACATAAAACAAGAGTAAATTCCCCGCCTTTTCTTCCCATCTGTATCAAGTGTTTAATAATAATCATACTACCAATAGAATTCCCTTAGTAGAGTAAGTGAAAAATTACTGATCAATAAATATATAGAGAATCACTTAATGACGTTGGTGTTCTTTTACATTTGATGAATTAACTTCTGGCGTAGAATCTTGAATTCATGTTTGTCAGTGAATAAAAAAGTGATTTGAGGCACTTAAGGACCCAAGCACTCCCATGTTTTAATTTTAACTGAAGTGGGTTTTGAAGCATTTTTGGAGTTAAGCGGCGGCTTTTGTCCGCTATTTTCTGCTTCTGGCTGCTTTTTGACCCTGCTTAAGTAGCCCCTTTAACCAGGTATTGCTGGACTGGACAAATCACCGACCACATATTTGAAAATAGGGAAACACATATTTTGGGAGACATGACACTCCAATTGCTGTACTGTAATATGTTTAGTATTCGTCTTTGCTTACTGCTGTTTTTACACTCTATGCAGCTATATTAGAAGTATGTACCGTCATATCTAGAGTTCCTAACAGTATTACCAATTTACCAGGTTATGTTATTTTGTTGTTTATTGCCTGTTAAGTCTAATATTATATAGTTAAATCAAACTTTATACATCCATCTATAGATTTTAATTGAATAATGTTATATTAATGATTGTGTTGTCTGTTAAGTCTAGTAGTCTCTTGCTCTTTAGGATTCATTGAGTAATATCTGATTTTCTACTACTCTGTTATGCTGTCATGTATGGCTCTTTAATTTTACTGTAAAATTGTTTACCTATTAATATTGCAAACAGCTTCCTTATCATGTTAACATCATTTGTAGCAAGTACTAAGATTTATGTACTAGTACCTACTGCTAATGTGTATTTAGAATTTACCAAATGCTAATATATATATATCTAAGCTCGGCTGCTGAGACGGTACAAACTACTAAGAACTAGTATCTAAGCCTAACTATGTATCTGCGTAATCATTTATCTATGATTGGTCTAATAATATATACTAAGTAGAATGTAGCTGCTACGTAAGCTGCTTCATATAGCTTCTTTTATAAGTTCAACATCATATGCCGCTGCTATGTAAGCTGCTTCATATATGTTAAGCTATATATGTCTATATATCACACTACATAAAGCTTTTTCGATAAAGCGGTCATTATGTAAGCTGCTTCACGCTTAAGCCCTCTGGTGAGATTGGCTGCTCGCTTCCTGCTTCCTACCTCCTGAATTTTGATGTTTGTATACAATTATTGACCTTTTCCATTTTATAGAATTTTGTAATTTGTTCACAAGAAATAACTGATAAAACTGAACAATCATATGGAGTCATTTCAACAAATTAATGTTTACATTAAGTCATGAGTGGTAAGACCTTTATCCATATAAACATTTCAGTTACCTATAGGCTCTTTTGGTTATGTTGTCAAATACATTTATATGTTTTTGATCACAATGAGTGCATCATCCGAGTCATCCGTTTTACCAATCTAAGCAGATTGCTCTGATTGATGAATCGACAGCTTTTCTCAGTTGCTCTGTAGTCTGGTTCTGTAAACCTTCTCCATGTTGTTACTCACTAGCACATTTGAATTACTGACCTGACAATGGATACTTTTGTGGGGTATGGTCCCGCTTTACACTGAAATTTTAGCTTACCATGCTACGTTTCATTGAAGCATGCCACAGTTATATGCAGTGGAAGGACGTTGTCAGTTATTAATCTGGGAAAGGTTTTGAAACTCTTTGGTAAAGCTATGAAACATTTTTTTTTATTATTTGCTCCGACAATCAGTAGTATCCGAACTCACTCTATTATTTAACAACCACTAGCTGCTTCCTGCTCAGACATACAGCTATTGATACAAAAAAATCTCTAATCTAGTAGGGAAATGTCTCTGGTTGGTTGATTGATTTGTGCACCCTCACTCCCAGTAACTATTATCCTAGTACATAGCTCCTATTGCTCAGCTGCTTAGTAGATGTTGTAAATGTGACTGACTTCAACGGATGCTATCTGATACATTACTCTCAATTACTTCCAAATTTAACTCAGATGCCTTGGATATACTATAAATAAACTAAAATATACAAAGCTCAAAAGTTCCACCGTCTGCTGAGGCATATATAGGTCTCCTTGGAAACCACAAAACATTAAATTTTGACCCAAATGCAACATTTGTATTTATGTTACTCTCTTTCCTTGCAGAAATATTTGCAAATTTAACTCAGATGCCTTGGATATACTATAAATAAACTAAAATATACAAAGCTTAAAAGTTCCATCGTCTGCTGAGGCATATATAGGTCTCCTTGGAAACCCCAAAACATATAATTTTGACCCAAATGCAACATTTGTATTTATGTTACTCTCTTTCCTTGCAGAAATATTTGCATCCTAAAATGGTACATGGATCGCTTACAGACTCCCATTCATCAACTTTTTCTTTAATCGATGAGGATCATACACTGGCAAATGCTGTTAGATATACACTGAATCAGGAGTAAGTAACTGCTTGAATATATATATTATTAATCGGTTGATTTAATATTAGTATGCTTCAGAGTTGACCAACTTTTCTTTTTATATAAAATCGTTAACTTTCCTTTTTAGTTATCACTGTCAAAAATGTGTTTAGAAAGCACAGCATATATATTAATAAACAATGCTTTGCATGTCATCAAATGAACCTGAAAGCAAAAAGAAGTTTAATTTCTTACATTGTCTTGCTTCACTTTTGTACTTGTGAATTTAGGCATTAGTACGAAGCCAGAATATGGGATGGTTTCATTCTACACAAAATTAAACTCTGTTGCATACGAGATTGAAGTATCTATATGATATGGATGAGCTCCCCTGATTGTTGGTGTGCGTGCGTGCGCACACAAACGACTTGGATAAGAACTTCTCTGGTCCAACTTGAATCGAACTAATGTTGGATCAGATCACTTAGACCGGCCCTGCAAAACTATACAACATTGAGCCTATTTGAAGTTTGGGTGGGAACATTTTAAATCCTACAAATTAAAACTCTAGCACCTGATTTACCTAAAGCATTCATCCATTTTATATTAACATGCACACAAAACAACTTTGGGGTTTCAACCATTGGTTATAAAACAACTGGTTTCCTGGACAAAAGTAAATGAAACAAAACCCAACAGTTTTGCATGCAACTTAAAAGGTGTACTTTTGGTGTTTCTTGGTTAAAATTATCATTGTGAAGTTAGAGTTGTTGCATGAACCGCAATAGACACACACACACATACACACAAACACACATCCACACATAATAGAAGCGCACACATGCAAGTAGAGGGAAACATTTCATTTACACTTGAGGGGAAAGGGTTACGGTTGCGTGATGGTTATGTTGGTATTTGCAAAAGCATTTTGTGAGTTTAAGAAAGTAGAATTCTTACTTTGGTTTAAGGATATGTTCAGGTACTTTATTTTCGCGTTAGAGCTTTTGCGGGAACCACAACACATGTAGACACACTTGTACACACACATGCACATATTCATACAACGCGAAACATTTCTTTAACAAATAAGATAAGTAAAAGGAAAGAGTTATGTCTGTTGTTGTGTGATGGTTATGTGAATAGAGAATTCTTTTTACTTTTGAAGTTCACGCTTGATAACATCGATTGCTTCCAATCATATTATACAAATGTTTATGCAGTCCAAGGGTGGAGTTTTGTTGATACAGCATTCCTCATCCTTCAGACAACAAGGTTAACATTAGAGTGCAGACTACAGGTAGCATTGTTATCCTATGTCAAATGTAGTATTGATCTTTTTATGTTTAAATTTTTAATTTGTGTGGTAAGTTCTAAACTGATGTAGTTTAACAATTCTAACCCACATATCTGAAATCACAAAATATGTCCAACTTGGCTTAATGCTTGCTTGTTTTGGGTGGTGAACTAAGCCTTAATGTTCATAGCTATCAAGGCCGCCGCCTAGGCAAGCTAGGTTCTAGTCTAGTGGAGGTGTCCAAGGCTGAGCGCCTAGGCCTACAATGAAATGAGTGGAAGCCTGGGGCCTTTTAGGTCATTTTGGCACCAAATTAGGCAAAATCTAGTCTATATTTTCCAAAAAACCAGATCATTTTAGGGCTAAACGAGGTTAGTTTATGTTTGATTCAGTTCAATTTAGGTTTGCTGGCTACATGAGGTCCGGTTTAGGTCAAATTATAGTTAGATCTAATTTAGGTCTCATTAAGTGTCAATCTAGGTATATCGATGATTGATCAAGTTTAGGAAACCAACATAATATACTTAGTGAAATGCACATATAAACACATCTAATCAAAACAAAATAATTACAAAATAAGAAAGTCAATAGAACACCTAGGCGATTAGGCTCCCAAGTCCTAGAAGTCACTGCCTAGCCGGCTAATCAACTATACTTTTCTCGTAGAAAAACCTTATCCATGCGATTGTATTTGGATATAGGACTATTTTCAACTTTTATTTTATATTGTTTTTCTCATAACTTGTTTGCCATCAACAAGTTCAATTTTTTTAATGGAAATCATTTCCAAGTAAGAAGTGAAAACTAGATTTTCTAGTTAATAATTAGTTGGTGCTCCCAAAAGCTAAAGGATAAACCATTACAAATCAAGTTTTTCCGGAAGTACGTCCAACACATAATTATATGTGCGATTTCAATGCCGAATTTGATGGCCCATAAACAGAAGTTTATAGAAAATTGAAATTATGATATTTACGGCCTAACGGTTTCGACGCCCAATAAGCGTTTTAAATCATGTAAATTTACCATGACAATCTAAATGCCAATATCTACTCAAATTTGCAATAAATTTTTCATATTGGATATGTGGGGGGGGTTTCCCATATTTGTCCATAAGAAGTATCTAAAGGTTTCTTCCTCTTATTTAACTTTGAATCTAGGAGGAAACAACCTTACATATATGATGTAGAGAATTGTTTCGAGGTCCTATTACACCCTTCATCTCCTCTACTTCAGTCCTCCAAGGTTTGACAACATTGTATAGGGACTAGGGTCAAACTCGTCTTATGTAGGTATTAGAGGGATTGGATAATTTGCACGTAAGTCCACCTCATTAGTTGATTGTCTGACTACCTAGTTGGTTAATTAGCACAAGCAGTGTTTAAAAAAGTGCGAAGCGGGAAGCGAGCGGACATGACCTTACAGTCGATTAATCGCCAGGAGGGAGATTAAGCAGACACTTTTTTTAAAAAGAGGAAGCTTAATTTTTAAATATTTTTAACAATGTATACACATAGATATATACATAATAGTATAATTTGTGAAGTTTTACATAATTAAACCTATATATTCCTTTGAAATTAATACTAAGTAATAACAATGAAGAGTTTATAAATATATCTATCCACAACAAATCACCCGATTAATTTCAAATTGTTAATATAAAATAGCTAACTAGCTATACTAAATCCGCAGCTGACTATATATTCATATTCAAGTAGTATAATTGTATAAGTATATACTCATATAAATATAAAATCAATTACTGACATTAAGGGTACCAAGTATAAAATACATGACATGGGAAAAAGCGGCCAAAGTGGAAAAAAGTAGCCGCTTAATCCAAATGCGCTCAACAACTGCCTATGGTAGATTTTAATCGGCCATGACCTTCTGGCGCTTAAGCGGCCGCCTAGGACGATTTTTAAAACAACGAGCATAGGTCGGTACAAATAAGTCGAACCCTTTTCAAATCTTGCTAGTGGCACTTCTCGCTACCAGTTTGAGTTGCCACAATTTAGCAGGCCTTAGTTGGTGCTTAGTCAATCGACTAAATTGGCACCACTTGACTCAATTCGGCTGCTTAGTTGTCCTCTAATAGCAACTTAGGGTCTTTATATAGGCCATCTGGTGCAAATTCAATTTGTGAAACAATTTATCTAATTTAACTTAGCTGGGCAATACTCTCAGGCATAGGTATATATAGATAACGTGCAATAAGTCCTAATAGACTTATTTTTGCTAATAACCCAACTTAATTACTAAATAAAACTAATTTATTAAGAACTTGCAAGTCCCTAATATTGCACTTAGGTCCTAAAACTGAAACAATTGCATAATGAATATGAAAACACGATAACATTATGAAAGAGCTAATTGAGACCAAGGTTGTAAAAGGCATGAGGCGCATCAAGGCATTTTTCTTCTAGTGAGGTGAGGCGTAAGTCTCATAAAAGTATGAGGCGCTCATATATATATATATATATATAGATAGAGAGAGAGAGAGAGAGTCAGGCTAGTGTACACTCGAGTGTACCGAAGGCACCGTACACCTCAGTCATTTTTGAATATGCAGTAAATTTTTGAAAAAACTAAACCGTTGATCTTCTTAATTATCATAAGAACATACTATATAATAAATTTTAGCTCATTTGGACACTTATTCATTGATTCTTTCTAAATATACAATCTAATCCATGTAACTCAACACACACCATTAAGTAAACACACACGCACACACACAACCAGAACACGAAGCCACAAAATGTATATTTTCGTATCGCAAGCTCCAGTTCTCCTTCGAGGTGCATCAACTTTGGAAGGAAGCCATCAGGAACTGGTGCATCGACACATACAAAACACATAAAACAAATATACAATTCAATTCAGTTGATTTCAGTGGAACATACAGAGAAATGATGCCAATACAGAGAAATGATGCCAATCAAGCCGCAACAGAGAATGCAACACCTACCACTAATCCCAATGAATGCAATCAAAGTTGAATTTAGCATATCAATAACAGAGAAAAAGAGTAACTACTGCTGGAAGAAAAATAGAGAATAGGATAACATTGTTCAAGCACCATTCACTAAGAGAAGTTACAGATGGAAGAAAAAAATAGAAAAGGGGGCCAATAAAAGCATACGAAGAAGGGGGAATGAGGAAATCAAACTTCCAAAGGGGGAATCACTGAATGGGCGGTAGTCCCTAAATCCCTTCACTCACTGGGATAGAACCGATTGGCCAACCACAATGACGTGGAGAGCCTGACGGGGCTAGCAGGCAGCTAAGATTCTTCACGTAATACTCCGTCCAACTGACAAGCCTAATCTGGAGACCCCTACAGTGAGCTGACGACAACAAAATAGGGGGGAGGGGATGATACATGGGAGGGAGAAGAGGTGAAATTGGATCCTGTCCTACACGTGACTTCTTATGTTGAGGTTGCACTCCAGAACAACGACGTTGTAGTGGTAGAGGAGGTGCTTCGAGCCCTATCATTACTCTCCTCGCCCTATGATTGTCGGTTTCGCTGAGCGTGAAGGGCTGGCCGGTCTTCCACGATAGGGCTTGATTCTGGCTGCACACGACACCGACACCCTTGCGTTGTCGTTGGCGACTAGCCGAGGTGGAGGCCAGAGAGTTGGTGACAACGATTGGGGATGAGGACTGAGGAGGCAAGAGGAGAGAATAGGCTCTACGATCAGGTGTAAAGAGTGAGAGAGAGGTAGGTAGTGTGTAAGAGTGGAAAGGAGAGAGGTCGGGAATAAGTGAGGGAATGACAGGAACTGTGGTGGGGTCAACAGGCTGAGAGTGGGATTCTCCCCATCTAATCTGGAGATCTTCTATCCTGATCCAATGGTTGAAAACTTCATTGTATTTATGGCAAAATACACGAGTGTATTCTAGCCCCCCCCCTCTCTCTCTCTATATATATAGTCAGGCTAGAATACACTCGAGTGTACATATCACACGCTACACTCAAGTGGTGTTCGCATATCAAAATTGTTTTTTGCAAAATGTAAACCAATGATATTCATTGTCATACTATAATTAGGCTACATACAAATTTGAGTCCATTTGGATGACTGTAAGTCACTCATCCGAGGGCAACAAAATCGACACACAAAACTAATTTGAAATGCATAATTTTTGTGGTCTTCATAACATGAGCTACCAAATGAACTCAAAATTTATATATGGGTTATTCACAAGATGTTTAAGAAGATCAAGTTATTAGATTTTAGAAAAAAAATGTTGCATCATGTTAAACTACTTGTGTACTCTGCTCCGAATACACTCGAGTGTATTCTAGTCTGACTCTCCGTGTGTGTGTGTGTGTGTGTGTGTGTGTGTGTGTGTGTGTGTGTGTGTGTGTGTGTGTGTGTGTACTAGTCAAGAAACACATGCACGTGAAAATAATTTGGGATATATCTTTAAAATAAAACTACCAATGACAAACTTTCCAATTAAAATATAATTATATATTAATAGTTGATTATGTTGCAACGTTGTATATGTAGAATCACTTTTTTAAGAGTGTGCATCTGCAAAATATTGTTGTGAGTTTTATTAAAAAATGATGAAGTCTATCTAGTGAAATACAAATATGTCATCATCCATGCATAAGATGATCTAGTGATAATTCTCTTCATGAGAAAATATAGCTTGCATTGCATTTTGTATGAAACAAGTTGCTAGACAAATGATGCAATTGTTTCATACTGGAGAGAAAGAATTTTGAACAAGTTAAATGTCACAATATTAAAACTAACAAATTGAAATGGCTTAATTAATTTTGAAAAGAAAACTTTTAGATGAACATGATAACAAGATCATAATATTCATTTAAAAAATAATGATAAATTTGATAAATCTTATGATGAAACCTACATGTGGTCATAATGCTCTCCATAAAAAAATCATGCAAACATGTATTGTTAGATACACATTTTTTTTACAAAAGTATACAATTTAGTGTTTAAAGTTGAAACGACGACAATTTACATAGAAAGGATATGACACGTTTGACCGAAAACATCAAAGAAAATTAGAGAAATACAAAGTAAAAAAATCTATCCGTGTAGATTAAATGTATTGTCATAAAAATATGTAGAGATGATTGACTTATTTATATGAGAGATTCTTGTTAAATAGATGAGATACTTTCATAAGAAAAATAATTTAAGTGTCAAAGGATACATAAACCGACTGTAAAGAACATATCAAAACCAATGTACTCGTTAATAGATAGTTTACAAAATAATTTTTTTATGTAAATTTCCAATTGGACTTCAATTTTTCTTTGACATAAATGGAAACAAGCTAAAAAGAGAAAAAAACAATCACCAGTTTTGCTTGTCTAGTTGTCTCGGTCCATGTAGTGGTTGAGCATGATTTACATTTATCAAGACCATTGCATCCATTTTTCTAGTTGCCTTTATGCTACAGTTGTCGCATAAATGGATTGCACCATACCAAAATTAGAACATATTCGCTTTGTGGTAGAGTGAATGGTGGAGAAAGAAGTAGTTGATGCTAACTTTGAGGCAGGAGAAAATGTATAAGCCAATCGATACAATTAGTAAAATTAACGAAAGAAAGCATGGTAAAATCGTTTTGAATCTATACCACCTTGTAGGACCTAGGTTTGTCATTTGCCTAAATGAGGACAACCTCTTCAGTCTCCAGCCCTCAACTTCCCTCCCAACCCCGAACCCATATCTCGGATCTGCCCAACAGCCCCACCGTCCCCATCCTTTCAGCAATGTTGATGAATTACAACACCTTTTCAATATCAGACCATGGAGGGAGGTCGTAAGGCCCTGGCTACGCACCGACCCTGACAGAGATGACTGACTCGTACCAAAGTATCCGGCAGAACCTGTCTTACGTGATCACCGTCCTGCTGGTGGTTGTCGTAAGGCTTCTGTGACACCCGTAATCGTTGATCCTGTTCGGAGTGGTCGGGAGGCTTGCCCTCTACTTCCTGAACGTGAAGCTACTGTTTGTAACCGGGAGGATGGTGTCTGGTAAGAGTGTCATGGCGGCATCACCAACGTCTCTGTCCTCGCGCAGCTGTTTATAAGAGGGACTTGGGGGATGCCAATGAATAAAAGTTACAATCAACAACATGGAGCCGTAGAGGGGTGATGATGAGGATAGATATATGAGAGACAATTGGGCTATAGTTTGCAAACAAGACCAAAGACTTGGGATCATACTCACATTGACCAGATATATTTAAGGATGGTCGAAGTTGTAAGATAAGAAGTTCCTTCAATGGTTGCGTACCTTTTAATCTGCAGATCTTGTATGTCAGTTATAAAAAGGATTCATATAAGGACATGGTATTGTTGTAATCGCTAAGGATTATTTTTTGGGATTATGATTGTATTATAACAGATGTGAGGAACTATTCATAAAAGAAAATATATCTCGATATGATTCTAATAATTACCTTTGTTTGACTGTGTCAGTACTCAGTAATAATGTCAATTCGAGATGAGCATATCATCGCAAGTGAAATAATGGACTACCATCAACTCCATGGAAGCTAATAAACTAATGGGAGTATCAATAGATCGGGTAAAAATATTGAATTAGTGTTCATTAGTCGAGCAACTTACCAACATCAAAATTAGCTCCAAGAACTGATTGACATTTCCTCAAAACAACGGAAGGGATCCTGGTTACCTTTTACCATTGTATATGCCTCACGTTTTCAAGATAGAAGAGAATTTTACAAGAATGATATAATTCATTTTAAAAGGAAATTAAACATGATCAACATGTTAACTATAGATAATATGAAAAATAAATAGAGTACCTCACAACCATCCCAAAGAATGATGTTGTTGACGCGGCATTAACACTGCACCTTTCAGACGAATTACTTGCCCTTTCTCTCAACCTCACCCACCCCTACCGTAATCTGCCTAGTCCACGTCCTCATGAACTCCATGCACAAGTGCACATTCTTAAGCATGAACACCTCATACCTCTTTGAAAACATCTATGCACCTTTTGATGTTAGTTCATGTGGATGGCCTCCCAGTCAGTTCCATGGCGTCACAACAAGAGCCAGGTGTATCTAACACATTGATCATCAACGCCGCTGATTCAGGTGGGGACATCTTATTTTCCTCTAGGAAGTAAGAGTATTGTCGTGCTACTGCTCTTCAGTATCCTGGAGTATTCCGGAGTAGAGGAAGGTAAGGACCGTGGAGCTAGAGAGATATGGAGGTTCCCGTGGGGCATTGGAAGGGTCTTTGTCGTCATCAGAGCTGAGCGTCGTACTAAAGATGTTACGTGGGCTAGGTGGGGGATCTCCTCGTAACAGAGTATGTCCAGATGATTTCAATGCATGTGTAAAGGTGCACAGAGAGGATAAAGATGTAGAGGTGTCCTGAAGGAAGAGGCGAAGTTGTTGAATTTGTGGTTGTGGCTATATGTCGATGTTTGTCACTTCCCACGTTGTGTATAGTTAGAAGTTTTCTCGGAAATACAGAGATAGTGGCGGTTTATTTTTATGAGATAATGACCGGTTTATCAAAGATAATCACAGTTAGTTGGGGTGAACACTGATCATGGAGATGAATGTCGCAAGAAGTGGGGAGAGGAAATTGGTAACTTCGATAGGAGATAGGAGAACGTGGGGGTGTATGGTTCTTGTTTGTTTCGAGGAACAAATAAAAAAAGGAGAGAAGAGAGAGAATTGAGGGGGCTGCATTTAAAAAATGGGGTGACCTGATTGGTTAGTGGTGTATGTGTAATTTTTTGAAAAGATTCACTCTTTTTATAGTAGTATATATATTATATATATATATAGAAGACATTTAAGAACATACTATGAAGACATTTGAGCTCATTTGAACACTTGTAGGTCATGCATCTAAAGGAGGTAAAATCATACATTTCAAACTAGTTTTGTGCTTCGATTTTGTTATCTTTGAATTAGTGACTTACATTCTTGCAAACAGGCTTATATTTTGCATGGGGCCTATTGCTATCATAACAATGACGATCAATGGATTAGATTTTGCAAAAATATGGCCTATATAGGCAACACCAGTGGGGTGTACGATGTGATATGTACACTCGAGTGTATTCTAGCCCGACTCTCTCTCTCTATATATATACACACTTGAGTTCTTCTATCCTGATCCAATGGTTGAAAACCTGATTGTATTTATGGAAAAATGTACTTGAGTGTATTCTAACCTCTCTCTCTCTCTCTATATATATATATATATATAGAGAGAGAGAGAGATAGAGAGAGAGAGAGGGGCTAGAATACACTCAAGTAGTTTTCCATAATGTAATGTTTATTTTGAAAATCTAAACCATTGATCTTTTTAAATATCATATTAACATACTACATATAAAATTTCAGCTCATTTGGAAACTTATATGTCAGGCATCTAAAGGCGACAAAAATTATACAATTTAAATCAGTTTTGTGTGTCGATCTTTTTGGCCAAAAAGGAGTAACTTGTAAAATTCCAAATGAGCTCAGATTTTGCATGTAAATGTAGTTGTTATAACAACGAATATCAACGGTTTTGGATTTGTCAAAAAAATTGTCTAGATATGCAAACGCCACTTGAGTGTATCGTGCGATCTGTACACTCGAGTGTATTCTAGCCTGACTCTCTCTCTATACACACACACCCACACACACACCTGCGATCTTTAGTCCTGATCCAATGGTTGAAAACCTGATTATATATATGGCAAAATACACTTGAGTGTATTCTAGCCTATCTCCCTCTCTCTCTACAAACACACACACTTGAGTGTATCGTGTGATCTGTACACTCGAGTGTATTCTAGCCTGACTCTCTCTATACACACACACACCTGAGATCTACAGTCCTGATCCAATGGTTGCAAACTTGATTATATATATGGCAAAATACACTTGAGTGTATTCTAGCCTATCTCTCTCTCTCTCTATATATATATATACATATATATATATATATGTAACATGAGATCTTTAGTCCTAATCCAATGGCTGAAAACCTGATTGCATTTATGGCAAAATACACTTGAGTGTATTCTAGCCTATCTCTCTCTGAGTGAGGCTAGGATACACTTAAGTGTATTGGTGTGACGCCCTGCAAAACAGAAACGAGATTACTCTAAACAAAACCGCGGAAGAAAGATTAATAAACAAATTACTAAAAAATACTGAAAATTAAAACTTTCATAAAACAGCCAAACAACAAAAACCTTTACATACGAGTCCTTTCATGTCTCAAAGCACTTACCATGAGTGCCACCAACTTGTTATAAGAAAACTTGTTCCATAACATATATACACACATCCACTACAACTATATACGAAAGGGGCACAAAAGCCAACCACATATCGAAAACACGTATACCAAAACATCTACATAACTTCCCCAAAGACCCGAGTGTACAAGGATGACTCTAGGACTCTTACAACAAAAGACATTCGGCCGCACTTCCAACCTTGTCAGCTACTACCTCTCTTGATGCTCCTTTACTTCTGTTGCACGATCTCTACCTCGTGCACGTCCACCTAAAAAGGATGTGGGAAACCGACCAGATGAGATTCCAAATCTCAGTGGGAGATATAATTCTCCAACTCTATTATTAACACAGATAAAATGATTAAAGCAAGCAGTAAAGTTACAACTATAAGAAGCAGGTAATCATTACTAACGGGATACACAGTTACTATTGGATTATGAAACATCTTCACATTAAAAAAAAGAATAAGAAGAGCATGCATATTCCCTACCAACAATAATGTATAAAACAAGCAAGGCCTCATCCATTCTTTTCGTATTTGATCCTATACAAGTATACTACACGGCTGATTACATAATTTATTTTTCCCCGAGGATTTGAGTCCTACCACCCAAATCCCGCCGACCACTGCTAAGTTGAAATCGGTGCCATACAAGGTCTAGTGGAAGAGCCGGAATCCACGACCTCACCCCCTCAGTCAGTACAAGTGAACATGCAGTGACATCATCAGTCAGACTACTATCAGCGACATGTAGTCCAGTTGTACAAATCTAGCCTGCCTTGGTACATGTCACGACACTAGTAAAATTGAGCTACGGCCCGCATCCACACTCTAATCAGGGTATGGCCCGCAACCAATCCTGTATCACATATCACTGAGCTATGGCCCGAAGCCGCACTCTTATCAGGGTATGGCCCGCAACCAATCTTGTATCACATATCACTGAGCTACGACCCGAAGCCCCGCTCTAATCAGGGTATGGCCCGCAGCCAATCCTGTATCCTGAACGTAAGGGGACATTCATCCTCGCCCCTGCATATTCAACAATATGCGCTCCGAGTTAAACTTGTTTCACCATTCAATAAATGCTGACACCGAATGGATCTATGGCACATGACAAGCTACATGATTATGTTCCACTTGATTAGTTAGGTCATTTGAGTGTCTTTTAGCATCAATCAAGTTACAATGTATAAATTTTAAACAAGTTCTGCACAAATAAGGGCATAACTCATCACCAGAACATATTTGAGCATATAAGGTGTGATCTCATCACATTATCACTTGATATTTGCCAGTCACCATATTTCTCATCACAAGGACCACATACTTTGGGGTAGGAACCCCTCATTTCAATATTGAGGTAATCATCATCTCACATAAGGCAATAAACCATCATTAGGTCATAAGATCATTTACCTTCTCTTTTAATGATGTCAACATCACATATGCCTCACAAGGCCCATTCAATCATATCATAAGTACCATAGCTCATACCTGACTATGCTTATCAACTGGTGTTACCTGCATGGTTATAGACTTGTAACAAGAAGAATAATACATCATCAACACTACCATCTCATAAGATTCATGCCATTCACATTATGTCATTAGGGTTAGAGTTCTTCTTAATCAATTAGGGTTTACAAGGTTGGATCAACAACCACCCTCAGATCATTGCTCCCAACATCATTATAAGGTATGCTATGAAATACATGTTATAGAAAATAACACTCCTTTATTATTCACACAACTACCCCATAGGGTATCACATCATATCATATAACCCTATCATCAACATGATGTAACATAACCACTATTATAGGGTATCGATTGAGACTATCATATAAGGTATCAGTTAGAACTTGCCTTAGGGTGTCGACTTTTCATCATCACAACATGTCGACTACCACTATGCAAGGTACAAGGAATATCCTTACTAATGGTGTATCGGTTTACCACTTCTTGATAGTGTGACAGTCAACACCATCTAAAGGTGTGACGGGCAACACCCCCCTAAAGGTGTGACGGCCAACACCACCTAAAGGTGTCGGGAAACACTGCCTTATGGTGTGACGACCAACACCACCTAAAGGTGTCGGGCAACACCACCCTAAGGTGTGACAGACAGCACCACCTAAAGGTGTCGGGCAACCAAAGCATGTCGGCCAACCCTAGGTATATTGGTTGTTAGGGTTAGGGTTCAACTAGGCATCAAAGTTCAGGGTGTATCGGGTAACCCTTCACTTAGGTGTGTCGGCCTCTACTCAACCAGGGCGTCACGGTTTAGCCCTCAAAACAGACCAACTCCCACAAGGGACTCCCTTATCCATGATAGGCTAACACCTTCAAGATATATCGGTCTAAGCAACACCTATCGGTTTAGGTACTTCTAGGGCATGATGGGCTAGCTTCTTCAAGATCTATCAACCATATCAGTTTACCAACCACAAGCCATGATGCTAACCACCTCAACACATATTGGCCTAAGCATACACATCGGATTAGCCCTCCCACCAAACACACACACACAAAGCATTTCGATCTAAACATCTCTAAGTCATGCCGACTTGCCACAAGGTGTGTCGGTTTGTTATTACAAGTCGTGACGACCTACCCTCAAGGGCCTCAACATGGTGCATGTATGTGTGTGGAGTTGTCGTCTTCAACCTTGGAAAGGTCGACCACTAGTCCATCTACTAACATAGCAAGAAGGTGCAAGATGTAGATAGCAAACCAAACCAGATTCCATTATCAAAACAGTTCTAAAACCACTAACAACTACTAGCATATAAGAGATGAACGATCTAGAGATGAAGACCAATCATAAGCATATGAAGAGTGAAAATAACAAAGGAGGTTAAGAGTTATATAACCCGCCTCAAAGATCACCACTAAGATCCAAGCTCCAAGGTAAAGCTTCAAACTCACGAGGTCAAGGTAGAAGATGATCCACCAACTTGATCACCACTACACCTCCAAGGAAGAAGATGATACCATGGTTAAGATGGCTCAAGATGGAAAGAAGGTATCCAAGATCCATGGTCGAGAAGAAGAAAGAAAGCTAGGGAACATAGCTTACCAAGGTAGAAGATGAAGGATGATCAAGGATCTCCACAACTTGGAACTCGTCCACCAAGCTCCAAGAGAGCCTTCCTAGCTCCTTAAGCTCTCAAGGTCGTCTAACAAGGAGAGAAAGCAAGGATGGTCAAAAGGATTCTCTTGCATGGAGAGAAAGAAGATTATATACTAGAGGGATGAGAGAGAGGTAATGGAAGAGGTGTCATCACCTTAGGAGCTTAGGTGACACTTGTCCACGAAAAAGGAGCCACATGCAACAACATGCAAGACGTGGCGATAAGGTCAAGGCTAGGTCTCACCCTCTTGATCTCCTTCTAAGGTCATGCCCGATTCCATATCTCCACACACCCATAAACTTATAGGGTACAATTCTACACACCCCACAAATCGATAGGGCTCAACCCTACACTCTCACAAACTGATAGGGTTCAACCCTACACACACACAAATCGATAGGGCTCAACCCTACACACTCACAAACCGATAGGGTTCAACCCTACACACTCACAAACTGATACACAACCTCTCTAGGGCTCTCTAGCCCGAGACAACACATCTAGATGCAAGACACACCTCACACATGCGTTCCAAAACATCACCAAGTCACCATACAACCAAGATCCAAACAAGGTGCCCATCTCTCCCCTCTCCTCTAGATGATGCAAAGAGAGAGAAGAAACACTGTAGAGGTGGCAAACTTGCACATTAACCCCAATTGTGGGTGAATTGAAATTTGCACCAAAACCTCACCACAAAACACAAGCATCATCCAAACAAGCTCAAACAAGAAACTTAACCTTTCTACATGCCCTAATTACCTCTCAGATGATTAGCGCAAGGTTCTAAGCAACATGCTTAGGCAAAACAAATAGGGTTATCCTAAAACGTGGGTCAGGGTCCTTACCATTGGTGTCAGAATACAATCAAGTTTTTAGCCCTTAGATCTACCCTGATTTAGATCAATGGAGGAGGAACTCTCTTTTTGCTCTCTCCCTTTGTGAACTCTGTCTTCCCCATCCTGCTCTTTCTCCTCTCCACTCTCTCCCTCCCCCAACCTTGTCTCTCTCTCTCTCCCAATGTTCTCTCTCTCACCCCCCCCCCCCCGTGATCCCGCCTCCGACTTGGTGTGCCCTCCAACTTTTTCTCCGGCCTCAGCCAGAACATCATCCTGTTGTCAACCTCACATCCACTATAGCGGGTCTGTATTGGCAGTGCTTGACTAGCTAGCCTGGAGGTGAGACTCAATTGCTTGGCTGGCGAGGGGCATAAATAGGTAGAAGCCACCAATGTAGGAGAAAATCCATCTAGGGATCGACAGTAGCAGCAAGAAACAGATCTATCGGTTAGGTTGGTTCCCTATGCAACTGAGGGAAGTGTTGCTTCTACCGTTCATGCTGAGCAACGAGTTAGCAGATCTGGGTGATAACGATGATGCCAACACTGAAGGATTTGCTATCCATGCAACATCTGTCTGGTCAAAGAGGAGCTACTGCCCACAAGAGCTCCCCATACAACAAATACTAGGCAGATCAGATAGGCAGCTTGCCGTGGTAGTTGACCCCCACATAATACCTGGTGTTGTGAGATTGTCAACACTTATCATGGTGGTGTCTCATGAATTATGGGCATCAAGAGACTGGGATTTATGACCTCGATGATTAGATCACCGTGTCTATAACTACGCAAAAATATCATATGGCAATTTGTGAAAGGGCTGTTGATACAATTTTCTCCCCAGATTCATGTGTAGTACTATATACATGAATATATATGTTCAAGCGTCTATGTATACTGTTGTAATTAATCGTAAAAAAAGGACAAAAATGGAACTTGAGTGAGGTGGTAATCTAATTGTTTGAATACTACTAAAGAAGTGATTCAGTCTTTATGATAACCAGAAAAACTACTAATGAGCTCTTACGGGGGTACTAAGCAACCATATAGAACTGAATAAACCTAGGTTTGTTGTCACTTCTGTTCCTTCACCTAATATAATTAGACAACAGCAACAAAACAACTAACTGAAACTGCTAAAAAATTGATCAATATGTAGTAATCGTTTCATTACTTCATATATTAATATTGAAATTAAATGCTCACTTTTGTCACATTAACATCATCATATAGACCATACCGTGTGTCAGTTTTGAGCCAGCAATGGTTCTTTCATGTTTGCAAACTACCAAAGCAAATGGAGCACAAAATTATGTTTGTTTAGGCTGAAATCCAATCCAGTGGTGGTGTCTTGCACACCCCTACTTACGGTGCCTCTTCTCTTAGAAAGCTTGATTTTTAACATCTACCACTTGCTAAGCATAATGAAAAATAGTAAGAGTGGATGTAAGATGCATAGAGGTACATTTAAATTTAGTGCAGGGCTTAACAAGAACTTTAGTACTGATCTAATTAACATGAGTTCAGTAATTGTTTCCAGCAACTTCGTAGGATTATAACATCCAAAATTATAATGCATGTTATGATTCTGTACTCCAACTTGGCTACTATATTATGAGGGATAATGGTATAAATTCTACAACTATCTACCGTGCTTGAATATGTTGTGACTATGCACGGAAGCTAACCAAGCACTAGTTCAATGTACCACTTTATACAAAGTATTCTTTTTACATAGCAAATGAGAACAGAAACATGATAAAGTTTAAATCTGATAGAAAATGGATTGTGTTCCAACTCACATCCGTCTTGAATCTCCAGTACACAATGCACTAGAAGCAACACAGTCTGTCAGCTAGCCCACAGTTGTGGTGCATGTTTAGTGAGACATCTCTTCTATGATGGTGACAAGCATTCAAGCAGGAAGGTTGTTTCTAGAACCATGAATATGCAGTTGTAGACGGGGCTCTAAGCCCAGCTGGCACCTGGCTGAGAAGAGGCACTGACGTCGATGAAGAATATGTTTCTTGTTGCCGTTGTTGACCTCTAGATGAATTTGCTTCTCGTGTGATTGCTGCTCTGTGTTGAAGTCCTTCAGCTCCCTGTCACCCCCTTGTTGGGTGCTCCTCATTGGAAAGGAAGAGGTTGATTATCGTCCTTGCCAGATAAGATGTGTATAAAAAATCATAACTATATCTCATATGGATCATGAGTTATAGCAATATTTCATCCAACAACTTTTAAATTTTTTGCAACTTATCGTTGATTAGGAAATGCACATATTAATTCATTGGATGAGCTATCGATATTAGATTGTGGTGATTTTTGATACACATCTTATCCAAGGGGTATACCTCACATCCATAAGGTTTGATTGTTACGTAGAATTTTACATTCATCATATATATATGTTTATATATATATATATATAATATTTGGAATATTTGTGTAATATATGTACATATATTGATAGGTATACATATAGATGTACTAATATATGTGTACAATGTGTATATATGTTAGTAAATCAAAATGTATACATAAATATACATATGTTTATGTGAAATGTGTGTATATGTAGGTGTTGATATGTATATGTAGGGACCTACTTGTAAGTGTAAGAAAGGTCAGGGGGCTATGTGTAAAGTATGTAAAGCTTCTTGTTTATACAATACAAGCACCCCGACAGTAACGTTAAGTCGAGGGTTTTTTCCTCTGTTGTTTCTTCTTCTTCATGGTATCAGAGCAGGGAAAACCTTAGGAGAGCTATCAATCTCTCCAAGGAAGTGCTAGTGAGTGGTCATCACAATCTGGGAGTTTACAAACATCTGAAGCGGCAGAAGCTAACACTTTTCCGTCCGCACTACAGTACACGTACTATAGCACGACGGCCACAAAAGTGGTTGCTGCTCTCTCTCCGGTTGGAATTGGATATTGTCATTTTAGGACGTCATTCCTCTTGGTCCTAGCTGCCGCAAGGTGCTTGCGGCTAGCCACTACGTCTCCGTTTCTTCTCCATGTCAAGCATGCATTAGGCTGCTGTCAACAACGTTTTATTGCAGCAGTTTTCGGCTTCAATAAAGACAGTGTGAGGGGTTGGTTCCTCCCTTGAATTTGGTCTAAAGGGGGCGTCCCTACCTTAACTTTGTTGTCCTAGAAGGTCAAGGGCAGAAGGAATTCAAGGAAGACGCAGTGGATCTTTGTATACCAAGTTGTCCCGGCGGACTACTATAGCACAGTACTGTAGCACTGCGGGTTTTGGTCTGGTTTCATCAATTCCAGTTCATTGTTGCTTCTAAAGTCAAGATAAAAGTCAAGATATTAATACTAGTGCACCCCTCCACGTGTAAGTGGTCTTAAAACGTGCAATTTTTCAGATTTTAATTCGGAATGATGTCAAAGGAGAAAGAAGTTACATATCAGGTGATACTGTCGGAAGAGGAGTACTCACAGTTGATGCGCATCCGAGCTTCACAACAGTCTACATCTTCAGTTACCTCTCTTATTCCCGGAGTTACTACTTCAACATGTACCTCTCAGGCTTCTAATGCAGCTATGTCCAAGTCTGATTGGGTTCTTGATTCAGGTGCAACTGATCACATCACGGGGGCATTAGAGATGTTCACCACCTATGCCCAAAAGCCTAATCTACCCGGTGTCACCCTTGCAGATGGCTTTGTTGCCTCCGTTAAGGGAACTGGGATGGTGTCACCAACTCCACAAATATCCCTTCCATCTACATTTTTCATTCCAAATTTTCCTTTCAATTTATTATCAATAAGTAAATTAACTCGTGCTCTTCAAGCATCTGTTACGTTCTTACCAGATACTTGTCTGATACAGGACTTGAAGACAGGGGACACTATTGGCGAAGGGTATGAATTGGCCGGTCTATATTACTTGCAAAGGTCGCCTATAGCATGTGTCACGACTTCTCCTTTGGTGGTACATAGTCGTCTTGGTCATGCATCTTTAGATAAGCTCAAAGTCTTGGTTCTAGGTCTGTCCAACCTGAAGAGTTTGTAGTGTGAGCCATGTCAGTTAGGGAAACATACAAGGTCCGTCTTTAGGTCCAAAGAGAGTCAAAGAACCAAGTCTACTTTTGAGTTAATTCATTCAGACATATGGGGACCAAGTCGTGTTATTTCCAAGCTCGGCTATAAGTATTTTGTTATCTTTGTTGATGACTACTCGCGTGCTACATGGATTTATTTGATGAAAGAGAGATCTGAACTCTTGTCTATATTCAAATCATTCTATGTGGAAGTGGAAACTCAATTTAAGAAGAAAGTGTGTACCCTTCGATCGGATAATGCTAGAGAATATTTCAGCCATGACTTCACTCATTTTACTACCACCAATGGCATCATCCACCAGTCATCTTGCCCACATACACCACAACAGAACGGAGTGGCTGAAAGAAAAATTCGCCATATTGTTGAGACCGCCCACACTCTTCTTCTTCACATGCATGTACCTAAGGAATTTTGGGGTGATGCTATTCTTACTGCTGCTTATCTCATTAATCACATGTCGTCATCTGTCCTCAAACATCGCATACCTGTTCAGATTCTTCATCCTATGAAGCCATTGTACCATGTTCCACCCAAGGTGTTTGGTTGTGTTTGTTTTGCCCATTGCCTTGGTCCTGGAGTGGACAAGTTGGGTCCCAAAGCCACCAAGTGTGTCTTCTTAGGTTACTCTAGGGTGCAAAAGGGGTATAAGTGTTTTAGTCCTACCTTACGTCGCTTCTTTGTGTCTGCTGATGTCACCTTCTTTGAAGACACACCCTTCTTTGGCGACAATGCATCAATGACACCAGTTGTTGTAGAGGAGGTCTTGCCTCTTCCTGTTGTTGTTCAGTCTGTTGTTCCTTCGTCTCATGCTAGTGGTTTTCCGCATGATGTTATTCCAACCAGTTCCACTAGGCCACCGATCACTCAGGTTTATACTCGCCGTACAACTGCAGGTGGACAACCCGATTCAGGTACCAATGCAGGAGTAGAGACACATGCCAGTTCATCTCCTTCTCCAGATGCTTCCTTGTCAGAAAGTCAGGTAGTTCCTTCTCCACCTCCACATCAAGATCTTCCTATTGCTTTAAGAAAAGGTGTTAGATCTTGCACTCTTAAAAATATTCAGCATTCCATTTCTAACTTTGTTTCATATAGCCATCTTTCACCTTCATATTATGCCTTTATCTCTTCTATATCCTCTGTCTCTATACCTTCGTCTGTTTCAGTTGCACTTGATCACCCAGGTTGGCGCCATGCTATGGATGAAGAGATGTCAGCTCTTCACCTTAACAAGACATGGTCTCTTGTTTCACGCCCACATGACAAGTCTGTTGTTGGATGCCGTTGGGTTTATACTGTCAAAGTGGGTGCAGATGGTTGTGTTGATCGACTCAAGGCACGTTTGGTTGCCAAAGGTTACACTCAAGTTTATGGCGAGGATTATTCAGAGACCTTCTCTCCTGTGGCAAAAATGGCATCTGTTCGCATTTTCTTGTCTCTAGCTGCTTCTCACTCTTGGCCTCGACACCAACTTGATATTAAAAATGCATTCTTGCATGACGATTTGGATGAGGAAATTTGTATGGAGCAACCGCCTGGATTTGTTGCTCAGGGGGAGTCAGATCTTGTATGTCGTATTCACAAGTCTCTCTATGGTCTGAAGCAGTCGCCTCGTGCTTGGTTTGGAAGATTCAGTAGTGCTCTTTTTGAGTTTGGACTCCATAGATGTACCACGGATCATTCCGTCTTTTACAAGAGACAGAGTTCTGGGAGCATTTTTCTGGTGGTATATGTTGATGATATTGTGATTACTGGGGATGACAAGCATGGCATTGCACAATTAAAACTCTTTCTGCAGGGTCAATTTCAGACAAAGGACTTGAGAAGTCTTAAATATTTCTTGGGGATTGAAGTTGCCAAGTCTAAGTTTGGAATTGCAATTTCACAGAGGAAGTATGTCTTAGATCTTCTCACTGAGACAGGGATGCTTGGGGCTAAACCTGCTGATACTCCAATGGATCCTAAAGTCAAATTATCCATAGAGCAAGGAGAGTTACTTGATGACCCTTGGAGGTTCAGGCGACTTGTTGGGAAGTTAATTTACTTGACTGTCACTCGACCCGACATTGCCTTTGCGACTAGTGTTGTTAGTCAGTTCATGGATAAGCCATGTACAGGTCATATGGAGGCTGTTATGCACATTTTGAGGTATCTCAAGAGGTCTCCTGGAAAGGGACTTCTTTATCAAAATCATGGACATCTGCAAGTGCAAGGTTTCTCAGATGCGAATTGGGCTGGATCTAGCATTGATAGAAGGTCTATTTCGGGTTATTGTGTGTTTGTGGGAGGAAATCTCGTGTCTTGGAAGAGCAAGAAGCAAACTGTAGTAGCAAGGTCCTCTACAGAATCTGAGTATAGAGCTATGGCCCTAGCAACATGTGAGTTGTTATGGATTCACCACTTGTTAGAGGAGCTTGGCTTTATGCAGGAAGTTCCCATGGACTTAAAATGTGACAATCAGGCTGCTGTCCACATTGCCCAAAATCCTGTCTTTCATGAGAGAACCAAACATATAGAAGTTGATTGTCATTTTCTGCGGGAAAAGATTCAACAAAAGTTGATTAAGTTGTCACCGGTCAGATCAGAAGACCAGTTAGCTGATTTATTTACAAAGTCCCTGAATGGTTGTCGAGTCCAATACTTATGTAACAAGTTGGGCACATATGATATATATGCTCCAACTTGAGGGGGAGTGTTGATATGTATATGTAGGGACCTACTTGTAAGTGTAAGAAAGGTCAGGGGGCTATGTGTAAAGTATGTAAAGCTTCTTGTTTATACAATACTAGCACCCCGACAGTAACGTTAAGTCGAGGGTTTTTTCCTCTGTTGTTTCTTCTTCTTCAGTAGGTATATTATATATATGTATACATATGTAAATCAAAAGGTTTACATCTACATACATACATATATATACTTGTCCTAAAATGTGGTAGTTTGTTATATACTAGTGAACGCACACGTGCACATGCACGTGACATAAAAATTTGTTGGAAATGTGCGGGAAGAGGACTCGTCCGTGAAAGGGTCCCTACGGTAAAAGATATTTGTGTTGGTTGTTTGAAAGGAGAGAATCAAGGAACCGTTTTCCTGGGAT
Organism: Alisma plantago-aquatica; assembly: GCA_963693085.1. Taxonomy (NCBI): domain Eukaryota; kingdom Viridiplantae; phylum Streptophyta; class Magnoliopsida; order Alismatales; family Alismataceae; genus Alisma; species Alisma plantago-aquatica. The sequence continues at coordinate 659,091,596 of OY856414.1, forward strand.
GGAGAGATAAATACAAAATTAAAGATAATAAAAGTTAATAGGAGAGTGTGAGAATAAATATTTGTAGGAGTAAAATTCCTTGAAAAAAAGGAGAGAAGAGAGTGAATCAAGGAGAGCGCAACATCAAACTCGCTCTTTTTATAGTAGTATAGATACATATATTAATATGTATATATGTAATTATACAACTATGTACAAAAGCATATAATGAAATGTATATCTGTAAGTAGTGAGATATTTAAAAAGATGAGTTTAGTTGACTGTATAATTTACCAAGTGGGGGCATATGTGGTACCGATTATGTGGCTATATGCGGTGATGAAGGGTGACCACAGACATAAGCAAGAGTATATGTGCATATTGGTATTTTTTATACTGTCAGGGGTAGACAATTTCAGTATCAGATTTGGTAGAAGAGCACATGGGTCTTACTTAAAGTGCTATGCCTGTGTATTCTTTGTTGGGTTCTTGCTCTTCTTGGCCTTTATCAACCTTTTCTCATATCATTCCTAACACTTTGGGAGGCACTTTTTGCGCATCACAACATTCTTGTCTCCACTTATGATATGATCCTTGAACATAATCATAGCCCCACCCTCCATCTTGTGTTTTACACTAGTAGAAAACAACCTATGAGATATATTGATGAATGTATTGTATTGATTCGATGATAGAAGAGGTACAACCCTGTCCTATATATAGGAGCAAGGGAGAAACCCTGAGACGTGTGTCTTAAGTAAGCTAAACGGGCCGAGACACTAAAGGCCCACTATAGAGTTCCCGACTGTAGCCATGTCGGTAATACCGACAATATCTCGGTAGTACCGAGATATACAGTCTTAACACTCCTCGAGCTGGAGCATGGGTGAAACACATGCACAAGCTTGGAGTTACTTGACTCAATAAAATGATAAAAGAAAGATAGAAATGATAAAAAATAAATGTCATTCCCCAGTCCCCGTACAAAATTGATACTCCCCCTTAAACAATACTCCCCCTAAATCATATGATGATGACACCTCTCTACATTGAAATTGTATTCTGCAGGCTGGAGATCCTCGAGCTTTGAATAAGGTCTTTTCGAGCGCATATGGAATGAAGAACATCTTAAATGGAACTTAAATACTGCATTAGTAATTCACCACTTTGAAACAGACGATCATCAGTACCACGACTACGCCATCTTCACTAGAATACATACTTAACGCGACACGAACGCGAATACACAATGTCGATGTAGCAGTAGCGGAATCTCCAAATTGTCTGGGAAGATGTGCATAACTTGGCACGAACACAAATAGACAATATGTTGGTGATACGTTGCAAGTACCATAACTCTGTCGCATGAACCTTGGGGGCTTGACAAGAAAGGAGATATCATCCATCAAGGAAAGTTCAAAGAAGATCAGCGGAAGGTGATGCTAATACAATAGATGCAACTCGAAGAAGACGTTATAAAAATAGCTCGGGAAGATAAAACTGGATGAATCAACCTTACAAATATAGAATTGGTAGGCTTGAAATTGTGCTGAGCTTCTGAGAGTTCTGAAGAAGCACCCATCCGTCTCTCAAGAATGCAAAACAAGAGTGATAATGCTTGTCTGAAAGTGGAGAACATGTGTGCTGAACAACGAAGCTCTCATGAAGATAGTAGCCTGGAATCATCTCTTCTTATACTCTCTCTCTCATACATGTATTTGCACACCAAATATGATGATAGTGAGTATATGGTGTGGAGGAAAGGATACATGAACCCCCCCGCACATAGAAATGGGACACACACATATGGGTGGGTGGGAAAAGAATTGGTAGAATTGAGAGGAATATGTGAAATCAAGATGCATATATGGAGAAGGGAAACCGATAATCGGAAAGAGACATGCTAAGTGGGTCAATGTAAGATCCGAGTAGGAAAATTAAATGGATCTAATCCCGACCCCAAAAAAATTTGATTAGGCTAAAATAAGGATCTGATTAATCCAAATATGTAGATCAGGATCCGATTATCATAAGTCTTGGAGGATGTCAGTAACTTGGGAGAAGATAGAACAATTGGCGGTAATGGAGCATCTCTCTATCCGTTATAGAAGTAGCAAGGTGGAAACAATAGGACAACAAGCAAAAATGTACAGAGATAATTGGTGGCGATGGCGAGATAAATAGAAGCTGGACAACAACGTGGAGCAGCGACCTAGGAGCCTGGATGATGGCGACAACGGATGAAGAGTGCGATCGTCGGCTGGGGATACAATTTCTGGAAAATGAGGCAGCAACTCTGCAGTAGACGGACACGGAAGATGGCGATGATTATGTCGCTCAATTGATGTAGCACTTGCCAACAATGAAGGAGATGATACCGGTCTCCTGCACGGCTCCGGAGATATTGCAAGACATGAGACTGCATGCAGAGTCAAGTGTGGAGCCTCTCCGTGTGAGGTGGCGAAGGCTGTTGTCACGGAACTGTTTGTTACCCTAAGTCCACACTCCTCATGGCTACAAATCCAAAGGCAAATGGACATGGGCATCCGTCCCTAGAATATAACACATAACATATGCATGAATAAAATCACAAACAAGAACAAGGTAAGCGATAACAAGATATTAAACATGGAGATAAGAGACATGTACCCATTTCTATATTCAAGTATACCCATTGGTGATTCATATTTCGGAGTGTCTTAAGTGTAGCAGGTCTTTATTTGGCAACTAAAAATTCAATAAACACAACATATTAATGGCAAGCATTAAGTACGCTATGAAAAGACATATAAACAATTTAAGAGTATAGTAAAAGTCGCTTGGCTATAAGCATCGTGATAAAGAAAGAAGAAGAAACAAGGTGAGGAACACTTAACGACTTTTCTTTATACAAAGCGTGTTTTAAGTGCATTTCCATTATACTTAGTCAAAGGAAGGGTCCACAAGGGTGCTCAACATTAGCCAACCCTTATATACGTGAGGGACCTCAAGACCTAAGTCAATGAGTTAGCCCAACCCTTTATTGACATGGTTCGCCTTATCTTGATATCTCAAGTAAGATGCCCAACCTTGTGTCCTTGCCCCAAAACTTCAAGAAGGTACACACGGTTTGTATAATGGACAAGTTCAATTATCTTCATTTTGCTTGAAATATGTCGAACTAACCTCGGACATAATTGAACTTGTCCATTATACAAACCTTGTGTGCTTGCCTGAAGTTTTGGGACAAGGACACAAGGTTGGGCGTCTTGAGATATCAGGATAAGGAGAACCATGTTGATAAAGGGTTAACTTATTGACTTAGGTCTTGAGGTCCCTCATGTATATAAGGGTTGACTAATGTTGAGCACCCTTACGGACCCTTCCTTCGGGAAGTTGGTCAATGACCATAAGAATGTTGTTAAGTATAATGGAAATGCACTTAAAGCACACTTTATATAAAGAAAACTCGTGAAGTGTTCCTCGCCTTGTTTCTTCTTCTTTCTTTATTATGATGTTTCTAGCCAAGCGACTTTTACTATACTCTTAAATTGTTTACATGCCTTTTCATAGCCTACTTAATGCTTTAGCATTAATATATTGTGTTTAACGAATTTTTAGTTGTCAAATGAAGACCCGCTACACTCAAGACTCTCAAATTTGAAATGAATCACCAGTGGGTATACTCGAATATAGAAATGACTACATGTCTCTTATCTCCATGTTTAATATCTTGTTAGCTCTTAACTTGTTCTTGTTTGTGGTTTTAGTTTTGCATATGTTATGTGTTCCATTCTAGGGAATGACGCCCAGGTCCACTTGCCTTTGGCTTTGTAGCCATTAGGAGTGTGGACTTAGGGTAACAAATTGTTCCGTGACATTCGGTACGAGTTTTTTGCCACCCCTTGATAGGTGTAAGTACTGTGAATTGGTGATGAGATGTGATACTAAGATGTAGCACTAGGATGGATTTGTACAACTCCATTCACCATATATATCCAACCTTTTTTGTTGAAGTTTTAATTTTTTTTTCAAGTCTGAACTTAGGAAAAAAAAACCAAAATGGCACACTTTGACAAAAAATATTTTGGGTATAGCACCCGTTTAAAAATAATTCCAAAGATAGCCCACTTTGGTCAGAAAACGCCACTTGAATTGACATATTCAAAACCCCCGATGTGAAAACACCATTTACTTTGGAGCTTTTAATAAAAAAATAAAAAAATAAAATAAAGAAAAGAGTGAAAACGCCAAATCAAGTGGCGCTTTCACCCCAACATTGGGGGTGAAAACGCCACTTGTTTTGGCGTTTTCACTCCTTTCTTTATTTTTTTTCTAGTTTGTTATTAAAAGCTCCAAAATGAGTGGCGTTTTCACCTCCTGCATCTATAAAATGCCAATTCAAGTGGCGTATTCTCATTAATGTGGGCTATTTTGGGAATTATCTTCGAAGGGGTGCTATACCCGGAATATTTTTTGTCCAAGTGTGCTATTTTGGTTTTTATCCCTGAACTTAACTTATAAAGTGTCTGAACAATAATTGGTGACAATGAAATTATTAATAACTCTATTAAGGCACTATGATGCATGCACACACATTTTTTTTAACTTGAGTTGTATTTGATTAATATGTACGTGATCATAAAATGATTAGGATTCCAATATAATCTTATATAAAAAATGTTAACCAAAGTCTAAGTACTGTATTATGAAAAAATTATTTGTTTATACTTTATACTGATTCACGATTTCATACGATTTTTCAACTAAGCCTAAATAAAATTACCAACTAGATCAAGTCTTAATAATTAATTTACTATTACAACTGTTAAAAAAATCAAACAATTATAGTTTTTAGTGGAGTATTTAGATCTAGTGATTATAAAACATGCATCCATGTGGTAGTTGTAGATCAAATTGATCAACAATCATATATCATTAATTGTGCAAATTTTGAGTATGAAGCTATTTGCCATTGAAATTTGTTTTCAGGGCAAAGTAGGATACTAGGATTTGAATAGGATGAGGCGGCGTTGAATTTGTGAGAAAATGGAAGAAAATACATGTACTTACCTCGGATTAGGCTGATTTGAGATAATTTGGCTGAAATTTAATTTTCAATAGCTTTTCCCCTCACAGAAAACCATGAGAAGCAACCGTAAATAGCAGATAGCAATATACTAGGCCAATACATGGCCCATAGCAATATACCACTGCTTAGGAGGTAAAATTGCACCAAAATCTAGTTTTAATTGTAAATCCGCTGGTACTTTGATATATGCAGCCCTACCAAGATCCACGCCCAAACCTAATATGCGCTGGTGTTACTGCTGTTCCCATCATATTTTTGCCAATTTTGACAAAATTTGCTCCTTTACAATGGCTATATGGACCAACAGTCGGCACATAGAAGTAACCACAATGGCTGTCAGCATTGCGCTCCTCTTCATCGACTACCACTCTCCTCTTCATCAACTACCACTCTCTTCCCTTTCCCTTTTTTGTGTCTCTGTCTTCCATTTGATGTTGTTGCCTCCAGTGGTGCCACAATGAAGGGGGATGTCTTGGGTATGTGGGAGGGTGGTGAGGAAGGAAATGGAAGGAGGGTTATGTGTAAAGAAGGGGAGAGGAATTACAACAACAATGGTGGTTTCTGGCGCTGATGGCTCCTGGCTCAACATCCCCAAGAGAGCTTGATTTGGCTTGACTAGTCATCTATAGCTATTTCAGTGTTTGTTTACTTCCAAGACTTCATCAATATTTTTAGGGATTCATTTGTAGGTTTTAAGTTTTTGTTGGTCGTGTCAGGTTTTATGTTTTTTTGAGTACATCAATATTTCTTTATGTATATTGTTATATGAACTGGGTTATTAGCTAGGCAGTTCTACATGATTGCCAAGGTTATTAGGGTTTGAATCAGTCTCTATATAGAAACCAGCCTTGCGGCCGGGCGGATTTCTCCCCCACAAAGGTAGACGAGCACCATTAAAAAGTGTTTTTGTTTTGGTAATTTGATGAAATAGTATCGCAAAGGGTGAAAATTTCATAATCTAACAGTAGATCAAGGATCATAGTAAGGTCTAGGTAAGGTTTAGGCACTTGGTTTGCATAAGGAACTTGATTTTATGAAATGCTTGAGCAAAATGGTTGTTTTAAGTATTATTGGAGTACCTGATTCACTATTTTTTATATGTAGTTTCTTTCCTGGCAACATATCGTCTACAATTCTACTTATTTGGTTGTTTGTTCTCATATTGCAAACAAAAAACTGAAAGGTTTGGCATGCATGTATGATAGGCATTCTACTTGAATAACCGTTTCTCCTTTTGATCATTAGCTTGAATTGGGAAGTGTGCTTAAACTAATCTTGATCAATTTTGTTTTTCCTTAAATAGTATATTGCTTGTTGCAAGCTGGATTTTTAAAAAAGAAACAAAGGTCCAGGCTTGTTACAGTGGGATTCTAGGTGTGGAACTCATGCATTGGGTAGATATTGGAATATGGATCTATTTTTTTTTGCAATGGCTTTGCTTCAATTTCTAGAAATTGTCATCTTTTACCTCACTTTCTATATAACGTGAAAGAGCTACATAAAACATGCACATTATATTAACGGTTAAATCCACACATACCGTATCTATATAATTGTGCTCGTTCGCAGACTTTATCAGAAAATGATTGGTTATGAATCAGGAAAAATATCCTTACTCAGTTGCTATAATGGTGTCAGGGACTTCTTTGTGATCGGCTTTCCTTAGCCTGCTAGATGAGATCAACTTCTTTTCAGCGGTGGCTTTGCTCTAGAGTGTGCCATTTAATGTGAGGAAGGAGATTTGAGAGATGTGTGGATGGCTCTGGTTTGGAAATTCAAGCTCCGACCTATATGTGACTAGAGAAACGGGAGGCAATGGGGGAGGCTTTCAGGAAAATGCCTTCTTTCATGTTTTTGGGAGGTGTTAGGATGAGAAGATGGAATTTAGGGTATATGATGCATAAGCTTCAAGCCTTCAAGAGGTATAAGACATAATCCTCAAAATTTAAAAATCAACGGGGTTGGAGATAAATTATATTGAAATTAAGGTGATGTTATGCATCTACTAGAAACTCAAACACTGAATACTCTATTTTTATATTTAAGTGTGGGAACATCAGTACACAACTTTGTATGTGTTTCTTAGAATTTGATATATAAAACAGGACAAAGATCCAGGAAATGTGAGCTACAGACAGTTGAAACCTTATCCTCATAATGGCGTTGCTCAAACCTCATGAGCCAGCACTAGACATAGGACATGCTCTACCTTTTCTTACATATTTCCACAGGCAACTAAGGTCAAAGTCTGATAATTAGCCGTTTATCTTGCTTTTATAATTTTTGGTTTAATTTGGCAAAAGAATGTGTTTCAAAACTGAAAGTAACCACCTATCCAGCAAAGTCCTTTTCTCTAGGTTAGAAAATGAACCATTTAGCGTTTAGAAGGCTTAAAAGGGATAATTATTGGTTCTTGGAGGCGTTTAATAGATAGTAGAGAATAGAAAGCTTTGACAATTAATATTATATCCTGCTATGTCTTGTATGTTATGAAGCACACAGTGGTTTGAAATTCATGTTTGCCATCATATGGTGTTATCTCAGTGGTGGGGTTTTGTTGAGTGGAAGCTCACAACCATAAGAAAACTGCACAACCCTTAACAATGTCGTCAACACTCCTGCTATTATGTTCTTAGGTACTACCTGTCAAATATCTTCATGTTGATTACTGAGATTATTCCTGTAAAGATGATAAATTTGAACCCAAGCATCTGCACCAGCCTTGGTTATGCTTACCTAGGTTTCCTCAAACTTGGTATGCATCTGACAATTAATATACAAACTTCTGGCATCGCTGACTCCACGAGCTTTAATTTTGTGTTTATACATAAAAAACAAGCCATTCTATACTCTCCCTCTTCTTTGTTCATCCAGGATATCTACAACCAGCAGCATTAGTGCACCAGCGTGTGTGTCCAACTAGGTGTCTTCCAAGTCATTGCTGTGATAGCAAAACATAAGGCCTAGTTTGGGTAAAGATTTTGAAAATCCTGGTAGTTGCCTGTATAATTATACAATTTTTGTTATTCGGTGGTGGAGCATCTGACGCAAGGCCTGTGAAGTGACTAGTTCTTCACAGGGGAAGGACACACACGATGAGTGATACGGGGAGCACAGATCGGCAATTATAAAGCCCGCCATTCTTGGCATCTTTCACGATTACCATGTTTTTGTTAAATTATAAGCGTAACAGTAAATAACAAATACAGAAGGGCAACCATTAAAGTAAATTCCCCACGTATATCGTGCATTAAATGCAGGCAGTTAGAATCACGGAGGCCAAACTAGGCCTAACTGTATCTCATAAGGGTAAATCTATCTAAATCAAGACCCTACTTTATTACATCAATAACTGCTTGCGGTTAGTATACCTTGCTTTTATCCCTTGCTTTTAACGTGTACGTATAGACAGTACTCCAGTTTTATATTGGAGGTTTTGAAACAAAGTAAAAAACAGCAGTGGCATATCGAATCTATTTGGAGGTCGAGTTCCCGCAAGTTTAAAAGGTCAAAAATGGACTACAGAAAGTGATTATAATTAATGAATTTTGTTAGCAAAAGAAGCATGATTTTTCTTCAGTAGAGAGCTAACGTAGTCATTTATAACATGAAGAGCACATCAAAATAGATTATATCTAATCTTGCGCACATTAAGCACTGTTATATTTGTAAATGCCATTTATTCTACTTGCTGAATATTGTTTCTTTATTCGTCTCAAATCAAACCTTATTTACCTTATTTGAGGGTCTATTTCCAATACCAGGTGATCCAGCTAAAGATGTGTTCAAGGATGCGCTTCAGGACCTCATGGTGATGTCTCAGCATATTAGGGGTACCTTTGATAAAGCAGTGACAGAGTTTAAAGTTAACCAACAACCTCTTGATAAATTGAAGATCGATGGTGGGAAAAGCTGAAGAATCTTGTTTCTAGCTTGCATTTCAGTTAAAATATGATGACCTTACTACTGTGCACTTATTGGTTGGGTTTCAAGTTTTGCACGTTGTAAAATGGTAGTTTTCTCTTCTTCTGGGGTTTTTAGTATGGCTATCACAGGCGTACTGTTTAGTGAAGTGTGTATGACACGAGCTCTGCTAAGATATAACTTTTTACATCTGGAAGTCGGTAGCAGCATGCAAAATGGGACTTGTAATGCGGTCAAGAGGAGGAAGTTAGTATACGAAGAGATTCTGCCTTTTCAATTAATCTAACGTGTTACGGATATATTTCTACGATTTCTATATAATATTAATTTTTAACCATTAATTTTCATCAAGAATGCACAACACTTCCACATTACCTTGTAAAGTGGTAATATTTGCAAAAGAGACTTTGCGGCGTCCACAAGCATATGAGGGTGTAGTTGGATGACAATGTGTGTTTGATGTACATTTTTGTGCTGTGAACTCACACAACTGCACCCTACTACACCCAACCAAACCAGCCCTAAACAGCATATAAGATGGAAATGGAGACGTACATGCTTATATCAATTCTTGTTGGCTGTAAGCATAACGGATTGTTCGTAGTATGCAAGTGTATACTTGTTTCGCTTTGTCATCATTTTTTGACAAACGAATAGCTCCATGATTGCTGTGATATCAATTTGATTGACAAACGAATAGCCCTTTAACGCTTGCACGTGGGAGAGGATTATATAGCAGATAAGTGTTTTGTTGGATCTCGACGCATGGATAAAGGCTAGATACGAAAATCGAAATTGTTAAGGTACAAGATAGGGTTCTCTGCCCTTGTCCTCATTTAGGAAGAATTTCTCTAGTGTAAAAAAAAAATGACCGGGGGGAGATTTGTTCCGCAGTGCAGGGTGGAAGTTCAGTAGCGCACATCATTCAACATGAAATATGCTCTGTTGGGCACTCCATGAAGCAGTGTAAGGAGTATGAAGTACTGATTCACACGATATTAGATACACTAGGATCCAAGATACATTAGGATCCACGCCCCCGTCTTGGGTATGCCACGAGCAGCAATCACGCATGATGCTTTCATTTTTCGCTTATTTTTGATGTTCTGTCTGATAGTACAAAAATAACAGTATTAGAAGATGAACAACCACTCGGGGTTATAGAAACTACCTCCCAACTATCCTCTCCTCTTTTATAAGGGGTCTTTTCCATTCTGGACTGTCGTCAAAGCGCAGATTGCCACTCCTCCCTGTCTGCCGCCATGAGCAACATCTCACCCAGCTCGTTCTTGGCTGAAGGTGTGCTCAACATACTGTCTTGCCATGACCGCCGTCACGTCCAAGTCACATCTACACCCAACCGTCCCCTTGTTCAAGTTGTCGAGCCTAGTTAGTTGAGTTTGAGCCGCCTCTGCCCCCAATGTTCTTGTATTCTTGCTGCCATCGCATCCTTGCTATGTCGTCGCTACACTCACGCCCAAGTCGTTGCGTCTGACCCACACCGCTATAGCACCCATGCCCACTCCGCTGTACCTGCACCAACATTGCTGCGACACCCACGCCTACGTCGTTGCAACACCAGTGTCCATACTGCCACCACACCCACATCATGTTTCCTATAACCCGATGTGGCAACCAGCCGCCGCACCGACAACGTCATTGTGCCCACGGGACCCTACTACAAGGAAGAAGAAGAGGAACATGGGGCCTAGTTGGTCGCTGAGGCATGTAATGTACATATAGTTCATATATTTTCTCACTGTGATGTATACAAATTAGTAATGTTTATAACAAAATTGTGGATGTGAGTTAGTATGAGCTATCAAATAATATTTTTCAAAATGTGATGTACTCTATTAGTTTATTTTAAGTCTGGTTGTTATATCTTTTAGTACCGTGTTGAAAGTATTTCAGTACAAGTATTGCAATTGGACGTGAAAATGTTTAAAAATATGATTGGACGTTGAAAAGAGAAATTGGAGAAAAATGAACACATTTTGAATTTAAAATTTGTTTCAAAAAATTAAATACAATTAGTTGGTTGGTGCTTGGTGGTGGTTGGTTGGACGACAATATCATTTTATTGCTAGTCAAACAAAGTTCTGACTGTATGCAGTTTATATCTAGTATATTTCTAAATGCAACATTGAATATATTCAAATACCAATTCTAGACTTAGCTGTGAAATGTATACAAATGTGTATGTGGTTGAATCAGAAATTATATCATGTCAAAAAATAGAGGGAGTTTGTAAAAAGATAATTTAAATATTCAAATGTATTATTTTTTTAATGTAAGACGAGTAATAAATGTAAACAGTTAGGATGTGGTTGCTTTATTGCAGCGGCTGTATGCATGCAAAGCGATGCATAATTCACTTGCAATTTTTTCGCTTAAAGAGTTGTTCTGCACAGTGTCAAAAGGTGTACATCTTGACTGCTTTGCATATTTTCCAATGTGGGAGTGTGGATGTTGATGGGAATAGTGTGCTACAAATAATTTTCCAAAGGAGTATAGAGGTGTCTTGAAATCCGGTGTTGAGGGGTTGTTTTCTCGGCGCGTGCTAAAAGTGATCGTGGCCATCAATGTGAAAATAGATCAGCGGAACAGTAGGACATTAGTTGTGACATGGGGCGTTTTGGCAGAGATCATCATAGACACGTCGACTGCCAAACCATCTTGACCTTTTCGAGTGGGAAACGACAAACATGATGAAATAACTGTCTAACATAGTGACGTTGAAAGCAAGAACTCTAGTACATCCGGCTGTAATATTTTGGATCATACTTTGGATATATGTACTTCATTATTAGTCAGGAGGTTTTATCCATTATGATTCCACCTGCATTTTGTATCAGCTAACCCTCTTGCTGTTTCTCTCAAACTGTATTTTTTTACATTGTTTTCATTGTCCGTTGGTTCTGCTACATCTTCTTTCCCTCCAAATACATTACAATCTCTCCCCCACGAAAAAACATGAATTAGGCTTTCAGTGGCACCGCTTATGCTACTTATGAATGGGTCGGTATATTCACAAAAATTGATCCCTCTATGCGGATTGAATTACAAAACAACATTCGGTCTTGGACTGGGTTGGACCATGTTTCAGATTTCCGCTGGATTAATGGGCTTTATCATCCCACTTAAACTTGATTTCCTCCAAACCCTTGCAGCAGAAGATCTGTGTTGAATGAAGCCTACATCTACGCGGCTAAAGAGGACATTATGAATTTATGATGCTCAGGTTTTGAGGTTCGGTCAGTGTCAGATGCAACGTCACTTAAGCTAAGCCTTAAAAGGTTTGGGATCTGCTATATGGACTCAAAATGAGATTCTGAATGGGACACGAAATTGTCTCTTTTTACACAAGTTTTTTTGTTATTCCTTGTTTAGTGTGGAAAGGACAAAATGTTCTCAATTTCGAGTCTCAAAACTGAGTCCACATCACATTTCCTAAAGGTTTTGCGTGTCATTTTTTTTACCGATCTTCTGCTGTCAAAAGTCATTTTGTGATCCTCACCGCAACGTCGTGTAAACTAAGCAATAAAGATTGCGTTGTCTTTTTTGTATCTGTTTTGTTGTTGGAGTTTGAAGACCAGTCTTACGTGAGGTATTACTGATTACCAACAGCACGCACAGCACATGGCCTCCGGTTATATTTCTGCTTAGTGGCATGTGGTAGTTAGCTAGACAAAGGGTGAAGGATGACGACAGGATCACAGGGTTTACCTGTGTGTCCATTCCCCTTGAATTTTTGCTTAAAGTTATGACCACGGCGCCCGGGGACGAATGAATTCAGTTTATCTGGTATGCCCCCGCAAAAAGAAAAAAAAACAATAGGACGGTTGTACTGGCATTGTATAGCAATAACTTTTACTTGATGTTCTTTCACCGGTAAGTATAAAAGGGACACCAAACAATGATTTTACAAACATCTAAATCTTCTGTTGCAACTTATTGTTGCATCTGTCGTTACATTTCATCCTTGTCTTACATTTACTTCAATAATCCACCCCTAAAATAATTAATTAGAGATTTGCATGGCAGCGATTTAAGCGTCTAAATCTGCTATTGCATCTGCTGTTATATTTCATCATTGTCTTACAAGGCCCCTCTCAGAGACAATACATGTCTTGTAGATCATGATAGAGAGCCAACAGTTACATTGTTGCTGGTACGATTGATAGTGTTAGGCCAACGACCCTTTATTTCCAGCCCACTCTGGACAGCCCATTAGGGTAACACATGGTTGTTGTGTGCGGGTTATTTATAACCCATGTCTTTGACAATTGAGAATAGCCGCAAGAGATATACAGCAGCCGCTGTTGAGAAGCAATAAGGCAGCCGCCACCACCGCTGTTCGTGAACGGCGGAAAGAAAAATAGAAGTAAAGGAAAGGAAAGAAGAAAGGAAGGAGGGCTTGGCCGCTCCGGTTCTCTTCTCCAGACAATACTAATGACTTCTCCACCGACACTATTTCTATCTATCTGGGTATTCTCCGTAAAGGAGTATTTTTTCAGAAGACCTTTTAGTGTGGTGACGTATTGAGTTGGTAAATCTGTATCTTCTCTCTTTGCTCTATATTCCTCAAGTTTTGGGTCTAAATTTGAGACGAATATTGTAATATGTTGATGAGTAGATTTCACCATCGGGCTTTGACCCCTTGGTTTTTCCCTCACACATTGTTGGAGTTTTCACGTAAATCTTGGTGTTCTTGTGCTTGCTTGTTTTCTATATTATTTTGCATGTCTAGTCCATACGTACATGTTATTCCATATCTTTTTGGCCTGCATCAACCCCTTCAAGTGGTGTTAGAGCAAGGGTTGGCTACGTGGACTAGATGGACGACACAAATAATATGGTGAAATTGACAACATCATATTGACCGACGTGTAAAATAAAGATGGAGGATTTGCTTTACTGCAATGATCTTTATGAACCGCTTCAGGGAGATGCGAGCAAGCCAGCTGACACGAAACAGGAAGACTGGACAAAGATGAATAGAAAATGCATGTGACTCATTCGACGCTGGTTTGACGAGTCTGTCTTCCACCACATCGCCAACGAGATCAGTGCCCACTCTTTGTGGAAAAAGCTCGAGTCGTTGTACGAGTGGAAGACTATATGGAACAAGACATTTCTGATTAAGATGCTCGTCAATCTAAAGTTCAAAGAAGACAACAATATATCAGTGCACCCGAATGATTTTAAGAGCATGATGAATCAGCTAGCCACGATGGGTTTGTCACTTGATGACGAGTTGCAAGTGCTTCTACTTCTTGGTTCTTTACCTGACAGCTGGGAGACCTTGGTGATTTCTGTTAGCAACTATACTCCAGACAAGAAGTTGACTTTAGATTTGGTGTCCAATACCTTGCTGAATGAAGAGACGAGACGACACAACTCAGTAGAGACGTCAATTTCACATGCTCTTGTTTCTGAGGACAGGGGGAGGAGTCAGAGTCGTGGCCAGGGTGGTGATAGAGGAAAGTCAAAGAATAGGTCAAAGTCAAAAAGTAAGATAGTTTGTCATTACTACAACAAGCCATGTTCTATATAGAAATTCTACAGGCAGCAAAAAAAGAAAATTAAAGAAGGAAAGCAGAAAGTGACAGTTAATGATAGCAACAGAGCTGCAGTCGTTACACATGCCGAACAAGTTCTCACATATAAAATTGCCATGAGACATTGTCTACATATCAGTGACAACAGCAAGTGGGTGTTGGACACCGGTGCTTCATACCACATTACTCCTGAAGTTGGGTTATACCATCTTACTGAAGAATGTTAGACATATTCTTGAAGTTGATTATAACATCATTTCCGACTATGGTATCGACATTCAGGGCTTTAAATATCATTTTTGTGACTTGAAAGCTTTTGTTACCAAAGGACAGTTGGTCTTAGCTAGAGGAAAAGTTTGCTGCACTTTATACATGATGAATATAAAGGTTTGCACTGACAGTGTCAATGTTGTGGACAACTCTAGTTCTCCAGATTTATGGCACAAGCGGCTTGGGAACATGAGTGAGGAAGGCTTACAAGTGCTTGCAAAGAAATATTTGATCCTCTATGGTAAGAATGTGATTCTTGACCCCTGTGAAAGTTGTTTTCTTGAGAAGTAAAAAAGGGTTCAGTTCAGTGCTCAGTGTGAGAAGAAGTCTAATGTGTTAGACATGATTTATTCTGATGTTTGTGGTCCTATGGAAGCCAACTCCTTGGGTGGAAGTAGATTCTTTGTAACTTTTATTGATGACACATCTTGAAAAGTGTGGGTCTACTATTCGCAGAGAAAATATCAGGTGTTTGATACCTTCAAGAAGTTCCATGCCATGGTTGAAAGGGAGACATGTAAAAAGCTTAAGTGTCTTCGTTCTGACAATGGAGGTGAGTATACTTCCAAGGAGTTCAGGTCTTACTGTGAAGGATCTGACATGTGACATGAGAAGATTGTTCCCGATACCCCACAACACAATGGTTTGGCTGGAAGAATGAATAGAACTATTATAGAGCGAGTCAGATGCATGATGAAGAATGTAAAGCTACCTAAGGAGTTCTGGGCAGAGGCTATAAATACTACTTGCTACTTGATTAACAGGTCACCATCGGTTTCTTTGGATTTTGACACTCCAGAGAGTGTGTGGATAGGAAAGCCAACTTCTTATTCTCACCTTAGAGTGTTTGGGTGCAAGGCATTTACACATGTTCCTAAGGAGCATAGGCAGAAGCTTGATGACAAATCTGTTCCTTATATTTTTGTTAGCTATGGTGATGAGCAGTTTGTCTACAAGCTTTGGGACCCAAAAAAGAAGAAGATAATCAGATCCAAAGATGTGATTTTCTTAGAGGACCAGATGTTTTCTGATACAGTGATGACAGAGCCTGAGCAAGTAAAAGATGATACCGCGATTGATGCGTCAGTTCCCTCTCCAGTCCAGCAGAATGTTGATGTAGACCATGTTGAGGATGATGAGATCCCACATGATGACGTGGCAGAGGATGATCCTAGTACATATAGCGTCCATGATGAGGAGGTTCTTGACCAGGGGAGCAACCTCAACTAGTAGATCCAACAGGTCCACCGCTGAGGAGGTCTACTAGAGAGAAAATGGCGTCTACTAAATATTCTGATTTAGAATGGTCACTGATCACAGAAGAGGGGGAGCCAGAAAGCTACGAGGAAGCAAAGTATCATCTAGAAAAAGATAAGTGGTTGCATGCAATGCAAGATGAGATGAACTCATTGAAGTAAAATGATACCTATGAGTAATGCAAACTTCCTCAAGGCAGAAAAGTTTTAAAGAACAAGTGGGTCTTCAAGCTAAAGAAATATGGGAGTGATAACACTGTGAGATACAAAGCTAGACTTATGGTGAAAGGCTTTGGGCAAGCATGGAATTGACTTTGATGAGATATTCTCTCCAGTGGTGAAGATGACTTCCATTCACATAGTTTTAGGCTTGGCAGCTAGTTTGGACCTTGATATTGAGCAACTTGATGTGAAAACAACCTTCCTCTATGGTGAGCTAGAGGAAGAGATTTATATGCAACAACCTAAAGGGTTTGCAATGAAAGGCAAAGAACACATGGTTTGCAAATTAAAGAAAAGTCTCTATGGGATGAAACAAGCACTAAGGCAGTGGTACAAAAAGTTTGATGCTTTCATGCTGAAACAAGGTTACCACAGGACAGAGGAAGATCACTGTGTTTATTTTAGGAGACTTCCAGGTGACCATTTTATTATTCTCTTACTTTATGTTGATGATATGTTGGTTGTTGGCAAGGATGCTCAGATGATTATCAAGCTGAAGAAGGAATTGTTTAAGTCTTTTGACATGAAAGACTTGAGACCAGCCAGACAGATTCTTGGCATGTACATCAGGTGTGATAGGAAAGTAAAGAAACTTTGGTTGTCACAGGAGAAATACGTTGAGTGTGTACTTGACATGTTCAACATGAAGGGGGTGAAGCCAGTTCAGACTCCCTTAGCCATGTTGGATCCTAGATGGGTGATTAGATGCTCTAGAGAGGGGGAAGGGTGAATAGAGATGAATGCACTTAAAAAAATTCATTAGACCTTCAAGATATATCATAAGATAAGGTTGCTAAATGGAAATTTTGTATGCAACTAAAACATACATAGAAAGGATGAGAGAGATTGAGCAAACACAAGTAGACATGCTTTTTAGAGTGGTTCCTCACTTCAAACTAGAAGTGAGTCAGTCCACTTACCTAGAGAGGTCAACCTATAGGATTTCCTAACCATTACATTCTTATATTCATTCATAAGACTTACAATACATGACCAAACAAAGGACTTACCTATCCAATACAAAGAGTCTTCAACCTTACCAAGGACTTACCCACTTTGCAAGAGTCTTCTGCCTTTTTCCAAGGACTTACCTACTCTTGCACAAGTCTTCAGCCTTCAAGAAATTATCCACTCTTTTTGGATCTTCCACCTTTGACTTCACATTCACTCGAAGAAGCTTCCACCAAGGAATTACCCACTTGAGCAAGGAGTCTTCTGCCTTCACCAAGGGCTTACCCATTCTTGCTCCAAGTCTTCAACCTTGATCTTCACCAAGGGTCACCTTCACTTGTTCTTGTTCACCTCTCTTAGCTAAGAGAGAGAACCTTCATCTTCATGATTCAAATGAGAGATGGGGAGGTGGTGGAAGTGAGAGACTCACAAGATATACATGTAGGACTAGCTCTCTTACAAATTTCCTACTCACTCTAATGGATGTAGCAAGTGATTAAGCTTAGAGAGAAAGAGAGGAGGCTGTAGGAAGCACTCAACTATAGAATAGGAACCTCACATAGAGTTTGCATTGAATGCTCAACCTTGGAATGAAGCCCAATGGCTCCTATTTATAGCTGGGGATGCCTCTTAGCCTTTGGGAACACTTAAGAATGAAAACTAGCCATTTTGTAGCTTACAACAGATATATTTTTACTTGTTGCAACTCCACAACGGCTAGAAGCACTTTTCTGCACTTTTCTGTACATTGCAATCAGTTGAGTTTCTATAAGGGTAACTCAACCGATAGAGTAAAAGACAAAGTCGATATTCAGACCATCGGTCGAGTTTGTCCTGGGGAAACTCGACCGACCAATGAAAATCGAATTGGTCAGTTACTCCATCGGTCGAGTTCTGTGTAGTGTAAACTCGTCCTATCAAAAGTCATTTTCAAGATCCAATCAGGATCGGTCGAGTTTGCGAGTCATAGAACTCGACCGATGAACAACCTGATGTGAATTTTGGAAAATGGCTTTTGAGTGCTTCAACATTCGATCTAAGTGCTCCTGGTTTTTGTAAGCTTAACTATAAGTCATACAATCATTACAAGTGATTTACAACATGATTCAAATAGATTTACATCATATTATAAAAACGTACACTTGTATTGACTTTGACTTGTCTTTTCTCCAATTTGATATGCGCAAGTTAGGACATTTGGAGTGTGTCTATACTTAATCTGAAATCACTCAAGTAGAGACATTAGACACCAATATGTGGAATGGTTAGTCATCATCAAAACACGGGTTTAGTCAATTTAGACGTGAGTCAACATTGACCTAATTGACCTTGAGTCAACAAGCCACTCACTTCAGACTGAGTAGAAAACAATCTCCTTCTAGTAAGCAGGAAAAATAAGAGATGGCTCACATACCTTACTCTTCTGTAGTAGGAAGTCTTATGTATACTATGGTGTGTAGTAGGTCTGATATTGCACATGTAGTTGATGTGACTAGTAGATTTTTATCTGACCCTGGTAAGGAGCATTGGAATGATGTTAAATAGATACTCAGATATTTGAGAGGTACTTCTAGTACTTGTTTATGCTTAGGAGGGGCACTACTAGTTCTTACAGGTTTCACAGATACAAATTTAGCAGGTGATCTTGATCACAAGAAGTCTACCTCAGGTTTTTTGTACACTTTTTGCAAGGGGAGCTATTAGTTGGCAGTCTAAATTACAAAAGTGTGTTTCTTTATCTACTACTGAGGCAAAATATATCACAGCTTGTGAAGCAGGGAAAGAAATTGTTTGGCTTAAACGTTTCTTACAAGCACTGATTTTGACACAAGATGAGTATGTTATTTAGTGTGACAGTCAGAGTATCATGGACTTGAGCAATAATTCTTCTTTTCACTCCAGGACAAAGCATATTGATATAAGATACCATTGGTTGCGTGAAGATGTCAGTGATGACCAGTTCAAACTGAAGAAAGTTCACATCAACGACAATCTTCCTGACATGTTGACAAAGATAGTTCCTAGAAAGACGCTTGATACTTGTAAGGAGCTCGCCAGATTGGACTCCATCTGAGGAGTAATGAGGACAGTCTCTCCTTTGGGCTGGAGGGGGAGATTGTTGGGCCAACATCCCTTTATTTTCAGCCCACTCCGGGCAGCCCATTAGGGCAAGGCACGACTACTGTGTGCGGGTTATTTATAACCCATGCCTTTAGCAATTGAGAGTCGCAAGAGATATACAACAGCCGCTGTTGAGAAGCAATAAGGCAGCCGCCGCTGCTGCTGTTCGTGAACGATGGAAAGAGAAATAGAAGTAAAGGAAGGGGAAGAAAAAAGGAAGGAGGGTTTGGCCGCTCCAGTTCTCTTCTCCGGGCAATACATCTGACTTCTTCACCGCACTATCTCTACATGTCCATGTATTCTCCGTAAAGGGATATTTTTTCCGGAAGGCCCTTTGGTGTGGTGACGAATCGAGTTGGTAAATCTGTATCTTCTCTCTTTGCTCTGTATTCCTCAAGTTTTAGATCTAAATTTGAGACGAACATTGTAATCTGTTGATTAGTAGATTTCTCCATCGGGCTTTGACCCCGTGATTTTACCTCATAAATTGTGGAGATTTTCCACGTAAATCTTAGTGTTCTTGTGCTTGTTTATTTTCTATATTATTTTACGTGCCTAGTCCATACGTATAAGTTATTCCACATTTTTTGGCCTGCATCAACCCCTTCTAGGAGAGTTCCAATTACGCGATGCAACAAATCATTAATATGTATATTTGTACTTTTCGCGTCACTATATAGGTTTTCTTAGTCCTATGAGCTATAAATGCCTAACTTTCACGTAGAAATTATACATATTCCGGTTTTTGTATTTCACGTGTTTTGCTTGGAAAAGAGGGTTAAATGGGTGGGTGGAACTGTTTTTTTTTGTCGTTTTGGGTATGAGAAGACTCACTTTTACCATATGGTGCAAAGAAAACCCAAATCCAATTCAACGGGGCGCGTGTAAACATACCTACGAGCTCATCTTGATGAACTATATTTGGTCACAATGTAGTCGTACTAAACAAATGAAAATATAATTCAAGATATTATTTGGAAATTCAAACTAACGTGAAACATAATAGAAGATAACACTGGATGGATACAAATTAATGTAGATTATACTCAAGGTAACACTTATATGGTCCATATAATGTTAAATAGCTAATGGATATTACGTGAAGCTTAACAAACTTATCATTTATCATGAAGACGCCAAATACAAATTAAGATGTTAATTAAAATAATTGCCATTATAATATGTTCTTGTGCATCTATATGAATCTAAAATAAAGAAATATTCAATTATGGCTGTTATTATCACAAATACACAACTATCATCAAGACAAATACACTTTAATAATGAATAAAAAACACTTCACCATGTGTTTCAACATCTCAAATATGGATTTTATACAAGCTTATAATCATGTAGTCAAATGATATTGGTAGTCAAACATTTTTTTATTATAAAGACACAATCTTGTAGCTATACAAATATACAAGCTCTTATTATTGTTCTCCTTCCTACTTCAATGGGTAAAAACTCATGCCCGCAAGTTAGTCCATGATACATGCCTAATGAATGGGTTAGATTGAGTTCCATCCATTTTGGGCACATAATTATATCCAAATCCAGATTAAATGGGTTGATCTATGGGTATTGATGAGTTCATGACCCAATTTGACAAATCTAGAGAAGCGATAAGCATTTCACTCTCCATAAGTTTATTAAAGATAGTAGATAAAATCCCAATTGGAGATACATTATGAATTTATATTTGAAGTATCAAGTAGGACAACTACAATGGAAGAACACTTAGATTGTGTTTCTAACATGACAAAAAAATAATAGGGGAAGGAGAGGAAAAAGAGAGAGAAACGTTACTAAAAAAAGTTGAATATAGTTGCATAGATTACAAATCTCTCCACCAAGTGAAGTCCATCAACACCCACGTATATTCATAACTCTACAATTCTATCAACCTTTCCATGACCCTTTGGAACACAATAAGAGATTGCATAATAATACAACCACCACGGAAGCTTTAAAATGCTCCACTGCAACTACCATGAATTAGGGCTTCATTGAATACTAGTCCAATTTACTCATATTTTAGAATCAAATTCCATGTTATAAGCATTATCTTATAAGTCTTAACTCTTAAAATAATTTTTGACTTGTAACCATATAAATCAAAAACATGTATGAACAAGGAAAATTTCATGATATCAATCCGGAAAAATAATGATATTATAGTTAATCTAGTTATAAAATATCATTTAAATTCCTTCATCTATCTCATATTTCCATCTATATCAGTATCATGAGGCTCCCTAATCAATGTTTCATTCATAAGTACATGTCCAAAATAGGCATTACTATATTGACTATTAAATAAATCCCATTCAATGCTTCTGTTTGTTATCATTGTCACACTTCATATTTCCTCATCATATAATGTCACTTCACATATGTATTAAGAATTCATGGCAATAAAGCATCATACAGAAAACTCCATATAACCATCGTATAAGTAGTTTATCATTTCCCTAAATTGGGTAGCAATGTTACACATTTCAATTCATTGGAGTTCACTACATATAAATAACTCCATATTTTGATCATCAGGGCAATACAAGAATGAAAATCATACTAATCATTTCATTACTTACTTATTGAGTGAGTCATACATAAGTCTCCAAGAGACCATCAATAAAACTATGCATGAATTGCATATTGTTTCTCTACAAGGAAACAATCTAACTACATTTATCATCCTCTTTCAATGTACGCCATGTTATATATAATCATCCACTTTCATTTGTCAAGTAATGATGATTTTTTTTTTCTTTGCCACTACAAGAATAATCCTACTAGGATTAAAACTAGGTTATGAAGTCAATTTGTTATATTTTTTTGGATAAGGTAAAATATTACTAGATCAACCAAAAAGGAGTATAGGAGTACAAACCACTTCGTATGCTATACAAGGTCACTTCAGACCCCACATCTGACTGACCTCAGGGTTAACCCTACTAAGGATCCCCAGGTTCGCTTTGCATAACCAAACCAAATTATTTACAAAACCATCAAAATATTGGACTCTGTCCCTTTCTCCTTTCCCATGTGTTCTTCCATTCCTCTCATCCTAAATGTGATAGATGGTGCCCGTCCAAATAAGACCAGCAAAACGCCTCATATGGATGTCTAACCTAGTTAGATACAAAATCCAGGTCATACAATCCTGTATGTTCGAAGGCGGGCTACCACCTCCTTTCAGCTTTAAGCCACATCTAGTCCATAGGTACTTGGTATAATCACTATGAGATTCATCTTCCAAACTACAAAAGGGGAAAAGTTTGGCATTAACATTGTACCATCTACTAACTCTATCCATTGTAGGTAGCCTACCCAGAATGGTTCTGTACGTGCAAAAGCTCCATTTTGGGCAGTGATTCTTGCTCCACAGAAGTTGATCCCAAGGGACTTGAGGTTGGTTCCGATTTATCCTCTAAGGGATACCATCCGCAACTAACCTCCACTCCCCATTCACCCTCATATAATCCTATTTATAGTAACTCCACGCCTCCACCATCCTCTGCCAAATTCTAGAGCAGGAACCAATTGTCGAGACAGTAGTATCTAATGAAGACCCATACCTCCCCTGCATCCAAGAGCTCCAAATCGAATCAGGCTTCATCAAGAAAGAATGAACCCTTCTTAGTGTAGCTTCAGTCTGAATATCACTGGTGTCCTTTAATCCCAGCCTGCCTCCAACATGAGGCTGCGCAACCTCCGCCTAAGCCACCGCATGATGGCCACCACCCCAAAGAAAACCAGCCATCAAAAACCTACATTTGTCAAGGATGAACTCAGGGAGCTTTGTTAACCTACACCAGAACCCCACCTTGCTCGTGAGGACAACTTTGACGAGGACCGCACGGCCCGCCAAAGACACCTTCAGGCCGCTCCAACTCTCCACCTTCATCCGAAGATCATCCAAGAAACCTTGGAAGTCCTTCCCACTTCCCACTCCCCCCAATATAGGTAGGCCCAAGTACTTCATAGGGAAACAACCCAGCTCCAGATGTATCGCCTCCTTAAGACTCCCTCTCCAGGAATCACAGGATTTGGAGAGGAACGCCTGTGACTTTATGTCACTAATGCGTAAGCTCATAAGGTCAGTGAAGCTTTGTAGAATGGAACTGACTCCCCTGAAGATTTTGGCATGTGCAACCACAAATAACATAAGGTCATCAGTGAAAATCATGTGGCTCAACACCTTAGTGCCCTGCACCTTGAAAGGTTTGATCAAGCCTTCTTCTTCTTCTTTTTGTGTAAGGTAAGTGAGATTCTCCATGACGATGGTGAAAAGAAAAGGCGATAATGCCCCCCCTGTCTCAGGCCATTTGAGGAAGTAAACAAGACTTTCAGGATACCATTAACCAGAATGAAGAATGACATGGTTTGAATGCATTGTTTAAGGAAGTCAATGAAGCGGCTTGAGAACCCCAACGCCTCCATGGATCTCCACAACCCCTCCCAAGACACATTATCATATGCTTTAGAGAGATCCATCTTTATACATGCCTGCTTGGATCTATTCTTCAACTTGAAGTCTCTCAAAAATTCAGTCTCTAAGAGGACATTGTCCGCAATAGACCGACCATTCACAAAAGCCCCCTGATTAGGTGAGATTATCATCGGTAGCACCCTTTTCAATCTGTAGGTGAGCAACTTGGAGATGATTTTATAAGTAACTGAACATCAAGCTATGGGTCGAAACTCACTCATCGCGGCAACCCCTTGTTTCTTTGGAATGAGCCTTATAAAAGTGTGATTCACTTGTCTCACCATCCACCCTCCTACAAGGAACCATCTCACTGCCTTGTAAATGTCTATGCCGACAATTTGCCAACAACTCTGAAAGAATTTAACAGTAAAGCTGTATGGTCCCGGGCTTTTAGAGGCTCCAATGGAAAAACCCACCTCCTTAATCTCCTCATCAGACGCCAGCTTTAGCAGCTCATAATTCATCTCCCCATTCACCCTCCTATCAAGATTAGACCCACTAATAGTAGGATTATCCTCAACCCCACAACCATCTCCTCCACTTTCTTTTCCTCATCCACAAGCTCACCCTTCTCATTGATCAAGTTATGAATATGGTCACACATATTGTTCCATTTCACCGCGGCATGGTATACTTTAAATTGCAATCTCCATCCTTCAACCATTTAAGCCTACTTCTCTGCCATCCCGAGATCTCATGAGCCTTCTCAAGTTGGACTAACCTTCTACTCGCATTCTCCTCCTCCTCCATACACTGTTGGTTCATAGGATTATATCTCAGACTAGTAGCTTTTTTTTTATCAAACTCCTCTCTGGCTATCTTAATAAGATTAGGAAGATCCACCAAATTTTTAGACCAGGCTTTAAGATCAACTTTGACCCTTTTGAGTTTCTTAGTCACCACAAATAGAGGATTTCCATCCACCCTTCCCTCCCAAGCCTGCTTGATGATTCCCTCAAAGGAAGGCCAGGATAACCAATGATTAAGAAACCTAAACAACCGATTAGGTTGAATATGTGTCTATAGTTGAATTTCCATCCATGAGTGGTCACTGTTTGGATGACCACCCAGCTTGAGCGCTGCCTTAGAGAAAATCTCAAGCCACTTTTCATTCACCAATCCACGATCCAGGTTGCTGGAAATCCTTTTCAAGAGAACTCTTTTATTGTGCCAAGTAATCAAACCGCCTTTCATGTTAGGTTCAAATAACCCCACATCATCCACAACCTCATTGAACCTCCTAAAAATGGACTCTGGGATAGGCAAGCCACCCCACTTCTCTCTAGCCTTCCTCACCTGATTAAAGTCCCCAACCACTAATTGAGGTAGGTCCTGCTGCATAGATTCAATCAGGGTGTTCCAAAGCCTCCTCCTATCCATCTCCACATAAGAGCCGTAGACTGCAGACAAGACACAATGAAATCCACCAGTGTTAATGCAGCTCGTAGTAATCAATTGATCACTTTCAAATATCATCTATGCATCCCACACAACTGGATTCCAACCCACTGCAATCCTACCACCTTCAATGCTACTTAAATTCGAGCAGCACTGCCAACCAACTGGGAATAGACCATAAACACAGTCAACCACCTCACGTTGAATCCTTGTTTTGAAACACACCACCATCGATGCCTTGCTATCCTGAATGATGCGCCTGAGGGTGGCTTGCTTCCCAGACCGAGAAGCCCCCCTCACATTCCAGACTAGTATGGTCATCGGGACTCCCTTTCAACTCCCCCTTTTACAGGGAAGTATCCACGACCTCTCGCTCTTCCTCTACCTCTACCACTACCTCACCCTCCACCTTCAGGCACCCTACTACTCCTCTTGTTGATTCTACTGGAACTCCTCACCACCACTTCCTCCAACTCCTGGTCTTTAAGAACCTAGAAGGGATTTCCAGAGTCCCCAAGGAACTCTCCCTCCTCTAGCGCTCCAGCTACCAAGGTTTCATCCACCCTCGCAGTCCCCTCGCCCTCATCCGGGCTGACGACAGCCACATGCACTTCACCAACAACCCCACCAGCCTCCATCACCTGGTTTCCTCTGGGATAGCCGCTTCTGCCACCTCCTCCACACAAGCCTGTACCAAACTGTTCAACTCGTATGATGTTCCTATGACAATAGAGAATGAGAGTTTCAGGGCTGATCTCGTAGTTCTTGAGATGACTGACTTTGACTTAATCCTGGGTATGGATTGGTTAGATCATAATGATGCTTGTGTTAAATGCAAAGAGAAGAAGGTTCTTATAGGGCCTATTTCAAAGCCTAGAATAATCATTAGATGTGAGACAAAAAGACCGTCGTCAAGTGATTTCAGCTTTAAAGGCTCACAAAATGTAGATTAATGGTTGTAAGGCTTTTCTGGCTAGTGTAGTGAAGACTGACTCTCCTGTTGCTAAGCTTGAGGAGTTGGATATAGTGAAGGATTTTGCTGATGTTTTCTTGAAGATCTCCATGGTTTGCCTCCACTTAGAGAAGTTGATTTCTCTATTGATATCTTGCTTGGGACTGCTCCTATATACAACCCACCTTTATGGATGGCCCCTGCTAAATTGCTAGAGCTAAAGCAAAAATTGCAAGAACTTATGGATAATGGTTTTATCCGACCCAGTGTGTCCCCTTGGGGAGATCCTATACTCTTTGTGAAGAATAAGGACAGACCTTTACGACTCTGTGTTGATTGTAGGTTGTTGAATCAAGTCACGGTGAAAAATAAATATCCTCTTCCTCGTATTGATGATTTGTTTGACTAACTACTATATGCTTCTATTTTCTCAAAGATTGACTTGAGGTCAGGATATCATCAACTCAGTATCTCTGAACAAGACATTCCTAAGACTGCTTTCCGAACAATATATGGGCACTATGAATATTGTGTTATGCCTTTTGGGTTAACCAATGCCCCTGATGCATTCATGGATCTGATGAATCGAGTGTTTCGGCCTCACCTTGATCAATTTGTGATTGTCTTTGTAGATGACATTCTAGTTTTCCCTTCGAACAAAGAGCAACACAGAGAACACTTACGGACGATGCTTCAAATTTTGAGAGACAACAAGCTTTATGCAAAATTCTCTAAATGTGATTTCTGGCTAGACAAAGTTATGTTCTTAGGACATGTTATTTCTAAAGAGGGTATATCTGTTGATCCTGCCCTAGTTAAATCTTTGATGGACTGGGACATGCCCAAGACAATGACAGAGATCAAGAGTTTTTTGGGAATGGATGGTTACTATAGGAGGTTTATTGAGAACTTCTCCTGTATAGCTTTTCCACTGACGAATCTGACAAAGAAGGGTGTTAAGTTCCTCTGGACACAAAAGTGTGAAGATAGTTTTCTGGAGTTAAAGAAGAGACTAACTACATTGCCAATGCTTACCCTTCCCAATGGCAGCGGTGGTTTTAAAATTTATATTGATGCCTTTGGTACTGGTTTGGGTTGTGTTTTGATGCAGCATGGTAAGGTGGTAGCTTATGCCTCTCGACAACTGAAAATCGTGAGAAGAATTACCCCACACATGACTTAGAGTTGGCTGCTGTGGTACATGCTCGTAAGATATGGCGTCATTATCTTTATGGGGAGCAATTTTAAGTATTTGTTTATCACAAAAGCTTGAAATATATCTTTTCTCATAAGGAATATGAGACAACGTCGTTGGTTGGAATTCCTAAGAGATTATGATTTCTCAATTAATTACCATCCAGGAAAAGCCAACATTGTGGCAGGTGCTCTTAGCAGGAAACTCACTGGTACAATGGCTAATCTGATGATCTAGGAATGGAAGCTACGAGAAGATGTTACTCAGTCACGACCATCTATCAAAGGTCCAAAGAAGATAGCTATGACGTGTTTGATAGCACAATTTGACCTAATAAAGAGGATTATGGAGTTCCAAGTTGAATACGCTCAAAGAGAGAAAATGATGAAGGCAGTTGAGGACGAAGGATCTCATTTTTCTATAGAAGCAGATGGGAGTATAAGATTTATGGCACGTCTTTGGGTGCCTAACACTTCAAACATGAGAGAGGAAGTAATGAAGAATTCTCACATGACAAGATTCTCTATCCATCCAGGAAGAAAAAAGATGTTCAAAGACCTAAAGCAAAGTTTTTGGTGGCCATGAATGAAAAGGGACATAGTTGATTTTGTCGTCAGATGTCTGGTTTGCCAACAGGTGAAGATTGAACATCAAAGACCTGTCGAATTACTACAATCTTTGGAGATACCTGAATGGAAATGGGACTTTATAGTGACAGATTTTGTGGTTGGGTTGCCTAAAACAAAGAAGTAAAATGATTGTATATGGATTCTTGTGGACAAATTGACAAAGACTGCACAATTTCTTGCCATGAAAGTGGGTCAATCTATTAATAGTCTAGCCAATATGTACATTGATGAAATCTTGAGGCTTCACGGTGTCCAAAAATCTATTGTTTCTGATATAGATCCACGTTTTACCTCCTACTTTTGGGAAAGCTTGCAAAAATCTTTGGGAACAAAACTGAAATTCAGCACAGCCTTTCATCCACAAACTGATGGGCAATCTGAAAGGACGATACAAACTTTAGAGGATATGTTGAGAGCTTGTGTTCTATCATGGAAGGGCGTCTGGGATGAACATTTACCTCTGGTGGAGTTTTCTTATAATAATAGCTATCACGCAAGCATTGGCATGTCACCGTATGAAGCTCTATATGGGCGTATTGTAGATCACTAGTGTGTTGGAGTGATGTGGTAGAAAGAAAGTTGATAGGACCTATCATTATTCAAGAATGTGTTGATAAGGTTGATTTGATTAGAGAAATGTTGAAGACATCCCAGTAGACAGAAGAGTTATGCTGACAAAAGAAGAAGGGAGTTGATCTTTTAAGTTGGGGACCACGTTTTTCTGAAGACGTCTCCAACTAAGGGAGTATTGCATTCTGGTAAGAAAGGAAAGCTTAGTCCAAGGTATATTGGAACTTTTGAGATCTTGGAGCGATATGGAGACTCTGCTTACAAGCTTGCCTTGCCACCAACTTACTCGAATATCCATGATGTTTCATGTTTCAATGTTAAGGAAGTATATTCATGACCTATCCCATGTTATTAGCATTGATGTACCAGAAGTCCTCCATGACATGACTTATGAAGAAAGACCAATGCGTATAGTGGATCAGTGAGCTCACTAAATGAAAAGACGTATTGTTCCTATGGTGAAAGTGGGATGGAAACATCATAGTGATGAAGAGGATACATGGGAGCTCAAGTTAGATATGAGGGACAAGTACCCTCACCTTTTTGGTAAGTCTTTTAGTTTTGTGTTTTATTTTCAAGGATGAAAATTTTCTTTTTTTTTTTGGTGGGGGAGGATGTAATCCCCACTGAGTCAGGAATCCGGGTGGGTTTGGGAATCCAAATCAGACACTGACTCTAATCACCTGATCTTCTATTCGCTAAATGAAAAGCCTGTCTTTTTCCCTATAAATATCCAGTTGGAATTGAAAGCAGTAATCGGGGGCTAGAGACGGCGCAAGCTTTGGGAAGGCACAAGAAACGAAGCACAACAGGCTGACGATCCTAGGCTTCAAGCTTCCATAGATCTCTTTACCTTCTCGGTTAGGCACATCCTTTCAAGGTATGCAGTCGGATCCATGGACAAGGCTTTTGATTTGACTGTACCCCATGAACCAATTTATTGTGTCCTACTATTTATGTTTCCATAGTAGAACCTATTGATTATATAATTGTGTTAATGTTTGTGTAATCTGTTATACATTCATGGTTCAATATAATCTAAGAACAAAGAAAGATCCTTTTTGTTAAAGTCTCACCTTTGTTTAATGGACATGATCGGATGAAACCTGTCTTATAAACTATTTGTTTTAAGATAGTTGTTGCCGGAATACATGGATCCTATGTGAGGCTTAATATATAGAACAATCTTCATGATGTCACTGTCTATATACATGTATAAATTTTATCAAATTACGACTCTGTTACTGTGTTCTAAATCATGATATATGGTGGATAAAAATGTTGATTTTGTTAATCTCATTCACAAATATGTACTACCTTTTATATACCAACTGCCTTATCCAAATCATAATGAATCTAGGTTGAAAATGAGCATACATAGATCTAACTCCTATCTAAAAATGGAAAAATAAATATTGTATTAAAGGTGAGGCATCTCTTAAACTATGTTGCTCTGTTGTGAGAAAATACGGGATAACAAATAAGATGGAAACTAAAATAGACTGTGCTTGTACTGCATGATCATATGAATGATTATGACCACACTGTATAATGCTTTTAGGACCTTGTCTTATGATCAATTGTTGACGTTCATCCCATGATACCAATATGCCACTTTGTGGTAACTGTGCCCAACCTTGGGTAATGAAATTTAGGAGCTTTGCCCGCCTCAGGTTGACTGAAATATCTAGGTGACAAAATCCATTGGTTGACTGATTACTGACTGACTGCACCCTCGTGGTGTGATTGACTGACTGCACCCTCGTGGTGTGACTATTTACTCATTGTACCCTCGTGGCATGGCTACAACCTTTGGTTACTTTGTCACTCAAGATTTATTGAATGCATCTTGATGCATATTTTGCGTGACTGTTAAAAAATAATGAAATTGATTATCATGCCGACGATGTTAGCTATTGCTTATACTACATGAATTTACTGGTTAGACTATCTCTTTACGTATCTTTCACTTTTGTGGTTGCATACATGACTGAGAACGTTTCCCCTGAATCTAGATCCTACGGTTACCTAGTTGATATTGGTTGATGGCCGGCGTGATGATCCTTCTGGCACAGATTATGAACACTTGAAACCGGCTCATGGATTTTATTTTGATACGATATTTTGTTCTTTCTTTTAGATTTAGAATATATGTCATTTTGTTTCTGTTAAAAGAACAATGCATGGTCTATGTTTTTATTTCTTATGAAACCTTGTTAATTTGGTGAATTTTACTTACCGGTAAAGATATTCTCTTTATGACGGATTCTCATACTGAGGGAGTGTTTTCGCCCTAATTAGACTGATTTTCTTATACTTCCGCATGTGTTTTTCAATTGTACTTTTGGGGCGTTACACAATCACTCACCGAGTTATGCTCCCCACCCTCCACCTCTATACAATCCTCTTTTCATCTGATGCCAGACTTAGGGCTATTGGTGTTGGCTGTTAAATCAAATAATTGGCAGTCAAATTATACTTCTGTAAGTAGGGGAAGGGATGCACAGTGTCCCTGTTTCCGGTCACACCCTGGCTCAGAGGAACGCAGCTAAGGGTCTGACTGGTTTGGTGTAAAATGTCCTGAAAATACTGGAAGTCAAGTTCCCTTTATAATTTTACTTGGTTCGGTGTAAGTCCCAAAATTGAGTTTCCTAGTTTTCACTGGACTTCCAACAATATATATAGGTTGAAGTTCTGGACTTCCGAAAGAAATCCGTCTAAAAACGAGTTACGTTGCGGTTTCATCTTGCCCTCTTCGCGTGACCTGAGAAGACCAAACGCCACGACATCGTCTCCGGCCTGTTCATCTTGCCCTCTTCGCGCGACCTGAGAAGACCAAACGCCACAACATCGTCTCCGTCCTTATGCGTGACCACGATTTCTCATCGGCCTGATGTTGAACGGGACCTATTCCCATGCAAACAAGAGCGAGCACATTAGCCCTTTATTTGATTCCCAAAACCTGCGCCGACGGCCTGCCATCTATTTTTCTATTCATGTTTTGAGGAGCTCCAAAGATTAGACGACGATGTCTTTTGCTATTGTGTTTTTCAGACTTGTCGGAGGATTAGATATGAACGGAGACCTAGAACTGAACGGCCTACTAGTGTTTAAATGGACATTGACGGAGGTTTAGAACTATGGAGACCTGCTTCAGATATTAAATGGCGATTGATAGGAGAATCATGTTTCCAGATTATCATCTATCAAACCAATCACCTATAATTCATTTTCCTGAAACTCAATTTCAGTTGTAGAAAAATGAGTTCCAAGAAAATGTTACTTACTCTAAACCAGTCAGACCCTAAGGCCAAACGCCCAAAGAATTGTATGCTAATATTGGCAGGGCGGTGCCCCGCCTAACGACGTCTGCTATCCTTGGCTCGTGCGGGATTGGCTGCTGTTGCTGCGACGTAGATGTATCTAAACCGTCTTCTGTCGTGTCCAACCCATTGGCGGAGCTACGTAAAGACCAGGTGAGGCCGGTGCCTCACCCACCTTTTGAGATAGAATAAAAATTGGCTAATTGGAAGTGAGATAGAATCAAATTGACTAATTGGAAGGAAGTTTTAATGCATGGTGCTCATTTGCCAAGCATTTATACTGCAGAAACGTCACCAGACTGTTTCTTATTTAACCTACCATTCGAACTTGTAAACAGGTGTTGAATGTCGATGTCATATGCGTAATGCGTTCGTTCAAAACTTGGATTTGACTCAATGGGGAGGATGATGAGTGACATTGATGTGAAGGAATTAATAAATACGTATTCTAAAAGGTAGACAGAGACGAATTAATAAGTGATTCGTAAAATCTATTTGAATTAAATTTAAAAAAAAAATTAGTCATACACTCGAGTCAGTCCTCTTCGAGCCAAAACGGAATCACTCCCAACATTTGACAATTAATCGTCGAGGATAATGGCCACTTAACTAGCTCTAAACATGTAGTGATTTCTATGCGTAGTTGTAAGACTTCGGAATTAAGAATCAAAGTGCCAAATCCACCACTTAACTAGCTCTAAACATGTAGTGATTGCTATACGTAGCTGTAAGACTTTTGCATTAAGAACCAAGGTACCATATCCACCTATCCTTCCGCAAGAACATCCATATAAAATAATGTCAACTTGATATCTATATTTCATTGAAATCTTTTTAAGCTTTGTGCTTTGATTTTCATCGACAGTAGGGCCTCTTGACAATAAGGATTGAACTCTACTTAATTGGCCTCTAAAGGCAAAGTCATGTTTCCCCCTTCATAGACATTGACGCACTAAAAAAGAATGCATTTGGCATGTCAGGCTTCTGGTGATAATTACTCCTATCAAACCATTTGCTATATGTGTGCCTCACCCACTTTAAGATCCTGGCTCCGCGAGTCCAACCTGTGTCCTTCTGCATCATCAGACGCTGGCCACTGACGTATATAATTGAAGAACAGTTAAATAAAAATGTAAATCACTCTATTAACTTTTTTATTTTCATAAAAAAAAATTTAATCAAATAATTCATACAAATATAATTATGAAAAAATAGAAGATAGATGGGGAACAAGTTCCACTGCCAATTCTTTTTGGATATCAAAATCAGTCCTGTGAAATCCTACATCCATAGACTTAGGAGTCATAACATTATTACGCATAAAGCTTGCCTTTTACTGTGCTTTTGTTCAGTGTTGCGTAATTGAGGAACAAAATCTACCTTCTTGACAAGAAGTGTCCAAGACTAAAGAAGCATTTATGCTACGACGTATATATTCTTTGCTAGTGATGGATCATGACTTGCTTCTTTATCTCTCTACCTTGCAAAAATGAGTCTGAATGTACGGTGGGTATGCAATTACCTTGAAATGTATCCTCTAGAGGTATTATGTAGCTTTGCAAGAAGATGGGTAGGAGCTTCTTCGGCTTCTTTAGGACAACTACAAACTTTGCAAGAATGAGTATGAAATAATTGGGAATACCGTAAGGCCCAACAAATGAAAGTTACTCTATGAATATGTAGTGTATCAACCAAGCCTTCCGCATTCCCATAAAAAACATACAAGTAGCATCCATATCTAAAGTTGGAACCATGTGTATAATAAAATTCACTAAACACTTATGAAGGAAAAAATAGATGTTTCACGTTCTAATAAAACTGCAATTCTAAAATATCATGTAAAATATTATTTAATATTGGCATACTCCCCATGATATACAATATATTATAACAAATATATACATTCCCTATGACAATTAAGACAAGCTAGTTGGTAGTCTCAATCTTAGCATTAATTGGATGTGTACCTAGGAAGCGCAAACACTTCCCGAGAGCTGTCGTGGCTCCAGCACGTGTTGGACACGGACACGCCATGGACACGCGGTAGACACGGCAGCGGCGTGTTCATTTTTCTTAATAAAAAAATTAGAGGTGGACTCGGCCCGGACACACATTGGACAACGGCCGACTGACTATAAGTTAACAAAACAAAAAAACAAAAACCCTCCCAATCTAATTCTTGGCTCCCGACCCGTTTCCCTCCCAACGCTTTTCATTTCCCCGCTCACGACTCCTCCAGCCCTGGCCTTCTCTTGTACTCTCTCCCCAAGCAGCAAGAGCTGCCATCGCCTCTGTGAAGAGCAGCCGTTGCGGTTGGAGCCGTCGTAGCCCGACGCGAAGCCGCCGTCGCCCTACGTGGGGCCGCCGCGCCAGCAGCAACATTGCAAGCAGCAGCAGCAGCGAGAGGATCTAGGAACTTCAGCAGCCGCCGCCGCGTGAGGTTGAAGCAGCACCACCGCCTCCGCATGAGCTTGGAACAGCAGCAGCCAGCCGCCGTCAGTGCTTGGAGCAGAAGCCGCCGCAGGTACTCCTTCCATCCTCTTCCTCCGCTTCCTTCCCGCTTTCTCTTCTCCCCTTTATCTCCTTTCACACCTTCTTCCTCCTCTAGTCCTTGTTTTCTTCTTCCTCCCTCCTTTTATATCTTCACTTTGCTGCTCCACGAAAGTCCAATCTCCCTGCACATTTTCTCCCCCTTCATTTTTGCTTCATCCCCTTCCATTTGTCTTCCTCAATTACCTATTTCCAGTCCAATTTCTCCTCCATTTCCCCTTCCTCCTTCCGTTTACAGTCATACAGTACCCCACATTTTCCCTTTCCACTTCCCATTTCATCTTCTCCCTTTCTACTTCCCGTTCCATCTTCTCGCTTTCCCCTTCATTTCATTTTTTCTCTGTCCATTTTCCTTTCCTGTCGCTCCCCTTCTTCTTCTTGATTTCTATTTTTCCTGTTCGATTTATCCTCCTCCCTTCCCTCCCTCATTCTCCCCCCTTCACGATTTTACATGCCATGTTACAATATTTTCCTGCCCTATTCCTCCTCTCTTAATTTCATAAAACAACTACACGCACACCCCATCCAATCATCCTCCTCCATGCCTAATCTTCTTAGTTTTTTACTGTCATCCTCCAGTTAATTAGAATGTTATAAATTAGTTGCAACTTGAACTTGAATGCTTAGAATTTACTGTGATCCTCTTTTGTCAATTAGATTTGTGGTGTTACCTCTTGTTATTTTTAATTAGAAGCATATAATTTAGAATTTAGCTGAAATTCATATATGATCATTATCATGTATACATTATTATGGAGTTTCATTTATCTGAATTGTCTCTATCTGTTTCCTGATCATGTTTATGCATAGATTGCCATTACATGAATGTTGAATCTGTATACAATTATATATTATAGACACATATTTTAATGAAGATTATATATACATATATATATGTATATATGTATATATATATACATATGAAAATCGACGTGTCCGTGTCTTATTTTTTTGAAAATTTCTGTTGACCGTGTTCGTGCTTCCTAGATGTGTACTAATTATGTATTATAAAGAAAGGGCATATATCACCTAAATCATGTAATCCCTCTAATTTTTGAATTTTCTTTCATATTTTTATATGCCTTCTACAATTTATAATGGCTTCACAAGCTTTCATGCCTTTTTGAGAAATAGTAATCATTTTTTTTAAATGGAGGTCAAATTGGGAAAAGATTTAGGTAATACGTTTTATGAATTGCCAAAGGATCCATGATTTTAAAGGGAGGGCATACGGTGACTTAAATAGGATACGTAGTCCTTGATTGGATTGTACTTGGTCTAATTTTGATCAAATGAGGTGCGACTAGATTTCCTACACCCCTTCATGCAAAAAATAACCAAACCAGAACAAGTTGAGGTTAAAAGATGAGCGAGGAGCTTAGGTACCATTGTTAACAAAATTAGATTTTTTTTGTAACCATCCAAGCTAGCAAATCGAAAGGAAAACACACACGTGATGCAACACGTATTCTTTTTTTTTAGGGTCATAGAAGACTTGTTTAATCGCGTTTATTACGTTTATTGAGCATTTATTTGCTTTTTATACACAACTCGAGTCTCTAACCCGTTTGATAAGTTTTTTTGGCGTTTTAAAAAAGTATACAAAACTCCTGCCTCTTTAGGGGTTTAGTATATGTTTTTTTTTTCACAGGGTTTTTGCACAACCTTATTCGTCGACCCCTCAACCCCTAGACTGACTGAGGAGCCAGGAGGTAATAATCCCGCGGCGAAGAAGCCTGCCGGAGTATCGGTAGCAGCTTCCATCTCGGCGGCGGCGACCCTTGCCGGCAGTGACCTGTGGTAGTTTGTTGGCTGCTACTCTCTGTGACGGCTGCTCTAGGTGGCTACCGGTACTTTCTCCTTTCCTTTCCTCCTTGCTTCTTCCCCTTCTTCATCCTTCATCGTCCTCTCTTCCTCCCCGCTTTTATCTTCTTCTTCTCCTTCCTCCTCCATTGTCCTATCTTCCTGTACAAGTTTTCACTCTTCCTAGTACCTCGTCGTTGCTTCCACTTCTCCCATCCTTCCTCCTCCACCGTCTCCTCTACCTGTACATATTCCCCCCTCCCCCTCTTCCACCCTTGCTTCCTCCCCCTCTTCCCTTCTTCACCCATCGTCCTATTGCTGCCTCCTGTTGTTCCTCCTCCATCGTCCCCTCTTCTCCCTGTTCTTGCTGCCCATTTTCTTCCCCGATTTCTTATCTCTTGCTGCTTCGTTTTCTTCCTCCTTGCTTCCCTAATTCTCCTCCTCCCTATTCTTGCTGCTCTATTTATCCCTCTCTACTTCCCTGTTTCATCTAATGTCCCCTTCTTCCTCCATCATCCCCTCTTTTCCCTATTCTTCTTGCTGCTTACATTTCTTCCCCTCTAATTCCCTGTTACCTCCACTTCCTTCCTGGCTTCACTCGATTTTCCTTCTTCAATTGCTCTGCTTCTATTTCTTTCCCTCTGCACTATTACCCCTATCTGCTTCCATTTTCCTCCTGATTTCCAATGCAATATGTATCTTCGTATCCTCTCTCCAATATCTTCATTCAGTTTGACCCAATCCCGTGGTTCCACTTCTTCCTCTTCATCCATTTTCCAACATCATCATTTCTGTTTTATTTTTTGTCAGCATTTCAAATCAAGTTAAATCGCCCACTACGACCTGCCATGTTCTTGTATTATTTTTTGTTCTTTGTTGCTTTTATTCGAAATCGCAATTAGTCATTAGTTATGAACTTTGTCATCTAATTTAGATTAATTTGCCACTCTTGACCAGTTCCACATTGCAAATATCGGAGGTCATCAATTTGATCTTCAATCTGTATCCATTCTTTCCCGAATAGTTGGCCGCACATTTAGCATACACTAACCATTTTTTATCCCAAATTTCCGCATAATTCTCGATTACCATTTTTTTCGGCCAACATATACCGAATTTGTGACCATGCTCATGTGCACGAACACAAAGGTTCCAAAGGTTTGTTCGAGGAGCCCTAGAGTTAGGGCAGGGCTTTGTTGGGAAACATGGCAGTGTGTAGCTTTGGGAAATACTTATTTCCTGAAAACATGATGTATGGAACTCTCCTTCATGTTCCAGAGTTACTTCTAGAATGTTTGGAGGTGAAAAGTGAAGTCAAGGTTGAGTAGTCCCAACCTAATGGGAGAAACTCTTTTTTGAAGAAGACATGACAAAAAGGGGACAAGGGTGATCTAGCATTTGCTATGCTCAAGATTTGTGGGAACCCATCTCAGGGAACTCATGTTTCTGCAAAGGGTTGGCTTAGGGTGCTTGAGGCTGTCCAAGAACTCCTCTAATGCATATTTCTCCGATGAGATGGGGGGGGTGTTTGGCCATATGGGGCACCCTCTGATCAGTTGCATGTGCCACCAATGGTCACTAATGGTACGTTGAGCAGTCTATTAAGGTGAATTTGTGAGAAAAGCAAAATGTTTTAATTATTATGCAAAAAGTTGAGGAGGTAAGAGAGAGTTGGTCACCGGAGCCAAACATGTAGTTAGGTTCCTTCAAAATGGGTAGGAAATTTAGAAAGGAACATCAAAGGATTTCATTGCCTTAATTAGGTGAATACCTAGATAAGACCTAGGGAGGTCTAGACAATATTATTGTCACTAGTCACCTATTGGGGTTTTGTCAAGAGGTTGTGAAGCTCTAGATTTTTTATGAGATGTATGTCTTGGTTGGTGAGGGGAAATGAAGCTAGGGATAACATTATCTACGTGATTAGTGTTGTAGGCTTTCATGAATATCTCATTGATGGGCTTTTAAAAGGACAAATTTAATGGGGTCAACCATTGAAATTAACACATTGAAGATTGGATGTGAAGCTAACAATGACTCCTGCAACTCATTAAACTGCAATGCTATGTGGACATGTATTACTTTTTTTAACATGTATTGCTTGATTGTGATTGAAGGAACATGACTCATGATCACTTAAACACCAATGGGTCATACATATAAGCTCATTGTTGTTTCAAGATGAGATTCTTTGTAAGACACATAGCCATCCAACTATATATGACTCGATCCATGGTTGGCCATATAATTAACTTTTGATGCTTAGAGAGCTAGAATATTTGGGATGTCAAACTATTCTTTTTAGAATCTATCTAGGCTAGATCCTTTGCTATAAATATCTGAATTTTTTTTTCTTGTGCATCTTGTCTGTTGGGTAAACAAACGCGGTCTGTATTTCCTGCTAACAAAGAAATTGGTTCTAAAGCACTTTTTGATATTGTTCATGTGGACATTTGGGGATCATGTTCTGTTCCTAGTCACTCTGGATTTAAATACTTTCTGATTTTTATTGATGATTATTCCCGTGCTACTTGGATTTTTCTACTGAAGGATCGCAACACTTTTTTGGACAATATTGGTATTTTCTTTTTTGAAATACAGACCTAGTTCAACAAACCCATTAAGATTTTCCGTATTGATAATGCTCTTGAGTTCATGCAAAAATCTGTCACATCTTTTTGTTCTGTTCGTGGCACCATCCATCAAACTACTTGCCCTACACTTCACAACAGAATGGCGTTGCTGAACGTAAAAATCGCCACTTGTTAGAGGTTGCTCGCACTCTGCTTCTTCATTATAAAGTACCTCCAATTCCTATTTCCTCTATACAATCCTTGTTGTTATTGTTGTTTTTTGAAGAGGAGTAAAGGGGGATTGGGGTTATTTCACCATTTAGTACTCATACATAGTATATACTTATAGTATATCACAATTGCATTGCATTTTCCTAATATTTGCTATTCAAATTATTAAATACTTATGGGATGCATGATTTTTTAGTTTTTGCAATGTGGATGACATGTATCCTAGTGGTGGTTTATTAGACAATGAGGGTGCTAGTAAGCCAACCACACCAACAAATAATGATTTAGCTTGGAAACATTGCACTCGTGTTTTTGGGACCAATGAAATGATTGACTTTTGAGTCAACATCAACAACAAACTATCAATCTAAGTAAAATGTGTGGGGATGCCCTACATATTCAATATTTGATATTATAACACAAATAAGTACATGCATGCATATAGCTCATACTTGCAAAATTGCATAACTTTTATCCTACATTTTCTCATTGAAACCCTTCATCGGAATCCTCAAGAAACAGGATAGATCCCTTACCTCCCACATGAAGGACCACCCCAACCTACCCCCACATAAAATTTTATTGCATAAAACGATGCATTTAGGTGTAGAGATCACGCTTGTAAAATTTTATAAATTAATTCATTCATTTTGGTGTTAAAACTGGCACAGTTGCATCTATCAAAATTTTCGTCGAAATTTAAAAAAAATCGGTTTCCATGTTGTAGAAACGGTGTCGAAATCATATACTTCGTTCCTTGCTTGAAATACTTATTGTAACAATTGGTACCATATGTTCTTATACTTCTCTAGTGTCATTAATGTCTAATTAGGAGCAATTGGCTTCCTGGATAGTGCCATCTCTCCCCTAGACTTGCTTTTGGTCTTATAGCATGTGACTTGCCTGATTTCTACCACGAGGCAAGCTACTCTGGGAGGAAGAATTCTTTGAAGTTGGAGCTAGATTCTGATGATATACTTTCAATAGTGAGAAGTATTTCTACTGATAGTCTGTGATGAAACTTGAGTACTTGATTTTTTATTCTTGAGGGTGTTCCTCTCCCCCCCCTGAGGTGCACCCCGACAACTTTAGTGGACCTTGTTGTGGAGGAATGAGTGCTTGTTACGCTGTAGCCAGTGTGCTGATTCTTCGCAAGCGCAGGTCGAGATGTAGCTTGAAATGATAATGTCACCACATGGCACTACTTCATGTCCTTCCATGTTGATGGGCCAGGACCAAGGAACAAGGTAGCCAATACCAATGCCATTTTGATAGCCTAGAAATAGGTATCTACCAGGGTACTGAAAAGAATTTTGGTAATGCAATCCTAGATGTTTTGACGCCATAATGAACGAATTGAATCATGAAATTTTACACGTGTGATCTCTATAGCTAAATGCATCAATATATGCAATGAAATTCTATATTGGGTATGTGTGTGCAAATGATCGAAAATGGAACAAACTAGTTAAACTTACCTTGATTTGGGTTGATTTGAGTTATCTTCAAAAATCATCCAAATGCACCTTTTCTCCTCCCAAGCAGAAAAAACAACCATTCTTGCAAAAACAGGTAACACGTTTGTATACCACTAGTTTCGGTCAATATACTGCCAGTTTCGGTCGGTATACCGCCAATTTCGGTTGGCATACCTCCAGTTTCAATTGGATTTGTGATTAAATGTTGCATTTTGCACCGAAACCACCGAAACTTGGTGGTATTGGCATTTTACTTGTCGGTATATTGATATTTGCTAGCTTATCATTTCACGGGTGCGTTTATGTATCCAATGGCATCGGTATCAGTTTTTCAGGCGGTTGATATTTCCTTCCTTGGTCAGAACTCCCCATGGGGTGGGCTTTATCACTTCCCTTTTGGGATGTATTGATGATGTTGACCTTGACAGGCCGGGCATTCACATCCTTGATCATTGGAGTCCGCTGTTGATTTGTAGTTTCAATCCCCTTCTCCTTGTCGTTGACTACTTCTTTTAGGTAGTTGATGTCACCGTGTTACCGTGTTGTTGGACGACAAGGAATAGCATGATAACTGTCTGCATTCTAGTACAAGTTTGATAGATTGTATTGGGAGATGAGGGGCCACTAAAAGAGAAGGGAGATGGCGCCATAGGCGAGTGCCTAAGCGCGCCTAGGCAGCCGCCTAAGCGGCAAGGCGTCCCAAGGGGGTGGGGTGCGCCTTGACCTGTGCCTTGACCAATATGTCGCCTTTAGTTTTTTTACGAACCCTTGACCTTATATATAGGTATTTATATGCTAAACACATGTTCTAAAATACGAATAAAGTATATGTATCTATGTTTTTTTGTACAATATCATTATTTTCAGGATAATACTCTTGATATTTGTATAAATGTTTTTCTGGGTAGTTGGTTAAATCTGATCTTGATGTTAAGGTATTTTCTTCCACTGTATAGCTAGCCAATTGCAATATAAATACAAGTACTACTTATACCAAATCCTATCTTGCCTGTCTTAGGAACATCAAGCAGCCATATTAGCTGCAAAAGATATTTATATAAGCTGAAAGTAACCCTATATTATGACAATTATCTACTGAAACAAAATTATCTACTGCTACCTTAATCCCTCAATTCTAAAACTGATGTATAATGGATTACAAAATTTATATAAGAGTCAGTTTTTTGTATAATTGGAAAATCAAATATCCCTATTACCACAATTACGTCTGTTGACGGAACGGAAAAGTTACGTAAACGGGAAAGCGGCGATCTGCTGTGTTGCGCAAGGCAACGTTGGAGTTCCCAATAGGGCCCTCCTCTTTATTTATATAAAGGGGTAAATTGCACATAGGTACAACAGTAATGTAAAATAAAAAATAAAGACATAAAGAAAGATATATTAACACTCCCCCTCAAGCTGGAGTGTACACATTGTGAATGCCCAGCTTGCCACATAAATTCTGGAACACTGCTGGACCCAATGGCTTTGTCAAGATATCATCTAATTGATCCTCAGACTTGACATATGGTGTCACAACATTTCCATTCTTTATCTGATCTCTGATGAAGTGACAATCAACTTCTATATGCTTTGTACGCTCATGAAAGACAGGATTCCTAACAATATGTATAGCAGATTGATTGTCACACTTGAGTGTCATGGGAGATTGAATCAAAATCTTCAACTCAGATAAGACAGATTTGATCCATTGTAATTCACAGCATGCATGTGCCATAGCACGGTACTCAGCTTCAGTACTAGACCGCGCTACCACCTGTTGTTTCTTGCTTTTCCAAGTGATCAAATGGTCACCAAGGAAAGTGCAGTAGCCAGAAGTATATCTTCTATCAATTTGATTGCCAGCCCAATCTGCATCTGCATAACCTGTAAGAACCAAAGGTGATGAGGAATTCTTTGGTTTGTAGTAAGTGATTCCCTTTCCAGGAGCACTTTTCAGATATCTCAGAATCCTGCATACAACTGTCCAGTGTGACTGTCGTGGTGTGCACATATGTTGACTCACCACTCCTACAGCAAAAGAAATATCGGGTCTTGTCACAGTTAGATAGATTAACTTCCCAACTATTTTCCTGTAGTGTCCTGGATCTGAATACTCAGTGTCATCATCCATATCCTTGGTGTGATAATCCATAGGAGTGGATACTGGCTTAGAGTCAGTCATGCCTGTTTCCTGTAGCAAGTCAAGCACGTACTTCCTCTGAGATAGGTTTATACCTGCATGGGATCTAAGAACCTCAATCCCTAGAAAATATCTCAGTTTCCCCAGGTCCTTTGTGTGAAAGTGTTTTTGTAATCCTTCCTTCACACGTGATATACCTGTAGAA
The DNA here is from genome assembly GCA_963693085.1 of Alisma plantago-aquatica. NCBI lineage: Eukaryota > Viridiplantae > Streptophyta > Magnoliopsida > Alismatales > Alismataceae > Alisma > Alisma plantago-aquatica. The sequence goes on from OY856414.1 coordinate 659,134,502, forward strand.
TCGCTGCCAGTAATCACAATATCATCAACATAGACAGCAATAATGAGAGACCCCCAAGAAGAGTTTGAATAAAATAGAGAGTGATCAGTCATGGAACGAGAGAAACCCATCTGTAAAACAACAACACTGAACTTGTCAAACCAAGCTCTAGGAGATTGCTTTAGCCCATATATAGCTTTCTTCAGTTTGCACACTTTCTGACACTCCCCCTGAGCAACAAAACCAGGTGGTTGCTCCATATATACCTCTTCTTGAAGATCACCATGAAGAAAAGAGTTCTTGACATCCAGCTAAAAAATAGGCCAGTCAAAGGTAGTAGCAAGAGATATAAGGATCCTTATAGAGTTTAAACGAGCAACTGGAGAAAAAGTCTCAAAGAAGTCAACTCCATATGTCTGTGTGTAGCCTTTTGCTACCAACCTGGCCTTCAGCCTTTCAACAGATCCATCAGGGTTGTCTTTGACTGTGAAAACCCATCTGCATCCCACAATTTTCTTTCCTGCAGGTAAGTCGACAAGATCCCATGTGCCATTGTCTAATAGAGCAGATATTTCCACCTGCATTGCCTGTTTCCAACCACTGTCCTTCAGAGCATCTAAATGATTTCTTGGTGTCGTAATTGAGTCCATCCCAACAGCAAATGCACGAGCCTGTGTAGATAAGTGCGACAAACAACATACATTTGATATGGGATGTCTAATAGTACATGAACGAATACCTTTCCGGACAGCAATAGGAACATAAAGGTCATAAGCTTCTGCAGGAATCACTTGAGTAGAAGACGATGGAGGAAGCTCAGAGACTGGTGTCGCTGCCTCATCTGGATTCTGTCTACCTCGCCAGTGATAAACCTGTGGATAGGGCTGAATGACAGGTGCATCATCATGCTGCATGTCCTGAATAATAATGGGTGGCACTCCCTCACTCGGCACATGTGGTGCCACTCGCTCACTTTGAATTGGGGGTGGCACTCTCTCACTCAATTGCTCCCCCTTGCTCATAGAATTTGCAAAATATGGACTGGTTTCATGAAAGGTGACATCCTTAGAAACAAACATACGACACAAACTAGGGCAATAACACTTGTAACCTTTACTCGTACCAGAGTACCCAAGGAACAAGGTTTTAACAGACCTAGGTGAGAGTTTGTCTTGCTTAGGATCAAAATTATGAACGAAGGATGTACAACCAAAAACCCGAAGAGGAACATGAAAAGGTTGATCCATAGGGCGTAAAACAGAGACGGGAGTGCGTCCATGCAAAATAGAGGAGGGTTGTCTATTAATCCAAAAATAGGCGGTGAGAAGGGCTTCAGACCAAAACCATTTAGGCACATTTGATTCAAACATGAGGGATCGAGTAACATCCAAAAGATGGCGATTCTTTCTCTCAGCAACTCCATTCTGCATAGGAGTGTGAGGACAGGATGTATGATGAATCATCCCAACCGAAATGCAAAATTCATTCATCTCTTTTTGAACATATTCGAGAGCATTGTCAGATTGAAAAGTCTTGATGTTGCAATTAAATTGAACTTGAATTTCTTTATGAAAATGTTTAATGATGGAAAGCACAGACTCACGACTTTTCAACAAATAAATCCATGTCATGTGAGAGTAATCATCCACAAAAGAAATAAAATAGCTAAAACCATTATAACATTGGTTTTTAACAGGACCCCACACATCACTATGGACTAACTCAAACGGACTAGTAGCCCGATTTAATTATGCATCCAAGTATAACTTTTAAAAGTATGCATATATCTATGGATGCAACAATAAAATTGTCTATATCCACGTTTAGTTGTGTTTAATATGTACATATATACCTATATATAAAACAATAAAATATGTTCGTTCCCCGTAAAACATGTATATTAGTCAGATCCACCATAACTTTATGGATTGACCTACAGTTATATATCTGAAATATAACATATATATGAAGGGGAATTGATATAAAGATCATGACATGTATATATATATACGTAAGGATAACATATATATGGAGGGGGATGTTATGAAAATCATAACACATGTATACACAATAGTAAATTGTACAAAAACAATAATCTTTTTAAAGCCGCTTAAGCGCCGCCTAGTCGCGCCTTGGCGTAAGGCGTCCAGCCATGGTGTCGTGTCACCTTGCCACCTTAACAAGTATGGGTGGTGGTGGATTATATTGGATTCCCACCCATAATGGCTCTCTGGGCCAACAATTAAATTAACTGTTATCCAGATTGGGCATGGCAATTGGCACTTTCCTAGCCATTGGTTTGCATTAACATTATTGTACATGGGCATACAAGCTACCATACGCATTTCCAGTGCAAGAGAACATGAAGGATATAAAAGTGGGAAGTGATGATGCTGGCATGAGCCTGATAGCTTAGGGGTCTGTGATGGATCTGTCACCGTCCCATGAAATTGGTGTCATCATTTCTAGAGACGGACCGGCAGATTGGGAAGCATCAGTTGCCAAGTGCAACGGTAGGGAACACATAAAACAAGAGTAAATTCCCCGCCTTTTCTTCCCATCTGTATCAAGTGTTTAAAAATAATCATACTACCAATAGAATTCCCTTAGTAGAGTAAGTGAAAAATTACTGATCAATAAATATATAGAGAATCACTTAATGACGTTGGTGTTCTTTTACATTTGATGAATTAACTTCTGGCGTAGAATCTTGAATTCATGTTTGTCAGTGAATAAAAAAGTGATTTGAGGCACTTAAGGGCCCAAGCACTCCCCTATTTTAATTTTAACTGAAGTGGGCTTTGAAGCATTTTTGGAGTTAAGCTGCGGCTTTTGTCTGCTATTTTCTGCTTCTGGCTGCTTTTTGACCCTGCTTAAGTAGCCCCTTTAACCAGGTATTGTTGGATTGGACAAACCACCGACCACATATTTGAAAATAGGGAAACACATATTTTGGGAGACATGACACTCCAATTGTTGTACTATAATATGTTTAGTATTCGTCTTTGCTTACTGCTGTTTTTACACTCTACGCAGCTATATTAGAAGTATGTACCGTCATATCTAGAGTTCGTAACAGTATTACCAATTTACCAGGTTATGTTATTTTGTTGTTTATTGCCTGTTAAGTCTAATATTATATAGTTAAATCAAACTTTATACATCCATCTATAGATTTTAATTGAATAATGTTATATTAATGATTGTGTTGTCTGTTAAGTCTAGTAGTCTCTTGCTCTTTAGGATTCATTGAGTAATATCTGATTTTCTACTACTCTGTTATGTTGTCATGTATGGCTCTTTAATTTTACTGTAAAATTGTTTACCTATTAATATTGCAAACAGCTTCCTTATCATGTTAACATCATTTGTAGCAAGTACTAAGATTTATGTACTAGTATCTATTGCTGATGTGTATTTAGAATTTACCAAATGCTAATATATATATCTAAGCTCGGCTGCTGAGACGGTACAAACTACTAAGAACTAGTATCTAAGCCTAACTATGTATCTGCGTAATCATTTATCTATGATTGGTCTAATAATATATACTAAGTAGAATGTAGCTGCTACGTAAGATTCTTCATATAGCTTCTTTTATAAGTTCAACATCATATGCCGCTGCTATGTAAGCTTCTTCATATATGTTAAGCTATATATGTCTATATATCACACTACATAAAGCTTTTTCGATAAAGCGGTCATTATGTAAGCTGCTTCACGCTTAAGCCCTCTGGTGAGATTGGCTGCTCGCTTCCTGCTTCCTACCTCCTAAATTTTGATGTTTGTATACAATTATTGACCTTTTCCATTTTATAGAATTTTGTAATTTGTTCACAAGAAATAACTGATAAAACTAAAAAATCATATGGAGTCATTTCAACAAATTAATGTTTACATTAAGTCATGAGTGGTAATACCTTTGTCCATATAAACATTTCAGTTACCTATAGGCTCTTTTGGTTATGTTGTCAAATACATTTATATGTTTGTGATCACAATGAGTGCATCATCCGAGTCATCCATTTTACCAATCTAAGCAGATTGCTCTGATTGATGAATCGGCAGCTTTTCTCAGTTGCTCTGCAGTCTGGTTCTGTAAACCTTCTCCATGTTGTTACTCACTAGCACATTTGAATTACTGACCTGACAATGGATACTTTTGTGGGGTATGGTCCCGCTTTACACTGAAATTTTAGCTTGCCATGCTACGTTTCATTGAAGCATGCCACAGTTATATGCAGTGGAAGGACGTTGTCAGTTATTAATCTGGGAAAGGTTTTGAAACTCTTTGGTAAAGCTATGAAAAAAAATTTATTATTTGCTCCGACAATCAGTAGTATCCGAACTCACTCTATTCTTTAACAACCACTAGCTGCTTCCTGCTCAGACATACAGCTATTGATACAAAAAAGTCTCTAATCTAGTAGGAAAATGTCTCTGGTTGGTTGATTGATTTGTGCACCCTCACTCCCAGTAACTATTATCCTAGTACATAGCTCCTATTGCTCAGCTGCTTAGTAGATGCTGTAAATGTGACTGACTTCAACGGATGCTATCTGATACATTACTCTCAATTACTTCCAAATTTAACTCAGATGCCTTGGATATACTATAAATAAACTAAAATATACAAAGCTCAAAAGTTCCACCATCTGCTGAGGCATATATAGGTCTCCTTGGAAACCACAAAACATTAAATTTTGACTCAAATGCAACATTTGTATTTATGTTACTCTCTTTCCTTGCATAAATATTTGCAAATTTAACTCAGATGCCTTGGATATAATATAAATAAACTAAAATATACAAAGCTTAAAAGTTCCATCGTCTGCTGAGGCATATATAGGTCTGCTTGGAAACCCCAAAACATATAATTTTGACCCAAATGCAACATTTGTATTTGTGTTACTCTCTTTCCTTGCAGAAATATTTGCATCCTAAAATGGAACATGGATCGCTTACAGACTCCCATTCATCAACTTTTTCTTTAATCGATGAGGATCATACACTGGCAAATGCTGTTAGATATACACTGAATCAGGAGTAAGTAACTGCTTGAATATATATATTATTAATCGGTTGATTTAATATTAGTATGCTTCAGAGTTGACCAACTTTTCTTTTTATATAAAATCGTTAACTTTCCTTTTTAGTTATCACTGTCAAAAATGTGTTTAGAAAGCACAGCATATATATTAATAAACAATGCTCTACATGTCATCAAATGAACCTGAAAGCAAAAAGAAGTTTAATTTCTTACATTGTCTTGCTTCACTTTTGTACTTGTGAATTTAGGCATTAGTACGAAGCCAGAATATGGGATGGTTTCATTCTACACAAAATTAAACTCTGTTGCATACGATATTGAAGTATCTATATGATATGGATGAGCTCCCCTGATTGTTGGTGTGCGTGCGTGCACACACACACAACTTGGATAAGAACTGCTCTGGTCCAACTTGAACCGAACTAATGTTGGATCAGATCACTTAGACCGGCCCTGCAAAACTATACAACATTGAGCCTGTTTGAAGTTTGGGTGGGAACATTTTAAATCCTACAAATTAAAACTCTAGCACCTAATTTACCTAAAGCATTCATCCATTTTATATTAACATTCATACAAAACAACTTTGGGGTTTCAACCATTGGTTATAAAACAACTGGTTTCCTGGACAAAAGTAAATGAAACAAAACCCAACAGTTTTGCATGCAACTTAAAAGGTGTATTTTTGGTGTTTCTTGGTTAAAATTATCATTGTGAAGTTAGAGTTGTTGCATGAACCGCAATAGACACACACACACATACACACAAACACACATCCACACATAATAGAAGCGCACACATGCAAGTAGAGGGAAACATTTCATTTACACTTGAGGGGAAAGGGTTACGGTTGCGTGATGGTTATGTTGGTATTTGCAAAAGCATTTTGTGAGTTTAAGAAAGTAGAATTCTTACTTTGGTTTAAGGATATGTTCAGGTACTTTATTTTCGCGTTAGAGCTTTTGCGGGAACCACAACACATGTAGACACACTTGTACACACACATGCACATATTCATACAACGAGAAACATTTCTTTAACAAATAAGATAAGGAAAAGGAAAGAGTTATGTCTGTTGTTGTGTGATGGTTATGTGAATAGAGAATTCTTTTTACTTTTGAAGTTCACGCTTGATAACATCGATTGCTTCCAATCATATTATACAAATGTTTATGCAGTCCAAGGGTGGAGTTTTGTGGATACAGCATTCCTCATCCTTTAGACAACAAGGTTAACATTAGAGTGCAGACTACAAGTAGCATTGTTATCCTATGTCAAATGTAGTATTGATCTTTTTATGTTTAAATTTTTAATTTGTGTGGTAAGTTCTAAACTGATGTAGTTTAACAATTCTAACCCACATATCTGAAATCACAAAATATGTCCAACTTGGCTTAATGCTTGCTTGTTTTGGGTGGTGAACTAAGCCTTAATGTTCATAGCTATCAAGGCCACCGCCTAGGCAGGCTAGGTTCTAGTCTAGTGGAGGTGTCCAAGGCTGAGCGCCTAGGCCTACAATGAAATGAGTGGCAGCCTGGGGCCTTTTAGGTCATTTTGGCACCAAATTAGGCAAAATCTAGTCTATATTTTCCAAAAAACCAGATCATTTTAGGGCTAAACGAGGTTAGTTTATGTTTGATTCAGTTCAATTTAGGTTTGCTGGCTACATGAGGTCCATTTTAGGTCAAATTATAGTTAGATCTAATTTAGGTCTCATTAAGTGTCAATCTAGGTATATCGATGATTGATCAAGTTTAGGAAACCAACATAATATACTTAGTGAAATGCACATATAAACACATCTAATCAAAACAAAATAATTACAAAATAAGAAAGTCAATAGAACACAGAGGCGATTAGGCTCCCAAGTCCTAGAAGTCACTGCCTAGCCGGCTAATCAACTATACTTTTCTCTTAGAAAAACTTTATCCATGCGATTGTATTTGGATATAGGGCTATTTTCAACTTTTATTTTATATTGTTTTTCTCATAACTTGTTTGCCATCAACGAGTTCAATTTTTTTAATGGAAATCATTTCCAAGTAAGAAGTGAAAACTAGTTTTTCTAGTTATTAATTAGTTGGTGCTCCCAAAAGCTAAAGGATAAACCATTACAAATCAAGTTTTTCTGGAAGTACGTCCAACACATAATTATATGTGCGATTTCAATGCCGAATTTGATGGCCCATAAACAGAAGTTTATAGAAAATTGAAATTATGATATTTACGGCCTAACGGTTTCGACGCCCAATAAGCATTTTAAAACATGTAAATTTACCATGACAATCTAAATGCCAATATCTACTCCAATTTGCAATAAATTTTTTATATTGGATATGTGGGGGGGGGGGGGGGTCTCCCATATTTGTCCATAAGAAGTATCTAAAGGTTTCTTCCTCTTATTTAACTTTGAATCTAGGAGGAAACAACCTTATATATATGATGTAGAGAATTGTTTCGAGGTCCTATTACGCCCTTCATCTCCTCTACTTCAGTCCTCCAAGGTTTGACAACGTTGTATAGGGACTAGGGTCAAACTCGTCTTATGTAGGTATTAGAGGGATTGGATAATTTGCACGTAAGTCCACCTCATTAGTTGATTGTCTGACTACCTAGTTGGTTAATTAGCACAAGCAATGTTTAAAAAAGTGCGAAGCGGGAAGCGAGCGAACATGACCTTATAGTCGATTAATCGCTAGGAGGGAGATTAAGCAGACACTTTTTTAAAAAAGAGGAAGCTTAATTTTTAAATATTTTTAACAATTTATACACACAGATATGGGATACCCCCCCCACATATCCAATATGAAAAATTTATTGCAAATTTGAGTAGATATTGGCATTTAGATTGTCATGGTAAATTTACATGATTTAAAACGCTTATTGGGCGTCGAAACCGTTAGGCCGTAAATATCATAATTTCAATTTTCTATAAACTTCTGTTTGTGGGCCATCAAATTCGGCATTGAAATCGCACATATAATTATGTGTTGGACGTACTTCTGGAAAAACTTGATTTGTAATGGTTTATCCTTTAGCTTTTGGGAGCACCAACTAATTATTAACTAGAAAATCTAGTTTTCACTTCTTACTTGGAAATGATTTCCATTAAAAAAATTGAACTCATTGATGGCAAACAAGTTATGAGAAAAACAATATAAAATAAAAGTTGAAAATAGCCCTATATCCAAATACAATCGCATGGATAAGGTTTTTCTACGAGAAAAGTATAGTTGATTAGCCGGCTAGGCAGTGACTTCTAGGACTTGGGAGCCTAATCGCCTAGGTGTTCTATTGACTTTCTTATTTTGTAATTATTTTGTTTTGATTAGATGTGTTTATATGTGCATTTCACTAAGTATATTATGTTGGTTTCCTAAACTTGATCAATCATCGATATACCTAGATTGACACTTAATGAGACCTAAATTAGATCTAACTATAATTTGACCTAAACCAGACCTCATGTAGCCAGCAAACCTAAATTGAACTGAATCAAACATAAACTAACCTCGTTTAGCCCTAAAATGATCTGGTTTTTTGGAAAATATAGACTAGATTTTGCCTAATTTGGTGCCAAAATGACCTAAAAGGCCCTAGGCTGCCACTCATTTCATTGTAGGCCTATGCGCTCAGCCTTGGACACCTCCACTAGACTAGAACCTAGCCTGCCTAGGCGGCGGCCTTGATAGCTATGAACATTAAGGCTTAGTTCACCACCCAAAACAAGCAAGCATTAAGCCAAGTTGGACATATTTTGTGATTTCTGATATGTGGGTTAGAATTGTTAAACTACATCAGTTTATAACTTACCACACAAATTAAAAATTTAAACATAAAAAGATCAATACTACATTTGACATAGGATAACAATGCTACCTGTAGTCTGCACTCTAATGTTAACCTTGTTGTCTGAAGGATGAGGAATGTTGTATCCACAAAACTCCACCCTTGGACTGCATAAACATTTGTATAATATGATTGGAAGCAATCGATGTTATCAAGCGTGAACTTCAAAAGTAAAAAGAATTCTCTATTCACATAACCATCACACAACAACAGACATAACTCTTTCCTTTTCCTTATCTTATTTGTTAAAGAAATGTTTCTCATTGTATGAATATGTGCATGTGTGTGTACAAGTGTGTCTACATGTGTTGTGGTTCCCGCAAAAGCTCTAACGCAAAAATAAAGTACCTGAACATATCCTTAAACCAAAGTAAGAATTCTACTTTCTTAAACTCACAAAATGCTTTTGCAAATACCAACATAACCATCACGCAACCGTAACCCTTTCCCCTCAAGTGTAAATGAAATGTTTCCCTCTACTTGCATGTGTGCGCTTCTATTATGTGTGGATGTGTGTTTGTGTGTATGTGTGTGTGTGTCTATTGCGGTTCATGCAACAACTCTAACTTCACAATGATAATTTTAACCAAGAAACACCAAAAGTACACCTTTTAAGTTGCATGCAAAACTGTTGGGTTTTGTTTCATTTACTTTTGTCCAGGAAACCAGTTGTTTTATAACCAATGGTTGAAACCCCAAAGTTGTTTTGTGTGCATGTTAATATAAAATGGATGAATGCTTTAGGTAAATCAGGTGCTAGAGTTTTAATTTGTAGGATTTAAAATGTTCCCACCCAAACTTCAAACAGGCTCAATGTTGTATAGTTTTGCAGGGCCGGTCTAAGTGATCTGATCCAACATTAGTTCGGTTCAAGTGGGACCAGAGCAGTTCTTATCCAAGTCGTGTGTGTGCGCACGCACGCACACCAACAATTAGGGGAGCTCATCCATATCATATAGATACTTCAATCTCGTATGCAACAGAGTTTAATTTTGTGTAGAATGAAACCATCCCATATTCTGGCTTCGTACTAATGCCTAAATTCACAAGTACAAAAGTGAAGCAAGACAATGTAAGAAATTAAACTTCTTTTTGCTTTCAGGTTCATTTGATGACATGCAGAGCATTGTTTATTAATATATATGCTGTGCTTTCTAAACACATTTTTGACAGTGATAACTAAAAAGGAAAGTTAACGATTTTATATAAAAAGAAAAGTTGGTCAACTCTGAAGCATACTAATATTAAATCAACCGATTAATAATATATATATTCAAGCAGTTACTTACTCCTGATTCAGTGTATATCTAACAGCATTTGCCAGTGTATGATCCTCATCGATTAAAGAAAAAGTTGATGAATGGGAGTCTGTAAGCGATCCAAGTTCCATTTTAGGATGCAAATATTTCTGCAAGGAAAGAGAGTAACATAAATACAAATGTTGCATTTGGGTCAAAATTATATGTTTTGGGGTTTCCAAGGAGACCTATATATGCCTCAGCAGACGATGGAACTTTTAAGCTTTGTATATTTTAGTTTATTTATAGTTTATCCAAGGCATCTGAGTTAAATTTGCAAATATTTCTGCAAGGAAAGAGAGTAACATAAATACAAATGTTGCATTTGGGTCAAAATTTAATGTTTTGTGGTTTCCTAGGAGACCTATATATGCCTCAGCAGACGGTGGAACTTTTGAGCTTTGTATATTTTAGTTTATTTATAGTATATCCAAGGCATCTGAGTTAAATTTGGAAGTAATTGAGAGTAATGTATCAGATAGCATTCGTTGAAGTCAGTCACATTTACAGCATCTACTAAGCAGCTGAGCAATAGGAGCTATGTACTAGGATAATAGTTACTGGGAGTGAGGGTGCACAAATCAATCAACCAACCAGAGACATTTCCCTACTAGATTAGATACTTTTTTGTATCAATAGTTGTATGTCTGAGCAGGAAGCAGCTAGTGGTTGTTAAAGAATAGAGTGAGTTCGGATACTACTGATTGTCAGAACAAATAATAAAAAAAAATGTTTCATAGCTTTACCAAAGAGTTTCAAAACCTTTCCCAGATTAATAACTGACAAAGTCCTTCCACTGCATATAACTGTGGCATGCTTCAATGAAACGTAGCATGGCAAGCTAAAATTTTAGTGTAAAGCGGGACCATACCCCACAAAAGTATCCATTGTCAGGTCAGTAATTCAAATGTGCTAGTGAGTAACAACATGGAGAAGGTTTACAGAACCAGACTGCAAAGCAACTGAGAAAAGCTGCCGATTCATCAATCAGAGCAATCTGCTTAGATTGGTAAAACGGATGACTCAGATGATGCACTCATTGTGATCACAAACATATAAATGTATTTGACAACATAACCAAAAGAGCCTATAGGTAACTGAAATGTTTATATGGACAAAGGTCTTACCACTCATGACTTAATGTAAACATTAATTTGTTGAAATGACTCCATATGATTGTTCAGTTTTATCAGTTATTTCTTGTGAACAAATTACAAAATTCTATAAAATGGAAAAGGTCAATAATTGTATACAAACATCAAAATTCAGGAGGTAGGAAGCAGGAAGCGAGCAGCCAATCTCACCAGAGGGCTTAAGCGTGAAGCAGCTTACTTAATGACCGCTTTATCGAAAAAGCTTTATGTAGTGTGATATATAGACATATATAGCTTAACATATATGAAGCAGCTTACATAGCAGCGACATATGATGTTGAACTTATAAAAGAAGCTATATGAAGTAGCTTACGTAGCAGCTACATTCTACTTAGTATATATTATTAGACCAATCATAGATAAATGATTATGCAGATACATAGTTATTCTTAGATACTAGTTCTTAGTAGTTTGTACCGTCTTAGCAGTCGAGCTTAGATATATATATTAGCATTTGGTAAATTCTAAATACACATCAGCAGTAGATACTAGTACATAAATCTTAGTACTTGCTACAAATGATGTTAACATGATAAGGAAGTTGTTTGCAATATTAATAGGTAAACAATTTTACAGTAAAATTAAAGAGCCATACATGACAGCATAACAGAGTAGTAGAAAATCATATATTACTCAATGAATCCTAAAGAGCAAGAGACTACTAGACTTAACAGACAACACAATCATTAATATAACATTATTCAATTAAAATCTATAGATGGATGTATAAAGTTTGATTTAACTATATAATATTAGACTTAACAGGAAATAAACAACAAAATAACATAACCTGGTAAATTGGTAATACTGTTACGAACTCTAGATATGACGGTACATACTTCTAATATAGCTGCATAGAGTGTAAAAATAGCAGTAAGCAAAGACGAATACTAAACATATTACAGTACAGCAATTGGAGTGTCATGTCTCCCAAAATATGTGTTTCCCTATTTTCAAATATGTGGTCGGTGATTTGTCCAGTCCAGCAATACCTGGTTAAAGGGGCTACTTTAGTCGGGTCAAAAAGCAGCCAGAAGCAGAAAATAGCGGACAAAAGCCGCCGCTTAACTCCAAAAATGCTTCAAAGCCCACTTCAGTTAAAATTAAAACAGGGGAGTGCTTGGGCCCTTAAGTGCCTCAAATCACTTTTTTATTCACTGACAAACATGAATTCAAGATTCTACGCCAGAAGTTAATTCATCAAATGTAAAAGAACACCAACATCATTAAGTGATTCTCTATATATTTATTGATCATTAATTTTTCACTTACTCTACAAACGGAATTCTATTGGTAGTATGATTATTTTTAAACACTTGATACAGATGGGAAGAAAACGCGGGGAATTTACTCTTGTTTTATGTGTTCCCTACCATTGCACTAGGCAACTGATGCTTCCCAAACTACCGGTCCGTCTCTAGAATTGATGACACCAATTTCATGGTACGGTGACAGATCCATCACAGACCCCTAAGCTATCAGGCTCATGCCAGCATCATCACTTCCCACTTCTATATCCTTCATGTGCTCTTGCACTGGAAATGCGTATGGTAGCTTGTATGCCCATGTACAATAATGTTAATGCAAACCAATGGCTAGGAAAGTGCCAATTGCCATGCCCAATCTGGATAACAGTTAATTTAATTGTTGGCCCAGAGAGCCATTATGGGTGGGAATCCAATATAATCCACCGCCACCCATACTTGTTAAGGCGGCAAGGCGACACGGCACCATGGTTGGACGCCTTACGCCAAGGCGCGACTAGGCGGCGCTTAGGCGGCTTTAAAAAGATTATTGTTTTTGTACAATTTACTATTGTGTATACATGTGTTATGATTTTCATAACATCCCCCTCCATATATATGTTATCCTTACGTATATATATACATGTTATGATCTTTATATCAATTCCCCTTCATATATATGTTATATTTCATATATATAACTGTAGGTCAATCCATAAAGTTATGGTGGATCTTACTGATATACATGTTTTACGGGGAGCGAACATATTTTATTGTTTTATACATAGGTATATATGTACATATTAAACACAACTAAACGTGGATATAGACAATTTTATTGTTGCATCCATAGATATATGCATAATTTTAAAAGTTATACTTGGATGCATAATTAAATCGGGCTACTAGTCCGTTTGAGTTAGTCCATAGTGATGTGAGGGGTCCTGTTAAAAACCAAAGTTATAATGGTTTTAGCTATTTTATTTCTTTTGTGGATGATTACTCTCACATGACATGGATTTATTTGTTGAAAAGTCGTGAGTCTGTGCTTTCCATCATTAAACATTTTCATAAAGAAATTCAAGTTCAATTTAATTGCAACATCAAGACTTTTCAATCTGACAATGCTCTCGAATATGTTCAAAAAGCGATGAATGAATTTTGCAGTTCGGTTGGGATGATTCATCATACATCCTGTCCTCACACTCCTATGCAGAATGGAGTTGCTGAGAGAAAGAATCGCCATCTTTTGGATGTTACTCGATCCCTCATGTTTGAATCAAATGTGCCTAAACGGTTCTTGTCTGAAACCCTTCTCATCGCCTGTTTTTTGATTAATAGACAGCCCTCCTCTGTTTTGCATGGACGCACTCCCTTCTCTGTTTTACGCCCTATGGATCAACCTTTTCATGTTCCTCTTCGGGTTTTTGGTTGTACATCCTTCGTTCATAATTTTGATCCTAAGCAAGACAAACTCTCACCTAGGTCTGTTAAAACCTTGTTCCTTGGGTACTCTGGTACGAGTAAAGGTTACAAGTGTTATTGCCCTAGTTTGTGTCGTATGTTTGTTTCTAAGGATGTCACCTTTCATGAAACCAGTCCATATTTTGCAAATTCTATGAGCAAGGGGGAGCAATTGAGTGAGAGAGTGCCACCCCCAATTCAAAGTGAGCGAGTGGCACCACATGTGCCGAGTGAGGGAGTGCCACCCATTATTATTCAGGACATGCAGCATGATGATGCACCTGTCACTCATCCCTATCCACAGGTTTATCACAGGCGAGGTAGACAGAATCCAGATGAGGCAGCGACACCAGTCTCTGAGCTTCCTCCATCGTCTTCTACTCAAGAGATTCTTGCAGAAGCTTCTGACCTTGATGTTCCTATTGCTGTCCGGAAAGGTATTCGTTCATGTACTATTAGACATCCCATATCAAATGTATGTTGTTTGTCGCACTTATCTACACAGGCTCGTGCATTTGCTATTGGGATGGACTCAATTACGACACCAAGAAATCATTTAGATGCTATGAAGGACAGTGGTTGGAAACAGGCAATGCAGGTGGAAATATCTGCTCTATTAGACAATGGCACATGGGATCTTGTTGACTTACCTGCAGGAAAGAAAATTGTGGGATGCATATGGGTTTTCACAGTCAAAGACAGCCCTGATGGATCTGTTGAAAGGCTGAAGGCCAGGTTGGTAGCAAAAGGCTACACACAGACATATGGAGTTGACTTCTTTGAGACTTTTTCTCCAGTTGCTCGTTTAAACTCTGTAAGGATCCTTATATCTCTTGCTACTACCTTTGACTGGCCTATTTTTCAGCTGGATGTCAAGAACGCTTTTCTTCATGGTGATCTTCAAGAAGAGGTATATATGGAGCAACCACCTGGTTTTGTTGCTCAGGGGGAGTGTCAGAAAGTGTGCAAACTGAAGAAAGCTATATATGGGCTAAAGCAATCTCCTAGAGCTTGGTTTGACAAGTTCAGTGTTGTTGTTTTACAGATGGGTTTCTCTCGTTCCATGACTGATCACTCTCTATTTTATTCAAACTCTTCTTGGGGGTCTCTCATTATTGCTGTCTATGTTGATGATATTGTGATTACTGGCAGCGATTCTACAGGTATATCACGTGTGAAGGAAGGATTACAAAAACACTTTCACACAAAGGACCTGGGGAAACTGCGATATTTTCTAGGGATTGAGGTTCTTAGATCCCATGCAGGTATAAACCTATCTCAGAGGAAGTACATGCTTGACTTGCTACAGGAAACAGGCATGACTGACTCTAAGCCAGTATCCACTCCTATGGATTATCACATCAAGGAGATGGATGATGACACTGAGTATTCAGATCCAGGACACTACAGGAAAATAGTTGGGAAGTTAATCTATCTAACTGTGACAAGACCCGATATTTCTTTTGTTGTAGGAGTGGTGAGTCAATATATGTGCACACCACGACAGTCACACTGGACAGTTGTATGTAGGATTCTGAGATATCTGAAAAGTGCTCCTGGAAAGGGAATCACTTACTACAAACCAAAGAATTCCTCATCACCTTTGGTTCTTACAGGTTATGCAGATGCAGATTGGGCTGGCAATCAAATTGATAGAAGATCTACTTCTGGCTACTGCACTTTCCTTGGTGACCATTTGATCACTTGGAAAAGCAAGAAACAACAGGTGGTAGTGCGGTCTAGTACTGAAGCTGAGTACCGTGCTATGGCACATGCATGCTGTGAATTACAATGGATCAAATCTGTCTTATCTGAGTTGAAGATTTTGATTCAATCTCCCATGACACTCAAGTGTGACAATCAATCTGCTATACATATTGCCAGGAATCCTGTCTTTCATGAGCGTACAAAGCATATAGAAGTTGATTGTCACTTCATCAGAGATCAGATAAAGAACGGCAATGTTGTGACACCATATGTCAAGTCTGAGGATCAATTAGCTGATATCTTGACAAAGCCATTGGGTCCAGCAGTGTTCCAGAATTTATGTGGCAAGCTGGGCATTCACAATGTGTACACTCCAGCTTGAGGGGGAGTGTTAATATATCTTTCTTTATGTCTTTATTTTTTATTTTACATTATTGTTGTACCTATGTGCAATTTACCCCTTTATATAAATAAAGAGGAGAGCCCTATTGGGAACTCCAACGTTGCCTTGCGCAACACAGCAGATCGCCCGCTTTCCCGTTTACGTAACTTTTCCGCCGTCAACAGATGTAATTGTGGTAATAGGGATATTTGATTTTCCAATTATACAAAAAACTGACTCTTATATAAATTTTGTAATCCATTATACATCAGTTTTAGAATTGAGGGATTAAGGTAGCAGTAGATAATTTTGTTTCAGTAGATAATTGTCATAATATAGGGTTACTTTCAGCTTATATAAATATCTTTTGCAGCTAATATGGCTGCTTGAAGTTCCTAAGACAGGCAAGATAGGATTTGGTATAAGTAGTACTTGTATTTATATTGCAATTGGCTAGCTATACAGTGGAAGAAAATACCTTAACATCAAGATCAGATTTAACCAACTACCCAGAAAAACATTTATACAAATATGAATAGTATTATCCTGAAAATAATGATATTGTACAAAAAAACATAGATACATATACTTTATTTGTATTTTAGAACATGTGTTTAGCATATAAATACCTATATATAAGGTCAAGGGTTCGTAAAAAAACTAAAGGCGACATATTGGTCAAGGCACAGGTCAAGGTGCACCCCACCCCCTTGGGACACCTTGCTGCTTAGGCGGCCGCCTAGGCACGCTTAGGCACTCGCCTATGGCGCCATCTCCCTTCTCGTTTAGTGGCCCCTCATCTCCCAATACAGTCTATCAAACTTGTACTAGAATGCAGACAGTTATCATGCTATTCCTTGTCGTCCAACAGCACGGTAACACGGTGACATCAACTACCTAAAAGAAGTAGTCAACGGCAAGGAGAAGGGGATTGAAACTACAAATCAACAGCGGACTCCAATGATCAAGGATGTGAATGCCCGGCCTATCAAGGTCAACATCATCAATACATCCCAAAAGGGAAGTGATAAAGCCCACCCCATGGGGAGTTCTGACCAAGGAAGGAAATATCAACCGCCTGAAAAACTGATACTGATGCCATTGGATACATAAACACACCCGTGCAATGATAAGCTAGCAAATATCAATATACCGACAAGTAAAATGCCAATACCACCAAGTTTCAGTGGTTTCGGTGCAAAATGCAACATTTAATCACAAATCCAATTGAAACTGGAGGTATGCCAACTGAAATTGGCGGTATACCGACCGAAACTGGCAGTATATTGACCGAAACTAGTGGTATACAAACGTGTTACCTGTTTTTGCAAGAATGGTTGTTTTTTCTACTTGGGAGGAGAAAAGGTGCATTTGGATGATTTTTGAAGACAACTCAAATCAACCCAAATCAAGGTAAGTTTAACTAGTTTGTTCCATTTTCGATCATTTGCACACACATACCCAATATAGAATTTCATTGCATATATTGATGCATTTAGCTATAGAGATCACACGTGTAAAATTTCATGATTCAATTCGTTCATTATGGTGTCAAAACATCTAGGATTGCATTACCAAAATTCTTTTCAGTACACTGGTAGATACCTATTTCTAGGCTATCAAAATGGCATTGGTATTGGCTACCTTGTTCCTTGGTCCTGGCCCATCAACATGGAAGGACATGAAGTAGTGCCATGTGGTGACATTATCGTTTCAAGCTACATCTCGACCTGCGTTTGCGAAAAATCAACACACTGGCTACAGCGTAACAAGCACTCATTCCTCTACAACAAGGTCCACTAAAGTTGTCGGGATGCACCTCAGGGGGGGGAGAGGAACACCCTCAAGAATAACAAATCAAGTACTCAAGTTTCATCACAGACTATCAGTAGAAATCCTTCTCACTATTGAAAGTATGTCATCAGAATCTAGCTCCAACTTCAAAGAATTCTTCCTCCCAGAGTAGCTTGCCTCGTGGTAGAAATCAGGCAAGTCACATGCTATAAGACCAAAAGCAAGTCTAGGGGAGAGATGGCACTATCCAGGAAGCCAATTGCTCCTAATTAGACATTAATGACACTAGAGAAGTATAAGAACATATGGTACCAATTGTTACAATAAGTATTTCAAGCAAGGAACGAAGTATCTGATTTCGACACCGTTTCTACAACATGGAAACCGATTTTTTTTTGAAATTTCGACGAAAATTTTGATAGATGCAACTGTGCCAGTTTTAACACCAAAATGAATGAATTAATTTATAAAATTTTACAAGCGTTATCTCTACACCTAAATGCATCATTTTATGCAATAAAATTTTATGTGGGGGTAGGTTGGGGTGGTCCTTCATGTGGGAGGTAAGGGATCTATCTTGTTTCTTGAGGATTCCGATGAAGGGTTTCAATGAGAAAATGTAGGATAAAAGTTATGCAATTTTGCAAGTATGATCTATATGCATGCATGTACTTATTTGTGTTATAATATCAAATATTGAATATGTAGGGCATCCCCACACATTTTACTTAGATTGATAGTTTGTTGTTGATATTGACTCAAAAGTCAATCATTTCATTGGTCCCAAAAACACGAGTGCAATGTTTCCAAGCTAAATCATTATTTGTTGGTGTGGTTGGCTTCCTAGCACCCTCATTGTCTAATAAACCACCACTAGGATACATGTCGTCCACATTGCAAAAACTAAAAAAGCATGCATCCCATAAGTATTTAATAATTTGAATAGCAAATATTAGGAAAATGCAATGCAATTGTGATATATTATAAGTATATACTATGTATGAGTACTAAATGGTGAAATAACCCCAATCCCCCTTTACTCCTCTTCAAAAAACAACAATAACAACAAGGATTGTATAGAGGAAATAGGAATTGGAGGTACTTTATAATGAAGAAGCAGAGTGCGAGCAACCTCTAACAGGTGGCAATTTTTACGTTCAGCAACGCCATTCTGTTGTGAAGTGTAGGGCAAGTAGTTTGATGGATGGTACCACGAACAGAACAAAAAGATGTGACAGGTTTTTGCATGAACTCAAGAGCATTATCAATACGAAAAATCTTAATGGGTTTGTTGAACTAGGTCTGTATTTCAGAAAAGAAAATACCAATATTGTCCAAAAAAGTGTTGCGATCCTTCAGTAGAAAAAGCCAAGTAGCACGGGAATAATCATCAATAAAAGTCAGAAAGTATTTAAATCGAGAGTGACTAGGAACAGAACATGATCCCCAAATGTCCACATGAACAATATCAAAAAGTGCTTTAGAACCAATTTCTTTGTTAGCAGGAAATACAGACCGCGTTTGTTTACCCAACAGACAAGATGCACAAGAAAAAAAAATCAGATATTTATAGCAAAGGATCTAGCCTAGATAGATTCTAAAAAGAATAGTTTGACATCCCAAATATTCTAGCTCTCTAAGCATCAAAAGTTAATTATATGGCCAACCATGGATCGAGTCATATATAGTTGGATGGCTATGTGTCTTACAAAGAATCTCATCTTGAAACAACAATGAGCTTATATGTATGACCCATTGGTGTTTAAGTGATCATGAGTCATGCTCCTTCAATCACAATCAAGCAATACATGTTAAAAAAAGTAATACATGTCCACATAGCATTGCAGTTTAATGAGTTGCAGGAGTCATTGTTAGCTTCACATCCAATGTTGAATGTGTTAATTTCAATGGTTGACCCCATTAAATTTGTCCTTGTAAAAGCCCATCAATGAGATATTCATGAAAGCCTACAACACTAATCACGTAGATAATTTTATCCCTAGCTTCATTTCCCCTCACCAACCAAGACAGACATCTCATAACAAATCTAGAGCTTCACAACCTCTTGACAAAACCCCAATAGGCGACTAGTGACAATAATATTGTCTAGACCTCCCTAGGTCTTATCTAGGTATTCACCTAATTAAGGCAATGAAATCCTTTGATGTTCCTTTCTAAATTTCCTACCCATTTTGAAGGAACCTAACTACATGTTAGGCTCCGGTGACCAACTCTCTCTTACCTCCTCAACTTTTTGCATAATAATTAAAACATTTTGCTTTTCTCACAAATTCACCTTAATAGACTGCTCAACGTACCATTAGTGACCATTGGTGGCACATGCAACTGATCAGAGGGTGCCCCATATGGCCAAACACCCCCCCCATCTCATCGGAGAAATATGCATTAGAGGAGTTCTTGGACAGCCTCAAGCACCCTAAGCCAACCCTTTGCAGAAACATGAGTTCCCTGAGATGGGTTCCCACAAATCTTGAGCATAGCAAATGCTAGATCACCCTTGTCCCCTTTTTGTCATGTCTTCTTCAGCAAAGAGTTTCTCCCATTAGGTTGGGACTACTCAACCTTGACTTCACTTTTCACCTCCAAACATTCTAGAAGTAACTCTGGAACATGAAGGAGAGTTCCATACATCATGTTTTCAGAAAATTAGTATTTCCCAAAGCTACACACTGCCATGTTTCCCAACAAAGCCCTGCCCTAACTCTAGGGCTCCTCGAACAAACCTTTGGAACCTTTGTGTTCGTGCACATGAGCATGGTCACAAATTCGGTATATGTTGGCCGAAAAAAATGGTAATCGAGAATTATGCGGAAATTTGGGATAAAAAATGGTTAGTGTATGCTAAATGTGCGGCCAACTATTCGGGAAAGAATGGATACAGATTGAAGATCAAATTGATGACCTCCGATATTTGCAATGTGGAACTGGTCAAGAGTGGCAAATTAATATAAATTAGATGACAAAGTTCATAACTAATGACTAATTGCGATTTCGAATAAAAGCAACAAAGAACAAAAAATAATACAAGAACATGGCGGGTCGTAGTGGGCGATTTAACTTGATTTGAAATGCTGACAAAAAATAAAACAGAAATGATGATGTTGGAAAATGGATGAAGAGGAAGAAGTGGAACCACGGGATTGGGTCAAACTGAATGAAGATATTGGAGAGAGGATACGAAGATACATATTGCATTGGAAATCAGGAGGAAAATGGAAGCAGATAGGGGTAATAGTGCAGAGGGAAAGAAATAGAAGCAGAGCAATTGAAGAAGGAAAATCGAGTGAAGCCAGGAAGGAAGTGGAGGTAACAGGGAATTAGAGGGGAAGAAATGTAAGCAGAAAGAAGAATAGGGAAAAGAGGGGATGATGGAGGAAGAAGGGGACATTAGATGAAACAGGGAAGTAGAGAGGGATAAATAGAGCAGCAAGAATAGGTAGGAGGAGAATCAGGGAAGCAAGGAGGAAGAAAACGAAGCAGCAAGAGATAGGAAATCGGGGAAGAAAATGGGCAGCAAGAACAGGGAGAAGAGGGGACAATGGAGGAGGAACAACGGGAGGCAGCAATAGGACGATGGGTGAAGAAGGGAAGAGGGGGAGGAAGCAAGGGTGGAAGAGGGGGAGGGGGGAATATGTACAGGTAGAGGAGACGATGGAGGAGGAAGGATGGGAGAAGTGGAAGCATCGATGAGGTACTAGGAAGAGTGAAAACTTGTACAGGACGATAGGACAATGGAGGAGGAAGGAGAATAAGAAGATAAAAGCGGGGATGAAGAGAGGACGATGAAGGATGAAGAAGGGGAAGAAGCAAGGAGGAAAGGAAAGGAGAAAGTACCGGTAGCCACACATGACTTAGAGTTGGCTGCTGTGGCACATGCTCGTAAGATATGGCGTCATTATCTTTATGGGGAGCAATTTTAAGTATTTTTTATCACAAAAGCTTGAAATATATCTTTTCTCAGAAGGAATATGAGACAACGTCGTTGGTTGGAATTCCTAAGAGATTATGATTTCTCAATTAATTACCATCCAGGAAAAGCCAACATTGTGGCAGGTGCTCTTAGCAGGAAACTCATTGGTACAATGGCTAATCTGATGATCCAGGAATGGAAGCTACTAGAAGATGTTACTCAGTCATGACCATCTATCAAAGGTCCAAAGAAGATAGCTATGACGTGTTTGATAGCACAATTTGACCTAATAAAGAGGATTATGGAGTTCCAAGTTGAATACGCTCAAAGAGAGAAAATGATGAAGGCAGTTGAGGACGAAGGATCTCATTTTTCTATAGAAGCATATGGGAGTATAAGATTTATGGCACGTCTTTGGGTGCCTAACACTTCAAACATGAGAGAGGAAGTAATGAAGAATGCTCACATGACAAGATTCTCTATCCATCCAGGAAGAAAAAAGATGTTCAAAGACCTAAAGCAAAGTTTTTGGTGGCCATGAATGAAAAGGGACATAGTTGATTTTGTGACGGCTGCTCTAGGTGGCTACCGCTACTCTCTGTGACGGCTGCTCTAGGTGGCTACCGGTACTTTCTCCTTTCCTTTCCTCCTTGCTTCTTCCCCTTCTTCATCCTTCATCGTCCTCTCTTCCTCCCCACTTTTATCTTCTACTTCTCCTTCCTCCTCCATTGTCCTATCTTCCTGTACAAGTTTTCACTCTTCCTAGTACCTCGTCGTTGCTTCCACTTCTCCCATCCTTCCTCCTCCACCGTCTCCTCTACCTGTACATATTCCCCCCTCCCCCTC
Source organism: Alisma plantago-aquatica (assembly GCA_963693085.1). Lineage (NCBI taxonomy): Eukaryota > Viridiplantae > Streptophyta > Magnoliopsida > Alismatales > Alismataceae > Alisma > Alisma plantago-aquatica. The sequence continues at coordinate 659,157,200 of OY856414.1, forward strand.
TTCCACCCTTGCTTCCTCCCCCTCTTCCCTTCTTCACCCATCGTCCTATTGCTGCCTCCCGTTGTTCCTCCTCCATCGTCCCCTCTTCTCCCTGTTCTTGCTGCCCATTTTCTTCCCCGATTTCCTATCTCTTGCTGCTTCATTTTCTTCCTCCTTGCTTCCCTGATTCTCCTCCTCCCTATTCTTGCTGCTCTATTTATCCCTCTCTACTTCCCTGTTTCATCTAATGTCCCCTTCTTCCTCCATCATCCCCTCTTTTCCCTATTCTTCTTTCTGCTTACATTTCTTCCCCTCTAATTCCCTGTTACCTCCACTTCCTTCCTGGCTTCACTCGATTTTCCTTCTTCAATTTCTCTGCTTCTATTTCTTTCCCTCTGCACTATTACCCCTATCTGCTTCCATTTTCCTCCTGATTTCCAATGCAATATGTATCTTCGTATCCTCTCTCCAATATCTTCATTCAGTTTGACCCAATCCCGTGGTTCCACTTCTTCCTCTTCATCCATTTTCCAACATCATCATTTCTGTTTTATTTTTTGTCAGCATTTCAAATCAAGTTAAATCGCCCACTACGACCTGCCATGTTCTTGTATTATTTTTTGTTCTTTGTTGCTTTTATTCGAAATCGCAATTAGTCATTAGTTATGAACTTTGTCATCTAATTTAGATTAATTTGCCACTCTTGACCAGTTCCACATTCTAAATATCGGAGGTCATCAATTTGATCTTCAATCTGTATCCATTCTTTCCCGAATAGTTGGCCGCACATTTAGCATACACTAACCATTTTTTATCCCAAATTTCTGCATAATTCTCGATTACCATTTTTTTCGGCAAACATATACCGAATTTGTGACCATGCTCATGTGCACGAACACAAAGGTTCCAAAGGTTTGTTCGAGGAGCCCTAGAGTTAGGGCAGGGCTTTGTTGGGAAACATGGCAGTGTGTAGCTTTGGGAAATACTAATTTCCTGAAAACATGATGTATGGAACTCTCCTTCATGTTCCAGAGTTACTTCTAGAATGTTTGGAGGTAAAAAGTGAAGTCAAGGTTGAGTAGTCCCAACCTAATGGGAGAAACTCTTTGTTGAAGAAGACATGACAAAAAGGGGACAAGAGTGATCTAGCATTTGCTATGCTCAAGATTTGTGGGAACCCATCTCAGGGAACTCATGTTTCTGCAAAGGGTTGGCTTAGGGTGCTTGAGGCTGTCCAAGAACTCCTCTAATGCATATTTCTCCGATGAGATGGGGGGTGTTTGGCCATATGGGGCACCCTCTGATCAGTTGCATGTGCCACCAATGGTCACTAATGGTACGTTGAGCAGTCTATTAAGGTGAATTTTTGAGAAAAGCAAAATGTTTTAATTATTATGCAAAAAGTTGAGGAGGTAAGAGAGAGTTGGTCACCGGAGCCAAACATGTAGTTAGGTTCCTTCAAAATGGGTAGGAAATTTAGAAAGGAACATCAAAGGATTTCATTGCCTTAATTAGGTGAATACCTAGATAAGACCTAGGGAGGTCTAGACAATATTATTGTCACTAGTCGCCTATTGGGGTTTTGTCAAGAGGTTGTGAAGCTCTAGATTTGTTATGAGATGTCTGTCTTGGTTGGTGAGGGGAAATGAAGCTAGGGATAACATTATCTACGTGATTAGTGTTGTAGGCTTTCATGAATATCTCATTGATGGGCTTTTACAAGGACAAATTTAATGGGGTCAACCATTGAAATTAACACATTGAACATTGGATGTGAAGCTAACAATGACTCCTGCAACTCATTAAACTGCAATGCTATGTGGACATGTATTACTTTTTTTAACATGTATTGCTTGATTGTGATTGAAGGAACATGACTCATGATCACTTAAACACCAATGGGTCATACATATAAGCTCATTGTTGTTTCAAGATGAGATTCTTTGTTAGACACATAGCCATCCAACTATATATGACTCGATCCATGGTTGGCCATATAATTAACTTTTGATGCTTAGAGAGCTAGAATATTTGGGATGTCAAACTATTCTTTTTAGAATCTATCTAGGCTAGATCCTTTGCTATAAATATCTGAATTTTTTTTCTTGTGCATCTTGTCTGTTGGGTAAACAAACGCGGTATGTATTTCCTGCTAACAAAGAAATTGGTTCTAAAGCACTTTTTGATATTGTTCATGTGGACATTTGGGGATCATGTTCTGTTCCTAGTCACTCTGGATTTAAATACTTTCTGACTTTTATTGATGATTATTCCCGTGCTACTTGGCTTTTTCTACTGAAGGATCGCAACACTTTTTTGGACAGTATTGGTATTTTCTTTTCTGAAATACAGACCTAGTTCAACAAACCCATTAAGATTTTCCGTATTGATAATGCTCTTGAGTTCATGCAAAAATATGTCACATCTTTTTGTTCTGTTCGTGGCACCATCCATCAAACTACTTGCCCTACACTTCACAACAGAATGGCATTGTTGAACGTAAAAATCGCCACCTGTTAGAGGTTGCTTGCACTCTGCTTCTTCATTATAAAGTACCTCCAATTCCTATTGCCTCTATACAATCCTTGTTGTTATTGTTGTTTTTTGAAGAGGAGTAAAGGGGGATTGGGGTTATTTCACCATTTAGTACTCATACATAGTATATACTTATAGTATATCACAATTTCATTGCATTTTCCTAATATTTGCTATTCAAATTATTAAATACTTATGGGATGCATGCTTTTTTAGTTTTTGCAATGTGGACGACATGTATCCTAGTGGTGGTTTATTAGACAATGAGGGTGCTAGGAAGCCAACCACACCAACAAATAATGATTTAGCTTGGAAACATTGCACTCGTGTTTTTGGGACCAATGAAATGATTGACTTTTGAGTCAATATCAACAACAAACTATCAATCTAAGTAAAATGTGTGGGGATGCCCTACATATTCAATATTTGATATTATAACACAAATAAGTACATGCATGCATATAGCTCATACTTGCAAAATTGCATAACTTTTATCCTACATTTTCTCATTGAAACCCTTCATCGGAATCCTCAAGAAACATGATAGATCCCTTACCTCCCACATGAAGGACCACCCCAACCTACCCCCACATAAAATTTTATTGCATAAAATGATGCATTTAGGTGTAGAGATCACGCTTGTAAAATTTTATAAATTAATTCATTCATTTTGGTGTTAAAACTGGCACTGTTGCATCTATCAAAATTTTCGTCGAAATTTCAAAAAAAATCGGTTTCCATGTTGTAGAAACGGTGTCGAAATCAGATACTTCGTTCCTTGCTTGAAATACTTATTGTAACAATTGGTACCATATGTTCTTATACTTCTCTAGTGTCATTAATGTCTAATTAGGAGCAATTGGCTTCCTGGATAGTGCCATCTCTCCCCTAGACTTGCTTTTGGTCTTATAGCATGTGACTTGCCTGATTTCTACCACGAGGCAAGCTACTCTGGGAGGAAGAATTCTTTGAAATTGGAGCTAGATTCTGATGATATACTTTCAATAGTGAGAAGGATTTCTACTGATAGTCTGTGATGAAACTTGAGTACTTGATTTGTTATTCTTGAGGGTGTTCCTCTCCCCCCCCTGAGGTGCACCCTGACAACTTTAGTGGACCTTGTTGTGGAGGAATGAGTGCTTGTTACGCTGTAGCCAGTGTGCTGATTCTTCGCAAGCGCAGGTCGAGATGTAGCTTGAAACGATAATGTCACCACATGGAACTACTTCATGTCCTTCCATGTTGATGGGCCAGGACCAAGGAACAAGGTAGCCAATACCAATGCCATTTTGATAGCCTAGAAATAGGTATCTACCAGTGTACTGAAAAGAATTTTGGTAATGCAATCCTAGATGTTTTGACGCCATAATGAACGAATTGAATCATGAAATTTTACACGTGTGATCTCTATAGCTAAATGCATCAATATATGCAATGAAATATTGGGTATGTGTGTGCAAATGATCGAAAATGGAACAAACTAGTTAAACTTACCTTGATTTGGGTTGATTTGAGTTGTCTTCAAAAATCATCCAAATGCACCTTTTCTCCTCCCAAGCAGAAAAAACAACCATTCTTGCAAAAATAGGTAACACGTTTGTATACCACTAGTTTCGGTCAATATACTGCCAGTTTCGGTCGGTATACCGCCAATTTCGGTTGGCATACCTCCAGTTTCAATTGGATTTGTGATTAAATGTTGCATTTTGCACCGAAACCACCGAAACTTGGTGGTATTGGCATTTTACTTGTCGGTATATTGATATTTGCTAGCTTATCATTGCACGGGTGCGTTTATGTATCCAATGGCATCGGTATCAGTTTTTCAGGCGGTTGATATTTCCTTCCTTGGTCAGAACTCCCCATGGGGTGGGCTTTATCACTTCCCTTTTGGGATGTATTGATGATGTTGACCTTGACAGGTCGGGCATTCACATCCTTGATCATTGGAGTCCGATGTTGATTTGTAGTTTCAATCCCCTTCTCCTTGTCGTTGACTACTTCTTTTAGGTAGTTGATGTCACCGTGTTACCGTGCTGTTGGACGAAAAGGAATAGCATGATAACTGTCTGCATTCTAGTATAAGTTTGATAGACTGTATTGGGAGATGAGGGGCCACTAAACGAGAAGGGAGATGGCGCCATAGGCGAGTGCCTAAGAGCCCCTAGGCGGCCACCTAAGCGGCAAGGCATCCCAAGGGGGTGGGGTGCACCTTGACCTGTGCCTTGACCAATATGTCGCCTTTAGTTTTTTTACGAACCATTGACCTTATATATAGGTATTTATATGCTAAACACATGTTCTAAAATACGAATAAAGTATATGTATCTATGTTTTTTTGTACAATATCATAATTTTTAGGATAATCCTCTTGATATTTGTATAAATGTTTTTCTGGGTAGTTGGTTAAATCTGATCTTGATGTTAAGGTATTTTCTTCCACTGTATAGCTAGCCAATTGCAATATAAATACAAGTACTACTTATACCAAATCCTATCTTGCCTATCTTAGGAACTTCAAGCAGCCATATTAGCTGCAAAAGATATTTATATAAGCTGAAAGTAACCCTATATTATGACAATTATCTACTGAAACAAAATTATCTACTGCTACCTTAATCCCTCAATTCTAAAACTGATGTATAATGGATTACAAAATTTATATAAGAGTCAGTTTTTTGTATAATTGGAAAATCAAATATCCCTATTACCACAATTATGTCTGTTGACGGAACGGAAAAGTTACGTAAATGGGAAAGTGGCGATCTGCTGTGTTGCGCAAGGCAACGTTGGAGTTCCCAATAGGGCTCTCCTCTTTATTTATATAAAGGGGTAAATTGCACATAGGTACAACAGTAACGTAAAATAAAAAATAAAGACATAAAGAAAGATATATTAACACTCCCCCTCAAGCTGGAGTGTACACATTGTGAATGCCCAGCTTGCCACATAAATTTTGGAACACTGCTGGACCCAATGGCTTTGTCAAGATATCAGCTAATTGATCCTCAGACTTGACATATGGTGTCACAACATTGCCATTCTTTATCTGATCTCTGATGAAGTGACAATCAACTTCTATATGCTTTGTACGCTCATGAAAGACAGGATTCCTGGCAATATGTATAGCAGATTGATTGTCACACTTGAGTGTCATGGGAGATTGAATCAAAATCTTCAACTCAGATAAGACAGATTTGATCCATTGTAATTCACAGCATGCATGTGCCATAGCACGGTACTCAGCTTCAGTACTAGACCGCGCTACCACCTGTTGTTTCTTGCTTTTCCAAGTGATCAAATGGTCACCAAGGAAAGTGCAGTAGCCAGAAGTAGATCTTATATCAATTTGATTGCCAGCCCAATCTGCATCTGCATAACCTGTAAGAACCAAAGGTGATGAGGAATTCTTTGGTTTTTAGTAAGTGATTCCCTTTCCAGGAGCACTTTTCAGATATCTCAGAATCCTGCATACAACTGTCCAGTGTGACTGTCGTGGTGTGCACATATGTTGACTCACCACTCCTACAGCAAAAGAAATATTGGGTCTTGTCACAGTTAGATAGATTAAATTCCCAACTATTTTCCTATAGTGTCCTGGATCTGAATACTCAGTGTCATCATCCATCTCCTTGGTGTGATAATCCATAGGAGTGGGTACTGGCTTAGAGTCAGTCATGCCTATTTCCTGTAGCAAGTCAAGCACGTACTTCCTCTGAGATAGGTTTATACCTGCATGGGATCTAATAACCTCAATCCCTAGAAAATATCTCAGTTTCCCTAGGTCCTTTGTGTGAAAGTGTTTTTGTAATCCTTCCTTCACACGTGATATACCTGTAGAATTGCTTCCAGTAATCACAATATCATCAACATAGACAGCAATAATGAGAGACCCCCAAGAAGAGTTTGAATAAAATAGAGAGTGATCAGTCATGGAACGAGAGAAACCCATCTGTAAAACAACAACACTGAACTTGTCAAACCAAGCTCTAGGAGATTGCTTTAGCCCATATATTGCTTTCTTCAGTTTGCACACTTTCTGACACTCCCCCTGAGCAACAAAACCAGGTGGTTGCTCCATATATACCTCTTCTTGAAGATCACCATGAATAAAAGCGTTCTTGACATCCAGCTGAAAAATAGGCCAGTCAAAGGTAGTAGCAAGAGATATAAGGATCCTTACAGAGTTTAAACGAGCAACTAGAGAAAAAGTCTCAAAGAAGTCAACTCCACATGTCTGTGTGTAGCCTTTTGCTACCAACCTGGCCTTCAGCCTTTCAACAGATCCATCAGGGTTGTCTTTGACTGTGAAAACCCATCTGCATCCCACAATTTTCTTTCCTGCAGGTAAGTCGACAAGATCCCATGTGCCATTGTCTAATAGAGCAGATATTTCCACCTGCATTGCCTGTTTCCAACCACTGTCCTTCAAAGCATCTAAATGATTTCTTGGTGTCATAATTGAGTCCATCCCAACAGAAAATGCACGAGCCTGTGTAGATAAGTGCGACAAACAACATACATTTGATATGGGATGTCTAATAGTACATGAACGAATACCTTTCCGGACAGCAATAGGAACATCAAGGTCAGAAGCTTCTGCAGGAATCTCTTGAGTAGAAGACGATGGAGGAAGCTCAGAGACTAGTGTCGCTGCCTCATCTGGATTCTGTCTACCTCGCCTGTGATAAACTTATGGATAGAGCTGAATGACAGGTGCATCATCATTCTGCATGTCCTGAATAATAATGGGTGGCACTCCCTCACTCGGCACATGTGGTGCCACTCGCTCACTTTGAATTGGGGGTGGCACTCTCTCACTCAATTGCTCCCCCTTGCTCTTAGAATTTGCAAAATATGGACTGGTTTCATGAAAGGTGACATCCTTAGAAACAAACATACGACACAAACTAGGGAAATAACACTTGTAACCTTTACTCGTACCAGAGTACCCAAGGAACAAGGTTTTAACAGACCTAGGTGAGAGTTTGTCTTGCTTAGGATCAAAATTATGAACGAAGGATGTACAACCAAAAACCCGAAGAGGAACATGAAAAGGTTGATCCATAGGGCGTAAAACAGAGAAGGGAGTGCGTCCATGCAAAACAAAGGAGGGCTGTCTATTAATCAAAAAACAGGCGGTGAAAAGGGCTTCAGACCAGAACCGTTTAGGCACATTTGATTCAAACATGAGGGATCGAGTAACATCCAAAAGATGGCGATTCTTTCTCTCAGCAACTCCATTCTGCATAGGAGTGTGAGGACAGGATGTATGATGAATCATCCCAACCGAACTGCAAAATTCATTCATCGCTTTTTGAACATATTCGAGAGCATTGTCAGATTGAAAAGTCTTGATGTTGCAATTAAATTGAACTTGAATTTCTTTATGAAAATGTTTAATGATGGAAAGCACAGACTCACGAATTTTCAACAAATAAATCCATGTCATGCGAGAGTAATCATCCACAAAAGAAATAAAATAGCTAAAACCATTATAACTTTGGTTTTTAACAGGACCCCACACATCACTATGGACTAACTCAAACGGACTAGTAGCCCGATTTAATTATGCATCCAAGTATAAATTTTAAAATTATGCATATATCTATGGATGCAACAATAAAATTGTATATATCCACGTTTAGTTGTGTTTAATATGTACATATATACCTATGTATAAAACAATAAAATATGTTCACTCCCCGTAAAACATGTATATCAGTCAGATCCACCATAACTTTATGGATTGACCTACAGTTATATATCTGAAATATAACATATATATGAAGGGGAATTGATATAAAGATCATAACATGTATATATATATACGTAAGGATAACATATATATGGAGGGGGATGTTATGAAAATCATAACACATGTATACACAATAGTAAATTGTACAAAAACAATAATCTTTTTAAAGCCGCCTAAGCGCCGCCTAGTCGCGCCTTGGTGTAAGGCATCCAGCCATGGTGTCGTGTCTCCTTGCCGCCTTAACAAGTATGGGTGGCGGTGGATTATATTGGATTCCCACCCATAATGGCTCTCTGGGCCAACAATTAAATTAACTATTATCCAGATTGGGCATGGAAATTGGCACTTTCCTAGCCATTGGTTTGCATTAACATTATTGTACATGGGCATACAAGCTACCATACGCATTTCCAGTGCAAGAGCACATGAAAGATATAGAAGTGGGAAGTGATGATGCTGGCATGAGCCTGATAGCTTAGGGTTTGTGATGGATCTGTCACCGTCCCATGAAATTGGTGTCATCATTTCTAGAGACTGACCGGCAGATTGGGAAGCATCAGTTGCCAAGTGCAACGATAGGGAACACATAAAACAAGAGTAAATTCCCCGCCTTTTCTTCCCATCTGTATCAAGTGTTTAAAAATAATCATACTACCAATAGAATTCCCTTAGTAGAGTAAGTGAAAAATTACTGATCAATAAATATATAGAGAATCACTTAATGACGTTGGTGTTCTTTTACATTTGATGAATTAACTTCTGGCGTAGAATCTTGAATTCATGTTTGTCAGTGAATAAAAAAGTGATTTGAGGCACTTAAGGGCCCAAGCACTCCCCTGTTTTAATTTTAACTGAAGTGGGCTTTGAAGCATTTTTGGAGTTAAGCGGCGGCTTTTGCCCACTATTTTCTGCTTCTGGCTGCTTTTTGACCCTGCTTAAGTAGCCCCTTTAACCAGGTATTGCTGGACTGGACAAATCACCGACCACATATTTGAAAATAGGGAAACACATATTTTGGGAGACATGACACTCCAATTGCTGTACTGTAATATGTTTAGTATTCGTCTTTGCTTACTGCTGTTTTTACACTCTATGCAGCTATATTAGAAGTATGTACCGTCATATCTAGAGTTCGTAACAGTATTACCAATTTACCAGGTTATGTTATTTTGTTGTTTATTGCCTGTTAAGTCTAATATTATATAGTTAAAGCAAACTTTATACATCCATCTATAGATTTTAATTGAATAATGTTATATTAATGATTGTGTTGTCTGTTAAGTCTAGTAGTCTCTTGCTCTTTAGGATTCATTGAGTAATATCTGATTTTCTACTACTCTGTTATGCTGTCATGTATGGCTCTTTAATTTTACTGTAAAATTGTTTACCTATTAATATTGCAAACAGCTTCCTTATCATGTTAACATCATTTGTAGCAAGTACTAAGATTTATGTACTAGTATCTACTGTTGATGTGTATTTAGAATTTACCAAATGCTAATATATATATCTAAGCTCGGCTGCTGAGACGGTACAAACTACTAAGAACTAGTATCTAAGCCTAACTATGTATCTGCGTAATCATTTATCTATGATTGGTCTAATAATATATACTAAGTAGAATGTAGCTGCTAAGTAAGCTGCTTCATATAGCATCTTTTATAAGTTCAACATCATATGCCGCTGCTATGTAAGATGCTTCATATATGTTAAGCTATATATGTCTATATATCACACTACATAAAGCTTTTTCGATAAAGCGGTCATTATGTAAGCTGCTTCATGCTTAAGCCCTATGGTGAGATTGGCTGCTCGCTTCCTGCTTCCTACCTCCTGAATTTTGATGTTTGTATACAATTATTGACCTTTTCCATTTTATAGAATTTTGTAATTTGTTCACAAGAAATAACTGATAAAACTGAACAATCATATGGAGTCATTTCAACAAATTAATGTTTACATTAAGTCATGAGTGGTAAGACCTTTGTCCATATAAACATTTCAGTTACCTATAGGCTCTTTTGGTTATGTTGTCAAATACATTTATATGTTTGTGATCACAATGAGTGCATCATCCGAGTCATCCGTTTTACCAATCTAAGCAGATTGCTCTGATTGATGAATTGGCAGCTTTTCTCAGTTGCTCTGCAGTCTGGTTCTGTAAACCTTCTCCATGTTGTTACTCACTAGCACATTTGAATTACTGACCTGACAATGGATACTTTTGTGGGGTATGGTCCCGCTTTACACTGAAATTTTAACTTGCCATGCTACGTTTCATTGAAGCATGCCACAGTTATATGTAGTGGAAGGACGTTGTCAGTTATTAATCTGGGAAAGGTTTTGAAACTCTTTGGTAAAGCTATGAAACATTTTTTTTATTATTTGCTCCGACAATCAGTAGTATCCGAACTCACTCTATTCTTTAACAACCACTAGCTGCTTCCTGCTCAGACATACAGCTATTGATACAAAAATGTCTCTAATCTAGTAGGGAAATGTCTCTGGTTGGTTGATTGATTTGTGCACCCTCACTCCCAGTAACTATTATCCTAGTACATAGCTCCTATTGCTCAGCTGCTTAGTAGATGTTGTAAATGTGACTGACTTCAACGGATGCTATCTGAAACATTACTCTCAATTACTTCCAAATTTAACTCAGATGCCTTGGATATACTATAAATAAACTAAAATATACAAAGCTCAAAAGTTCCACCGTCTGCTGAGGCATATAAAGGTCTCCTTGGAAACCACAAAACATTAAATTTTGACCCAAATGCAACATTTGTATTTATGTTACTCTCTTTCCTTGCAGAAATATTTGCAAATTTAACTCAGATGCCTTGGATATACTATAAATAAACTAAAATATACAAAGCTTAAAAGTTCCATCGTCTGCTGAGGCATATATAGGTCTCCTTGGAAACCCCAAAACATATAATTTTGACCCAAATGCAACATTTGTATTTATGTTACTCTCTTTCCTTGCAGAAATATTTGCATCCTAAAATGGAACATGGATCGCTTACAGACTCCCATTCATCAACTTTTTCTTTAATCGATGAGGATCATACACTGGCAAATGTTGTTAGATATACACTGAATCAGGAGTAAGTAACTGCTTGAATATATATATTATTAATCGGTTGATTTAATATTAGTATGCTTTCAGATCACTTAGACCGGCCCTGCAAAACTATACAACATTGAGCCTGTTTGAAGTTTGGGTGGGAACATTTTAAATCCTACAAATTAAAACTCTAGCACCTGATTTACCTAAAGCATTCATCCATTTTATATTAACATGCACACAAAACAACTTTGGGGTTTCAACCATTGGTTATAAAACAACTGGTTTCCTGGACAAAAGTAAATGAAACAAAACCCAACAGTTTTGCATGCAACTTAAAAGGTGTACTTTTGGTGTTTCTTGGTTAAAATTATCATTGTGAAGTTAGAGCTGTTGCATGAACCGCAATAGACACACACACACATACACACAAACACACATCCACACATAATAGAAGCGCACACATGCAAGTAGAGGGAAACATTTCATTTACACTTGAGGGGAAAGGGTTACGGTTGCGTGATGGTTATGTTGGTATTTGCAAAAGCATTTTGTGAGTTTAAGAAAGTAGAATTCCTACTTTGGTTTAAGGATATGTTCAGGTACTTTATTTTCACGTTAGAGCTTTTGCGGGAACCACAACACATGTAGACACACTTGTACACACACATGCACATATTCATACAACGAGAAACATTTCTTTAACAAATAAGATAAGGAAAAGGAAAGAGTTATGTCTGTTGTTGTGTGATGGTTATGTGAATAGAGAATTCTTTTTACTTTTGAAGTTCACGCTTGATAACATCGATTGCTTCCAATCATATTATACAAATGTTTATGCAGTCTAAGGGTGGAGTTTTGTGGATACAACATTCCTCATCCTTCAGACAACAAGGTTAACATTAGAGTGCAGACTACAGGTAGCATTGTTATCCTATGTCAAATGTAGTATTGATCTTTTTATGTTTAAATTTTTAATTTGTGTGGTAAGTTCTAAACTGATGTAGTTTAACAATTCTAACCCACATATCTGAAATCACAAAATATGTCCAACTTGGCTTAATGCTTGCTTGTTTTGGGTGGTGAACTAAGCCTTAATGTTCATAGCTATCAAGGCCACCGCCTAGGCAGGCTAGGTTCTAGTCTAGTGGAGGTGTCCAAGGCTGAGTGCCTAGGCCTACAATGAAATGAGTGGCAGCCTGGGGCCTTTTAGGTCATTTTGGCACCAAATTAGGCAAAATCTAGTCTATATTTTCCAAAAAACCAGATCATTTTTGGGCTAAACGAGGTTAGTTTATGTTTGATTCAGTTCAATTTAGGTTTGCTGGCTACATGAGGTCTGGTTTAGGTCAAATTATAGTTAGATCTAATTTAGGTCTCATTAAGTGTCAATCTAGGTATATCGATGATTGATCAAGTTTAGGAAACCAACATAATATACTTAGTGAAATGCACATATAAACACATCTAATCAAAACAAAATAATTACAAAATAAGAAAGTCAATAGAACACCTAGGCGATTAGGCTCCCAAGTCCTAGAAGTCACTGCCTAGACGGCTAATCAACTATACTTTTCTCGTAGAAAAACCTTATCCATGCGATTGTATTTGGATATAGGGCTATTTTCAACTTTTATTTTATATTGTTTTTCTCATAACTTGTTTGCCATCAACGAGTTCAATTTTTTTAATGGAAATCATTTCCAAGTAAGAAGTGAAAACTAGATTTTCTAGTTAATAATTAGTTGGTGCTCCCAAAAGCTAAAGGATAAACCATTACAAATCAACTTTTTCCGAAAGTACGTCCAACACATAATTATATGTGCGATTTCAATGCCGAATTTGATGGCCCATAAACATAAGTTTATAGAAAATTGAAATTATGATATTTACGGCCTAACAGTTTCGACGCCCAATAAGCATTTTAAATCATGTAAATTTACCATGACAATCTAAATGCCAATATCTACTCAAATTTGCAATAAATTTTTCATATTGGATATTTGGGGGGGGGGGTCTCCCATATTTGTCCATAAGAAGTATCTAAAGGTTTCTTCCTCTTATTTAACTTTGAATCTAGGAGGAAACAACCTTACATATATGATGTAGATAATTGTTTGGAGGTCCTATTACGCCCTTCATCTCCTCTACTTCAGTCCTCCAAGGTTTGACAACGTTGTATAGGGACTAGGGTCAAACTCGTCTTATGTAGGTATTAGAGGGATTGGATAATTTGCACGTAAGTCCACCTCATTAGTTGATTGTCTGACTACCTAGTTGGTTAATTAGCACAAGCAATGTTTAAAAAAGTGCGAAGCGGGAAGCGAGCGGACATGACCTTATATTCGATTAATCGCCAGGAGGGAGATTAAGCAGACACTTTTTTTAAAAAGAGGAAGCTTAATTTTTAATTATTTTTAACAATTTATACACACAGATATATACATAATAGTATAATTTGTGAAGTTTTACATAATTAAACCTATATATTGCTTTGAAATTAATACTAAGTAATAACAATGAAGAGTTTATAAATACATCTATCCACAACAAATCACCCGATTAATTTCAAATTGTTAATATAAAATAGCTAACTAGCTATACTAAATCCGCAGCTGACTATATATTCATATTCAAGTAGTACAATTGTATAAGTATATACTCATATAAATATAAAATCAATTACTGACATTAAGGGTACCAAGTATAAAATACATGACATGGGAAAAAGCGGTCAAAGTGGAAAAAAGTAGCCGCTTAATCCAAATGTGCTCAACAACTGCCTATGTTAGATTTTAATCGGCCATGACCTTATGGCGCTTAAGCGTCCGCCTAGGACGATTTTTAAAACAACGAGCATAGGTCGGTACAAATAAGTCGAACCCTTTTCAAATCTTGCTAGTGGCACTTCTCGCTACCAGTTTGAGTTGCCACAATTTAGCAGGCCTTAGTTGGTGCTTAGTCAATCGACTAAATTGGCACCACTTGACTCAAGTCGGATGCTTAGTTGTCCTCTAATAGCAACTTTGGGTCTTTATATAGGCCATCTGGTGCAAATTCAATTTGTGAAACAATTTATCTAATTTAACTTAGCTGGGCAATACTCTCAGGCATAGGTATATATAGATAACGTGCAAGAAGTCCTAATTGACTTATTTTTGCTAATAACCCAACTTAATTACTAAATAAAACTAATTTATTAAGAACTTGCAAGTCCCTAATATTGCACTTAGGTCCTAAAACTGAAACAATTGCATAATGAATATGAAAACACGATAACATAATGAAAGAGCTAATTGAGACCAAGGCTGTAATAGGCATGAGGCGCATCGAGTCATTTTTCTTCTAGTGAGGTGAGGCGTAAGTCTCATAAAAGTATGAGGCGCTCATATATATATATATATATATATATATATATATATATATATATATATATATATATATATAGAGAGAGAGAGAGAGAGAGAGAGAGAGAGAGAGAGTCAGGCTAGTGTACACTCGAGTGTACCGAAGGCACCGTACACCTCAGTCATTTTTGAATATGCAGTAAATTTTTGAAAAAACTAAACTGTTGATCTTCTTAATTATCATAAGAACATACTATATAATAAATTTTAGCTCATTTGGACACTTATTCATTGATTCTTTCTAAATATACAATCTAATCCATGTAACTCAACACACACCATTAAGTAAACACACACGCACACACACAACCAGAACACGAAGCCACAAAATGTATATTTTCGTCTCGCAAGCTCCAGTTCTCCTTCGAGGTGCATCAACTTTGGAAGGAAGCCATCAGGAACTGGTGCATCGACACATACAAAACACATAAAACAAATATACAATTCAATTCAGTTGATTTCAGTGGATCATACAGAGAAATGATGCCAATCAAGCCCCATTGCATGAGGGAGCAACAAGATACAATGGTTTCGACGATCTAATAACAGAGAATGCAACACCTACCACTAATCCCAATGAATGCATTCAAAGTTGAATTTAGCATATCAATAACAGAGAAAAAGAGTAACTACTGCTGGAAGAAAAACAGAGAATAGGATAACATTGTTCAAGCACCATTCGCTAAGAGAAGTTACAGATGGAAGAAAAAAATAGAAAAGGGGGCCAATAAAAGCATACGAAGAAGGGGGAATGAGGAAATCAAACTTCCAAAGGGGGAATCACTGAATGGGCGGTAGTCCCTAAATCCCTTCACTCACTGGGATCGAACCGATTGGCCAACCACAATGACGCGGAGAGCCTGACGGGGCTAGCAGGCAGCTAAGATTCTTCACGTAATACTCCGTCCAACTGACAAGCCTAATCTGGAGACCCCTACAGTGAGCTGACGACAACAAAACAGGGGGGAGGGGATTATACATGGGAGGGAGAAGAGGTGAAATTGGATCCTGTCCTACACGCGACTTCTTATGTTGAGGTTGCACTCCATAACAACGACGTTGTAGTGGTAGAGGAGGTGCTTCGAGCCCTATCATTACTCTCCTCGCCCTATGATCACTGCCTCCTCACTGTCGTTGCCTGATTGTCGGTTTCGCTGAGCGTGAAGGGCTGGCCGGTCTTCCACGATAGGGCTTGATTCTGGCTGCACACGACACCGACACCCTCGCGTTGTCATTGGCGACTAGCCGAGGTGGAGGCCAGAGAGTTGGTGACAATGATTGGGGATGAGGACTGAGGAGGCAAGAGGATAGAAGAGGCTCTACGATCAGGTGTAAAGAGAGAGAGAGAGAGGTAGGTAGTGTGTAAGAGTGGAAAGGAGAGAGGTCGGGAATAAGTGAGGGAATGACAGGAACTGTGGTGGGGTCAACAGGCTGTGAGTGGGATTCTCCCCATCTAATCCAGAGATCTTCTATCCTGATCCAATGGTTGAAAACGTCATTGTATTTATGGCAAAATACACGAGTGTATTCTAGCCCCCCCCCTCTCTCTCTCTCTATATATATATATATATATATAGTCAGGCTAGAATACACTCGAGTGTACATATCACACGCTACACTCAAGTGGTGTTCGCATATCAAAATTGTTTTTTGCAAAATGTAAACCAATGATATTCATTGTCATACTATAATTAGGCTACATACAAATTTGAGTCCATTTGGATGAGTGTAAGTCACTCATCCGAGGGCAACAAAATCGACACACAAAACTAATTTGAAATGCATAATTTTTGTGGTCTTCATAACATGAGCTACCAAATGAACTCAAAATTTATATATGGGTTATTCACAAGATGTTTAAGAAGATCAACTTATTATATTTTAGAAAAAAAATGTTGCATCATGTTAAACTACTTGTGTACTCTGCTCCGAATACACTCGAGTGTATTCTAGTCTGACTCTCCGTGTGTGTGTGTGTGTGTGTGTGTGTGTGTACTAGTCAAGAAACACATGCACGTGAAAATAATTTGGGATATATCTTTAAAATAAAACTACCAATGACAAACTTTCCAATTAAAATATAATCATATATTAATAGTTGATTATGTTGCAACGTTGTATATGTAGAATCACTTTTTTAAGAGTGCGCATCTGCAAAATATAGTTGTGAGTTTTATTAAAAAATGATGAAGTCTATCTAGTGAAATACAAATATGTCATCATCCATGCATAAGATGATCTAGTGATAATTCTATTCATGAGAAAATATAGCTTGCATTACATTTTGTATGAAACAAGTTGCTAGACAAATGATGCAATTGTTTCATACTGGTGAGAAAGAATTTTGAACAAGTTAAATGTCACAATATTAAAACTAACAAATTGAAATGGCTTAATTAATTTTTAAAAGAAAACTTTTAGATGAACATGATAACAAGATCATAATATTCATTTAAAAAATAATGATAAATTTGATAAATCTTATGATGAAACCTACATGTGGTCATAATGCTCTCCATAAAAAAGTCATGCAAACATGTATTGTTAGATACACATTTTTTTTGACAAAAGTATACAATTTAGTGTTTAAAGTTGAAACGACGACAATTTACATAGAAAGGATATGACACGTTTGACCGAAAACATCAAAGAAAATTAGAGAAATACAAAGTAAAAAAATCTATCCGTGTAGATTAAATGTATTTTCATAAAAATATGTAGAGATGATTGACTTATTTATATGAGAGATTCTTGTTAAATAGCTGAGATACTTTCATAAGAAAAATAATTTAAGTGTCAAATGATACATAAACCGACTGTAAAGAACATATCAAAACCAATGTACTCGTTAATAGATAGTTTATGAAATAATTTTTTTATGTAAATTTCCAATTGGACTTCAATTTTTCTTTGACATAAATGGAAACAAGCTAAAAAGAGAAAAAAACAATCACCAGTTTCGCTTGTCTAGTTGTCTCGGTCCATGTAGTGGTTGAGCATGATTTACATTTATCAAGATCATTGTATCCATTTTTCTAGTTACCTTTATGCTACAGTTGTCGCATAAATGGATTGCACCATACCAAAATTAGAACATATTTGCTTTGTGGTAGAGTGAATGGTGGAGAAAGAAGTAGTTGATGCTAACTTTGAGGCAGGAGAAAATGTATAAGCCAATCGATACAATTAGTAAAATTAACGAAAGAAAGCATGGTAAAATCGTTTTGAATCTATACCACCTTGTAGGACCTAGGTTTGTCATTTGCCTCAATGAGGACAACCTCTTCAGTCTCCAGCCCTCAACTTCCCTCCCAACCCCGACCCCATATCTCGGATCTGCCCAACAGCCCCACCGTCCCCATCCTTTCAGCAATGTTGATGAACTACAACACCTTTTCAATATCAGACCATGGAGGGAGGTCGTAAGGCCCTGGCTACGCACCGAACCTGACAGAGATGACTGACTCGTACCAAAGTATCCGGCAGAACCTGTCTTACGTGATCACCGTCCTGCTGGTGGTTGTCGTAAGGCTTCTGTGACACCCGTAATCGTTGATCATGTTCGGAGTGGTCGGGAGGCTTGCCCTCTACTTCCTGAACGTGAAGCTACTGTTTGTAACCGGGAGGATGGTGTCTGGTAAGAGTGTCATGGCGGCATCACCAACGTCTCCATCCTCGCGCAGCTGTTTATAAGAGGGACTTGGGGGATGCCAATGAATAAAAGTTACAATCAACAACATGGAGTCGTAGAGGGGTGATGATGAGGATAGATATATGAGAGACAGTTGGGCTATAGTTTGCAAACAAGACCAAAGACTTGGGATCATACTCACATTGACCAGATATATTTAAGGATGGTCGAAGTTGTAAGATAAGAAGTTCCTTCAATGGTTGCGTACCTTTTAATCTGCAGATCCCGTATGTCAGTTATAAAAAGGATTCATATAAGGACATGCTATTGTTGTAATCGCTAAGGATTATTTTTTGGGATTATGATTGTATTATAACAGATGTGAGGAACTATTCATAAAAGAAAATATATCTCGATATGATTCTAATAATTACCTTTGTTTGACTGTGTCAGTACTCAGTAATAATGTCAATTCGAGATGAGCATATCATCGCAAGTGAAATAATGGACTATCATCAACTCCATGGAAGCTAATAAACTAATGGGAGTATCAATAGATCGGGTAAAAATATTGAATTAGTGTTCATTAGTCGAGCAACTTACCAACATCAAAATTAGCTCCAAGAACTGATTGACATTTCCTCAAAACAACGGAAGGGATCCTGGTTACCTTTTACCATTGTATATGCCTCACGTATTCAAGATAGAAGAGAATTTTACAAGAATGATATAATTCATTTGAAAAGGAAATTAAACATGATCAACATGTTAACTATAGATAATATGAAAAATAAATAGAGTACCTCACAACCATCCCAAAGAATGATGTTGTTGACGCGGCATTAACACTGCACCTTTCAGACGAATTACTTGCCCTTTCTCTCAACCTCACCCACCCCTACCGTAATCTGCCTAGTCCACGTCCTCATGAACTCCATGCACAAGTGCACATTCTTAAGCATGAACACCTCATACCTCTTTGAAAACATATGTGCACCTTTTGATGTTAGTTCATGCGGATGGCCTCCCAGTCAGTTCCATGGCGTCACAACAAGAGTCAGGTGTATCTAACACATTGATCATCAACGCCTCTGATTCAGGTGGGGACATCTTATTTTCCTCTAGGAAGTAAGAATATTGTCGTGCTACTTCTCTTCAGTATCCTGGAGTATGCCGGAGTAGAGGAAGGTAAGGACCGTGGAGCTAGAGAGATATGGAGGTTCCCGTGGGGCATTGGAGGGGTCTTTGTCGTCATCAGAGCCGAGCGTCGTACTAAAGATGTTACGTGGGCTAGGTGGGGGATCTCCTCGTAACAGAGTATGTCCAGATGATTTCAATGCATGTGTAAAGGTGCACAGAGAGGATAAAGATGTAGAGGTGTCCTGAAGGAAGAGGCGAAGTTGTTAAATTTGTGGTTGTGGCTATATGTCGATGTTTGTCGCTTCCCACGTTGTGTATAGTTAGAAGTTTTCTCGGAAATACAGAGATAGTGGTGGTTTATTTTATGAGATAATGACCGGTTTATCAAAGATAATCACAGTTAGTTGGGGTGAACACTGATCATGGAGATGACTGTCGCAAGAAGTGGGGAGAGGAAATTGGTAACTTCGATAGGAGATAGGAGAACGTGGGGGGTGTACGGTTCTTGTTTGTTTCGAGCAACAAATAAAAAAAGGAGAGAAGAGAGAGAATTGAGGGGGCTGCATTTTAAAAATGGTGTGACCTGATTGGTTAGTGGTGTATGTGTAATTTTTTGAAAAGATTCACTCTTTTTATAGTATATATATATATATTATATATATATATAGAAGACATTTAAGAACATACTATGAAGACATTTGAGCTCATTTGAACACTTGTAGGTCATGCATCTAAAGGAGGTAAAATCATACATTTCAAACTAGTTTTGTGCTTCGATTTTGTTATCCTTGAATTAGTGACTTACATTCTTGCAAACAGGCTTATATTTTGCATGGGGCCTATTGCTATCGTAACAATGACGATCAATGGATTAGATTTTGCAAAAATATGGCCTATATAGGCAACACCAGTGGGGTGTACGATGTGATCTGTACACTCGAGTGTATTCTAGCCCGACTCTCTCTCTATATATATACACACTTGAGTTCTTCTATCCTGATCCTATGGTTGAAAACCTGATTGTATTTATGGCAAAATGTACTTGAGTGTATTCTAACCTCTCTCTCTCTCTCTCTCTCTCTCTCTATATATATATATATATATATATATATATATATATATATAGAGAGAGAGAGAGAGAGAGAGAGAGAGGGGCTAGAATACACTCAAGTAGTTTTCCATAATGTAATGTTTATTTTGAAAATCTAAACCATTGATCTTTTTAAATATCATATTAACATACTACATATAAAATTTCAGCTCATTTGGACACTTATATGTCAGGCATCTAAAGGCGACAAAAATTATACAATTTAAATCAGTTTTGTGTGTCGATCTTTTTGGCCAAAAAGGAGTAACTTGTAAAATTCCAAATGAGCTCAGATTTTGCATGTAAATGTAGTTGTTATAACAACGAATATCAACGGTTTTGGATTTGTCAAAAAAATTGTCTAGATATGCAAACACCACTTGAGTGTATCGTGCGATCTGTACACTCGAGTGTATTCTAGCCTGACTCTCTCTCTATACACACACACCCACACACACCTGCGATCTTTAGTCCTGATCCAATGGTTGAAAACCTGATTATATATATGGCAAAATACACTTGAGTGTATTCTAGCCTATCTCCCTCTCTCTCTACACACACACACACTTGAGTGTATCGTGCGATCTGTACACTCGAGTGTATTCTAGCCTGACTCTCTCTATACACACACACACCTGAGATCTTCAGTCCTGATCCAATGGTTGCAAACCTGATTATATATATGGCAAAATACACTTGAGTGTATTCTAGCCTATCTCTCTCTCTCTCTCTCTCTCTATATATATATATATATATATATATATATATATATATATGTAACATGAGATCTTTAGTCCTAATCCAATGGCTGAAAACATGATTGCATTTTTGGCAAAATACACTTGAGTGTATTCTAGCCTATCTCTCTCTGAGTGAGGCTAGGATACACTTAAGTGTATTGGTGTGACGCCCTGCAAAACAGAAACGAGATTACTCTAAACAAAACCGCGGAAGAAAGATTAATAAACAAATTACTGAAAAATACTGAAAATTAAAACTTTCATAAAACAGCCAAACAACAAAAACCTTTACATACGAGTCCTTTCATGTCTCAAAGCACTTACCATGAGTGCCACCAACTTGTTATAAGAAAACTTGTTCCATAACATATATACACATATCCACTACAACTGTATACGAAAGGGGCACAAAAGCCAACCACATATCGAAAACACGTATACCAAAACATCTACATAACTTCCCCAAAGACCCGAGTGTACAAGGATGACTCTAGGACTCTTACAACAAAAGGCATCCGGCCGCACTTCCAACCTTGTCAGCTACTGCCTCTCTTGATGCTCCTTTACTTCTGCTGCACGATCTCTACCTCGTGCACGTCCACCTAAAAAGGATGTGGGAAACTGACCAGATGAGATTCCAAATCTCAGTGGGAGATATAATTCTCCAACTCTATTATTAACACAAATAAAATGATTAAAGCAAGCTGTAAAGTTACAACTATAAGAAGCAGGTAATCATTACTAACGGGATACACAGTTACTATTGGATTATGAAACATCTTAACATTAAAAAAAAGAATAAGAAGAACATGCATATTCCCTACCAACAATAATGTATAAAACAATCAAGGCCCCATCCATTCTTTTCGTATTTGATCCTATACAAGTATACTACACGGCTGATTACATAATTTATTTTGCCCCGAGGATTTGAGTCCTACCACCCAAATCCCGCCGACCACTGCTAAGTTGAAATCGGTGCCATACAAGGTCTAGTGGAAGAGCCGGAATCCACGACCTCACCCCCTCGGTCAGTACAAGTGAACATGCAGTGACATCATCAGTCAGACTACTATCAGCGACATGTAGTCCAGTTGTACAAATCTAGCCTGCCTTGGTACATGTCACGAAACTAGTAAAATTGAGCTACGGCCCGCATCCACACTCTAATCAGGGTATGGCCCGCAACCAATCCTGTATCACATATCACTGAGCTACGGCCCGAAGCCGCACTCTTATCAGGGTATGGCCCGCAACCAATCTTGTATCACATATCATTGAGCTATGACCCGAAGCCCCGCTCTAATCAGGGTATGGCCCGCAGCCAATCATGTATCCTGGACGTAAGGGGACATTCATCCTCACCCCTGCATATTCAACATTTTGCGCTCCGAATTAAACTTGTTTCACCATTCAACAAATGCTGACACCGAATGGATCTATGGCACATGACAAGCTACATGATTATGTTCCACTTGATTAGTTAGGTCATTTGAGTGTCTTTTAGCATCAATCAAGTTACAATGTATAAATTTTAAACAAGTTCTGCACAAATAAGGGCATAACTCATCACCAGAACATATTTGAGCATATAAGGTGTGATCTCATCACATTATCACTTGATATTTGCCAGTCACCATATTTCTCATCACAAGGACCACATACTTTGGGGTAGGAACCCCTCATTTCAATACTGAGGTAATCATCATCTCACATAAGGCAATAAGCCATCATTAGGTCATAAGATCATTTACCTTCTCTTTCAATGATGCCAACATCACATATGCCTCACAAGGCCCATTCAATCATATCATAAGTACCATAGCTCATACCTGACTATGCTTATCAACTGGTGTTACCTGCATGGTTAGAGACTTGTAACAAGAAGAATAATACATCATCAACACTACCATCTCATAAGATTCATGCCATTCACATTATGTCATTAGGGTTAGAGTTCTTCTTAATCAATTAGGGTTTACAAGGTTGGATCAACAACCACCCTTAGATCATTGCTCCCAACATCATTATAAGGTATGCTATGAAATACATGTTATAGAAAACAACACTCCTTTATTATTCACACAACTACCCCATAGGGTATCACATCATATCATATAACCCTATCATCAACATGATGTAACATAACCACTATTACAGGGTATCGGTTGAGACTATCATATAAGGTATCAGTTAGAACTTGCCTTAGGGTGTCGACTTTTCATCATCACAACATGTCGACTACCACTATGCAAGGTACAAGGGATATCCTTACTAATGGTGTATCGGTTTACCACTTCTTGAGAGTCTGACGGTCAACACCATCTAAAGGTGTGACGGGAAACACCTCCCTAAAGGTGTGACGGCCAACACCACCTAAAGGTGTCGGGAAACACTGCCTTATAGTGTGACGACCAACACCACCTAAAGGTGTCGGGCAACACCACCCTAAGGTGTGACAGACAGCACCACCTAAAGGTGTCGGGCAACCAGAGCATGTCGGCCAACCCTAGGTATATTGGTTGTTAGGGTTAGGGTTCAACTAGGCATCAAAGTTCAGGGTGTATCGGGCAACCCTTCACTTAGGTGTGTCGGCCTCTACTCAACTAGGGTGTCACGGTTTAGCCCTCAAAACAGACCAACTCCCACAAGGGACTCCCTTAGCCATGACAGGATAACACCTTCAAGATATATTGGTCTAAGAAACACCTATCGGTTTAGGTACTTCTAGGGCATGATGGGCTAGCTTCTTCAAGATCTATCAACCATATCAGTTTACCAACCACAAGCCATGACGCTAACCACCTCAACACATATTGGCCTAAGCATACACATCGGATTAGCCCCCCCACCAAACACACACACACAAAGCATTTCGATCTAAGCATCTCTAAGTCATGCCGACTTGCCACAAGGTGTGTCGGTTTTTTATTACAAGTCGTGACGACCTACCCTCAAGGGCCTCAACATGGTGCATGTATGTGTGTAGACTTGTCGTCTTCAACCTTGGAAAGGTCGACCACTAGTCCATCTACTAACATAGCAAGAAGGTGCAAGATGTAGATAGCAAACCAAACCAGATTCCATTATCAAAACAGTTCTAAAACCACTAACAAATACTAGCATATAAGAGATGAATGAACTAGAGATGAAGACCAATCATAAGCATATGAAGAGTGAAAATAACAAAGGAGGTTAAGAGTTATATAACCCGCCTCAAAGATCACCACTAAGATCCAAGCTCCAAGGTCAAGCTTCAAACTCACGAGGTCAAGGTAGAAGATGATCCACCAACTTGATCACCACTACACCTCCAAGGAAGAAGATGATACCATGGTTAAGATGGCTCAAGATGGAAAGAAGGTATCCAAGATCCATGGTCGAGAAGAAGAAAGAAAGCTAGGGAACATAGCTTACCAAGGTAGAAGATGAAGGATGATCAAGGATCTCCACAACTTGGAACTCGTCCACCAAGCTCCAAGAGAGCCTTCCTAGCTCCTTAAGCTCTCAAGGTCGTCTAACAAGGAGAGAAAGCAAGGATGGTCAAAAGGATTCTCTTGCATGGAGAGAAAGAAGATTATATACTAGAGGGATGAGAGAGAGGTAATGGAAGAGGTGTCATCACCTTAGGAGCTTAGGTGACACTTGTCCACGAAAAAGGAGCCACATGCAACAACATGCAAGACGTGGCGATAAGGTCAAGGCTAGGTCTCACCCTCTTGATCTCCTTCTAAGGTCATGCCCGATTCCATATCTCCACACACCCATAAACTGATAGGGTACAATTCTACACACCCCACAAATCGATAGGGCTCAACCCTACACTCTCACAAACCGATAGGGTTCAACCCTACACACACACAAATCGATAGGGCTCAACCCTACACACTCACAAATCGATAGGGTTCAACCCTACACACTCACAAACTGATACACAACCTCTCTAGGGCTCTCTAGCCCGAGACAACACATCTAGATGCAAGACACACCTCACACATGCGTTCCAAAACATCACCAAGTCACCATACAACCAAGATCCAAACAAGGTGCCCATCTCTCCCCTCTCCTCTAGATGATGCCAAGAGAGAGAAGAAACACTGTAGAGGTGGCAAACTTGCACATTAACCCCAATTGTGGGTGAATTGCAATTTGCACCAAAACCTCACCACAAAACACAAGCATCATCCAAACAAGCTCAAACAAGAAACTTAAACTTTCTACATGCCCTAATTACCTCTCAGATGATTAGAGCAAGGTTCTAAGCAACATGCTTAGGCAAAACAAATAGGGTTATCCTAAAACGTGGGTCAGGGTCCTTACCATTGGTGTCAGAATACAATCAAGTTTTTAGCACTTCGATCTACCCTGATTTATATCAATGGAGGAAAAGTCCCCCACTCACACTCAACACAGATAGACTGACCCCACACACCCCTTTTTTGCTCTCTCCCTTTGTGAACTCTGTCTTCCCCATCCTTCTCTCTCTCCTCTCCACTCTCTCCCTCCCCCAGCCTTATCTCTCTCTCTCCCCCAATGTTCTCTCTCTCACCCCCACCCCCCCCCCATGATCCCGCCTCCGACCTGGTGTGCCCTCCAACTTTTTCTCCGGCCTCAGCCAGAACATCATCATGTCGTCAACCTCACATCCACTATAGTGGGTCTGTATTGGCAGTGCTTGACTAGCTAGCCTGGAGGTGAGACTCAATTGCTTGGTTGGCGAGGGGCATAAACAGGTAGAAGCCACCAATGTAGGAGAAAATCCATCTAGGGATCGACAGTAGCAGCAAGAAACAGATCTATCGGTTAGGTTGGTTCCCTATGCAACTGAGGGAAGTGTTGCTTCTACCGTTCATGCTAAGCAACGGGTTAGTAGATCTGGGTGATAACGATGATGCCAACACTGAAGGATTTGCTATCCATGCAACATCTGCCTGGTCAAAGAGGAGCTACTGCCCACAAGAGCTCCCCATACAACAAAGTACTAGGCGGATCAGATAGGCAGCTTGCCGTGGTAGTTGACCCCCACATAATACATGGTGTTGTGAGATTGTCAACACTTATCATGGTGGTGTCTCATGAATTATGGGCATCAAGAGACTGGGATTTATGACCTCGATGATTAGATCACCGTGTCTATAACTACGCAAAAATATCATATGGCAATTTGTGAAAGGGCTGTTGATACAATTTTCTCCCCAGATTCATGTGTAGTACTATATACATGAATATATATGTTCAAGCGTCTATGTATACTGTTGTAATTAATCGTAAAAAAAGGACAAAAATGGAACTTGAGTGAGGTGGTAATCTAATTGTTTGAATACTACTAAAGAAGTGATTCAGTCTTTATGATAACCAGAAAAACTACTAATGAGCTCTTACGGGGGTACTAAGCAACCATATAGAACTGAATAAACCTAGGTTTGTTGTCACTTCTATTCCTTCACCTAATATAATTAGACAACAACAACAAAAAACTAACTGAAACTGCTAAAAAATTGATCAATATGTAGTAATCGTTTCATTACTTCATATATTAATATTGAAATTAAATGCTCACTTTTGTCACATTAAGATCATCATATAGACCATACCGTGTGTCAGTTTTGAGCCAGCAATGGTTCTTTCATGTTTGCAAACTACCAAAGCAAATGGAGCACAAAATTATGTTTGTTTAGGCTGAAATCCAATCCAGTGGTGGTGTCTTGCACACCCCTACTTACGGTGCCTCTTCTCTTAGAAAGCTTGATTTTTAACATCTACCACTTGCTAAGCATAATGAAAAATAGTAAGAGTGGATGTAAGATGCATAGAGGTACAGTTAAATTAAGTGCAGGGCTTAACAAGAACTTTAGTACTGATCTAATTAACATGAGTTCAGTAATTGTTTCCAGCAACTTTGTAGGATTATAACATCCAAAATTATAATGCATGTTATGATTCTATACTCCAACTTGGCTACTATATGCTGAGGGATAATGGTATAAATTCTACAACTATCTACCGTGCTTGAATATGTTGTGACTATGCACGGAAGCTAACCAAGCACTAGTTCAATGTACCACTTTATACAAAGTATTCTTTTTACATAGCAAATGAGAACAGAAACGTGATAAAGTTTAAATCTGATAGAAAATGGATTGTGTTCCAACTCACATCCGTCTTGAATCTCCAGTACACAATGCACTAGAAGCAACACAGTCCGTCAGCTAGCCCACAGTTGTGGTGCATGTTTAGTGAGACATCTCTTCTATGATGGTGACAAGCATTCAAGCAGGAAGGTTGTTTCTAGAACCATGAATATGCAGTTGTAGACGGGGCTCTAAGCCCAGCTGGCACCTGGCTGAGAAGAGGCACTGACGTCGATGAAGAATATGTTTCTTGCTGCCGTTGTTGACCTCTAGATGAATTTGCTTCTTGTGTGATTGCTGCTCCGTGTTGAAGTCCTTCAGCTCCATGTCACCCCCTTGTTGGGTGCTCCTCATTGGAAAGGAAGAGGTTGATTATCGTCCTTTACAGATAAGATGTGTATAAAAAATCATAACTATATCTCATATGGATCATGAGTTATAGCAATATTTCATCCAACAAATTTTAAATTTTTTGCAACTTATCGTTGATTAGGAAATGCACATATTAATTCATTGGATGAGCTATCGATATCAGATTGAGTTGATTTTTGATACACATCTTATCCAAGGGGTATACCTCACATCCATAAGGTTTGATTGTTACGTAGAATTTTACATTCATCATATATATATGTTTATATATATATATATAATATTTGGAATATTTGTGTAATATATGTACATATATTGATAGGAATACATATAGATGTACTAATATATGTGTACAATGTGTACATATGTTAGTAAATCAAAATGTATACATAAATATACATATTTTTATGTGAAATGTGTGTATATGTAGGTGTTGATATGTATATGTAGGGACCTACTTGTAAGTGTAAGAAAGGTCAGGGGGCTATGTGTAAAGTA
Source organism: Alisma plantago-aquatica (assembly GCA_963693085.1). Taxonomy (NCBI): domain Eukaryota; kingdom Viridiplantae; phylum Streptophyta; class Magnoliopsida; order Alismatales; family Alismataceae; genus Alisma; species Alisma plantago-aquatica. The sequence goes on from OY856414.1 coordinate 659,185,551, forward strand.
TGTAAAGCTTCTTGTTTATACAATACAAGCACCCCGACAGTAACGTTAAGTCGAGGGTTTTTTCCTCTGTTGTTTCTTCTTCTTCATGGTATCAGAGTAGGGAAAACCTTAGGAGAGCTATCAATCTCTCCAAGGAAGTGCTAGTGAGTGGTCATCACAATCTGGGAGTTTACAAACATCTGAAGCGACAGAAGCTAACACTTTTCCGTTCGCGCTACAGTACGCGTACTGTAGCACGACGGCCACAAAAGTGGCTGCTGCTCTCTCTCCGGTTGGAATTGGATCTGAGGTGTTCATGCTTAAGAATGTGCACTTGTGCATGGAGTTCATGAGGACGTGGACTAGGCAGATTACGGTAGGGGTGGGTGAGGTTGAGAGAAAGGGCAAGTAATTCGTCTGAAAGGTGCAGTGTTAATGCCGCGTCAACAACATCATTCTTTGGGATGGTTGTGAGGTACTCTATTTATTTTTCATATTATATATAGTTAACATGTTGATCATGTTTAATTTCCTTTTCAAATGAATTATATCATTCTTGTAAAATTCTCTTCTATCTTGAATACGTGAGGCATATACAATGGTAAAAGGTAACCAGGATCCCTTCGGTTGTTTTGAGGAAATGTCAATCAGTTATTGGAGCTAATTTTGATGTTGGTAAGTTGCTCGACTAATTAACACTAATTCAATATTTTTACCCGATCTATTGATACTCCCATTAGTTTATTAGCTTCCATGGAGTTGATGATAGTCCATTATTTCACTTGCGATGATATGCTCATCTCGAATTGACATTATTACTGAGTACTGACACAGTCAAACAAAGGTAATTATTAGAATCATATCGAGATATATTTTCTTTTATGAATAGTTCCTCACATCTGTTATAATACAATCATAATCCCAAAAAATAATCCTTAGCGATTACAACAATAGCATGTCCTTATATGAATCCTTTTTATAACTGACATACGGGATCTGCAGATTAAAAGGTATGCAACCATTGAAGGAACTTCTTATCTTACAACTTCGACCATCCTTAAATATATCTGGTCAATGTGAGTATGATCCCAAGTCTTTGGTCTTGTTTGCAAACTATAGCCCAACTGTCTCTCATATATCTATCCTCATCATCACCCCTCTACGGCTCCATGTTATTGATTGTAACTTTTATTCATTGGCATCCCCCAAGTCCCACTTATAAACAGCTGTGCGAGGACGGAGATGTTGGTGATGCCGCCATGACACTCTTACCAGACACCATCCTCCCGGTTACAAACAGTAGCTTCACGTTCAGGAAGTAGAGGGCAAGCCTCCCGGCCACTCCGAACAGGATCAACGATTACGGGTGTCACAGAAGCCTTACGACAACCACCAGCAGGACGGTGATCACGTAGCCAGGGCCTTACGACCTCCCTCCATGGTCTGATATTGAAAAGGTGTTGTAGTTCATCAACATTGCTGAAAGGATGGGGACGGTGGGGCTGTTGGGCAGATCCGAGATATGGGGTCGGGGTTGGGAGGGAAGTTGAGGGCTGGAGACTGAAGAGGTTGTCCTCATTGAGGCAAATGACAAACCTAGGTCCTACAAGGTGGTATAGATTCAAAACGATTTTACCCTGCTTTCTTTCGTTAATTTTACTAATTGTATCGATTGGCTTATACATTTTCTCCTGCCTCAAAGTTAGCATCAACTACTTCTTTCTCAACCATTCACTCTACCACAAAGCAAATATGTTCTAATTTTGGTATGGTGCAATCCATTTATGCGACAACTATAGCATAAAGGTAACTAGAAAAATGGATACAATGGTCTTGATAAATGTAAATCATGCTCAACCACTACATGGACCGAGACAACTAGACAAGCAAAACTGGTGATTGTTTTTTTCTCTTTTTAGCTTGTTTCCATTTACGTCAAAGAAAAATTGAAGTCCAATTGGAAATTTACATAAAAAAATTATTTCGTAAACTATCTATTAACGAGTACATTGGTTTTGATATGTTCTTTACAGTCGGTTTATGTATCCTTTGACACTTAAATTATTTTTCTTATGAAAGTATCTCAGCTATTTAACAAGAATCTCTCATATAAATAAGTCAATCATCTCTACATATTTTTATGACAATACATTTAATCTACACTGATAGATTTTTTTACTTTGTATTTCTCTAATTTTCTTTGATGTTTTCGGTCAAACGTGTCATATCCTTTCTATGTAAATTGTCGTCGTTTCAACTTTAAACACTAAATTGTATACTTTTGTCAAAAAAAAATGTGTATCTAACAATACATGTTTGCATGATTTTTTTATGGAGAGCATTATGACCACATGTAGGTTTCATCAGAAGATTTATCAAATTTATCATTATTTTTAAATGAATATTATGATCTTGTTATCATGTTCATCTAAAAGTTTTCTTTTCAAAATTAATTAAGCCATTTCAATTTGTTAGTTTTAATATTGTGACATTTAACTTGTTCAAAATTCTTTCTCGCCAGTATGAAACAATTGCATCATTTGTCTAGCAACTTGTTTCATACAAAATGCAATGCAAGCTATATTTTCTCATGAAGAGAATTATCACTAGATCATCTTATGCATGGATGATGACATATTTGTATTTCACTAGATAGACTTCATCATTTTTTAATAAAACTCACAACTATATTTTGCAGATGTGCACTCTTAAAAAAGTGATTCTACATATACAACGTTGCAACATAATCAACTATTAATATATAATTATATTTTAATTGGAAAGTTTGTCATTGGTAGTTTTATTTTAAAGATATATCCCAAATTATTTTCATGTGCATGTGTTTCTTGACTAGTACACACACACACACACACACACACACGGAGAGTCAGACTAGAATACACTCGAGTGTATTCGGAGCAGAGTACACAAGTAGTTTAACATGATGCAACATTTTTTTCTAAAATTTAATAAGTTGATCTTCTTAAACATCTTGTGAATAACCCATATACAAATTTTGAGTTCATTTGGTAGCTCATGTTATGAAGACCACAAAAATTATGCATTTCAAATTAGTTTTGTGTGTCGATTTTGTTGCCCTCGGATGAGTGACTTACACTCATCCAAATGGACTCAAATTTGTATGTAGCCTAATTATAGTATGACAATGAATATCATTGGTTTACATTTTGCAAAAAACAATTTTGATATGCGAACACCACTTGAGTGTAGCGTGTGATATGTACACTCGAGTGTATTCTAGCCTGACTATATATATAGAGAGAGGGGGGGCTAGAATACACTCGTGTATTTTTCCATAAATACAATGAAGTTTTCAACCATTGGATCAGGATAGAAGATCTACGGATTAGATGGGGAGAATCCCACTCACAGCCTGTTGACCCCACCACAGTTCCTGTCATTCCCTCACTTATTCCCGACCTCTCTCCTTTCCACTCTTACACACTACCTACCTCTCTCTCTCTCTCTTTACACCTGATCGTAGAGCCTCTTCTCTCATCTTGCCTCCTCAGTCCTCATCCCCAATCGTTGTCACCAACTCTCTGGCCTCCACCTCGGCTAGTCGCCAATGACAACGCGAGGGTGTCGGTGTCGTGTGCAGCCAGAATCAAGCCCTATCGTGGAAGACCAGCCAGCCCTTCACGCTCAACGAAACCGACAATCAGGCAACGACAGTGAGGAGGCAGCGATCATAGGGCGAGGAGAGTAATGATAGGGCTTGAAGCACCTCCTCTACCACTACAACGTCGTTGTTCTGGAGTGCAACCTCAACATAAGAAGTCGCGTGTAGGACAAGATCCAATTTCACCTCTTCTCCCTCCCATGTATCATCCCCTCCCCCCTATTTTGTTGTCGTCAGCTCACTGTAGGGGTCTCCAGATTAGGCTTGTCAGTTGGACGGAGTATTACGTGAAGAATCTTAGCTGCCTGCTAGCCCCGTCAGGCTCTCCGCGTCATTGTGGTTGGCCAATCGGTTCTATCCCAGTGAGTGAAGGGATTTAGGGACTACTGCCCATTCAGTGATTCCCCCTTTGGAAGTTTGATTTCCTCATTCCCCCTTCTTCGTATGCTTTTATTGGCCCCCTTTTCTATTTTTTTCTTCCATCTGTAACTTCTCTTAGTGAATGGTGCTTGAACAATGTTATCCTATTCTCTGTTTTTCTTCCAGCAGTAGTTACTCTTTTTCTCTGTTATTGATATGCTAAATTCAACTTTGATTGCATTCATTGGGATTAGTGGTAGGTGTTGCATTCTCTGTTATTAGATCGTCGAAACCATTGTATCTTGTTTCTCCCTCATGCAATGGGGCTTGATTGGCATCATTTCTCTGTATGTTCCACTGAAATCAACTGAATTGAATTGTATATTTGTTTTATGTGTTTTGTATGTGTCGATGCACCAGTTCCTGATGGCTTCCTTCCAAAGTTGATGCACCTCGAAGGAGAACTGGAGCTTGCGAGATGAAAATATACATTTTGTGGCTTCGTGTTCTGGTTGTGTGTGTGCGTGTGTGTTTACTTAATGGTGTGTGTTGAGTTACATGGATTAGATTGTATATTTAGAAAGAATCAATGAATAAGTGTCCAAATGAGCTAAAATTTATTATATAGTATGTTCTTATGATAATTAAGAAGATCAACGGTTTAGTTTTTTCAAAAATTTACTGCATATTCAAAAATGACTGAGGTGTACGGTGCCTTCGGTACACTCGAGTGTACACTAGCCTGACTCACTCTCTCTCTCTCTCTCTCTCTCTCTCTCTCTCTATATATATATATATATATATATATATATATATATATATATATATATATATATATATATATATATATATATATATATATATATATATATGAGCGCCTCATACTTTTATGAGACTTACGCCTCACCTCACTAGAAGAAAAATGCCTCGATGCGCCTCATGCCTTTTACAGCCTTGGTCTCAATTAGCTCTTTCATAATGTTATCGTGTTTTCATATTCATTATGCAATTGTTTCAGTTTTAGGACCTAAGTGAAATATTAGGGACTTGCAAGTTCTTAATAAATTAGTTTTATTTAGTAATTAAGTTGGGTTATTAGCAAAAATAAGTCGATTAGGACTTCTTGCACGTTATCTATATATACCTATGCCTGAGAGTATTGCCCAGCTAAGTTAAATTAGATAAATTGTTTCACAAATTGAATTTGCACCAGATGGACTATATAAAGACCCTAAGTTGATATTAGAGGACAACTAAGCAGCCGACTTGAGTCAAGTGGTGCCAATTTAGTCGATTGACTAAGCACCAACTAAGGCCTGCTAAATTGTGGCAACTCAAACTGGTAGCGAGAAGTGCCACTAGCAAGATTTGAAAAGGGTTCGACTTATTTGTACCGACCTATACTCGTTGTTTTAAAAATCGTCCTAGGCGGCTGCTTAAGTGTCAGAAGGTCATGGCCGATTAAAATCTACCATAGGCAGTTGTTGAGCGCATTTGGATTAAGCGGCTACTTTTTTTCACTTTGGCCGCTTTTTCCCATGTCATGTATTTTATACTTGGTACCCTTAATGTCAGTAATTGATTTTATATTTATATGAGTATATACTTATACAATTATACTACTTGAATATGAATATATAGTCAGCTGCGGATTTAGTATAGCTAGTTAGCTATTTTATATTAACAATTTGAAATTAATCGGGTGATTTGTTGTGGATAGATGTATTTATAAACTCTTCATTGTTATTACTTAGTATTAATTTCAAAGGAATATATAGGTTTAATTATGTAAAACTTCACAAATTTCACTATTATGTATATATCTGTGTGTATAAATTGTTAAAAATATTTAAAAATTAAGCTTCCTCTTTTTAAAAAAGTATCTGCTTAATCTCCCTCCTGGCGATTAATCGACTATAAGGTCATGTCCGCTCGCTTCCCGCTTCGCACTTTTTTAAACATTGCTTGTGCTAATTAACCAACTATGTAGTCAGACAATCAACTAATGAGGTGGACTTACGTGCAAATTATCCAATCCCTCTAATACCTACATAAGACGGGTTTGACCCTAGTCCCTATACAACGTTGTCAAACCTTGGAGGACTGAAGTAGAGGAGATGAAGGGCGTAATAGGACCTCGAAACAATTCTCTACATCATATATATAAGGTTGTTTCCTCCTAGATTCAAAGTTAAATAAGAGGAAGAAACCTTTAGATACTTCTTATGGACAAATATGGGAGACCCCCCCCCCCACATATCCAATATGAAAAATTTATTGCAAATTGGAGTAGATATTGGCATTTAGATTGTCATGGTAAATTTACATGTTTTAAAATGCTTATTGGGCGTCGAAACCCTTAGGCCGTAAATATCATAATTTCAATTTTCTATAAACTTTTGTTTATGGGCCATCAAATTCGGCAATGAAATCGCACATATAATTATGTGTTGGACGTACTTCTGGAAAAACTTGATTTGTAATGGTTTATCCTTTAGCTTTTGGGAGCACCAACTAATTATTAACTAGAAAATCTAGTTTTCACTTCTTACTTGGAAATAATTTCCATTAAAAAAATTGAACTCGTTGATGGCAAACAAATTATGATAAAAACAATATAAAATAAAAGTTGAAAATAGCCCTATATCCAAATACAATCGCATGGATAAGGTTTTTCTACGAGAAAAGTATAGTTGATTAGCCGGCTAGGTAGTGACTTCTAGGACTTGGGAGCCTAATTGCCTAGGTGTTCTATTGACTTTCTTATTTTGTAATTATTTTGTTTTGATTAGATGTGTTTATATGTGCATTTCACTAAATATATTATGTTGGTTTCCTAAACTTGATCAGTCATCGATGTACCTAGATTGACACTTAATGAGACCTAAATTAGATCTAACTATAATTTGACCTAAACCGGACCTCATATAGCCAGCAAACCTAAATTGAACTGAATCAAACATAAACTAACCTCGTTTATCCCTAAAATGATCTGGTTTTTTGGAAAATATAGACTAGATTTTGCCTAATTTGGTGCCAAAATGACCTAAAAGGCCCCAGGCTGCCACTCATTTCATTGTAGGCCTAGGCGCTCAGCCTTGGACACCTCCACTAGACTAGAACCTAGCCTGCCTAGGCGGCGGCCTTGATAGCTATGAACATTAAGGCTTAGTTCACCACCCAAAACAAGCAAGCATTAAGCCAAGTTGGACATATTTTGTGATTTTAGATATGTGGGTTAGAATTGTTAAACTACATCAGTTTAGAACTTACCACACAAATTAAAAATTTAAACATAAAAAGATCAATACTACATTTGACATAGGATAACAATGCTACCTGTAGTCTGCACTCTAATGTTAACCTTGTTGTCTGAAGGATGAGGAATGTTGTATCCACAAAACTCCACCCTTGGACTGCATAAACATTTGTATAATATGATTGGAAGCAATCGATGTTACCAAGCGTGAACTTCAAAAGTAAAAAGAATTCTCTATTCACATAACCATCACACAACAACAGACATAACTCTTTCCTTTTCCTTATCTTATTTGTTAAAGAAATGTTTCTCGTTGTATGAATATGTGCATGTGTGTGTACAAGTGTGTCTACATGTGTTGTGGTTCCCGCAAAAGCTCTAACGCGAAAATAAAGTACATGAACATATCCTTAAACCAAAGTAAGAATTCTAATTTCTTAAACTCACAAAATGCTTTTGCAAATACCAACATAACCATCATGCAACCGTAACCCTTTCCCCTCAAGTGTAAATGAAATGTTTCCCTATACTTGCATGTGTGTGCTTCTATTATGTGTGGATGTGTGTTTGTGTGTATGTGTGTGTGTGTCTATTGCGGTTCATGCAACAGCTCTAACTTCACAATGATAATTTTAACCAAGAAACACCAAAAGTACACCTTTTAAGTTGCATGCAAAATTGTTGGGTTTTGTTTCATTTACTTTTGTCCAGGAAACCAGTTGTTTTATAACCAATGGTTGAAACCCCAAAGTTTTTTTGTGTGCATGTTAATATAAAATGGATGAATGCTTTAGGTAAATCAGGTGCTAGAGTTTTAATTTGTAGGATTTAAAATGTTCCCACCCAAACTTCAAACAGGCTCAATGTTGTATAGTTTTGCAGGGCCGGTCTAAGTGATCTGATCCAACATTAGTTCGGTTCAAGTTGAACCAGAGCAGTTCTTATCCAAGTCGTGTGTGTGCGCACGCACGCACACCAACAATCAGAGGAGCTCATCCATATCATATAGATACTTCAATATCGTATGCAACAGAGTTTAATTTTGTGTAGAATGAAACCATCCCATATTCTGGCTTCGTACTAATGCCTAAATTCACAAGTACAAAAGTGAAGCAAGACAATGTAAGAAATTAAACTTCTTTTTGCTTTCAGGTTTATTTGATGACATGCAGAGCATTGTTTATTACTATATATGTTGTGCTTTCTAAACAAATTTTTGACAGTGATAACTAAAAAGGAAAGTTAACGATTTTATATAAAAAGAAAAGTTGGTCAACTCTGAAGCATACTAATATTAAATCAACCGATTAATAATATATATATTCAAGCTGTTACTTACTCCTGATTCAGTGTATATCTAACAGCATTTTCCAGTGTATGATCCTCATCGATTAAAGAAAAAGTTGATGAATGAGAGTCTGTAAGCGATCCATGTTCCATTTTAGGATGCAAATATTTGTGTAAGGAAAGAGAGTAACATAAATACAAATGTTGCATTTGGGTCAAAATTATATGTTTTGGGGTTTCCAAGGAGACCTATATATGCCTCAGCAGACGATGGAACTTTTAAGCTTTGTATATTTTAGTTTATTTATAGTATATCCAAGGCATCTGAGTTAAATTTGCAAATATTTCTACAAGGAAAGAGAGTAACATAAATACAAATGTTGCATTTGGGTCAAAATTTAATGTTTTGTGGTTTCCAAGGAGACCTATATATGCCTCAGCAGACGGTGGAACTTTTGAGCTTTGTATATTTTAGTTTATTTATAGTATATCCAAGGCATCTGAGTTAAATTTGGAAGTAATTGAGAGTAATGTATCAGATAGCATCCGTTGAAGTCAGTCACATTTACAGCATCTACTAAGCAGCTGAGCAATAGGAGCTATGTACTAGGATAATAGTTACTGGGAGTGAGGGTGCACAAATCAATCAACCAACCAGAGACATTTCCCTACTAGATTAGAGACTTTTTTGTATCAATAGCTGTATGTCTGAGCAGGAAGCAGCTAGTGGTTGTTAAACAATAAAGTGAGTTCGGATACTACTGATTGTCGGAGCAAATAATAAAAAAAATGTTTCATAGCTTTACCAAAGAGTTTCAAAACCTTTCCCATATTAATAACTGACAACGTCCTTCCACTGCATATAACTGTGGCATGCTTCAATGAAACGTAGCATGGCAAGCTAAAATTTCAGTGTAAAGCGGGACCATACCCCACAAAAGTATCCATTGTCAGGTCAGTAATTCAAATGTGCTAGTGAGTAAAACATGGAGAAGGTTTACAGAACCAGACTGCAGAGCAACTGAGAAAAGCTGCCGATTCATCAATCAGAGCAATCTGCTTAGATTGGTAAAATGGATGACTCGGATGATGCACTCATTGTGATCACAAACATATAAATGTATTTGACAACATAACCAAAAGAGCCTATAGGTAACTGAAATGTTTATATGGACAAAGGTCTTACCACTCATGACTTAATGTAAACATTAATTTGTTGAAATGACTCCATATGATTGTTCAGTTTTATCAGTTATTTCTTGTGAACAAATTACAAACTTCTATAAAATGGAAAAGGTCAATAATTGTATACAAACATCAAAATTCAGGAGGTAGGAAGCAGGAAGCGAGCAGCCAATCTCACCAGAGGGCTTAAGCGTGAAGCAGCTTACATAATGACCGCTTTATCGAAACAGCTTTATGTAGTGTGATATATAGACATATATAGCTTAACATATATGAAGCAGCTTACATAGCAGCGGCATATGATGTTGAACTTATAAAAGAAGCTATATGAAGCAGCTTACATAGCAGCTACATTCTACTTAGTATATATTATTAGACCAATCATAGATAAATGATTACACAGATACATAGTTAGGCTTAGATACTAGTTCTTAGTAGTTTGTACCGTCTCAGCAGCCGAGCTTAGATATATATATTAGCATTTGGTAAATTCTAAATACACATCAGCAGTAGATACTAGTACATAAATCTTAGTACTTGCTACAAATGATGTTAACATGATAAGGAAGTTGTTTGCAATATTAATAGGTAAACAATTTTACAGTAAAATTAAAGAGCCATACATGACAGCATAACAGAGTAGTAGAAAATCAGATATTACTCAATGAATCCTAAAGAGCAAGAGACTACTAGACTTAACAGACAACACAATCATTAATATAACATTATTCAATTAAAATCTATAGATGGATGTATAAAGTTTGATTTAACTATATAATATTAGACTTAACAGGCAATAAACAAAAAAATAACATAACCTGGTAAATTGGTAATACTGTTACGAACTCTAGATATGACGGTACATACTTCTAATATAGCTGCATAGAGTGTAAAAACTGTAGTAAGCAAAGACGAATACTAAACATATTACAATACAGCAATTGGAGTGTCATGTCTCCCAAAATATGTGTTTCCCTATTTTCAAATATGTGGTCAGTGATTTGTCCAGTCCAGCAATACCTGGTTAAAGGGGCTACTTAAGCAGGGTCAAAAAGCAGCCAGAAGCAGAAAATAGCGGACAAAAGCCGCCGCTTAACTCCAAAAATGCTTCAAAGCCCACTTCAGTTAAAATTAAAACAGGGGAGTGATTGGGCCCTTAAGTGCCTCAAATCACTTTTTTATTCACTGACAAACATGAATTCAAGATTCTACGCCAGAAGTTAATTCATCAAATGTAAAAGAACACCAACGTCATTAAGTGATTCTCTATATATTTATTGATCAGTAATTTTTCACTTACTTTACTAAGGGAATTCTATTGGTAGTATGATTATTTTTAAACAATTGATACAGATGGGAAGAAAAGGCAGGGAATTTACTCTTGTTTTATGTGTTCCCTACCGTTGCACTTGGCAACTGATGCTTCCCAATCTGCCGGTCCGTCTCTAGAAATGATGACACCAATTTCATGGGACGGTGACAGATCCATCACAGACCCCTAAGCTATCAGGCTCATGCCAACATCATCACTTCCCACTTCTATATCCTTCATGTGCTCTTGCACTGGAAATGCATATGGTAGCTTGTATGCCCATGTACAATAATGTTAATGCAAACCAATGGCTAGGAAAGTGCCAATTGCCATGCCCAATCTGGATAACAGTTAATTTAATTGTTGGCCCAGAGAGCCATTATGGGTGGGAATCCAATATAATCCACCGCCACCCATACTTGTTAAGGCGGCAAGGCGACACGGCACCATGGCTGGACGCCTTACGCCAAGGCGCGACTAGGCGGCGCTTAGGCGGCTTTAAAAAGATTATTGTTTTTGTACAATTTACTATTGTGTATACATGTGTTATGATTTTCATAACATCCCCCTCCATATATATGTTATCCTTACGTATATATATACATGTTATGATCTTTATATCAATTCCCCTTCATATATATGTTATATTTCAGATATATAGTTGTAGGTCAATCCATAAAGTTATGGTGGATCTGACTGATATACATGTTTTACGGGGAGCGAACATATTTTATTGTTTTATACATAGGTATATATGTACATATTAAACACAACTAAATGTGGATATAGACAATTTTATTGTTGCATCCATAGATATATGCATAATTTTAAAAGTTATACTTGGATGCATAATTAAATCGGGCTACTGGTCCGTTTGAGTTAGTCCATAGTGATGTGTGGGGTCCTGTTAAAAACCAAAGTTATAATGGTTTTAGCTATTTTATTTCTTTTGTGGATGATTACTCTCGCATGACATGGATTTATTTGTTGAAAAGTCGTGAGTCTGTGCTTTCCATCATTAAACATTTTCATAAAGAAATTCAAGTTCAATTTAATTGCAACATCAAGACTTTTCAATCTGACAATGCTCTCGAATATGTTCAAAAAGCGATGAATGAATTTTGCAGTTCGGTTGGGATGATTCATCATACATCCTGTCCTCACACTCCTATGCAGAATGGAGTTGCTGAGAGAAAGAATCGCCATCTTTTGGATGTTACTCGATCCCTCATGTTTGAATCAAATGTGCCTAAACGGTTCAGGTCTGAAGCCCTTCTCACCGCATGTTTTTTTATTAATAGACAGCCCTCCTCTGATTTGCATGGACGCACTCCCTTCTCTGTTTTACGCCCTATGGATCAACCTTTTCATGTTCCTCTTCGGGTTTTTGGTTGTACATCCTTCGTTCATAATTATGATCCTAAGCAAGACAAACTCTCACCTAGGTTTGTTAAAACCTTGTTCCTTGGGTACTCTGGTACGAGTAAAGGTTACAAGTGTTATTGCCCTAGTTTGTGTCGTATGTTTGTTTCTAAGGATGTCACCTTTCATGAAACCAGTCCATATTTTGCAAATTCTATGAGCAAGGGGGAGCAATTGAGTGAGAGAGTGCCACCCCCAATTCAAAGTGAGCGAGTGGCACCACATGTGCCGAGTGAGGGAGTGCCACCCATTATTATTCAGGACATGCAGCATGATGATGCACCTGTCATTCAGCCCTATCCACAGGTTTATCACAGGCGAGGTAGACAGAATCCAGATGAGGCAGCGACACCAGTCTCTGAGCTTCCTCCATCGTCTTCTACTTAAGAGATTCCTGTAGAAGCTTCTAACCTTGACGTTCCTATTGCTGTCCGGAAAGGTATTCGTTCATGTACTATTAGACATCACATATCAAATGTATGTTGTTTGTCGCACTTATCTACACAGGTTCGTGCATTTGCTGTTGGGATGGACTCAATTACGACACCAAGAAATCATTTAGATGCTCTGAAGGACAGTGGTTGGAAATAGGCAATGCAGGTGGAAATATCTGCTCTATTAGACAATGGCACATGGGATCTTGTCGACTTACCTGCAGGAAAGAAAATTGTGGGATGCAGATGGGTTTTCACAGTCAAAGACAACCCTGATGGATCTGTTGAAAGGCTGAAGGCCTGGTTGGTAGCAAAAGGCTACACACAGACATATGGAGTTGACTTCTTTGAGACTTTTTCTCCAGTTGCTCGTTTAAACTCTGTAAGGATCCTTATATCTCTTGCTACTACCTTTGACTGGCCTATTTTTCAACTGGATGTCAAGAACACTTTTCTTCATGGTGATCTTCAAGAAGAGGTATATATGGAGCAACCACCTGGTTTTGTTGCTCAGGGGGAGTGTCAGAAAGTGTGCAAACTGAAGAAAGCTATATATGGGCTAAAGCAATCTCCTAGAGATTGGTTTGACAAGTTCAGTGTTGTTGTTTTACAGATGGGTTTCTCTCGTTCCATGACTGATCACTCTCTATTTTATTCAAACTCTTCTTGGGGGTCTCTCATTATTGCTGTCTATGTTGATGATATTGTGATTACTGGCAGCGATTCTACAGGTATATCACGTGTGAAGCAAGGATTACAAAAACACTTTCACACAAAGGACCTGGGGAAACTGAGATATTTTCTAGGGATTGAGGTTCTTAGATCCCATGCAGGTATAAACCTATCTCAGAGGAAGTACGTGCTTGACTTGCTACAGGAAACAGGCATGACTGACTCTAAGCCAGTATCCACTCCTATGGATTATCACACCAAGGAGATGGATGATGACACTGAGTATTCAGATCCAGGACACTACAGGAAAATAGTTGGGAAGTTAATCTATCTAACTGTGACAAGACCCGATATTTCTTTTGCTGTAGGAGTGGTGAGTCAACATATGTGCACACCACGACAGTCACAGTGGATAGTTGTATGCAGGATTCTGAGATATCTGAAAAGTGCTCCTGGAAAGGGAATCACTTACTACAAACCAAAGAATTCCTCATCACCTTTGGTTCTTACAGGTTATGCAGATGCAGATTGGGCTGGCAATCAAATTGATAGAAGATCTACTTCTGGCTACTGCACTTTCCTTGGTGACCATTTGATCACTTGGAAAAGCAAGAAACAACAGGTGGTAGCGCGGTCTAGTACTGAAGCTGAGTACCGTGCTATGGCACATGCATGCTGTGAATTACAATGGATCAAATCTGTCTTATCTGAGTTGAAGATTTTGATTCAATCTCCCATGACACTCAAGTGTGACAATCAATCTGCTATACATATTGCCAGGAATCTTGTCTTTCATGAGCATACAAAGCATATAGAAGTTGATTGTCACTTCATCAGAGATCAGATAAGGAATGGCTATGTTGTGACACCATATGTCAAGTCTGAGGATCAATTAGCTGATATCTTGACAAAGCCATTGGGTCCAACAGTGTTCCAGAATTTATGTGGCAAGCTAGGCATTCACAATGTGTACACTCCAGCTTGAGGGGGAGTGTTAATATATCTTTCTTTATGTATTTATTTTTTATTTTACATTATTGTTGTACCTATGTGCAATTTACCCCTTTATATAAATAAAGAGGAGAGCCCTATTGGGAACTCCAACGTTGCCTTGCGCAACACAGTAGATCGCCGCTTTCCCGTTTACGTAACTTTTCCGTTCCGTCAACAGACGTAATTGTGGTAATAGGGATATTTGATTTTCCAATTATACAAAAAACTGACTCTTATATAAATTTTGTAATCCATTATACATCAGTTTTAAAATTGAGGGATTAAGGTAGCAGTAGATAATTTTGTTTCAGTAGATAATTGTCATAATATAGGGTTACTTTCAGCTTATATAAATATCTTTTGCAGCTAATATGGCTGCTTGAAGTTCCTAAGACAGGCAAGATAGGATTTGGTATAAGTAGTACTTGTATTTATATTGCAATTGGCTAGCTATACAGTGGAAGAAAATACCTTAACATCAAGATCAGATTTAACCAACTACCCAGAAAAACATTTATACAAATATCAAGAGTATCATCCTGAAAATAATGATATTGTACAAAAAACATAGATACATATACTTTATTCGTATTTTAGAACATGTGTTTAGCATATAAATACCTATATATAAGGTCAAGGGTTCGTAAAAAAACTAAAGGCGACATATTGGTCAAGGCACAGGTCAAGGCGCACCCCACCCACTTGGGACGCCTTGCCGCTTAGGCGGCCGCCTAGGCGCGCTTAGGCACTCGCCTATGGCGCCATCTCCCTTCTCGTTTAGTGGCCCCTCATCTCCCAATACAGTCTATCAAACTTGTACTAGAATGCATACAGTTATCATGATATTCCTTGTCGTCCAATAGCACGGTAACACGGTGACATCAACTACCTAAAAGAAGTAGTCAACGGCAAGGAGAAGGGGATTGAAACTACAAATCAACAGCGGACTCCAATGATCAAGGATGTGAATGCCCGGCCTGTCAAGGTCAACATCATCAATACATCCCAAAAGGGAAGTGATAAAGCCCACCCCATGGGGTGTTCTGACCAAGGAAGGAAATATCAACCGCCTGAAAAACCGATACCGATGCCATTGGATACATAAATGCACCCGTGCAATGATAAGCTAGCAAATATCAATATACCGACAAGTAAAATGCCAATACCACCAAGTTTCAGTGGTTTCGGTGCAAAATGCAACATTTAATCACAAATCCAATTGAAACTGGAGGTATGCCAACCGAAATTGGCGGTATACCGACCGAAACTGGCAGTATATTGACCGAAACTAGTGGTATACAAACGTGTTACCTGTTTTTGCAAGAATGGTTGTTTTTTCTTCTTGGGAGGAGAAAAGGTGCATTTGGATGATTTTTGAAGACAACTCAAATCAACCCAAATCAAGGTAAGTTTAACTAGTTTGTTCCATTTTCGATCATTTGCACACACATACCCAATATAGAATTTCATTGCATATATTGATGCATTTAGCTATAGAGATCACACGTGTAAAATTTCATGATTCAATTCGTTCATTATGGCGTCAAAACATCTAGGATTGCATTACCAAAATTCTTTTCACAACACTGGTAGATACCTATTTCTAGGCTATCAAAATGGCATTGGTATTACCTTGTTCCTTGGTCCTGGCCCATCAACATGGAAGGACATGAAGTAGTGCCATGTGGTGACATTATCGTTTCAAGCTACATCTCGACCTACGCTTGCGAAGAATCAGCACACTGGCTACAGCGTAACAAGCACTCATTCCTCCACAACAAGGTCCACTAAAGTTGTCGGGGTGCACCTCAGGGGGGGGAGAGGAACACCCTCAAGAATAACAAATCAAGTACTCAAGTTTCATCACAGGCTATCAGTAGAAATCCTTCTCACTATTGAAAGTATATCATCATAATCTAGCTCCAACTTCAAAGAATTCTTCCTCCCAGAGTAGCTTGCCTCGTGGTAGAAATCAGGCAAGTCACATGTTATAAGACCAAAAGCAAGTCTAGGGGAGAGATGGCACTATCCAGGAAGCCAATTGCTCCTAATTAGACATTAATGACACTAGAGAAGTATAAGAACATATGGTACCAATTGTTACAATAAGTATTTCAAGCAAGGAACGAAGTATCTGATTTCGACACCGTTTCTACAACATGGAAACTGATTTTTTTTTGAAATTTCAACGAAAATTTTGATAGATGCAACTGTGCCAGTTTTAACACCAAAATGAATGAATTAATTTATAAAATTTTACAAGCGTGATCTCTACACCTAAATGCATCATTTTATGCAATAAAATTTTATGTGGGGGTAGGTTGGGGTGGTTCTTCATGTGGGAGGTAAGGGATCTATCCTATTTCTTGAGGATTCCGATGAAGGGTTTCAATGAGAAAATGTAGGATAAAAGTTATGCAATTTTGCAAGTATGAGCTATATGCATGCATGTACTTATTTGTGTTATAATATCAAATATTGAATATGTAGGGCATCCCCACACATTTTACTTAGATTGATAGTTTGTTGTTGATATTGACTCAAAAGTCAATCATTTCATTGGTCCCAAAAACACGAGTGCAATGTTTCCAAGATAAATCATTATTTGTTGGTGTGGTTGGCTTCCTAGCACCCTCATTGTCTAATAAACCACCACTAGGATACATGTCGTCTACATTGCAAAAACTAAAAAAGCATGCATCCCATAAGTATTTAATAATTTGAATAGAAAATATTAGGAAAATGCAATGCAATTGTGATATACTATAAGTATATACTATGTATGAGTACTAAATTGTGAAATAACCCCAATCCCCCTTTACTCCTCTTCAAAAAAAAACAATAACAACAAGGATTGTATAGAGGCAATAGGAATTGGAGGTACTTTATAATGAAGAAGCAGAGTGCGAGCAACCTCTAACAGGTGGCGATTTTTACGTTCAGCAACGCCATTCTGTTGTGAAGTGTAGGGCAAGTAGTTTGATGGATGGTGCCACGAACAAAACAAAAAGATGTGACAGATTTTTGCATGAACTCAAGAGCATTATCAATACGGAAAATCTTAATGGGTTTGTTGAACTAGGTCTGTATTTCAGAAAAGAAAATACCAATATTGTCCAAAAAAAGTGTTGCGATCCTTCAGTAGAAAAAGCCAAGTAGCACGGGAATAATCATCAATAAAAGTAAGAAAGTATTTAAATCCAGAGTGACTAGGAACAGAACATGATCCCCAAATGTCCACATGAACAATATCAAAAAGTGCTTTAGAACCAATTTCTTTGTTAGCAGGTAATACAGACCGCGTTTGTTTACCCAACAGACAAGATGCACAAGAAAAAAAAATTCAGATATTTTTAGCAAAGGATCTAGCCTAGATAGATTCTAAAAAGAATAGTTTGACATCCCAAATATTCTAGCTCTCTAAGCATCAAAAGTTAATTATATGGCCAACCATGGATCGAGTCATATATAGTTGGATGGCTATGTGTCTTACAAAGAATCTCATCTTGAAACAACAATGAGCTTATATGTATGACCCATTGGTGTTTAAGTGATCATGAGTCATGTTCCTTCAATCACAATCAAGCAATACATGTTAAAAAAAGTAATACATGTCCACATAGCATTGCAGTTTAATGAGTTGCAGGAGTCATTGTTAGCTTCACATCCAATGTTCAATGTGTTAATTTCAATGGTTGACCCCATTAAATTTGTCCTTGTAAAAGCCCATCAATGAGATATTCATGAAAGCCTACAACACTAATCACGTAGATAATGTTATCCCTAGCTTCATTTCCCCTTACCAACCAAGACAGACATCTCATAACAAATCTAGAGCTTCACAACCTCTTGACAAAACCCCGATAGGCGACTAGTGACAATAATATTGTCTAGACCTCCCTAGGTCTTATCTAGGTATTCACCTAATTAAGGCAATGAAATCCTTTGATGTTCCTTTCTAAATTTCCTACCCATTTTGAAGGAACCTAACTACATGTTTGGCTCCGGTGACCAACTCTCTCTTACCTCCTCAACTTTTTGCATAATAATTAAAACATTTTGCTTTTCTCACAAATTCACCTTAATAGACTGCTCAACGTACCATTAGTGACCATTGGTGGCACATGCAACTGATCAGAGGGTGCCCCATATGGCCAAACACCCCCCCATCTCATCGGAGAAATATGCATTAGAGGAGTTCTTGGACAGCCTCAAGCACCCTAAGCCAACCCTTTGCAGAAACATGAGTTCCCTGAGATGGGTTCCCACAAATCTTGAGCATAGCAAATGCTAGATCACCCTTGTCCCCTTTTTGTCATGTCTTCTTCAGCAAAGAGTTTCTCCCATTAGGTTGGGACTACTCAACCTTGACTTCACTTTTCACCTCCAAACATTCTAGAAGTAACTCTGGAACATGAAGGAGAGTTCCATACATCATGTTTTCAGGAAATTAGTATTTCCCAAAGCTACACACTGCCATGTTTCCCAACAAAGCCCTGCCCTAACTCTAGGGCTCCTCGAACAAACCTTTGGAACCTTTGTGTTTGTGCACATGAGCATGGTCACAAATTCGGTATATGTTGGCCGAAAAAAATGGTAATCGAGAATTATGCGGAAATTTGGGATAAAAATGGTTAGTGTATGCTAAATGTGCGGCCAACTATTCGGGAAAGAATGGATACAGATTGAAGATCAAATTGATGACCTCCGATATTTGCAATGTGGAACTGGTCAAGAGTGGCAAATTAATCTAAATTAGATGACAAAGTTCATAACTAATGACTAATTGCGATTTCGAATAAAAGCAACAAAGAACAAAAAATAATACAAGAACATGGCAGGTCGTAGTGGGCGATTTAACTTGATTTGAAATGCTGACAAAAAATAAAATAGAAATGATGATGTTGGAAAATGGATGAAGAGGAAGAAGTGGAACCACGGGATTGGGTCAAACTTAATGAAGATATTGGAGAGAGGATACGAAGATACATATTGCATTGGAAATCATGAGGAAAATGGAAGCAAATAGGGGTAATAGTCCAGAGGGAAAGAAATAGAAGCAGAGCAATTGAAGAAGGAAAATTGAGTGAAGCCAGGAAGGAAGTGGAGGTAACGGGGAATTAGAGGGGAAGAAATGTAAGCAGCAAGAAGAATAGGGAAAAGAGGGGATGATGGAGGAAGAAGGGGACATTAGATGAAACAGGGAAGTAGAGAGGGATAAATAGAGCAGCAAGAATAGGGAGGAGGAGAATCAGGGAAGCAAGGAGGAAGAAAACGAAGCAGCAAGAGATAGGAAATCGGGGAAGAAAATGGGCAGCAAGAACAGGGAGAAGAGGGGACGATGGAGGAGGAACAACGGGAGGCAGCAATAGGACGATGGGTGAAGAAGGGAAGAGGGGGAGGAAGCAAGGGTGGAAGAGGGGGAGGGGGAATATGTACAGGTAGAGGAGACGGTGGAGGAGGAAGGATGGGAGAAGTGGAAGCAACGACGAGGTACTAGGAAGAGTGAAAACTTGTACAGGAAGATAGGACAATGGAGGAAGGAGAAGAAGAAGATAAAAGCGGGGAGGAAGAGAGGACGATGAAGGATGAAGAAGGGGAAGAAGCAAGGAGGAAAGGAAAGGAGAAAGTACCGGTAGCCACCTAGAGCAGCCGTCACAGAGAGTAGCAGCCAACAAACTACCACAGGTCACTGTCGGCAAGGGTCGCCGCCGCCGAGATGGAAGCAGCTACCGATACTCTGGCAGGCTTCTTCGCCGCGGGATTATTACCTCCTGGCTCCTCAGTCAGTCTAGGGGTTGAGGGGTCGACGAATACTAAACCCCTAAAGAGGCAGGAGTTCTGTATACTTTTTTAAAATGCCAAAAAAACTTATCAAACGCGTTAGAGACTCGAGTTGTGTATAAAAAGCAAATAAATGCTCAATAAACGTAATAAACGCGATTAAACAAGTCTTCTATGACCCTAAAAAAAAGAATACGTGTTGCGTCACGTGTGTGTTTGCCTTTTGATTTGCTAGCTTGGATGGTTACAAAAAAAATCTAATTTTGTTAACAATGGGACCTAAGCTCCTCGCTCATCTTTTAACCTCAACTTGTTCTGGTTTGGTTTTTTTTTGCATGAAGGGGTGTAGGAAATCTAGTTGCACCTCATTTGATCAAAATTAGACCAAGTACAATCCAATCAAGGACTACGTATCCTATTTAAGTCACCGTATGCCCTCCCTTTAAAATCATGGATCCTTTGGCAATTCATAGAATGTATTACCTAAATCTTTTCCCAATTTGACCTCCATTTAAAAAAAAATGATTACTATTTCTCAAAAAGGCATGAAAGCTTGTGAAGCCATTATAAATTGTAGAAGGCATATAAAAATATGAAAGAAAATTAAAAAATTAGAGGGATTACATGATTTAGGTGATATATGCTCTTTCTTTATAATACATAATTAGTACACATCTAGGAAGCACGGACACGGTCAACAGCAATTTTCAAAAATATAAGACACGGACACGGCGATTTTCATATATATATATATATATATATATATATATATATATATATATATATATATATATATATATATATATATATATATATACATATACATATATATATAATCTTCATTCAAATATGTGTCTATAATATATAATTGTATACAGATTCAACATTCATGTAATGACAATCTATGCATAAACATGATCAGGAAACAGATAGAGACAATTCAGATAAATGAAACTCCATAATAATGTATACATGATAATGATCATATATGAATTTCAGCTAAATTCTAAATTATATGCTTCTAATTAACAATAACAAGAGGTAACACCACAAATCTAATTGACAAAAGAGGATCACAGTAAATTCAGAGCATTCAAGTTCAAGTTGAAACTAATTTATAACATTCTAATTAACTGGAGGATGACAGTAAAAAACTAAGAAGATTAGGCATGGAGGAGGATGATTGGATGGGGTGTGCGTGTAGTTGTTTTGTGAAATTAAGAGAGGAGGAATAGGGCAGGAAAATATTGTAACAGGGCATGTAAAATCGTGAAGGGGGGAGAATGAGGGAGGGAAGGGAGGAGGATAAATCGGACAGGAAAAATAGAAATCAAGAAGAAGAAGGGGAGCGACAGGAAAGGAAAATGGACAGAGAAAAAATGAAATGAAGGGGAAAGCGAGAAGATGGAACGGGAAGTGGAAAGGGAGAAGATGAAATGGGAAGTGGAAAGGGAAAATGTGGGGTATTGTATGACTGTAAACGGCAGGAGGAAGGGGAAATGGAGGAGAAATTGGACTGGAAATAGGTAATTGAGGAAGACGAATGGAAGGGGATGAAGCAAAAATGAAGGGGGAGAAATTGTGTAGGGAGATTGGACTTTCGTGGAGCAGCAAAGTGAAGATATAAAAGGAGGGAGGAAGAAGAAAACAAGGACTGGAGGAGGAAGAAGGTGTGAAAGGAGATAAAGGGGAGAAGAGAAAGCGGGAAGGAAGCGGAGGAAGAGGATGGAAGGAGTACCTGCGGCGGCTTCTGCTCCAAGCACTGACGGCGGCTGGCTGCTGCTGTTCCAAGCTCATGCGGCGGCGGAGGTGCTGCTTCAACCTCACGCGGCGGCGGCTGCTGAAGTTCCTAGCTCCTCTCGCTGCTGCTGCTGCTTGCAAAAAGAATTGGCAGTGGAACTTGTTCCCCATCTATCTTCTATTTTTTCATAATTATATTTGTATGAATTATTTGATTAAAGATTTTTTTATGAAAATAAAAAAGTTAATAGAGTGATTTACATTTTTATTTAACTGTTCTTTAATTATATACGTCTGTGGCCAGCGTCTGATGATGCGGAGGGACACAGGTTGGACTCGCGGAGCCAGGATCTTAAAGTGGGTGAGGCACACATATAGCAAATGGTTTGATAGGAGTAATTATCACCAGAAGCCTGACATGCCAAATGCATTCTTTTTTAGTGCGTCAATGTCTATGAAGGGGGAAACATGACTTTGCCTTTAGAGGCCAATTAAGTAGAGTTCAATCCTTATTGTCAAGAGTCCCTACTGTCGATGAAAATCAAAGCACAAAGCTTAAAAAGATTTCAATGAAATATAGATATCAAGTTGACATTATTTTATATGGATGTTCTTGCGGAAGGATAGGTGGATATGGTACCTTGGTTCTTAATGCCAAAGTCTTACAGCTACGTATAGCAATCACTACATGTTTAGAGCTAGTTAAGTGGTGGATTTGGCACTTTGATTCTTAATGCCGAAGTCTTACAGCTACGCATAGCAATCACTACATGTTTAGAGCTAGTTAAGTGGCCATTATCCTCGACAATTAATTGTCAAAATGTTGGGTGTGATTCCGTTTTGGCTCGAAGAGGACTGGCTCGAGTGTATGACTAATATTTTTTTAAAATTTAATTCAAATAG
The DNA here is from genome assembly GCA_963693085.1 of Alisma plantago-aquatica. NCBI lineage: Eukaryota > Viridiplantae > Streptophyta > Magnoliopsida > Alismatales > Alismataceae > Alisma > Alisma plantago-aquatica. Next base: position 659,208,524 of record OY856414.1, read on the forward strand.
ACTTTACGAATCACTTATTAATTCGTCTCTGTCTACCTTTTAGAATACGTATTTATTAATTCCTTCACATCAATGTCACTCATCCTCCTCCCCATTGAGTCAAATCCAAGTTTTGAACGAACGCATTACGCATATGAGATCGGCATTCAGCACCTGTTTACAAGTTCGAATGGTAGGTTAAATAAGAAACAGTCTGGTGAAATTTCTGGTGACGTTTCTGCAGTATAAATGCTTGGCAAATGAGCACCATGCATTAAAACTTCCTTCCAATTAGTCAATTTGATTCTATCTCACTTCCAATTAGCCAATTTTTATTCTATCTCAAAAGGTGGGTGAGGCACCGGCCTCACCTGGTCTTTACGTAGCTCCGCCAATGGGTTGGACACGACAGAAGACGGTTTAGATACATCTACGTCGCAGCAACAGCAGCCAATCCCGCATGAGCCAAGGATAGCAGACGTCGTTAGGCGGGGGCACCGCCTTGCCAATATTAGCATACAATTCCTTGGGCGTTTGGCCTTAGGGTCTGACTGGTTTAGAGTAAGTAACATTTTCTTGGAACTCATTTTTCTACAACTGAAATTGAGTTTCAGGAAAATGAATTATAGGTGATTGGTTTGATAGATGATAATCTGGAAACAGGCTTCTCCTATCAATCGCCATTTAATATCTGAAGCAGGTCTCCATAGTTCTAAACCTCCGTCAATGTCCATTTAAACACTAGTAGGCCGTTCAGTTCTAGGTCTCTGTTCATATCTAATCCTCTGACAAGTCTGAAAAACACAATAGCAAAAGATATCGTCGTCTAATCTTTGGAGCTCCTCAAAACGTGAATAGAAAAATAGATGGCAGGCCGTCGGCGTAGGTTTTGGGAATCAAATAAAGGGCTGATGTGCTCGCTCTTGTTTGCATGGGAATAGGTCTCGTTCAACATCAGGCCGATGAGAAATCGTGGTCACGCATCAGGACGGAGACGATGTTGTGGCGTTTGGTCTTCTCAGGTCGCGCGAAGAGGGCAAGATGAATAGGCCGGAGACGATGTCGTGGCGTTTGGTGTTCTCAGGTCACGCGAAGAGGGCAAGATGAAACTGCAACGTAACTCGTTTTCAGACGGATTTCTTTCAGAAGTCCAGAACTTCAACCTATATATATTGTTGGAAGTCCAGTGAAAACTAGGAAACTCAATTTTGGGACTTACACCGAACCAAGTAAAATTATAAAGGGAACTTGACTTCCAGTATTTTCAGGACATTTTACACCAAACCAGTCAGACCCTTAGCTGCGTTCCTCTGAGCCAGGGTGTGACCGGAAACAGGGACACTGTGCATCCCTTCCCCTACTTACAGAAGTATAATTTGACTGCCAATTATTTGATTTAACAGCCAACACCAATAGCCCTAAGTCTGGCATCAGATGAAAAGAGGATTGTATAGAGGTGGAGGGTGGGGAGCATAACTCGGTGAGTGATTGTGTAACGCCCCAAAAGTACAATTGAAAAACACATGAGGAAGTATAAGAAAATCAGTCTAATTAGGGCGAAAACACTCCCTCAGTATGAGAATCCGTCATAAAGAGAATATCTTTACCGGTAAGTAAAATTCACCAAATTAACAAGGTTTCATAAGAAATAAAAACATAGACCATGCATTATTCTTTTAACAGAAACAAAATGACATATATTCTAAATCTAAAAGAAAGAACAAAATATCGTATCAAAATAAAATCCATGAGCCGGTTTCAAGTGTTCATAATCTGTGCCAGAAGGATCATCATGCCGGCCATCAACCAATATCAACTAGGTAACCGTAGGATCTAGATGCAGGGGCAAAGTTCTCAGTCATGTATGCAACCACAAAAGTGAAAGATACGTAAAGAGATAGTCTAACCAGTAAATTCATGTAGTATAAGCAATAGATAACATCGTCGGCATGATAATCAATTTCATTATTTTTTAACAGTCACGCAAAATATGCATCAAGATGCATTCAATAAATCTTGAGTGACAAAGTAACCAAAGGTTGTAGCCATGCCACGAGGGTACAGTCAGTAAATAGTCACACCACGAGGGTGCAGTCAGTCAATCACACCACGAGGGTGCAGTCAGTCAGTAATCAGTCAACCAATGGATTTTGTCACCTAGATATTTCAGTCAACCTGAGGCGGGCAAAGCTCCTAAATTTCATTACCCAAGGTTGGGCACAGTTACCACAAAGTGGCATATTGGTATCATGGGATGAACGTCAACAATTGATCATAAGACAAGGTCCTAAAAGCAGTATATTGTGTGGTCATAATCATTCATATGATCATGCAGTACAAGCACAGTCTATTTTAGTTTCCATCTTGTTTGTTATCCCGTATTTTCTCACAACAGAGCAACATAGTTTAAGATATGCCTCACCTTTAATACAATATTTATTTTTCCATTTTTAGATAGGAGTTAGATCTATGTATGCTCATTTTCAACCTAGATTCATTATGATTTGGATAAGGCAGTTGGCATATAAAAGGTAGTACATATTTGTGAATGAGATTAACAAAATCAACATTTTTATCCACCATATATCATGATTTAGAACACAGTAACAGAGTCGTAATTTGATAAAATTTATACATGTATATAGACAGTGACATCATGAAGATTGTTCTATATATTAAGCCTCACATAGGATCCATGTATTCCGGCAACAACTATCTTAAAACAAATAGTTTATAAGACAGGTTTCATACGATCATGTCCATTAAACAAAGGTGAGACTTTAACAAAAAGGATATTTCTTTGTTCTTAGATTATATTGAACCATGAATGTATAACATATTACACAGACATTAACACAATTATATAATCAATAGGTTCTACTATGGCAACATAAATAGTAGGACACAATAAATTGGTTCATGGGGTACAGTCAAATCAAAAGCCTTGGCCATGGATCTGACTGCATACATTGAAAGGATGTGCCTAACCGAGAAGGTAAAGAGATCTATGGAAGCTTGAAGCCTAGGATCGTCAGCCTGTTGTGCTTCGTTTCTTGTGCCTTCCCCAAGCTTGCGCCGTCTCTAGCCCCCGATTACTGCTTTCAATTCCAACTGGATATTTATAGGGAAAAAGATAGGCTTTTCATTTAGAGAATAGAAGATCATGTGATTAGAGTCAGTGTCTGATTTGGATTCCCAAACCCACCCGGATTCCTGACTCGGTGGGGATTACATCCTCCCCCACCCAAAAAAAAAAAAAAAATTTCGTCCTTGAAAATAAAACACAAAACTAAAAGACTTACCAAAAAGGTGAGGGTACTTGTCCCTCATATCTAACTTGAGCTCCCATGTATCCTCTTCATCACTATGATGTTGCCAGCCCACTTTCACCATAGGAACAATACGTCTTTTCAGTTAGTGAGCTCACTGATCCACTATACGCATTGGTCTTTCTTCATAAGTCATGTCATGGAGGACTTCTGGTACATCAATGCTAATAACATGGAATAGGTCATGAATATACTTCCTTAACATTGAAACATGAAACATCATGGATATTCGAGTAAGTTGGTGGCAAGGCAAGCTTGTAAGAAGAGTCTCCATATCGCTCCAAGATCTCAAAAGTTCCAATATACCTTGGACTAAGCTTTCCTTTCTTACCAGAACGCAATACTCCCTTAGTTGGAGACGTCTTCAGAAAAACGTGGTCCCCAACTTCAAAGATCAACTCCCTTCTTCTTTTGTCAGCATAACTCTTCTGTCTACTGGGATGTCTTCAACATTTCTCTAATCAAATCAACCTTATCAACACATTCTTGAATAATGATAGGTCCTATCAACTTTCTTTCTACCACATCACTCCAACACACTAGTGATCTACATGGTCGCCCATATAGAGCTTCATACGGTGACATGCCAATGCTTGCGTGATAGCTATTATTATAAAAAAACTCCACCAGAGGTAAATGTTCATCCCAGATGCCCTTCCATGATAGAACACAAGCTCTCAACATATCCTCTAAAGTTTGTATCATCCTTTCAGATTGCCCATCAGTTTGTGGATGAAAGGCTGTGCTGAATTTCAGTTTTGTTCCCAAAGATTTTTGCAAGCTTTCCCAAAAGTAGGAGGTAAAACGTGGATCTATATCAGAAACAATAGATTTTTGGACACCATGAAGCCTCAAGATTTCATCAATGTACATATTGGCTAGACTATTAATAGATTGACCCACTTTCATGGCAAGAAATTGTGTAGTCTTTGTCAATTTGTCCACAAGAATCCATATACAGTCATTTTACTTCTTTGTTTTAGGCAACCCAACCACAAAATCTGTCACTATAAAGTCCCATTTCCATTCAGGTATCTCCAAAGATTGTAGTAATTCGACAGGTCTTTGATGTTCAATCTTCACCTGTTGGCAAACCAGACATCTGACGACAAAATCAACTATGTCCCTTTTCATTCATGGCCACCAAAAACTTTGCTTTAGGTCTTTGAACATCTTTTTTCTTCCTGGATGGATAGAGAATCTTGTCATGTGAGCATTCCTCATTACTTCCTCTCTCATGTTTGAAGTATTAGGCACCCAAAGACGTGCCATAAATCTTATACTCCCATCTGCTTCTATAGAAAAATGAGATCCTTCATCCTCAACTGCCTTCATCATTTTCTCTCTTTGAGCGTATTCAACTTGGAACTCCATAATCCTCTTTATTAGGTCAAATTGTGCTATCAAACATGTCATAGCTATCTTCTTTGGACCTTTGATAGATGGTCGTGACTGAGTAACATCTTCTAGTAGCTTCCATTCCTGGATCATCAGATTAGCCATTGTACCAGTGAGTTTCCTGCTAAGAGCACCTGCCACAATGTTGGCTTTTCCTGGATGGTATTTAATTGAGAAATCATAATCTCTTAGGAATTCCAACCAACGACGTTGTCTCATATTCCTTCTGAGAAAAGATATATTTCAAGCTTTTGTGATCAAAAAATACTTAAAATTGCTCCCCATAAAGATAATGACGCCATATCTTACGAGCATGTACCACAGCAGCCAACTCTAAGTCATGTGTGGGGTAATTCTTCTCACGATTTTCAGTTGTCGAGAGGCATAAGCTACCACCTTACCATGCTGCATCAAAACACAACCCAAACCAGTACCAAAGGCATCAATATAAATTTTAAAACCACCGCTGCCATTGGGAAGGGTAAGCATTGGCATTGTAGTTAGTCTCTTCTTTAACTCCAGAAAACTATCTTCACACTTTTGTGTCCAGAGGAACTTAACACCCTTCTTTGTCAGATTAGTCAGTGGAAAAGCTATACTGGAGAAGTTCTCAATAAACCTCCTATAGTAACCATCCATTCCCAAAAAACTCTTGATCTCTGTCATTGTCTTGGGCATGTCCCAGTCCATCACAGATTTAACTAGGGCAGGATCAACAGATATACCCTCTTTAGAAATAACATGTCCTAAGAACATAACTTTGTCTAGCCAGAAATCACATTTAGAGAATTTTGCATAAAGCTTGTTGTCTCTCAAAATTTGAAGCATCGTCCGTAAGTGTTCTTTGTGTTGCTCTTTGTTCGAAGGGAAAACTAGAATGTCATCTACAAAGACAATCACAAATTGATCAAGGTGAGGCCGAAACACTCGATTCATCAGATCCATGAATGCATCAGGGGCATTGGTTAACCCAAAAGGCATAACACAATATTCATAGTGCCCATATCTTGTTCGGAAAGCAGTCTTAGGAATGTCTTGTTCAGAGATACTGAGTTGATGATATCCTGACCTCAAGTCAATCTTTGAGAAAATAGAAGCATATAGTAGTTAGTCAAACAAATCATCAATACGAGGAAGAGGATATTTATTTTTCACCGTGACTTGATTCAACAACCTACAATCAACACAGAGTCGTAAAGGTCTGTCCTTATTCTTCACAAAGAGTATAGGATCTCCCCAAGGGGACACACTGGGTCGGATAAAACCATTATCCATAAGTTCTTGCAATTGTTGCTTTAGCTCTAGCAATTTAGCAGGGGCCATCCATAAAGGTGGGTTGTATATAGGAGCAGTCCCAAGCAAGATATCAATAGAGAAATCAACTTCTCTAAGTGGAGGCAAACCATGGAGATCTTCAAGAAAACATCAGCAAAATCCTTCACTATATCCAACTCCTCAATCTTAGCAACAGGAGAGTCAGTCTTTACTACACTAGCCAGAAAAGCCTTACAACCATTTATCTACATTTTGTGAGCCTTTAAAGCTGAAATCACTTGACGACGGTCTTTTTGTCTCACATCTAATGATTATTCTAGGCTTTGAAATAGGCCCTATAAGAACCTTCTTCTCTTTGCATTTAACACAAGCATCATTATGATCTAACCAGTCCATACCCAAGATTAAGTCAAAGTCAGTCATCTCAAGAACTACGAGATCAGCCCTGAAACTCTCATTCTCTATTGTCATAGGCACATCATACGAGTTGAACGGTTTGGTACAGGCTTGTGTGGAGGAGGTGGCATAAGCGGCTATCCCAGAGGAAACCAGGTGGTGGAGGCTGGTGGGGTTGTTGGTGAAGTGCATGTGGATGTCGTCAGCCCGGATGAGGGCGAGGGGACTGCAAGGGTGGATGAAACCTTGGTAGCTGGAGCGCTAGAGGAGGGAGAGTTCCTTGGGGACTCTGGAAATCCCTTCTAGGTTCTTAAAGACCAGGAGTTGGAGGAAGTGGTGGTGAGGAGTTCCAGTAGAATCAACAAGAGGAGTAGTAGGGTGCCTGAAGGTGGAGGGTGAGGTAGTGGTAGAGGTAGAGGAAGAGAGAGAGGTTGTGGATACTTCCCTGTAAAAGGGGGAGTTGAAAGGGAGTCCCGATGACCATACTAGTCTGGAATGTGAGGGGGGCTTCTCGGTCTGGGAAGCAAGCCACCCTCAGGCGCATCATTCAGGATAGCAAGGCATCGATGGTGGTGTGTTTCAAAACAAGGATTCGACGTGAGGTGGTTGACTGTGTTTATGGTCTGTTCCCAGTTGGTTGGCAGTGCTGCTCGAATTTAAGTAGCATTGAAGGTGGTAGGATTGCGGTGGGTTGGAATCCAGTTGTGTGGGATGCATAGATGATATTTGAAAGTGATCAATTGATTACTACGAGCTGCATTAACACTGGTGGATTTCATTGTGTCTTGTCTGCAGTCTACGGCTCTTATGTGGAGATGGATAGGAGGAGGCTTTGGAACACCCTGATTGAATCTATGCAGCAGGACCTACCTCAATTAGTGGTTGGGGACTTTAATCAGGTGAGGAAGGCTAGAGAGAAGTGGGGTGGCTTGCCTATCCCGGAGTCCATTTTTAGGAGGTTCAATGAGGTTGTGGATGATGTGGGGTTATTTGAACCTAACATGAAAGGCGGTTTGATTACTTGGCACAATAAAAGAGTTCTCTTGAAAAGGATTTCCAGCAACCTGGATCGTGGATTGGTGAATGAAAAGTGGCTTGAGATTTTCTCTAAGGCAGCGCTCAAGCTGGGTGGTCATCCAAACAGTGACCACTCATGGATGGAAATTCAACTATGGACACATATTCAACCTAATCGGTTGTTTAGGTTTCTTAATCATTGGTTATCCTGGCCTTCCTTTGAGGGAGTCATCAAGCAGGCTTGGGAGGGAAGGGTGGATGGAAATCCTCTGTTTGTGGTGACTAAGAAACTCAAAAGGGTCAAAATTGATCTTAAAGCCTGGTCTAAAATTTGGTGGGTCTTCCTAATCTTATTAAGATAGCCAGAGAGGAGTTTGATAAAAAAAGAAGCTACTAGTCTGAGATATAATCCTATGAACCAACAGTGTATGGAGGAGGAGGAGAATGCGAGTAGAAGGTTAGTCCAACTTGAGAAGGCTCATGAGATCTCGGGATGGCAGAGAAGTAGGCTTAAATGGTTGAAGGATGGAGATTGCAATTTAAAGTATACCATGCCGCGGTGAAATGGAACAATATGTGTGACCATATTCATAACTTGATCAATGAGAAGGGTGAGCTTGTGGATGAGGAAAATAAAGTGGAGGAGATGGTTGTGGGGTTGAGGATAATCCTACTATTAGGGGGTCTAATCTTGATAGGAGGGTGAATGGGGAGATGAATTATGAGCTGCTGAAGCTGGCGTCTGATGAGGAGATTAAGGAGGTGGGTTTTTCCATTGGAGCCTCTAAAAGCCCGGGACCATACAGCTTTACTGTTAAATTCTTTCAGAGTTGTTGGCAAATTGTCGGCATAGACATTTACAAGGCAGTGAGATGGTTCCTTGTAGGAGGGTGGATGGTGAGACAAGTGAATCACGCTTTTATAAGGCTCATTCCAAAGAAACAAGGGGTTGCCGCCATGAGTGAGTTTCGGACCATAGCTTGATGTTCGGTTACTTATAAAATCATCTCCAAGTTGCTCACCTGCAGATTGAAAAGGGTTCTACCGACGATAATCTCACCTAGTCAGGGGGCTTTTGTGAATGGTCGGTCTATTGCAGACAATGTCCTCTTAGAGACTGAATTTTTGAGAGACTTCAAGTTGAAGAATAGATCCAAGCAGGCATGTATAAAGATGGATCTCTCTAAAGCATATGATAATGTGTCTTGGGAGGGTTGTGGAGATCCATGGAGGCGTTGGGGTTCTCAAGCCGCTTCATTGACTTCCTTAAACAATGTATTCAAACCACGTCATTCTTCATTCTGGTTAATGGTATCCTGAAAGGCTTGTTTACTTCCTCAAATGGCCTGAGACAGGGGGGGCATTATCGCCTTTGCTTTTCACCATCGTCATGGAGAATCTCACTTACCTTACACAAAAAGCAGAAGAAGAAGGCTTGATCAGACCTTTCAAGGTGCAGGGCACTAAGGTGTTGAGCCACATGATTTTCACTTATGACCTTATGTTATTTGTGGTTGCACATGCCAAAATCTTCAGGGGAGTCAGTTCCATTCTACAAAGCTTCACTGACCTTATGAGCTTACGCATTAGTGACATAAAGTCACAGGCATTCCTCTCCAAATCCTGTGATTCCATGAGAGGGAGGCTTAAGGAGGCGATACATCTGGAGCTGGGTTGTTTCCCTATGAAGTACTTGGGCCTACCTATATTGGGGGGAGTGGGAAGTGGGAAGGACTTCCAAGGTTTCTTGGATGATCTTCGGATGAAGGTGGAGAGTTGGAGCGGCCTGAAGGTGTCTTTGGTGGGCCGTGCGGTCCTCGTCAAAGTTGTCCTCACGAGCAAGGTGGGGTTCTGGTGTAGGCTCACAGAGCTCCCTGAGTTCATCCTTGACAAATGCAGGTTTTTGATGGCTGGTTTTCTTTGGGGTGGTGGCCATCATGCGGTGGCTTAGGCGGAGGTTGCGCAGCCTCATGTTGGAGGCGGGCTGGGATTAAAGGACACCAGTGATATTCAGACTGAAGCTACACTGAGAAGGGTTCATTCTTTCTTGATGAAGCCTGATTCGATTTGGAGCTCTTGGATGCGGGGGAGGTATGGGTCTTCATTAGATACTACTGTCTCGGCAATTGGTTCCTGCTCTAGAATTTGGAAGAGGATGGTGGAGGCGTGGAGTTACTATAAATAGGATTATATGAGGGTGAATGGGGAGTGGAGGTTAGTTGCGGCTGGTATCCCTTGGAGGATAAACTGGAACCAACCTCAAGTCCCTTGGGATCAACTTCTGTGGAGCAAGAATCACTGCCCAAAATGGAGCTTTTGCACGTACATAACCATTCTAGGTAGGCTACCTACAATGGATAGAGTTAGTAGATGGTACAATGTTAATGCCAAACTTTTCCCCTTTTGTAGTTTGGAAGATGAATCTCACAGTGATTATACCAAGTACCTATGGACTAGATGTGGCTTAAAGCTGAAAGGAGGTGGTAGCCCGCCTTCGAACATACAGGATTGTATGACCTGGATTTTGTATCTAACTAGGTTAGACATCCATATGAGGCGTTTTGCTGGTCTTATTTGGACGGGCACCATCTATCACATTTGGGATGAGAGGAATGGAAGAACACATGGGAAAGGAGAAAGGGACAGAGTCCAATATTTTGATGGTTTTGTAAATAATTTGGTTTGGTTATGCAAAGCGAACCTGGGGATCCTTGGTAGGGTTAACCCTGAGGTCAGTCAGATGTGGGGTCTGAAGTGACCTTGTATAGCATACGAAGTGGTTTGTACTCCTATACTCCTTTTTGGTTGATCTAGTAATATTTTACCTTATCCAAAAAAATATAACAAATTGACTTCATAACCTAGTTTTAATCCTAGTAGGATTATTCTTGTAGTGGCAAAGCAAAAAAAATCATCATTACTTGACAAATGAAAGTGGATGATTATATATAACATGGCGTACATTGAAAGAGGATGATAAATGTAGTTAGATTGTTTCCTTGTAGAGAAACAATATGCAGTTCATGCATAGTTTTATTGATGGTCTCTTGGAGACTTATGTATGACTCACTCAATAAGTAAGTAATGAAATGATTAGTATGATTTTCATTCTTTTATTGCCCTGATGATCAAAATATGGAGTTATTTATATGTAGTGAACTCCAATGAATTGAAATGTGTAACATTGCTACCCAATTTAGGGAAATGATAAACTACTTATACGATGGTTATATGGAGTTTTCTGTATGATGCTTTATTGCCATGAATTCTTAATACATATGTGAAGTGACATTATATGATGAGGAAATATGAAGTGTGACAATGATAACAAACAGAAGCATTGAATGGGATTTATTTAATAGTCAATATAGTAATGCCTATTTTGGACATGTACTTATGAATGAAACATTGATTAGGGAGCCTCATGATACTGATATAGATGGAAATATGAGATAGATGAAGGAATTTAAATGATATTTTATAATTAGATTAACTATAATATCATTATTTTTCTGGATTGATATCATGAAATTTTCCTTGTTCATACATGTTTTGATTTATATGGTTACAAGTCAAAAATTATTTTAAGAGTTAAGACTTATAAGATAATGCTTATAACATGGAATTTGATTCTAAAATATGAGTAAATTGGACTAGTATTCAATGAAGCCCTAATTCATGGTAGTTGCAGTGGAGCATTTTAAAGCTTCCGTGGTGTTTGTATTATTGTGCAATCTCTTATTGTGTTCCAAAGGGTCATGGAAAGGTTGATAGAATTGTAGAGTTATGAATATACGTGGGTGTTGATGGACTTCACTTGGTGGAGAGATTTGTAATCTATGCAACTATATTCAACTTTTTTAGTAACTTTTCTCTCTCTTTTTCCTCTCCTTCCCCTATTACTTTTTTGTCATGTTAGAAACACAATCTAAGTGTTCTTCCATTGTAGTTGTCCTACTTGATACTTCAAATATAAATGCATAATGTATCTCCAATTGGGATTTTATCTACTATCTTTAATAAACTTACGGAAAGTGAAATGCTTATCGCCTCTCTAGATTTGTCAAATTGGGTCATGAACTCGTCAATACCCATAGATCAGCCCATTTAATCTGGATTTGGATATAATTATGTGCCCAAAATGGATGGAACTCAATCTAACCCATTCATTAGGCATGTATCATGGACTAACTTGCGGGCATGAGTGTTTACCCATTGAAGTAGGAAGGAGAACAATAATAAGAGCTTGTATATTTGTATAGCTACAAGATTGTGTCTTTATAATAAAAAAATGTTTGACTACCAATATCATTTGACTACATGATTATAAGCTTGTATAAAATCCATATTTGAGATGTTGAAACACATGGTGAAGTGTTTTTTATTCATTATTAAAGTGTATTTGTCTTGATGATAGTTGTGTAATTGTGATAATAACAGCCATAATTGAATATTTCTTTATTTTAGATTTATATAGATGCACAAGAACATATTATAATGGCAATTATTTTAATTAACATCTTAATTTGTATTTGGCGTCTTCATGATAAATGACAAGTTTGTTAAGCTTCACGTAATATCCATTAGCTATTTAACATTATATGGACCATATAAGTGTTACCTTGAGTATAATCTACATTAATTTGTATCCATCCAGTGTTATCTTCTATTATGTTTCACGTTAGTTTGAATTTCCAAATAATATCTTGAATTATATTTTCATTTGTTTAGTACGACTACATTGTGACCAAATATAGTTCATCAAGATGAGCTCGTAGGTATGTTTACACGCGCCCCGTTGAATTGGATTTGGGTTTTCTTTGCACCATATGGTAAAAGTGAGTCTTCTCATACCCAAAACGACCAAAAAAAACAGTTCCACCCACCCATTTAACCCTCTTTTCCAAGCAAAACACGTGAAATACAAAAACCGGAATATGTATAATTTCTACGTGAAAGTTAGGCATTTATAGCTCATAGGACTAAGAAAACCTATATAGTGACGCAAAAAGTACAAATATACATATTAACGATTCGTTGCATCGCATAATTGGAACTCTCCTAGAAGGGGTTGATGCAGGCCAAAAAATGTGGAATAACTTATACGTATGGACTAGGCACGTAAAATATTATAGAAAATAAACAAGCACAAGAACACTAAGATTTACGTGGAAAATCTCCACAATGTATGAGGGAAAATCACGGGGTCAAAGCCCGATGGAGAAATCTACTAATCAACAGATTACAATGTTTGTCTCAAATTTAGATCTAAAACTTGAGGAATACAGAGCAAAGAGAGAAGATACAGATTTACCAACTCGATTCGTCACCACACCAAAGGGCCTTCCGGAAAAAATATCCCTTTACGGAGAATACATGGACATGTAGAGATAGTGCGGTGAAGAAGTCAGATGTATTGCCCGGAGAAGAGAACTGGAGCGGCCAAACCCTCCTTCCTTTTTTCTTCTCCTTCCTTTACTTCTATTTCTCTTTCCATCGTTCACGAACAGCAGCAGCGGCGGCTGCCTTATTGCTTCTCAACAGCGGCTGTTGTATATCTCTTGCGGCTCTCAATTGCTAAAGGCATGGGTTATAAATAACCCGCACACAGTAGTCGTGCCTTGCCCTAATGGGCTGCCCGGAGTGGGCTGAAAATAAAGGGATGTTGGCCCAACAATCTCCCCCTCCAGCCCAAAGGAGAGACTGTCCTCATTACTCCTCAGATGGAGTCCAATCTGGAGAGCTCCTTACAAGTATCAAGTGTCTTTCTAGGAACTATCTTTGTCAACATGTCAGGAAGATTGTCGTTGATGTGAACTTTCTTCAGTTTGAACTGGTCATCACTGACATCTTCACGCAACCAATGGTATCTTATATCAATATGCTTTGTCCTGGAGTGAAAAGAAGAATTAATGCTCAAGTCCATGATACTCTGACTGTCACACTAAATAACATACTCATCTTGTGTCAAAATCAGTGCTTGTAAGAAACGTTTAAGCCAAACAATTTCTTTCCCTGCTTCACAAGCTGTGATATATTTTGCCTCAGTAGTAGATAAAGAAACACACTTTTGTAATTTAGACTGCCAACTAATAGCTCCCCTTGCAAAAAGTGTACAAAAAACCTGAGGTAGACTTCTTGTGATCAAAATCACCTGCTAAATTTGTATCTGTGAAACATGTAAGAACTAGTAGTGCCCCTCCTAAGCATAAACAAGTACTAGAAGTACCTCTCAAATATCTGAGTATCTATTTAACATCATTCCAATGCTCCTTACCAGGGTCAGATAAAAATCTACTAGTCACATCAACTACATGTGCAATATCAGACCTACTACACACCATAGTATACATAAGACTTCCTACTACAGAAGAGTAAGGTATGTGAGCCATCTCTTATTTTTCCTGCTTACTAGAAGGAGATTGTTTTCTACTCAGTCTGAAGTGAGTGGCTTGTTGACTCAAGGTCAATTAGGTCAATGTTGACTCACGTCTAAATTGACTAAACCTGTGTTTTGATGATGACTAACCATTCCACATATTGGTGTCTAATGTCTCTACTTGAGTGATTTCAGATTAAGTATAGACACACTCCAAATGTCCTAACTTGCGCATATCAAATTGGAGAAAAGACAAGTCAAAGTCAATACAAGTGTACGTTTTTATAATATGATGTAAATCTATTTGAATCATGTTGTAAATCACTTGTAATGATTGTATGACTTATAGTTAAGCTTAAAAAAAACCAGGAGCACTTAGATCGAATGTTTAAGCACTCAAAAGCCATTTTCCAAAATTCACATCAGGTTGTTCATCGGTCGAGTTCTATGACTTGCAAACTCGATCGATCCTGATTGGATCTTGAAAATGACTTTTGATCGGACGAGTTTACACTACACAGAACTCGACCGATGGAGTAACTGACCAATTCAATTTTCATTGGTCGGTCGAGTTTCCCTAGGACAAACTCGACCGATGGTCTGAATATCGACTTTGTCTTTTACTCTATCGGTTGAGTTACCCTTATAGAAACTCAACTGATTGCAATGTACGGAAAAGTGCAGAAAAGTGCTTCTAGCCGTTGTGGAGTTGCAGCAAGTAAAAATATATCTGTTGTAAGCTACAAAACAGCTAGTTTTTGTTCTTAAGTGTTCCCAAAGGCTAAGAGGCATCCCCAGCTATAAATAGGAGCCATTGGGCTTCATTCCAAGGTTGAGCATTCAATGCAAACTCTATGTGAGGTTCCTATTCTATAGTTGAGTGCTTCCTACAGCCTCCTCTCTTTCTCTCTAAGCTTAATCACTTGCTACATCCATTAGAGTGAGTAGGAAATTTGTAAGAGAGCTAGTCCTACATGTATATCTTGTGAGTCTCTCACTTCCACCACCTCCCCATCTCTCATTTGAATCATGAAGATGAAGGTTCTCTCTCTTAGCTAAGAGAGGTGAACAAGAACAAGGGAAGGTGTCCCTTGGTGAAGATCAAGGTTGAAGACTTGGAGCAAGAATGGGTAAGCCCTTGGTGAAGGCAGAAGACTCCTTGCTCAAGTGGATAATTCCTTGGTGGAAGCTTCTTCGAGTGAATGTGAAGTCAAAGGTGGAAGATCCAAAAAGAGTGGATAATTTCTTGAAGGCTGAAGACTTGTGCAAGAGTAGGTAAGTCCTTGGAAAAAGGCAGAAGACTCTTGCAAAGTGGGTAAGTCCTTGGTAAGGTTGAAGACTCTTTGTATTGGATAGGTAAGTCCTTTGTTTGGTCATGTATTGTAAGTCTTATGAATGAATATAAGAATGTAATGGTTAGGAAATCCTAGAGGTTGACCTCTCTAGGTAAGTGGACTGACTCACTTCTAGTTTGAAGTGAGGAACCACTCTAAAAAGCATGTCTACTTGTGTTTGCTCAATCTCTCTCATCCTTTCTATGTATGTTTTAGTTGCATACAAAATTTCCATTTAGCAACCTTATCTTGTGATATATCTTGAAGGTCTAATGAATTTTGTTTAAGTGCATTCATCTCTATTCACCCTTCCCCCTCTCTAGAGCATCTAATCACCCATCTAGGATCCAACATGGCTAAGGGAGTCTGAACTGGCTTCACCCCCTTCATGTTGAACATGTCAAGTACACACTCAACGTATTTCTCCTGTGACAACCAAAGTTTCTTTACTTTCCTGTCACACCTGATGTACATGCCAAGAATCTGTCTGGCTGGTCTCAAGTCTTTCATGTCAAAAGACTTAAACAATTCCTTCTTCAGCTTGATAATCATCTGAGCATCCTTGCCAAAAACCAACATATCATCAACATAAAGTAAGAGAATAATAAAATGGTCACCTGGAAGTCTCCTAAAATAAACACAGTGATCTTCCTCTGTCCTGTGGTAACCTTGTTTCAGCATGAAAGCATCAAACTTTTTGTACCACTGCCTTAGTGCTTGTTTCATCCCATAGAGACTTTTCTTTAATTTGCAAACCATGTGTTCTTTGCCTTTCATTGCAAACCCTTTAGGTTGTTGCATATAAATCTCTTCCTCTAGCTCACCATAGAGGAAGGTTGTTTTCACATCAAGTTGCTCAATATCAAGGTCCAAACTAGCTGCCAAGCCTAAAACTATGTGAATGGAAGTCATCTTCACCACTGGAGAGAATATCTCATCAAAGTCAATTCCATGCTTGCCCAAAGCCTTTCACCATAAGTCTAGCTTTGTATCTCACAGTGTTATCACTCCCATCTTTCTTTAGCTTGAAGACCCACTTGTTCTTTAAAACTTTTCTGCCTTGAGGAAGTTTGCTTTACTCATAGGTATCATTTTTCTTCAATGAGTTCATCTCATCTTGCATTGCATGCAACCACTTATCTTTTTCTGGATGATACTTTGCTTCCTCATAGCTTTCTGGCTCCCCCTCTTCTGTGATCAGTGACCATTCTAAATCAGAATATTTAGTAGACGCCATTTTCTCTCTAGTAGACCTCCTCAGCGGTGGACCTGTTGGATCTACTAGTTGAGGTTGCTCTCCTGGTCAAGAACCTCCTCATCATGGACGCTATATGTACTAGGATCATCCTCTGCCACATCATCATGTGGGATCTCATCATCCTCAACATGGTCTACATCAACATTCTGCTGGACTGGAGAGGGAACTGCCGCATCAATCGCGGTATCATCTTTTACCTGCTCAGGCTCTGTCATCACTGTATCAGAAAACATCTGGTCCTATAAGAAAATCACATCTTTGGATCTGATTATCTTCTTCTTTTTTGGGTCCCAAAGCTTGTAGACAAACTGCTCATCACCATAGCCAACAAAAATATAAGGAACAGATTTGTCATCAAGCTTCTGCCTATGCTCCTTAGGAACATGTGTAAATGCCTTGCACCCAAACACTCTAAGGTGAGAATAAGAAGTTGGCTTTCCTATCCACACACTCTCTGGAGTGTCAAAATCCAAAGAAACCGATGGTGACCTGTTAATCAAGTAGCAAGCAGTATTTATAGCCTCTGCCCAGAACTCCTTAGGTAGCTTTACATTCTTCATCATGCATCTGACTCGCTCTATAATAGTTCTATTCATTCTTCCAGCCAAACCATTGTGTTGTGGGGTATCGGGAACAATCTTCTCATGTCACATGTCAGATCCTTCACAGTAAGACCTGAACTCCTTGGAAGTATACTCACCTCCATTGTCAGAACGAAGACACTTAAGCTTTTTACATGTCTCCCTTTCAACCATGGCATGGAACTTCTTGAAGGTATCAAACACCTGATCTTTTCTCTGCGAATAGTAGACCCACACTTTTCAAGATGTGTCATCAATAAAAGTTACAAAGAATCTACTTCCACCCAAGGAGTTGGCTTCCACAGGACCACAAACATCAGAATAAATCATGTCTAACACATTAGACTTCTTCTCACACTGAGCACTGAACTGAACCCTTTTTTACTTCTCAAGAAAACAACTTTCACAGGGGTCAAGAATCACATTCTTACCATAGGGGATCAAATTTTTCTTTGCAAGCACTTGTAAGCCTTTCTCACTCATGTTCCCAAGCCGCTTGTGCCATAAATCTGGAGAACTAGAGTTGTCCACAACATTGATACTGTCAGTGCAAACCTTTATATTCATCATGTATAAAGTGCAGCAAACTTTTCCTCTAGCTAAGACCAACTGTCCTTTGGTAACAAAATCTTTCAAGTCACCAAAATGATATTTAAAGCCTTGAATGTCGATACCATAGTCGGAAATGATGTTATAATCAACTTCAAGAATATGTCTAACATTCTTCAGTAAGATGGTATAACCCAACTTCAGGAGTAATGTGGTATGAAGCACCGGTGTCCAACACCCACTTGGTGTTGTCACTGATATGTAGACAATGTCTCGTGGCAATTCTATATGTGAGAACTTGTTCGGCATGTGTAACGACTGCAGCTCTGTTGCTATCATTAACTGTCACTTTCTGCTTTCCTTCTTTAATTTTCTTTTTGTGCTGCCTGTAGAATTTCTATATAGAACCTGGCTTGTTGTAGTAATGACAAACTATCTTACTTTTTGACTTTGACCTATTCTTTGACTTTCCTCTATCACCACCCTGGCCACGACTCTGACTCCTCCCCCTGTCCTCAGAAACAAGAGCATGTGAAATTGACGTCTCTACTGAGTTGTGTCGTCTCGTCTCTTCATTCAGCAAGGTATTGGACACCAAATCTAAAGTCAACTTCTTGTCTGGAGTATAGTTGCTAACAGAAATCACCAAGGTCTCCCAGCTGTCAGGTAAAGAACCAAGAAGTAGAAGCGCTTGCAACTCGTCATCAAGTGACAAACCCATCGTGGCTAGCTGATTCATCATGCTCTTAAAATCATTCGGGTGCACTGATATATTGTTGTCTTCTTTGAACTTTAGATTGACGAGCATCTTAATCAGAAATGTCTTGTTCCATGTAGTCTTCCACTCGTACAACGACTCGAGCTTTTTCCACAAAGAGTGGGCACAGATCTCGTTGGCGATGTGGTGGAAGACAGACTCGTCAAACCAGCGTCGGATGAGTCACATGCATTTTCTATTCATCTTTGTCCAGTCTTCCTATTTCGTGTCAGCTGGCTTGCTTGCATCTCCCTGAAGCGGTTCATAAAGATCATTGCAGTAAAGCAAATCCTCCATCTTTATTTTCTACGTCGGTCAATATGATGTTGTCAATTTCACCATATTATTTGTGTCGTCCATCTAGTCCACGTAGCCAACCCTTGCTCTAACACCACTTGAAGGGGTTGATGCAGGCGAAAAAGATATGGAATAACATGTACGTATGGACTAGACATGCAAAATAATATAGAAAACAAGCAAGCACAAGAACACCAAGATTTACGTGAAAACTCCAACAATGTGTGAGGGAAAAACCAAGGGGTCAAAGCCCGATGGTGAAATCTACTCATCAACATATTACAATATTCGTCTCAAATTTAGACCCAAAACTTGAGGAATACAGAGCAAAGAGAGAAGATACAGATTTACCAACTCAATACGTCACCACACTAAAAGGTCTTCTGAAAAAATACTCCTTTACGGAGAATACCCGGATAGATAGAAATAGTGTCGGTGGAGAAGTCATTAGTATTGTCTGGAGAAGAGAACCGGAGCGGCCAAGCCCTCCTTCCTTTCTTCTTTCCTTTCCTTTACTTCTATTTTTCTTTCCGTCGTTCACGAACAGCGGTGGCGGCGGCTGCCTTATTGCTTCTCAACAGCAGCTGCTGTATATCTCTTGCGGCTATTCTCAATTGTCAAAGACATGGGTTATAAATAACCCGCACACAGCAACCGTGCCTTACCCTAATGGGTTGTCCAGAGTGGGCTGGAAATAAAGGGTCGTTGGCCTAACACTATCAATCGTACCAGCAACAATGTAAGTGTTGGCTCTCTATCATGATCTACAAGACATGTATTGTCTCTGAGAGGGGCCTTGTAAGACAATGATGAAATATAACAGCAGATGCAATAGCAGATTTAGACGCTTAAATCGCTGCCATGAAAATCTCTAATTAATTATTTTAGGGGTGGATTATTGAAGTAAATGTAAGACAAGGATGAAATGTAACGGCAGATGCAACAATAAGTTACAACAGAAGATTTAGATGTTTGTAAAATCATTGTTTGGTGCCCCTTTTATTGCTCACCGGTGAAAGAACATCAAGTAAAAGTTATTGCTATACAATGCCAGTGCAGCCGTCCTATTGTTTTTTTTCTTTTTGCGGGGGCAGATCAGATAAACTGAATTCATTCGTCCCCGGGCGCCGTGGTCATAACTTTAAGCAAAAATTCAAGGGGAATGGACACACAGGTAAACCCTGTGATCCTGTCGTCGTCCTTCACCCTTTGTCTAGCTAACTACCACATGCCACTAAGCAAAAATATAATCGGAGGCCATGTGTTGTGCGTGTTGTTGGTAATCAGTAATACCTCACGTAAGACTGGTCTTCAAACTCCAACAACAAAACAGATACAAAAAAGACAACGAAATCTTTATTGCTTAGTTTACACGACGTTGCGGTGAGGATCACAAAATGACTTTTGACAGCAGAAGATCGGTAAAAAAAATGACACGGAAAACCTTTAGGAAATGTGATGTGGACTCAGTTTTGAGACTCGAAATTGAGCACATTTTGTCCTTTCCACACTAAACAAGGAATAACAAAAAAACTTGTGTAAAAAGAGACAATTTTGTGTCCCATTCAGAATCTCATTTTGAGTCCATATAGCAGATCCCAAACCTTTTAAGGCTTAGCTTAAGTGACGTTGCATCTGACACTGACCGAACCTCAAAACCTGAGCATCATAAATTCATAATGTCCTCTTCAGCCGCGTAGATGTAGGCTTCATTCAACACAGATCTTCTACTGCAAGGGTTTGGAGGAAATCAAGTTTAAGTGGGATGATAAAGCCCATTAATCCAGCAGAAATCTGAAACATGGTCCAACCCAGTCCAAGACCGACTGTTGTTTTGTAATTCAATCCGCTTAGAGGGATCAATTTTTGTGAATATACCGACCCATTCATAAGTAGCATAAGCGGTGCCACTGAAAGCCTAATTCATGTTTTTTCGTGGGGAGAGATTGTAATGTATTTGGAGGGAAAGAAGATGTAGCAGAACCAACGGACAATGAAAACAATGTAAAAAAATACAGCTTGAGAGAAACAGCAAGAGGGTTAGCTGATGCAAAACGCAGGTGGAATCATAATGGATAAAACCTCCTGACTAATAATGAAGTACATATATCCAAAGTATGATCCAAAATATTACAGCCGGATGTACTAGAGTTCTTGCTTTCAGCGTCACTATGTTAGACAGTTATTTCATCATGTTTGTCGTTTCCCACTCGAAAAGGTCAAGATGGTTTGGCAGTCGACGTGTCTATGATGATCTCTGCCAAAACGCCCCCATGTCACAACTAATGTCCTATTGTTCCGCTGATCTATTTTCACATTGATGGCCACGATCACTTTTAGCACGCGCCGAGAAAACAACCCCTCAACACCGGATTTCAAGACACCTCTATACTCCTTTGGAAAATTATTCGTAGCACACTATTCCCATCAACATCCGCACTCCCACATTGGAAAATATACAAAGCAGTCAAGATGTACACCTTTTGACACTGTGCAGAACAACTCTTTAGGCGAAAAAATTGCAAGTGAATTATGCATCGCTTTGCATGCATACAGCCGCTGCAATAAAGCAACCACATCCTAACTGTTTACATTTATTACTCGTCTTACATTAAAAAAATAATACATTTGAATATTTAAATTATCATTTTACAAACTCCCTCTATTTTTTGACATGATATAATTTCTGATTCAACCACATACACATTTGTATACATTTCACAGCTAAGTCTAGAATCGGTATTTGAATATATTCAATGTTGCATTTAGAAATATACTAGATATAAACTGCATACAGTCAGAACTTCGTTTGACTAGCAATAAAATGATATTGTCGTCCAACCAACCACCACCAAGCACCAACCAACTAATTGTATTTAATTTTTTGAAACAAATTTTAAATTCAAAATGTGTTCATTTTTCTCCAATTTCTCTTTTCAACGTCCAATCATATTTTTAAACATTTTCACGTCCAATTGCAATACTTGTACTGAAATACTTTCAACACGGTACTAAAAGATATAACAACCAGACTTAAAATAAACTAATAGAGTACATCACATTTTGAAAAATATTATTTGATAGCTCATACTAACTCACATCCACAATTTTGTTATAAACATTACTAATTTGTATACATCACAGTGAGAAAATATATGAACTATATGTACATTACATGCCTCAGCAACCAACTAGGCCCCATGTTCCTCTTCTTCTTCCTTGTAGTAGGGTCCCGTGGGCACAATGACGTTGTCGGTGCGGCGGCTGGTTGCCACATCGGGTTATAGGAAACATGATGTGGGTGTGGTGGCAGTATGGACACTGGTGTTGCAACGACGTAGGCGTGGGTGTCGCAGCAATGTTGGTGCAGGTACAGCGGAGTGGGCATGGGTGCTATAGCGGTGTGGGTCAGACGCAACGACTTGGGCGTGAGTGTAGCGACGACATAGCAAGGATGCGATGGCAGCAAGAATACAAGAACATTGGGGGCAGAGGCGGCTCAAACTCAACTAACTAGGCTCGACAACTTGAACAAGGGGACGGTTGGGTGTAGATGTGACTTGGACGTGACGGCGGTCATGGCAAGACAGTATGTTGAGCACACCTTCAGCCTAGAACGAGCTGGGTGAGATGTTGCTCATGGCGGCAGACAGGGAGGAGTGGCAATCTGCGCTTTGACGACAGTCCAGAATGGAAAAGACCCCTTATAAAAGAGGAGAGGATAGTTGGGAGGTAGTTTCTATAACCCCGAGTGGTTGTTCATCTTCTTATACTGTTATTTTTGTACTATCAGACAGAACATCAAAAATAAGCGAAAAATGAAAGCATCATGCGTGATTGCTGCTCGTGGCATACCCAAGACGGGGGCGTGGATCCTAATGTATCTTGGATCCTAGTGTATCTAATATCGTGTGAATCAGTACTTCATACTCCTTACACTGCTTCATGGAGTGCCCAACAGAGCATATTTCATGTTGAATGATGTGCGCTACTGAACTTCCACCCTGCACTGCGGAACAAATCTCCCCCCGGTCATTTTTTTTTACACTAGAGAAATTCTTCCTAAATGAGGACAAGGGCAGAGAGCCCTATCTTGTACCTTAAGAATTGCGATTTTCATATCTAGCCTTTATCCATGCGTCGAGATCCAACAAAACAGTTATCTGCTATATAATCCTCTCCCACGTGCAAGCGTTAAAGGGCTATTCGTTTGTCAATCAAATTGATATCACAGCAATCATGGAGCTATTCGTTTGTCAAAAAATGATGACAAAGCGAAACAAGTATACACTTGCATACTACGAACAATCCGTTATGCTTACAGCCAACAAGAATTGATATAAGCATGTACGTCTCCATTTCCATCTTATATGCTGTTTAGGGCTGGTTTGGTTGGGTGTAGTAGGGTGCAGTTGTGTGAGTTCACAGCACAAAAATGTACATCAAACACACATTGTCATCCAACTACACCCTCATATGCTTGTGGACGCCGCAAAGTCTCTTTTGCAAATATTACCACTTTACAAGGTAATGTGGAAGTGTTGTGCATTCTTGATGAAAATTAATGGTTAAAAATTAATATTATATAGAAATCGTAGAAATATATCCGTAACACGTTAGATTAATTGAAAAGGCAGAATCTCTTCGTATACTAACTTCCTCCTCTTGACCGCATTACAAGTCCCATTTTGCATGCTGCTACCGACTTCCAGATGTAAAAAGTTATATCTTAGCAGAGCTCGTGTCATACACACTTCACTAAACAGTACGCCTGTGATAGCCATACTAAAAACCCCAGAAGAAGAGAAAACCATTTTACAACGTGCAAAACTTGAAACCCAACCAATAAGTGCACAGTAGTAAGGTCATCATATTTTAACTGAAATGCAAGCTAGAAACAAGATTCTTCAGCTTTTCCCACCATCGATCTTCAATTTATCAAGAGGTTGTTGGTTAACTTTAAACTCTGTCACTGCTTTATCAAAGGTACCCCTAATATGCTGAGACATCACCATGAGGTCCTGAAGCGCATCCTTGAACACATCTTTAGCTGGATCACCTGGTATTGGAAATAGACCCTCAAATAAGGTAAATAAGGTTTGATTTGAGACGAATAAAGAAACAATATCCAGCAAGTAGAATAAATGGCATTTACAAATATAACAGTGCTTAATGTGCGCAAGATTAGATATAATCTATTTTGATGTGCTCTTCATGTTATAAATGACTACGTTAGCTCTCTACTGAAGAAAAATCATGCTTCTTTTGCTAACAAAATTCATTAATTATAATCACTTTCTGTAGTCCATTTTTGACCTTTTAAACTTGCGGGAACTCGACCTCCAAATAGATTCGATATGCCACTGCTGTTTTTTACTTTGTTTCAAAACCTCCAATATAAAACTGGAGTACTGTCTATACGTACACGTTAAAAGCAAGGGATAAAAGCAAGGTATACTAACCGCAAGCAGTTATTGATGTAATAAAGTAGGGTCTTGATTTAGATAGATTTACCCTTATGAGATACAGTTAGGCCTAGTTTGGCCTCCGTGATTCTAACTGCCTGCATTTAATGCACGATATACGTGGGGAATTTACTTTAATGGTTGCCCTTCTGTATTTGTTATTTACCGTTACGCTTATAATTTAACAAAAACATGGTAATCGTGAAAGATGCCAAGAATGGTGGGCTTTATAATTGCCGATCTGTGCTCCCCGTATCACTCATCGTGTGTGTCCTTCCCCTGTGAAGAACTAGTCACTTCACAGGCCTTGCGTCAGATGCTCCACCACCGAATAACAAAAATTGTATAATTATACAGGCAACTACCAGGATTTTCAAAATCTTTACCCAAACTAGGCCTTATGTTTTGCTATCACAGCAATGACTTGGAAGACACCTAGTTGGACACACACGCTGGTGCACTAATGCTGCTGGTTGTAGATATCCTGGATGAACAAAGAAGAGGGAGAGTATAGAATGGCTTGTTTTTTATGTATAAACACAAAATTAAAGCTCGTGGAGTCAGCGATGCCAGAAGTTTGTATATTAATTGTCAGATGCATACCAAGTTTGAGGAAACCTAGGTAAGCATAACCAAGGCTGGTGCAGATGCTTGGGTTCAAATTTATCATCTTTACAGGAATAATCTCAGTAATCAACATGAAGATATTTGACAGGTAGTACCTAAGAACATAATAGCAGGAGTGTTGACGGCATTGTTAAGGGTTGTGCAGTTTTCTTATGGTTGTGAGCTTCCACTCAACAAAACCCCACCACTGAGATAACACCATATGATGGCAAACATGAATTTCAAACCACTGTGTGCTTCATAACATACAAGACATAGCAGGATATAATATTAATTGTCAAAGCTTTCTATTCTCTACTATCTATTATACGCCTCCAAGAACCAATAATTATCCCTTTTAAGCCTTCTAAACGCTAAATGGTTCATTTTCTAACCTAGAGAAAAGGACTTTGCTGGATAGGTGGTTACTTTCAGTTTTGAAACACATTCTTTTGCCAAATTAAACCAAAAATTATAAAAGCAAGATAAACGGCTAATTATCAGACTTTGACCTTAGTTGCCTGTGGAAATATGTAAGAAAAGGTAGAGCATGTCCTATGTCTAGTGCTGGCTCATGAGGTTTGAGCAACGCCATTATGAGGATAAGGTTTCAACTGTCTGTAGCTCACATTTCCTGGATCTTTGTCCTGTTTTATATATCAAATTCTAAGAAACACATACAAAGTTGTGTACTGATGTTCCCACACTTAAATATAAAAATAGAGTATTCAGTGTTTGAGTTTCTAGTAGATGCATAACATCACCTTAATTTCAATATAATTTATCTCCAACCCCGTTGATTTTTAAATTTTGAGGATTATGTCTTATACCCCCTTGAAGGCTTGAAGCTTATGCATCATATACCCTAAATTCCATCTTCTCATCCTAACACCTCCCAAAAACATGAAAGAAGGCATTTTCCTGAAAGCCTCCCCCACTGCCTCCCGTTTCTCTAGTCACATATAGGTCGGAGCTTGAATTTCCAAACCAGAGCCATCCACACATCTCTCAAATCTCCTTCCTCACATTAAATGGCACACTCTAGAGCAAAGCCACCGCTGAAAAGAAGTTGATCTCATCTAGCAGGCTAAGGAAAGCCGATCACAAAGAAGTCCCTGACACCATTATAGCAACTGAGTAAGGATATTTTTCCTGATTCATAACCAATCATTTTCTGATAAAGTCTGCGAACGAGCACAATTATATAGATACGGTATGTGTGGATTTAACCGTTAATATAATGTGCATGTTTTATGTAGCTCTTTCACGTTAAATAGAAAGTGAGGTAAAAGATGACAATTTCTAGAAATTGAAGCAAAGCCATTGCAAAAAAAACAGATCCATATTCCAATATCTACCCAATGCATGAGTTCCACACCTAGAATCCCACTGTAACAAGCCTGGACCTTTGTTTCTTTTTTAAAAATCCAGCTTGCAACAAGCAATATACTATTTAAGGAAAAACAAAATTGATCAAGATTAGTTTAAGCACACTTCCCAATTCAAGCTAATGATCAAAAGGAGAAACGGTTATTCAAGTAGAATGCCTATCATACATGCATGCCAAACCTTTCAGTTTTTTGTTTGCAATATGAGAACAAACAACCAAATAAGTAGAACTGTAGACGATATGTTGCCAGGAAAGAAACTACATATAAAAAATAGTGAATCGGGTACTCCAATAATACTTAAAACAACCATTTTGCTCAAGCATTTCATAAAATCAAGTACTATATGCAAACCAAGTGCCTAAACCTTACCTAGACCTTACTATGATCCTTGATCTACTGTTAGATTATGAAATTTGCACCCTTTGCGATACTATTTCATCAAATTACCAAAACAAAAACACTTTTTAATGGTGCTCGTCTACCTTTGTGGGGAGAAATCCGCCCGGCCGCAAGGCTGGTTTCTATATAGAGACTGATTCAAACCCTAATAACCTTGGCAATCATGTAGAACTGCCTAGCTAATAACCCAGTTCATATAACAATATACACAAAGAAACATTGATGTACTCAAAAAAACATAAAACCTGACACGACCAACAAAAACTTAAAACCTACAAATGAATCCCTAAAAATATTGATGAAGTCTTGGAAGTAAACAAACACTGAAATAGCTATAGATGACTAGTCAAGCCAAATCAAGCTCTCTTGGGGATGTTGAGCCAGGAGCCATCAGCGCCAGAAACCACCATTGTTGTTGTAATTCCTCTCCCCTTCTTTACACATAACCCTCCTTCCATTTCCTTCCTCACCACCCTCCCACATACCCAAGACATCCCCCTTCATTGTGGCACCACTGGAGGCAACAACATCAAATGGAAGACAGAGACACAAAAAAGGGAAAGGGAAGAGAGTGGTAGTTGATGAAGAGGAGAGTGGTAGTCGATGAAGAGGAGCGCAATGCTGACAGCCATTGTGGTTACTTCTATGTGCCGACTGTTGGTCCATATAGCCATTGTAAAGGAGCAAATTTTGTCAAAATTGGCAAAAATATGATGGGAACAGCAGTAACACCAGCGCATATTAGGTTTGGGCGTGGATCTTGGTAGGGCTGCATATATCAAAGTACCAGCGGATTTACAATTAAAACTAGATTTTGGTGCAATTTTACCTCCTAAGCAGTGGTATATTGCTATGGGCCATGTATTGGCCTCGTATATTGCTATCTGCTATTTACGGTTGCTTCTCATGGTTTTCTGTGAGGGGAAAAGCTATTGAAAATTAAATTTCAGCCAAATTATCTCAAATCAGCCTAATCCGAGGTAAGTACATGTATTTTCTTCCATTTTCTCACAAATTCAACCCCGCCTCATCCTATTCAAATCCTAGTATCCTACTTTGCCCTGAAAACAAATTTCAATGGCAAATAGCTTCATACTCAAAATTTGCACAATTAATGATATATGATTGTTGATCAATTTGATCTACAACTACCACATGGATGCATGTTTTATAATCACTAGATCTAAATACTCCACTAAAAACTATAATTGTTAGATTTTTTTAACAGTTGTAATAGTAAATTAATTATTAAGACTTGATCTAGTTGGTAATTTTATTTAGGTTTAGTTGAAAAATCGTATGAAATCGTGAAACAGTATAAAGTATAAACAAATAATTTTTTCATAATACAGTACTTAGACTTTGGTTAACATTTTTTATATAAGATTATATTGGAATCCTAATCATTTTATGATCACGTACATATTAATCAAATACAACTCAAGTTAAAAAAAATGTGTGTGCATGCATCATAGTGCCTTAATAGAGTTATTAATAATTTCATTGTCACCAATTATTGTTCAGACACTTTATAAGTTAAGTTCAGGGATAAAAACCAAAATAGCACACTTGGACAAAAAATATTCCGGGTATAGCACCCCTTCGAAGATAATTCCCAAAATAGCCCACATTAATGAGAATACGCCACTTGAATTGGCGTTTTATAGATGCAGGAGGTGAAAACGTCACTCATTTTGGAGCTTTTAATAAAAAACTGGAAAAAAAATAAAGGAGTGAAAACGCCAAAACAAGTGGCGTTTTCACCCCCAATGTTGCGGTGAAAGCGCCACTTGATTTGGCGTTTTCACTCTTTTCTTTATTTTATTTTTTAATTTTTTTATTAAAAGCACCAAAGTAAATGGTGTTTTCACATCGGGGGTTTTGAATACGTCAATTCAAGTGGCGTTTTCTGACCAAAGTGGGCTATCTTTGGAATTATTTTTAAACGGGTGCTATACCCAAAATATTTTTTGTCAAAGTGTGCCATTTTGGTTTTTTTTCCTAAGTTCAGACTTGAAAAAAAAAATTAAAACTTCAACAAAAAAGGTTGGATATATATGGTGAATGGAGTTGTACATATCCATCCTAGTGCTACATCTTAGTATCACATCTCATCACCAATTCACAGTACTTACACCTATCAAGGGGTGGCAAAAAACTCGTACCGAATGTCACGGAACAATTTGTTACCCTAAGTCCACACTCCTAATGGCTACAAAGCCAAAGGCAAGTGGACCTGGGCGTCCTTCCCTAGAATGGAACACATAACATATGCAAAACTAAAACCACAAACAAGAACAAGTTAAGACCTAACAAGATATTAAACATGGAGATAAGAGACATGTAGTCATTTCTATATTCAAGTATACCCACTGGTGATTCATTTCAAATTTGAGAGTCTTGAGTGTAGCGGGTCTTCATTTGACAACTAAAAATTCGTTAAACACAATATATTAATGCTAAAGCATTAAGTACGCTATGAAAAGGCATGTAAACAATTTAAGAGTATAGTAAAAGTCGCTTGGCTAGAAACATCATAATAAAGAAAGAAGAAGAAACAAGGCGAGGAACACTTCACGAGTTTTCTTTATATAAAGTGTGCTTTAAGTGCATTTCCATTATACTTAACAACATTCTTATGGTCATTGACCAACTTCCCGAAGGAAGGGTCCGTAAGGGTGCTCAACATTAGTCAACCCTTATATACATGAGGGACCTCAAGACCTAAGTCAATAAGTTAACCCTTTATCAACATGGTTCTCCTTATCCTGATATCTCAAGACGCCCAACCTTGTGTCCTTGTCCCAAAACTTCAGGCAAGCACACAAGGTTTGTATAATGGACAAGTTCAATTATGTTCGAGGTTAGTTCGACATATTTCAAGCAAAACGAAGATAATTGAACTTGTCCATTATACAAACCGTGTGTACCTTCTTGAAGTTTTGGGGCAAGGACACAAGGTTGGGCATCTTACTTGAGATATCAAGATAAGGCGAACCATGTCGATAAAGGGTTGGGCTAACTCATTGACTTAGGTCTTGAGGTCCCTCACGTATATAAGGGTTGGCTAATGTTGAGCACCCTTGTGGACCCTTCCTTTGGCTAAGTATAATGGAAATGCACTTAAAACACGCTTTGTATAAAGAAAAGTCGTTAAGTGTTCCTCACCTTGTTTCTTCTTCTTTCTTTATCACGATGCTTCTAGCCAAGCGACTTTTACTATACTCTTAAATTGTTTATATGTCTTTTCATAGCGTACTTAATGCTTGCCATTAATATGTTGTGTTTATTGAATTTTTAGTTGCCAAATAAAGACCTGCTACACTTAAGACACTCCGAAAAATGAATCACCAATGGGTATACTTGAATATAGAAATGGGTACATGTCTCTTATCTCCATGTTTAATATCTTGTTATCGCTTACCTTGTTCTTGTTTGTGATTTTATTCATGCATATGTTATGTGTTCTATTCTAGGGACGGACGCCCAGGTCCATTTGCCTTTGGCTTTGTAGCCATGAGGAGTGTGGACTTAGGGTAACAAACAGTTCCGTGACAACAGCCTTCACCACCTCACACGGAGAGGATCCGCACTTGACTCTGCATGCAGTCTCATGTCTTGCAATATCTCCGGAGCCGTGCAGGAGACCGGTATCATCTCCTTCATTGTTGGCAAGTGCTACATCAATTGAGCGACATAATCATCGCCATCTTCCGTGTCCGTCTACTGCAGAGTTGTTGCCTCATTTTCCAGCAATTGTATCCCCAGCCGACGATTGCACTCTTCAGCCGTTGTCGCCATCATCCAGGCTCCTAGGTCGCTGCTCCACGTTGTTGTCCAGCTTCTATTTATCTCGCCATCACCACCAATTATCTCTGTACATTTTTGCTTGTTGTCCTATTGTTGCCACCTTACTACTTCTATAACGGATAGAGAGATGCTCCATTACCGCCAATTGTTCTATCTTCTCCCAAGTTACTGACATCCTCCAAGACTTATGATAATCGGATCCTGCTCTACATATTTGGATTAATCATATCCTTATTTTAGCCTAATCGAATTTTTTTGGGGTCGGGATTAGATCCATTTAATTTTCCTACTCGGATCTTACATTGACCCACTTAGCATGTCTCTTTCCGATTATCGGTTTCCCTTCTCCATATATGCATCTTGATTTCACATATTCCTCTCAATTCTACCAATTCTTTTCCCACCCACCCATATGTGTGTGTCCCATTTCTATGTGCGGGGGGGGTTCATGTATCCTTTCCTCCACACCATATACTCACTATCATCGTATTTGGTGTGCAAATACATGTATGAGAGAGAGAGTATAAGAAGAGATGATTCCAGGCTACTATCTTCATGAGAGCTTCGTTGTTCAGCACACATGTTCTCCACTTTCAGACAAGCATTATCACTCTTGTTTTGCATTCTTGAGAGACGGATGGGTGCTTCTTCAGAACTCTCAGAAGCTCAGTACAATTTCAAGCCTACCAATTCTATATTTGTAAGGTTGATTCATCCAGTTTTATCTTCCCGAGCTATTTTTATAACGTCTTCTTCGAGTTGCATCTATTGTATTAGCATCACCTTCCGCTGATCTTCTTTGAACTTTCCTTGATGGATGATATCTCCTTTCTTGTCAAGCCCCCAAGGTTCATGCGAAAGAGTTATGGTACTTGCAACGTATCACCAACATATTGTCTATTTGTGTTCGTGCCAAGTTATGCACATCTTCCCAGACAATTTGGAGATTCCGCTACTGCTACATCGACATTGTGTATTCGCGTTCGTGTCGCGTTATGTATTCTAGTGAAGATGGCGTAGTCGTGGTACTGATGATCGTCTGTTTCAAAGTGGTGAATTACTAATGCAGTATTTAAGTTCCATTTAAGATGTTCTTCATTCCATATGCGCTCGAAAAGACCTTATTCAAAACTCGAGGATCTCCAGCCTGCAGAATACAATTTCAATGTAGAGAGGTGTCATCATCATATGATTTAGGGGGAGTATTGTTTAAGGGGGAGTATCAATTTTGTACGGGGACTAGGGAATGACATTTATTTTTTATCATTTCTATCTTTCTTTTATCATTTTATTGAGTCAAGTAACTCCAAGCTTGTGCATGTGTTTCACCCATGCTCCAGCTCGAGGAGTGTTAAGACTGTATATCTCGGTACTACCGAGATATTGTCGGTATTACCGACATGGCTACAGTCGGGAACTCTGTAGTGGGCCTTTAGTGTCTCGGCCCGTTTAGCTTACTTAAGACACACGTCTCAGGGTTTCTCCCTTTCTCCTATATATAGGACAGGGTTGTACCTCTTCTATCATCGAATCAATACAATACATTCATCAATATATCTCATAGGTTGTTTTCTACTAGTGTAAAACACAAGATGGAGGGTGGGGCTATGATTATGTTCAAGGATCATATCATAAGTGGAGACAAGAATGTTGTGATGCGCAAAAAGTGCCTCCCAAAGTGTTAGGAATGATATGAGAAAAGGTTGATAAAGGCCAAGAAGAGCAAGAACCCAACAAAGAATACACAGGCATAGCACTTTAAGTAAGACCCATGTGCTCTTCTACCAAATCTGATACTGAAATTGTCTACCCCTGACAGTATACAAAATACCAATATGCACATATACTCTTGCTTATGTCTGTGGTCACCCTTCATCACCGCATATAGCCACATAATCGGTACCACATATGCCCCCACTTGGTAAATTATACAGTCAACTAAACTCATCTTTTTAAATATCTCACTACTTACAGATATACACTTCATTATATGCTTTTGTACATAGTTGTATAATTACATATATACATATTAATATATGTATCTATACTACTATAAAAAGAGCGAGTTTGATGTTGCGCTCTCCTTGATTCACTCTCTTCTCTCCTTTTTTTCAAGGAATTTTACTCCTACAAATATTTATTCTCACACTCTCCTATTAACTTTTATTATCTTTAATTTTGTATTTATCTCTCCATCCCAGGAAAACAGTTCCTTGATTCTCTCCTTTCAAACAACCAACACAAATATCTTTTACCGTAGGGACCCTTTCACGGACGAGTCCTCTTCCCGCACATTTCCAACAAATTTTTATGTCACGTGCATGTGCACGTGTGCGTTCACTAGTGTATAACAAACTACCACATTTTAGGACAAGTATATATATGTATGTATGTAGATGTAAACCTTTTGATTTACATATGTATACATATATATAATATACCTACTGAAGAAGAAGAAACAACAGAGGAAAAAACCCTCGACTTAACGTTACTGTCGGGGTGCTTGTATTGTATAAACAAGAAGCTTTACATACTTTACACATAGCCCCCTGACCTTTCTTACACTTACAAGTAGGTCCCTACATATACATATCAACACTCCCCCTCAAGTTGGAGCATATATATCATATGTGCCCAACTTGTTACATAAGTATTGGACTCGACAACCATTCAGGGACTTTGTAAATAAATCAGCTAACTGGTCTTCTGATCTGACCGGTGACAACTTAATCAACTTTTGTTGAATCTTTTCCCGCAGAAAATGACAATCAACTTCTATATGTTTGGTTCTCTCATGAAAGACAGGATTTTGGGCAATGTGGACAGCAGCCTGATTGTCACATTTTAAGTCCATGGGAACTTCCTGCATAAAGCCAAGCTCCTCTAACAAGTGGTGAATCCATAACAACTCACATGTTGCTAGGGCCATAGCTCTATACTCAGATTCTGTAGAGGACCTTGCTACTACAGTTTGCTTCTTGCTCTTCCAAGACACGAGATTTCCTCCCACAAACACACAATAACCCGAAATAGACCTTCTATCAATGCTAGATCCAGCCCAATTCGCATCTGAGAAACCTTGCACTTGCAGATGTCCATGATTTTGATAAAGAAGTCCCTTGCCAGGAGACCTCTTGAGATACCTCAAAATGTGCATAACAGCCTCCATATGACCTGTACATGGCTTATCCATGAACTGACTAACAACACTAGTCGCAAAGGCAATGTCGGGTCGAGTGACAGTCAAGTAAATTAACTTCCCAACAAGTCGCCTAAACCTCCAAGGGTCATCAAGTAACTCTCCTTGCTCTATGGATAATTTGACTTTAGGATCCATTGGAGTATCAGCAGGTTTAGCCCCAAGCATCCCTGTCTCAGTGAGAAGATCTAAGACATACTTCCTCTGTGAAATTGCAATTCCAAACTTAGACTTGGCAACTTCAATCCCCAAGAAATATTTAAGACTTCTCAAGTCCTTTGTCTGAAATTGACCCTGCAGAAAGAGTTTTAATTGTGCAATGCCATGCTTGTCATCCCCAGTAATCACAATATCATCAACATATACCACCAGAAAAATGCTCCCAGAACTCTGTCTCTTGTAAAAGACGGAATGATCCGTGGTACATCTATGGAGTCCAAACTCAAAAAGAGCACTACTGAATCTTCCAAACCAAGCACGAGGCGACTGCTTCAGACCATAGAGAGACTTGTGAAGACGACATACAAGATCTGACTCCCCCTGAGCAACAAATCCAGGCGGTTGCTCCATACAAATTTCCTCATCCAAATCGTCATGCAAGAATGCATTTTTAATATCAAGTTGGTGTAGAGGCCAAGAGTGAGAAGCAGCTAGAGACAAGAAAATGCGAACAGATGCCATTTTTGCCACAGGAGAGAAGGTCTCTGAATAATCCTCGCCATAAACTTGAGTGTAACCTTTGGCAACCAAACGTGCCTTGAGTCGATCAACACAACCATCTGCACCCACTTTGACAGTATAAACCCAACGGCATCCAACAACAGACTTGTCATGTGGGCGTGAAACAAGAGACCATGTCTTGTTAAGGTGAAGAGCTGACATCTCTTCATCCATAGCATGGCGCCAACCTGGGTGATCAAGTGCAACTGAAACAGACGAAGGTATAGAGACAGAGGATATAGAAGAGATAAAGGCATAATATGAAGGTGAAAGATGGCTATATGAAACAAAGTTAGAAATGGAATGCTGAATATTTTTAAGAGTGCAAGATCTAACACCTTTTCTTAAAGCAATAGGAAGATCTTGATGTGGAGGTGGAGAAGGAACTACCTGACTTTCTGACAAGGAAGCATCTGGAGAAGGAGATGAACTGGCATGTGTCTCTACTCCTGCATTGGTACCTGAATCGGGTTGTCCACCTGCAGTTGTACGGCGAGTATAAACCTGAGTGATCGGTGGCCTAGTGGAACTGGTTGGAATAACATCATGCGGACAACCACTAGCATGAGACGAAGGAACAACAGACTGAACAACAACAGGAAGAGGCAAGACCTCCTCTACAACAACTGGTGTCATTGATGCATTGTCGCCAAAGAAGGGTGTGTCTTCAAAGAAGGTGACATCAGCAGACACAAAGAAGCGACGTAAGGTAGGACTAAAACACTTATACCCCTTTTGCACCCTAGAGTAACCTAAGAAGACACACTTGGTGGCTTTGGGACCCAACTTGTCCACTCCAGGACCAAGGCAATGGGCAAAACAAACACAACCAAACACCTTGGGTGGAACATGGTACAATGGCTTCATAGGATGAAGAATCTGAACAGGTATGCGATGTTTGAGGACAGATGACGGCATGCGATTAATGAGATAAGCAGCAGTAAGAATAGCATCACCCCAAAATTCCTTAGGTACATGCATGTGAAGAAGAAGAGTGTGGGCGGTCTCAACAATATGGCGAATTTTTCTTTCAGCCACTCCGTTCTGTTGTGGTGTATGTGGGCAAGATGACTGGTGGATGATGCCATTGGTGGTAGTAAAATGAGTGAAGTCATGGCTGAAATATTCTCTAGCATTATCCGATCGAAGGGTACACACTTTCTTCTTAAATTGAGTTTCCACTTCCACACAGAATGATTTGAATATAGACAAGAGTTCAGATCTCTCTTTCATCAAATAAAGCCATGTAGCACGCGAGTAGTCATCAACAAAGATAACAAAATACTTATAGCCGAGCTTGGAAATAACACGACTTGGTCCCCATATGTCTGAATGAATTAACTCAAAAGTAGACTTGGTTCTTTGACTCTCTTTGGACCTAAAGACGGACCTTGTATGTTTCCCTAACTGACATGGCTCACACTGCAAACTCTTCAGGTTGGACAGACCTAGAACCAAGACTTTGAGCTTATCTAAAGATGCATGACCAAGACGACTATGTACCACCAAAGGAGAAGTCGTGACACATGCTATAGGCGACCTTTGCAAGTAATATAGACCGGCCAATTCATACCCTTCGCCAATAGTGTCCCCTGTCTTCAAGTCCTGTATCAGACAAGTATCTGGTAAGAACGTAACAGATGCTTGAAGAGCACGAGTTAATTTACTTATTGATAATAAATTGAAAGGAAAATTTGGAATGAAAAATGTAGATGGAAGGGATATTTGTGGAGTTGGTGACACCATCCCAGTTCCCTTAACGGAGGCAACAAAGCCATCTGCAAGGGTGACACCGGGTAGATTAGGCTTTTGGGCATAGGTGGTGAACATCTCTAATGCCCCCGTGATGTGATCAGTTGCACCTGAATCAAGAACCCAATCAGACTTGGACATAGCTGCATTAGAAGCCTGAGAGGTACATGCTGAAGTAGTAACTTCGGGAATAAGAGAGGCAACTGAAGATGTAGACTGTTGTGAAGCTCGGATGCGCATCAACTGTGAGTACTCCTCTTCCGACAGTATCACCTGATATGTAACTTCTTTCTCCTTTGACATCATTCCGAATTAAAATCTGAAAAATTGCACGTTTTAAGACCACTTGCACGTGGAGGGGTGCACTAGTATTAATATCTTGACTTTTATCTTGACTTTAGAAGCAACAATGAACTGGAATTAATGAAACCAGACCAAAACCCGCAGTGCTACAGTACTGTGCTACAGTAGTCCGCCGGGACAACTTGGTATACAAAGATCCACTGCGTCTTCCTTGAATTCCTTCTGCCCTTGACCTTCTAGGACAACGAAGTTAAGGTAGGGACGCCCCCTTTAGACCAAATTCAAGGGTGGAACCAACCCCTCGCACTGTCTTTATTGAAGCCGAAAACTGCTGCAATAAAACGCTGTTGACAGCAGCCTAATGCACGCTTGACATGGAGAAGAAACGGAGACGTAGTGGCTAGCCGCAAGCACCTTGCGGCAGCTAGGACCAAGAGGAATGACGCCCTAAAATGACAATATCCAATTCCAACCGGAGAGAGAGCAGCAGCCACTTTTGTGGCCGTCGTGCTACAGTACGTGTACTGTAGCGCGGACGGAAAAGTGTTAGCTTCTGCCGCTTCAGATGTTTGTAAACTCCCAGATTGTGATGACCACTCACTAGCACTTCCTTGGAGAGATTGATAGCTCTCCTAAGGTTTTCCCTGCTCTGATACCATGAAGAAGAAACAACAGAGGAAAAAACCCTCCACTTAAAGTTACTGTCGGGGTGCTTGTATTGTATAAACAAGAAGCTTTACATACTTTACACATAGCCCCCTGACCTTTCTTACACTTACAAGTAGGTCCCTACATATACATATCAACACCTACATATACACACATTTCACATAAACATATGTATATTTATGTATACATTTTGATTTACTAACATATATACACATTGTACACATATATTAGTACATCTATATGTATACCTATCAATATATGTACATATATTACACAAATATTCCAAATATTATATATATATATAAACATATATATATGATGAATATAAAATTCTACGTAACAATCAAACCTTATGGATGTGAGGTATACCCCTTGGATAAGATGTGTATCAAAAATCACCACAATCTGATATCGATAGCTCATCCAATGAATTAATATGTGCATTTCCTAATCAACGATAAGTTGCAAAAAATTTAAAAGTTGTTGGATGAAATATTGCTATAACTCATGATCCATATGAGATATAGTTATGATTTTTTATACACATCTTATCTGGCAAGGACGATAATCAACCTCTTCCTTTCCAATGAGGAGCACCCAACAAGGGGGTGACAGGGAGCTGAAGGACTTCAACACGGAGCAGCAATCACACAAGAAGCAAATTCATCTAGAGGTCAACAACGGCAGCAAGAAACATATTCTTCATCGATGTCAGTGCCTCTTCTCAGCCAGGTGCCAGCTGGGCTTAGAGCCCCGTCTACAACTACATATTCATGGTTCTAGAAACAACCTTCCTGCTTGAATGCTTGTCACCATCATAGAAGAGATGTCTCACTAAACATGCACCACAACTGTGGGCTAGCTGACGGACTGTGTTGCTTCTAGTGCATTGTGTACTGGAGATTCAAGACGGATGTGAGTTGGAACACAATCCATTTTCTATCAGATTTAAACTTTATCATGTTTCTGTTCTCATTTGCTATGTAAAAAGAATACTTTGTATAAAGTGGTACATTGAACTAGTGCTTGGTTAGCTTCCGTGCATAGTCACAACATATTCAAGCACGGTAGATAGTTGTAGAATTTATACCATTATCCCTCATAATATAGTAGCCAAGTTGGAGTACAGAATCATAACATGCATTATAATTTTGGATGTTATAATCCTACGAAGTTGCTGGAAACAATTACTGAACTCATGTTAATTAGATCAGTACTAAAGTTCTTGTTAAGCCCTGCACTAAATTTAACTGTACCTCTATGCATCTTACATCCACTCTTACTATTTTTCATTATGCTTAGCAAGTGGTAGATGTTAAAAATCAAGCTTTCTAAGAGAAGAGGCACCGTAAGTAGGGGTGTGCAAGACACCACCACTGGATTGGATTTCAGCCTAAACAAACATAATTTTGTGCTCCATTTGCTTTGGTAGTTTGCAAACATGAAAGAACCATTGCTGGCTCAAAACTGACACACGGTATGGTCTATATGATGATGTTAATGTGACAAAAGTGAGCATTTAATTTCAATATTAATATATGAAGTAATGAAACGATTACTACATATTGATCAATTTTTTAGCAGTTTCAGTTAGTTGTTTTGTTGCTGTTGTCTAATTATATTAGGTGAAGGAACAGAAGTGACAACAAACCTAGGTTTATTCAGTTCTATATGGTTGCTTAGTACCCCCGTAAGAGCTCATTAGTAGTTTTTCTGGTTATCATAAAAACTGAATCACTTCTTTAGTAGTATTCAAACAATTAGATTACGACCTCACTCAAGTTCCATTTTTGTCCTTTTTTTTCGATTAATTACAACAGTATACATAGACGCTTGAACATATATATTCATGTATATAGTACTACACATGAATCTGGGGAGAAAATTGTATCAACAGCCCTTTCACAAATTGCCATATGATATTTTTGCGTAGTTATAGACACGGTGATCTAATCATCGAGGTCATAAATCCCAGTCTCTTGATGCCCATAATTCATGAGACACCACCATGATAAGTGTTGACAATCTCACAACACCAGGTATTATGTGGGGGTCAACTACCACGGCAAGCTGCCTATCTGATCCGCCTAGTACTTTGTTGTATGGGGAGCTCTTGTGGGCAGTAGCTCCTCTTTGACCAGGCAGATGTTGCATGGATAGCAAATCCTTCAGTGTTGGCATCATCGTTATCACCCAGATCTGCTAACCCGTTGCTCAGCATGAACGGTAGAAGCAACACTTCCCTCAGTTGCATAGGGAACCAACCTAACCGATAGATCTGTTTCTTGCTTCTACTGTCGATCCTTAGATGGATTTTCTCCTACATTGGTGGCTTCTATCTGTTTATGCCCCTCGCCAGCCAAGCAATTGAGTCTCACCTCCAGGCTAGCTAGTCAAGCACTGCCAATACAGACCCGCTATAGTGGATGTGAGGTTGACGACAGGATGATGTTCTGGCTGAGGCCGGAGAAAAAGTTGGAGGGCACACCAGGTGGGAGGCGGGATCACGGGGGGGGGGGGGGGGGGGGGTGAGAGAGAGAACATTGGGAGAGAGAGAGAGAGAGACAAGGCTGGGAGAGGGAGAGAGTGGAGAGGAGAGAGAGCAGGATGGGGAAGACAGAGTTCACAAAGGGAGAGAGCAAAAAAGGGGTGTGTGGGGTCAGTCTATCTGTGTTGAGTGTGAGTGGGGGACTTTTCCTCCTCCATTGATCTAAATCAGGGTAGATCTAAGGGCTAAAACTTGATTGTATTCTGACACCAATGGTAAGGACCCTGACCCACGTTTTAGGATAACCCTATTTGTTTTGCCTAAGCATGTTGCTTAGAACCTTGCTCTAATCATCTGAGAGGTAATTAGGGCATGTAGAAAGTTTAAGTTTCTTGTTTGAGCTTGTTTGGATGATGCTTGTGTTTTGTGGTGAGGTTTTGGTGCAAATTGCAATTCACCCACAATTGGGGTTAATGTGCAAGTTTGCCACCTCTACAGTGTTTCTTCTCTCTCTTGGCATCATCTAGAGGAGAGGGGAGAGATGGGCACCTTGTTTGGATCTTGGTTGTATGGTGACTTGGTGATGTTTTGGAACGCATGTGTGAGGTGTGTCTTGCATCTAGATGTGTTGTCTCGGGCTAGAGAGCCCTAGAGAGGTTGTGTATCAGTTTGTGAGTGTGTAGGGTTGAACCCTATCGGTTTGTGAGTGTGTAGGGTTGAGCCCTATCGATTTGTGTGTGTGTAGGGTTGAACCCTATCGGTTTGTGAGAGTGTAGGGTTGAGCCCTATCGATTTGTGGGGTGTGTAGAATTGTACCCTATCAGTTTATGGGTGTGTGGAGATATGGAATCGGGCATGACCTTAGAAGGAGATCAAGAGGGTGAGACCTAGCCTTGACCTTATCGCCACGTCTTGCATGTTGTTGCATGTGGCTCCTTTTTCGTGGACAAGTGTCACCTAAGCTCCTAAGGTGATGACACCTCTTCCATTACCTCTCTCTCATCCCTCTAGTATATAATCTTCTTTCTCTCCATGCAAGAGAATCCTTTTGACCATCCTTGCTTTCTCTCCTTGTTAGACGACCTTGAGAGCTTAAGGAGCTAGGAAGGCTCTCTTGGAGCTTGGTGGACGAGTTCCAAGTTGTGGAGATCCTTGATCATCCTTCATCTTCTACCTTGGTAAGCTATGTTCCCTAGCTTTCTTTCTTCTTCTCGACCATGGATCTTGGATACCTTCTTTCCATCTTGAGCCATCTTAACCATGGTATCATCTTCTTCCTTGGAGGTGTAGTGGTGATCAAGTTGGTGGATCATCTTCTACCTTGACCTCGTGAGTTTGAAGCTTGACCTTGGAGCTTGGATCTTAGTGGTGATCTTTGAGGCGGGTTATATAACTCTTAACCTCCTTTGTTATTTTCACTCTTCATATGCTTATGATTGGTCTTCATCTCTAGATCGTTCATCTCTTATATGCTAGTAGTTGGTAGTGGTTTTAGAACTGTTTTGATAATGGAATCTGGTTTGGTTTGCTATCTACATCTTGCACCTTCTTGCTATGTTAGTAGATGGACTAGTGGTCGACCTTTCCAAGGTTGAAGACGACAAGTCCACACACATACATGCACCATGTTGAGGCCCTTGAGGGTAGGTCGTCACGACTTGTAATAACAAACCGACACACCTTGTGGCAAGTCGGCATGACTTAGAGATGCTTAGATCGAAATGCTTTGTGTGTGTGTGTTTGGTGGGGGGGCTAATCCGATGTGTATGCTTAGGCCAATATGTGTTG
Organism: Alisma plantago-aquatica; assembly: GCA_963693085.1. NCBI lineage: Eukaryota > Viridiplantae > Streptophyta > Magnoliopsida > Alismatales > Alismataceae > Alisma > Alisma plantago-aquatica. The sequence continues at coordinate 659,249,663 of OY856414.1, forward strand.
AGGTGGTTAGCGTCATGGCTTGTGGTTGGTAAACTGATATGGTTGATAGATCTTGAAGAAGCTAGCCCATCATGCCCTAGAAGTACCTAAACCGATAGGTGTTGCTTAGACCGATATATCTTGAAGGTGTTAGCCTGTCATGGCTAAGGGAGTCCCTTGTGGGAGTTGGTCTGTTTTGAGGGCTAAACCGTGACGCCCTGGTTGAGTAGAGGCCGACACACCTAAGTGAAGGGTTGCCCGATACACCCTGAACTTTGATGCCTAGTTGAACCCTAACCCTAACAACCAATATACCTAGGGTTGGCCGACATGCTTTGGTTGCCCGACACCTTTAGGTAGTGCTGTCTGTCACACCTTAGGGTGGTGTTGCCCGACACCTTTAGGTGGTGTTGGTCGTCACACCATAAGGCAGTGTTTCCCGACACCTTTAGGTGGTGTTGGCCGTCACACCTTTAGGGGGGTGTTGCCCGTCACACCTTTAGATGGTGTTGACCGTCACACTCTCAAGAAGTGGTAAACCGATACACCATTAGTAAGGATATCCCTTGTACCTTGCATAGTGGTAGTCGACATGTTGTGATGATGAAAAGTCGACACCCTAAGGCAAGTTCTAACTGATACCTTATATGATAGTCTCAACTGATACCCTGTAATAGTGGTTATGTTACATCATGTTGATGATAGGGTTATATGATATGATGTGATACCCTATGGGGTAGTTGTGTGAATAATAAAGGAGTGTTGTTTTCTATAACATGTATTTCATAACATACCTTATAATGATGTTGGGAGCAATGATCTAAGGGTGGTTGTTGATCCAACCTTGTAAACCCTAATTGATTAAGAAGAACTCTAACCCTAATGACATAATGTGAATGGCATGAATCTTATGAGATGGTAGTGTTGATGATGTATTATTCTTCTTGTTACAAGTCTCTAACCATGCAGGTAACACCAGTTGATAAGCATAGTCAGGTATGAGCTATGGTACTTATGATATGATTGAATGGGCCTTGTGAGGCATATGTGATGTTGGCATCATTGAAAGAGAAGGTAAATGATCTTATGACCTAATGATGGCTTATTGCCTTATGTGAGATGATGATTACTTCAGTATTGAAATGAGGGGTTCCTACCCCAAAGTATGTGGTCCTTGTGATGAGAAATATGGTGACTGGAAAATATCAAGTGATAATGTGATGAGATCACACCTTATATGCTCAAATATGTTCTGGTGATGAGTTATGCCCTTATTTGTGCAGAACTTGTTTAAAATTTATACATTGTAACTTGATTGATGCTAAAAGACACTCAAATGACCTAACTAATCAAGTGGAACATAATCATGTAGCCTGTCATGTGCCATAGATCCATTCGGTGTCAGCATTTGTTGAATGGTGAAACAAGTTTAACTCGGAGCGCATATTGTTGAATATGCAGGGGTGAGGATGAATGTCCCCTTACGTCCAGGATACAGGATTGGCTGCGGGCCATACCCTGATTAGAGCGGGGCTTCGGGTCGTAGCTCAGTGATATGTGATACAAAATTGGTTGCGGGCCATACCCTGATAAGAGTGCGGCTTCGGGCCGTAGCTCAGTGATATGTGATACAGGATTGGTTGCGGGCCATACCCTGATTAGAGTGTGGATGCGGGCCGTAGCTCAATTTTACTAGTGTCGTGACATGTACCAAGGCAGGCTAGATTTGTACAACTGGACTACATGTCGCTGATAGTAGTCTGACTGATGATGTCACTGCATGTTCACTTGTACTGACCGAGGGGGTGAGGTCGTGGATTCCGGCTCTTCCACTAGACCTTGTATGGCACCGATTTCAACTTAGCAGTGGTCGGCGGGATTTGGGTGGTAGGACTCAAATCCTCGGGGCAAAATAAATTATGTAATCAGCCGTGTAGTATACTTGTATAGGATCAAATACGAAAAGAATGGATGAGGCATTGCTTGTTTTATACATTATTGTTGGTAGGGAATATGCATGTTCTTCTTATTCTTTTTTTTAATGTTAAGATGTTTCATAATCCAATAGTAACTGTGTATCCCGTTAGTAATGATTACCTGCTTCTTATAGTTGTAACTTTACTGCTTGCTTTAATCATTTTATCTGTGTTAATAATAGAGTTGGAGAATTATATCTCCCACTGAGATTTGGAATCTCTTTTGGTCGGTTTCCCACATCCTTTTTAGGTGGACGTGCACGAGGTAGAGATCGTGCAGCAGAAGTAAAGGAGCATCAAGAGAGGCAGTAGCTGACAAGGTTGGAAGTGCAGCCGGATGTCTTTTGTTGTAAGAGTCCTAGAGTCATCCTTGTACACTCGGGTCTTTGGGGAAGTTATGTATATGTTTTGGTATACGTGTTTTCGATATGTGGTTGGCTTTTGTGCCCCTTTCGTATACAGTTGTAGTGGATATGTGTATATATGTTATGGAACAAGTTTTCTTATAACAAGTTGGTGGCACTCATGGTAAGTGCTTTGAGACATGAAAGGACTCGTATGTAAAGGTTTTTGTTGTTCGGCTGTTTTATGAAAGTTTTAATTTTCAGTATTTTTCAGTAATTTGTTTATTTATCTTTCTTCCGCGGTTTTGTTTAGAGTAATCTCGTTTCTGTTTTGCAGGGCGTCACACCAATACACTTAAGTGTATCCTAGCCTCACTCAGAGAGAGATAGGCTAGAATACACTCAAGTGTATTTTACCATAAATGCAATCAGGTTTTCAGCCATTGGATTAGGACTAAAGATCTCATGTTACATATATATATATATATATATAGAGAGAGAGAGAGAGAGAGAGATAGGCTAGAATACACTCAAGTGTATTTTGCCATATATATAATCAGGTTTGCAACCATTGGATCAGGACTGAAGATCTCAGGTGTGTGTGTGTATAGAGAGAGTCAGGCTAGAATACACTCGAGTGTACAGATCGCACGATACACTCAAGTGTGTGTGTGTGTAGAGAGAGAGGGAGATAGGCTAGAATACACTCAAGTGTATTTTGCCATATATATAATCAGGTTTTCAACCATTGGATCAGGACTAAAGATCGCAGGTGTGTGTGTGGGTGTGTGTGTATAGAGAGAGAGTCAGGCTAGAATACACTCGAGTGTACAGATCGCACGATACACTCAAGTGGTGTTTGCATATCTAGACAATTTTTTTGACAAATCCAAAACCGTTGATATTCGTTGTTATAACAACTACATTTACATGCAAAATCTGAGCTCATTTGGAATTTTACAAGTTACTCCTTTTTGGCCAAAAAGATCGACACACAAAACTGATTTGAATTGTATAATTTTTGTCGCCTTTAGATGCCTGACATATAAGTGTCCAAATGAGCTGAAATTTTATATGTAGTATGTTAATATGATATTTAAAAAGATCAATGGTTTAGATTTTCAAAATAAACATTACATTATGGAAAACTACTTGAGTGTATTCTAGCCCCTCTCTCTCTCTCTCTCTCTCTCTCTATATATATATATATATATACAGAGAGAGAGAGAGAGGTTAGAATACACTCAAGTACATTTTGCCATAAATACAATCAGGTTTTCAGCCATTGGATCAGGATAGAAGAACTCAAGTGTGTATATATATAGAGAGAGAGTCGGGCTAGAATACACTCGAGTGTACAGATCACATCGTACACCCCACTGGTGTTGCCTATATAGGCCATATTTTTGCAAAATCTAATCCATTGATCGTCATTGTTACGATAGCAATAGGCCCCATGCAAAATATAAGCCTGTTTGCAAGAATGTAAGTCACTAATTCAAGGATAACAAAATCGAAGCACAAAACTAGTTTGATATGTATGATTTTACCTCCTTTAGATGCATGACCTACAAGTGTTCAAATGAGCTCAAATGTCTTCATAGTATGTTCTTAAATGTCTTCTATATATATATATATATATATATATATATATATATATATATATATATATATATATATACTACTATAAAAGAGTGAATCTTTTCAAAAAATTACACATACACCACTAACCAATCAGGTCACACCATTTTTAAAATGCAGCCCCCTCTATTCTCTCTCTTCTCTCCTTTTTTTATTTGTTCCTCGAAACAAACAAGAACCGTACACCCCCCACGTTCTCCTATCTCCTATCGAAGTTACCAATTTCCTCTCTCCACTTCTTGCGACAGTCATCTCCATGATTAGTGTTCACCCCAACTAACTGTGATTATCTTTGATAAACCGGTCATTATCTCATAAAATAAACCGCCACTATCTCTGTATTTCCGAGAAAACTTCTAACTATACACAACGTGGGAAGCGACAAACATCGACATATAGCCACAACCATAAATTCAACAACTTCGCCTCTTCCTTCAGGACACCTCTACATCTTTATCCTCTCTGTGCACCTTTACACATGCATTGAAATCATCTGGACATACTCTATTACGAGGAGATCCCCCACCTAGCCCACGTAACATCTTTAGTACGACGCTCGGCTCTGATGACGACAAAGACCCCTCCAATGCCCCACGGGAACCTCCATATCTCTCTAGCTCCACGGTCCTTACCTTCCTCTACTCCGGCATACTCCAGGATACTGAAGAGCAGTAGCACGACAATATTCTTACTTCCTAGAGGAAAATAAGATGTCCCCACCTGAATCAGCGGCGTTGATGATCAATGTGTTAGATACACCTGACTCTTGTTGTGACGCCATGGAACTGACTGGGAGGCCATCCGCATGAACTAACATCAAAAGGTGCACAGATGTTTTCAAAGAGGTATGAGGTGTTCATGCTTAAGAATGTGCACTTGTGCATGGAGTTCATGAGGACGTGGACTAGGCAGATTACGGTAGGGGTGGGTGAGGTTGAGAGAAAGGGCAAGTAATTCGTCTGAAAGGTGCAGTGTTAATGCCGCGTCAACAACATCATTCTTTGGGATGGTTGTGAGGTACTCTATTTATTTTTCATATTATCTATAGTTAACATGTTGATCATGTTTAATTTCCTTTTCAAATGAATTATATCATTCTTGTAAAATTCTCTTCTATCTTGAATAGGTGAGGCATATACAATGGTAAAAGGTAACCAGGATCCCTTCCGTTGTTTTGAGGAAATGTCAATCAGTTCTTGGAGCTAATTTTGATGTTGGTAAGTTGCTCGACTAATGAACACTAATTCAATATTTTTACCCGATCTATTGATACTCCCATTAGTTTATTAGCTTCCATGGAGTTGATGATAGTCCATTATTTCACTTGCGATGATATGCTCATCTCGAATTGACATTATTACTGAGTACTGACACAGTCAAACAAAGGTAATTATTAGAATCATATCGAGATATATTTTCTTTTATGAATAGTTCCTCACATCTGTTATAATACAATCATAATCCCAAAAAATAATCCTTAGCGATTACAACAATAGCATGTCCTTATATGAATCCTTTTTATAACTGACATACGGGATCTGCAGATTAAAAGGTACGCAACCATTGAAGGAACTTCTTATCTTACAACTTCGACCATCCTTAAATATATCTGGTCAATGTGAGTATGATCCCAAGTCTTTGGTCTTGTTTGCAAACTATAGCCCAACTGTCTCTCATATATCTATCCTCATCATCACCCCTCTACGGCTCCATGTTGTTGATTGTAACTTTTATTCATTGGCATCCCCCAAGTCCCTCTTATAAACAGCTGCGCGAGGACGGAGACGTTGGTGATGCCGCCATGACACTCTTACCAAACACCATCCTCCCGGTTACAAACAGTAGCTTCACGTTCAGGAAGTAGAGGGCAAGCCTCCCGACCACTCCGAACAGGATCAACGATTACGGGTGTCACAGAAGCCTTACGACAACCACCAGCAGGACGGTGATCACGTAAGACAGGTTCTGCCGGATACTTTGGTACGAGTCGGTCATCTCTGTCAGGGTCGGTGCGTAGCCAGGGCCTTACGACCTCCCTCCATGGTCTGATATTGAAAAGGTGTTGTAGTTCATCAACATTGCTGAAAGGATGGGGACGGTGGGGCTGTTGGGCAGATCCGAGATATGGGTTCGGGGTTGGGAGGGAAGTTGAGGGCTGGAGACTGAAGAGGTTGTCCTCATTTAGGCAAATGACAAACCTAGGTCCTACAAGGTGGTATAGATTCAAAACGATTTTACCATGCTTTCTTTCGTTAATTTTACTAATTGTATCGATTGGCTTATACATTTTCTCCTGCCTCAAAGTTAGCATCAACTACTTCTTTCTCCACCATTCACTCTACCACAAAGCAAATATGTTCTAATTTTGGTATGGTGCAATCCATTTATGCGACAACTGTAGCATAAAGGTAACTAGAAAAATGGATACAATGGTCTTGATAAATGTAAATCATGCTCAACCACTACATGGACCGAGACAACTAGACAAGCGAAACTGGTGATTGTTTTTTTCTCTTTTTAGCTTGTTTCCATTTATGTCAAAGAAAAATTGAAGTCTAATTGGAAATTTACATAAAAAATTATTTCGTAAACTATCTATTAACGAGTACATTGGTTTTGATATGTTCTTTACAGTCGGTTTATGTATCCTTTGACACTTAAATTATTTTTCTTATGAAAGTATCTCAGCTATTTAACAAGAATCTCTCATATAAATAAGTCAATCATCTCTACATATTTTTATGACAATACATTTAATCTACACGGATAGATTTTTTTACTTTGTATTTATCTAATTTTCTTTGATGTTTTCGGTCAAACGTGTCATATCCTTTCTATGTAAATTGTCGTCGTTTCAACTTTAAACACTAAATTGTATACTTTTGTCAAAAAAAATGTGTATCTAACAATACATGTTTGCATGATTTTTTTTATGGAGAGCATTATGACCACATGTAGGTTTCATCATAAGATTTATCAAATTTATCATTATTTTTTAAATGAATATTATGATCTTGTTATCATGTTCATCTAAAAGTTTTCTTTTCAAAATTAATTAAGCCATTTCAATTTGTTAGTTTTAATATTGTAACATTTAACTTGTTCAAAATTCTTTCTCGCCAGTATGAAACAATTGCATCATTTGTCTAGCAACTTGTTTCATACAAAATGCAATGCAAGCTATATTTTCTCATGAAGAGAATTATCACTAGATCATCTTATGCATGGATGATGACATATTTGTATTTCACTAGATAGACTTCATCATTTTTTAATAAAACTCACAGCTATATTTTGCAGATGCGCACTCTTAAAAAAGTGATTCTACATATACAACGTTGCAACATAATCAACTATTAATATATAATTATATTTTAATTGGAAAGTTTGTCATTGGTAGTTTTATTTTAAAGATATATCCCAAATTATTTTCACGTGCATGTGTTTCTTGACTAGTACACACACACACACACACACACACACACACGGAGAGTCAGACTAGAATACACTCGAGTGTATTCGGAGCAGAGTACACAAGTAGTTTAACATGATGCAACATTTTTTTTCTAAAATCTAATAAGTTGATCTTCTTAAACATCTTGTGAATAACCCATATATAAATTTTGAGTTCATTTGGTAGCTCATGTTATGAAGACCACAAAAATTATGCATTTCAAATTAGTTTTGTGTGTCGATTTTGTTGCCCTCGGATGAGTGACTTACACTCATCCAAATGGACTCAAATTTGTATGTAGCCTAATTATAGTATGACAATGAATATCATTGGTTTACATTTTGCAAAAAACAATTTTGATATGCGAACACCACTTGAGTGTAGCGTGTGATATGTACACTCGAGTGTACTCTAGCCTGACTATATATATATAGAGAGAGAGGGGGGGGCTAGAATACACTCGTGTATTTTGCCATAAATACAATGAAGTTTTCAACCATTGGATCAGGATAGAAGATCTCTGGATTAGATGGGGAGAATCCCACTCACAGCCTGTTGACCCCACCACAGTTCCTGTCATTCCCTCACTTATTCCCGACCTCTCTCCTTTCCACTCTTACACACTACCTACCTCTCTCTCTCTCTTTACACCTGATCGTAGAGCCTCTTCTCTCCTCTTGCCTCCTCAGTCCTCATCCCCAATCGTTGTCACCAACTCTCTGGCCTCCACCTCGGCTAGTCGCCAACGACAACGCGAGGGTGTCGATGTCGTGTGCAGCCAGAATCAAGCCCTATCGTGGAAGACCGGCCAGCCCTTCACGCTCAGCGAAACCGACAATCAGGCAACGACAGTGAGGAGGCAGCGATCATAGGGCGAGGAGAGTAATGATAGGGCTCGAAGCACCTCCTCTACCACTACAACGTCGTTGTTCTGGAGTGCAACCTCAACATAAGAAGTCGCGTGTAGGACAGGATCCAATTTCACCTCTTCTCCCTCCCATGTATCATCCCCTCCCCCCTGTTTTGTTGTCGTCAGCTCACTGTAGGGGTCTCCAGATTAGGCTTGTCAGTTGGACGGAGTATTACGTGAAGAATCTTAGCTGCCTGCTAGCCCCGTCAGGCTCTCCGCGTCATTGTGGTTGGCCAATCGGTTCTATCCCAGTGAGTGAAGGGATTTAGGGACTACTGCCCATTCAGTGATTCCCCCTTTGGAAGTTTGATTTCCTCATTCCCCCTTCTTCGTATGCTTTTATTGGCCCCCTTTTCTATTTTTTTCTTCCTTCTGTAACTTCTCTTAGTGAATGGTGCTTGAACAATGTTATCCTATTCTCTGTTTTTCTTCCAGCAGTAGTTACTCTTTTTCTCTGTTATTGATATGCTAAATTCAACTTTGATTGCATTCATTGGGATTAGTGGTAGGTGTTGCATTCTCTGTTATTAGATCGTCGAAACCATTGTATCTTGTTGCTCCCTCATGCAATGGGGCTTGATTGGCATCATTTCTCTGTATGTTCCACTGAAATCAACTGAATTGAATTGTATATTTGTTTTATGTGTTTTGTATGTGTCGATGCACCAGTTCCTGATGGCTTCCTTCCAAAGTTGATGCACCTCGAAGGAGAACTGGAGCTTGCGAGACGAAAATATACATTTTGTGGCTTCGTGTTCTGGTTGTGTGTGTGCGTGTGTGTTTACTTAATGGTGTGTGTTGAGTTACATGGATTAGATTGTATATTTAGAAAGAATCAATGAATAAGTGTCCAAATGAGCTAAAATTTATTATATAGTATGTTCTTATGATAATTAAGAAGATCAACGGTTTAGTTTTTTCAAAAATTTACTGCATATTCAAAAATGACTGAGGTGTACGGTGCCTTCGGTACACTCGAGTGTACACTAGCCTGACTCTCTCTCTCTCTCTCTCTCTCTCTCTCTATATATATATATATATATATATATATATATATGAGCGCCTCATACTTTTATGAGACTTACGCCTCACCTCACTAGAAGAAAAATGCCTCGATGCGCCTCATGCCTTTTACAGCCTTGGTCTCAATTAGCTCTTTCATAATGTTATCGTGTTTTCATATTCATTATGCAATTGTTTCAGTTTTAGGACCTAAGTGCAATATTAGGGACTTGCAAGTTCTTAATAAATTAGTTTTATTTAGTAATTAAGTTGGGTTATTGGCAAAAATAAGTCGATTAGGACTTCTTGCACGTTATCTATATATACCTATGCCTGAGAGTATTGCCCAGCTAAGTTAAATTAGATAAATTGTTTCACAAATTGAATTTGCACCAGATGGCCTATATAAAGACCCTAAGTTGCTATTAGAGGACAACTAAGCAGCCGACTTGAGTCAAGTGGTGCCAATTTAGTCGATTGACTAAGCACCAACTAAGGCCTGCTAAATTGTGGCAACTCAAACTGGTAGCGAGAAGTGCCACTAGCAAGATTTGAAAAGGGTTCGACTTATTTGTACCGACCTATGCTCGTTGTTTTAAAAATCGTCCCAGGCGGCCGCTTAAGCGCCAGAAGGTCATGGCCGATTAAAATCTACCATAGGCAGTTGTTGAGCGCATTTGGATTAAGCGGCTACTTTTTTCCACTTTGGCCGCTTTTTCCCATGTCATGTATTTTATACTTGGTACCCTTAATGTCAGTAATTGATTTTATATTTATATGAGTATATACTTATACAATTATAGTACTTGAATATGAATATATAGTCAGCTGCGGATTTAGTATAGCTAGTTAGCTATTTTATATTAACAATTTGAAATTAATCGGGTGATTTGTTGTGGATAGATGTATTTATAAACTCTTCATTGTTATTACTTAGTATTAATTTCAAAGGAATATATAGGTTTAATTATGTAAAACTTCACAAATTATACTATTATGTATATATCTGTGTGTATAAATTGTTAAAAATATTTAAAAATTAAGCTTCCTCTTTTTAAAAAAAGTGTCTGCTTAATCTCCCTCCTGGCGATTAATCGACTATAAGGTCATGTCCGCTCGCTTCCCGCTTCGCACTTTTTTAAACATTGCTTGTGCTAATTAACCAACTAGGTAGTCAGACAATCAACTAATGAGGTGGACTTACGTGCAAATTATCCAATCCCTCTAATACCTACATAAGACGAGTTTGACCCTAGTCCCTATACAACGTTGTCAAACCTTAGAGGACTGAAGTAGAGGAGATGAAGGGCGTAATAGGACCTCGAAACAATTCTCTACATCATATATGTAAGGTTGTTTCCTCCTAGATTCAAAGTTAAATAAGAGGAAGAAACCTTTAGATACTTCTTATGGACAAATATGGGAGACCCCCCCCACATATCCAATATGAAAAATTTATTGCAAATTTGAGTAGATATTGGCATTTAGATTGTCATGGTAAATTTACATGATTTAAAACGCTTATTGGGCGTCGAAACCGTTAGGCCGTAAATATCATAATTTCAATTTTCTATAAACTTCTGTTTATGGGCCATCAAATTCGGCATTGAAATCGCACATATAATTATGTGTTGGACGTACTTCCGGAAAAACTTGATTTGTAATGGTTTATCCTTTAGCTTTTGGGAGCACCAACTAATTATTAACTAGAAAATCTAGTTTTCACTTCTTACTTGGAAATGATTTCCATTAAAAAAATTGAACTCGTTGATGGCAAACAAGTTATGAGAAAAACAATATAAAATAAAAGTTGAAAATAGCCCTATATCCAAATACAATCGCATGGATAAGGTTTTTCTACGAGAAAAGTATAGTTGATTAGCCGGCTAGGCAGTGACTTCTAGGACTTGGGAGCCTAATCGCCTAGGTGTTCTATTGACTTTCTTATTTTGTAATTATTTTGTTTTGATTAGATGTGTTTATATGTGCATTTCACTAAGTATATTATGTTGGTTTCCTAAACTTGATCAATCATTGATATACCTAGATTGACACTTAATGAGACCTAAATTAGATCTAACTATAATTTGATCTAAACCGGACCTCATGTAGCCAGCAAACCTAAATTGAACTGAATCAAACATAAACTAACCTCGTTTAGCCCTAAAATGATCTGGTTTTTTGGAAAATATAGACTAGATTTTGCCTAATTTGGTGCCAAAATGACCTAAAAGGCCCCAGGCTGCCACTCATTTCATTGTAGGCCTAGGCGCTCAGCCTTGGACACCTCCACTAGACTAGAACCTAGCCTGCCTAGGCGGCGGCCTTGATAGCTATGAACATTAAGGCTTAGTTCACCACCCAAAACAAGCAAGCATTAAGCCAAGTTGGACATATTTTGTGATTTCAGATATGTGGGTTAGAATTGTTAAACTACATCAGTTTAGAACTTACCACACAAATTAAAAATTTAAACATAAAAAGATCAATACTACATTTGACATAGGATAACAATGCTACCTGTAGTCTGCACTCTAATGTTAACCTTGTTGTCTGAAGGATGAGGAATGCTGTATCCACAAAACTCCACCCTTGGACTGCATAAACATGTGTATAATATGATTGGAAGCAATCGATGTTATCAAGCGTGAACTTCAAAAGTAAAAAGAATTCTCTATTCACATAACCATCACACAACAACAGACATAACTCTTTCCTTTTCCTTATCTTATTTGTTAAAGAAATGTTTCTCGTTGTATGAATATGTGCATGTGTGTGTACAAGTGTGTCTACATGTGTTGTGGTTCCCGTAAAAGCTCTAACGCGAAAATAAAGTACCTGAACATATCCTTAAACCAAAGTAAGAATTCTACTTTCTTAAACTCACAAAATGCTTTTGCAAATACCAACATAACCATCACGCAACCGTAACCCTTTCCCCTCAAGTGTAAATGAAATGTTTCCCTCTACTTGCATGTGTGCGCTTCTATTATGTGTGGATGTGTGTTTGTGTGTATGTGTGTGTGTGTCTATTGCGGTTCATGCAACAGCTCTAACTTCACAATGATAATTTTAACCAAGAAACACCAAAAGTACACCTTTTAAGTTGCATGCAAAACTGTTGGGTTTTGTTTCATTTACTTTTGTCCAGGAAACCAGTTGTTTTATAACCAATGGTTGAAACCCCAAAGTTGTTTTGTGTGCATGTTAATATAAAATGGATGAATGCTTTAGGTAAATCAGGTGCTAGAGTTTTAATTTGTAGGATTTAAAATGTTCCCACCCAAACTTCAAACAGGCTCAATGTTGTATAGTTTTGCAGGGCCGGTCTAAGTGATCTGATCCAACATTAGTTCGGTTCAAGTTGGACCAGAGCAGTTCTTATCCAAGTCGTGTGTGTGCGCACGCACGCACACCAACAATCAGGGGAGCTCATCCATATCATATAGATACTTCAATCTCGTATGCAACAGAGTTTAATTTTGTGTAGAATGAAACCATCCCATATTTTGGCTTCGTACTAATGCCTAAATTCACAAGTACAAAAGTGAAGCAAGACAATGTAAGAAATTAAACTTCTTTTTGCTTTCAGGTTCATTTGATGACATGCAGAGCATTGTTTATTAATATATATGCTGTGCTTTCTAAACACATTTTTGACAGTGATAACTAAAAAGGAAAGTTAACGATTTTATATAAAAAGAAAAGTTGGTCAACTCTGAAGCATACTAATATTAAATCAACCGATTAATAATATATATATTCAAGCAGTTACTTACTCCTGATTCAGTGTATATCTAACAGCATTTGCCAGTGTATGATCCTCATCGATTAAAGAAAAAGTTGATGAATGGGAGTCTGTAAGCGATCCATGTTCCATTTTAGGATGCAAATATTTCTGCAAGGAAAGAGAGTAACATAAATACAAATGTTGCATTTGGGTCAAAATTATATGTTTTGGGGTTTCCAAGGAGACCTATATATGCCTCAGCAGACGATGGAACTTTTAAGCTTTGTATATTTTAGTTTATTTATAGTATATCCAAGGCATCTGAGTTAAATTTGCAAATATTTCTGCAAGGAAAGAGAGTAACATAAATACAAATGTTGCATTTGGGTCAAAATTTAATGTTTTGTGGTTTCCAAGGAGACCTATATATGCCTCAGCAGACGGTGGAACTTTTGAGCTTTGTATATTTTAGTTTATTTATAGTATATCCAAGGCATCTGAGTTAAATTTGGAAGTAATTGAGAGTAATGTATCAGATAGCATCCGTTGAAGTCAGTCACATTTACAGCATCTACTAAGCAGCTGAGCAATAGGAGCTATGTACTAGGATAATAGTTACTGGGAGTGAGGGTGCACAAATCAATCAACCAACCAGAGACATTTCCCTACTAGATTAGAGACTTTTTTGTATCAATAGCTGTATGTCTGAGCAGGAAGCAGCTAGTGGTTGTTAAAGAATAGAGTGAGTTCGGATACTACTGATTGTCGGAGCAAATAATTAAAAAAAATGTTTCATAGCTTTACCAAAGAGTTTCAAAACCTTTCCCAGATTAATAACTGACAACGTCCTTCCACTGCATATAACTGTGGCATGCTTCAATGAAACGTAGCATGGCAAGCTAAAATTTCAGTGTAAAGCGGGACCATACCCCACAAAAGTATCCATTGTCAGGTCAGTAATTCAAATGTGCTAGTGAGTAACAACATGGAGAAGGTTTACAGAACCAGACTGCAGAGCAACTGAGAAAAGCTGCCGATTCATCAATCAGAGCAATCTGCTTAGATTGGTAAAACGGATGACTCGGATGATGCACTCATTGTGATCACAAACATATAAATGTATTTGACAACATAACCAAAAGAGCCTATAGGTAACTGAAATGTTTATATGGACAAAGGTCTTACCACTCATGACTTAATGTAAACATTAATTTGTTGAAATGACTCCATATGATTGTTCACTTTTATCAGTTATTTCTTGTGAACAAATTACAAAATTCTATAAAATGGAAAAGGTCAATAATTGTATACAAACATCAAAATTCAGGAGGTAGGAAGCAGGAAGCGAGCAGCCAATCTCACCAGAGGGCTTAAGCGTGAAGCAACTTACATAATGACCGCTTTATCGAAAAAGCTTTATGTAGTGTGATATATAGACATATATAGCTTAACATATATGAAGCAGCTTACATAGCAGCGGCATATGATGTTGAACTTATAAAAGAAGCTATATGAAGCAGCTTACGTAGCAGCTACATTCTACTTAGTATATATTATTAGACCAATCATAGATAAATGATTACGCAGATACATAGTTAGGCTTAGATACTAGTTCTTAGTAGTTTGTACCGTCTCAGCAGCCGAGCTTAGATATATATATTAGCATTTAGTAAATTCTAAATACACATCAGCAGTAGATACTAGTACATAAATCTTAGTACTTGCTACAAATGATGTTAACATGATAAGGAAGCTGTTTGCAATATTAATAGGTAAACAATTTTACAGTAAAATTAAAGAGCCATACATGACAGCATAACAGAGTAGTAGAAAATCAGATATTACTCAATGAATCCTAAAGAGCAAGAGACTACTAGACTTAACAGACAACACAATCATTAATATAACATTATTCAATTAAAATCTATAGATGGATGTATAAAGTTTGATTTAACTATATAATATTAGACTTAACAGGCAATAAACAACAAAATAACATAACCTGGTAAATTGGTAATACTGTTACGAACTCTAGATATGACGGTACATACTTCTAATATAGCTGCATAGAGTGTAAAAACAGCAGTAAGCAAAGATGAATACTAAACATATTACAGTACAGCAATTGGAGTGTCATGTCTCCCAAAATATGTGTTTCCCTATTTTCAAATATGTGGTCGGTGATTTGTCCAGTCCAGCAATACCTGGTTAAAGGGGCTACTTAAGCAGGGTCAAAAAGCAGCCAGAAGCAGAAAATAGCGGACAAAAGCCGCCGCTTAACTCCAAAAATGCTTCAAAGCCCACTTCAGTTAAAATTAAAACAGGGGAGTGCTTGGGCCCTTAAGTGCCTCAAATCACTTTTTTATTCACTGACAAACATGAATTCAAGATTCTACGCCAGAAGTTAATTCATCAAATGTAAAAGAACACCAACGTCATTAAGTGATTCTCTATATATTTATTGATCAGTAATTTTTCACTTACTCTACTAAGAGAATTCTATTGGTAGTATGATTATTTTTAAACACTTGATACAGATGGGAAGAAAAGGCGGGGAATTTACTCTTGTTTTATGTGTTCCCTACCGTTGCACTTGGCAACTGATGCTTCCCAATCTGCCGGTCCGTCTCTAGAAATGATGACACCAATTTCATGGGACGGTGACAGATCCATCACAGACCCCTAAGCTATCAGGCTCATGCCAGCATCATCACTTCCCACTTCTATCCTTCATGTGCTCTTGCACTGGAAATGCGTATGGTAGCTTGTATGCCCATGTACAATAATGTTAATGCAAACCAATGGCTAGGAAAGTGCCAATTGCCATGCCCAATCTGGATAACAGTTAATTTAATTGTTGGCCCAGAGAGCCATTATGGGTGGGAATCCAATATAATCCACCGCCACCCATACTTGTTAAGGCGGCAAGGCGACACGGCACCATGGCTGGACGCCTTACGCCAAGGTGCGACTAGGCGGCGCTTAGGCGGCTTTAAAAAGATTATTGTTTTTGTACAATTTACTATTGTGTATACATGTGTTATGATTTTCATAACATCCCCCTCCATATATATGTTATCCTTACGTATATATATATACATGTTATGATCTTTATATCAATTCCCCTTCATATATATGTTATATTTCAGATATATAACTGTAGGTCAATCCATAAAGTTATGGTGGATCTGACTGATATACATGTTTTACGGGGAGCGAACATATTTTATTGTTTTATACATAGGTATATATGTACATATTAAACACAACTAAACGTGGATATAGACAATTTTATTGTTGCATCCATAGATATATGCATAATTTTAAAAGTTATACTTGGATGCATAATTAAATCGGGCTACTAGTCCGTTTGAGTTAGTCCATAGTGATGTGTGGGGTCCTGTTAAAAACCAAAGTTATAATAGTTTTAGCTATTTTATTTCTTTTGTGGATGATTACTCTCGCATGACATGGATTTATTTGTTGAAAAGTCGTGAGTCTGTGCTTTCCATCATTAAACATTTTCATAAAGAAATTCAAGTTCAATTTAATTGCAACATCAAGACTTTTCAATCTGACAATGCTCTCGAATATGTTCAAAAAGCGATGAATGAATTTTGCAGTTCGGTTGGGATGATTCATCATACATCCTGTCCTCACACTCCTATGCAGAATGGAGTTGCTGAGAGAAAGAATCGCCATCTTTTGGATATTACTTGATCCCTCATGTTTGAATCAAATGTGCCTAAACGGTTCTGGTCTGAAGCCCTTCTCACCGCCTGTTTTTTGATTAATAGACAGCCCTCCTCTGTTTTGCATGGACGCACTCCCTTCTCTGTTTTACGCCCTATGGATCAACCTTTTCATGTTCCTCTTCGGGTTTTTGGTTGTACATCCTTCGTTCATAATTTTGATCCTAAGCAAGACAAACTCTCACCTAGGTCTGTTAAAACCTTGTTCCTTGGGTACTCTGGTACGAGTAAAGGTTACAAGTGTTATTGCCCTAGTTTGTGTCGTATGTTTGTTTCTAAGGATGTCACCTTTCATGAAACCAGTCCATATTTTGCAAATTCTATGAGCAAGGGGGAGCAATTGAGTGAGAGAGTGCCACCCCCAATTCAAAGTGAGCGAGTGGCACCACATGTGCCGAGTGAGGGAGTGCCACCCATTATTATTCAGGACATGCAGCATGATGATGCACCTGTCATTCAACCCTATCCACAGGTTTATCACAGGCGAGGTAGACAGAATCCAGATGAGGCAGCGACACCAGTCTCTGAGCTTCCTCCATCGTCTTCTACTCAAGAGATTCCTGCAGAAGCTTCTGACCTTGATGTTCCTATTGCTGTCTGGAAAGGTATTCGTTCATGTACTATTAGACATCCCATATCAAATGTATGTTGTTTGTCGCACTTATCTACACAGGCTTGTGCATTTGCTGTTGGGATGGACTCAATTACGACACCAAGAAATCATTTAGATGCTCTGAAGGACAGTGGTTGGAAACAGGCAATGCAGGTGGAAATATCTGCTCTATTAGACAATGGCACATGGGATCTTGTCGACTTACCTGCAGGAAAGAAAATTGTGGGATGCAAATGGGTTTTCACAGTCAAAGACAACCCTGATGGATCTGTTGAAAGGCTGAAGGCCAGGTTGGTAGCAAAAGGCTACACACAGACATATGGAGTTGACTTCTTTGAGACTTTTTCTCCAGTTGCTCGTTTAAACTCTGTAAGGATCCTTATATCTCTTGCTACTACCTTTGACTGGCCTATTTTTCAGCTGGATGTCAAGAACGCTTTTCTTCATGGTGATCTTCAAGAAGAGGTATATATGGAGCAACCACCTGGTTTTGTTGCTCAGGGGGAGTGTCAGAAAGTGTGCAAACTGAAGAAAGCTATATATGGGCTAAAGCAATCTCCTAGAGCTTGGTTTGACAAGTTCAGTGTTGTTGTTTTACAGATGGGTTTCTCTCGTTCCATGACTGATCACTCTCTATTTTATTCAAACTCTTCTTGGGGGTCTCTCATTATTGCTGTCTATGTTGATGATATTGTGATTACTGGCAGCGATTCTACAGGTATATCACGTGTGAAGGAAGGATTACAAAAACACTTTCACACAAAGGACCTGGGGAAACTGAGATATTTTCTAGGGATTGAGGTTCTTAGATCCCATGCAGGTATAAACCTATCTCAGAGGAAGTACGTGCTTGACTTGCTACAGGAAACAGGCATGACTGACTCTAAGCCAGTATCCACTCCTATGGATTATCACACCAAGGAGATGGATGATGACACTGAGTATTCAGATCCAGGACACTACAGGAAAATAGTTGGGAAGTTAATCTATCTAACTGTGACAAGACCCGATATTTCTTTTGCTGTAGGAGTGGTGAGTCAACATATGTGCACACCACGACAGTCACACTGGACAGTTGTATGCAGGATTCTGAGATATCTGAAAAGTGCTCCTGGAAAGGGAATCACTTACTACAAACCAAAGAATTCCTCATCACCTTTGGTTCTTACAGGTTATGCAGATGCAGATTGGGCTGGCAATCAAATTGATAGAAGATCTACTTCTGGCTACTGCACTTTCCTTGGTGACCATTTGATCACATGGAAAAGCAAGAAACAACAGGTGGTAGCGCGGTCTAGTACTGAAGCTGAGTACCGTGCTATGGCACATCCATGCTGTGAATTACAATGGATCAAATCTGTCTTATCTGAGTTGAAGATTTTGATTCAATCTCCCATGACAATCAATCTGCTATACATATTGCCAGGAATCCTGTCTTTCATGAGCGTACAAAGCATATAGAAGTTGATTGTCACTTCATCAGAGATCAGATAAAGAATGGCAATGTTGTGACACCATATGTCAAGTCTGAGGATCAATTAGCTGATATCTTGACAAAGCCATTGGGTCCAGCAGTGTTCCAGAATTTATGTGGCAAGCTGGGCATTCACAATGTGTACACTCCAGCTTGAGGGGGAGTGTTAATATATCTTTCTTTATGTCTTTATTTTTTATTTTACATTACTGTTGTACCAATGTGCAATTTACCCCTTTATATAAATAAAGAGGAGAGCCCTATTGGGAACTCCAACGTTGCCTTGCGCAACACAGCAGATCGCCGCTTTCCCGTTTACGTAACTTTTCCGTTCCGTCAACAGACGTAATTGTGGTAATAGGGATATTTGATTTTCTAATTATACAAAAAACTGACTCTTATATAAATTTTGTAATCCATTATACATCAGTTTTAGAATTGAGGGATTAAGGTAGCAGTAGATAATTTTGTTTCAGTAGATAATTGTCATAATATAGGGTTACTTTCAGCTTATATAAATATCTTTTGCAGCTAATATGGCTGCTTGAAGTTCCTAAGACAGGCAAGATAGGATTTGGTATAAGTAGTACTTGTATTTATATTGCAATTGGCTAGCTATACAGTGGAAGAAAATACCTTAACATCAAGATCAGATTTAACCAACTACCCAGAAAAACATTTATACAAATATCAAGAGTATTATCCTGAAAATAATGATATTGTACAAAAAAACATAGATACATATACTTTATTCGTATTTTAGAACATGTGTTTAGCATATAAATACCTATATATAAGGTCAAGGGTTCGTAAAAAAACTAAAGGCGACATATTGGTCAAGGCACAGGTCAAGGCGCACCCCACCCCCTTGGGACGCCTTGCCGCTTAGGCGGCCGCCTAGGCGCGCTTAGGCACTCGCCTATGGCGCCATCTCCCTTCTCGTTTAGTGGCCCCTCATCTCCCAATACAGTCTATCAAACTTGTACTAGAATGCAGACAGTTATCATGCTATTCCTTGTCGTCCAACAGCACGGTAACACGGTGACATCAACTACCTAAAAGAAGTAGTCAACGGCAAGGAGAAGGGGATTGAAACTACAAATCAACAGCGGACTCCAATGATCAAGGATGTGAATGCCCGGCCTGTCAAGGTCAACATCATCAATACATCCCAAAAGGGAAGTGATAAAGCCCACCCCATGGGGAGTTCTGACCAAGGAAGGAAATATCAACCGCCTGAAAAACCGATATCGATGCCAATGGATACATAAACACACCCGTGCAATGATAAGCTAGCAAATATCAATATACCGACAAGTAAAATGCCAATACCACCAAGTTTCGGTGGTTTCGGTGCAAAATTCAACATTTAATCACAAATCCAATTGAAACTGGAGGTATGCCAACCGAAATTGGCGGTATACCGACCGAAACTGGCAGTATATTGACTGAAACTAGTGGTATACAAACGTGTTACCTGTTTTTGCAAGAATGGTTGTTTTTTCTGCTTGGGAGGAGAAAAGGTGCATTTGGATGATTTTTGAAGACAACTCAAATCAACCCAAATCAAGGTAAGTTTAACTAGTTTGTTCCATTTTCGATCATTTGCACACACATACCCAATATAGAATTTCATTGCATATATTGATGCATTTAGCTATAGAGATCACACGTGTAAAATTTCATGATTCAATTCGTTCATTATGGCGTCAAAACATCTAGGATTGCATTACCAAAATTCTTTTCAGTACACTGGTATATACCTATTTCTAGGCTATCAAAATGGCATTGGTATTGGCTACCTTGTTCCTTGGTCCTGGCCCATCAACATGGAAGGACATGAAGTAGTGCCATGTGGTGACATTATCGTTTCAAGCTACATCTCGACCTGCGCTTGCGAAGAATTAGCACACTGGCTACAGCGTAACAGGCACTCATTCCTCCACAACAAGGTCCACTAAAGTTGTCGGGGTGCACCTCAGGGGGGGGAGAGGAACACCCTCAAGAATAACAAATCAAGTACTCAAGTTTCATCACAGACTATCAGTAGAAATCCTTCTCACTATTGAAAGTATATCATCAGAATCTAGCTCCAACTTCAAAGAATTCTTCCTCCCAGAGTAGCTTGCCTCGTGGTAGAAATCAGGCAAGTCACATGCTATAAGACCAAA
Source organism: Alisma plantago-aquatica (assembly GCA_963693085.1). Classification (NCBI taxonomy): domain Eukaryota; kingdom Viridiplantae; phylum Streptophyta; class Magnoliopsida; order Alismatales; family Alismataceae; genus Alisma; species Alisma plantago-aquatica. The sequence continues at coordinate 659,270,709 of OY856414.1, forward strand.
AGCAAGTCTAGGGGAGAGATGGCACTATCCAGGAAGCCAATTGCTCCTAATTAGACATTAATGACACTAGAGAAGTATAAGAACATATGGTACCAATTGTTACAATAAGTATTTCAAGCAAGGAACGAAGTATCTGATTTCGACATCGTTTCTACAACATCGAAACCGATTTTTTTTTGAAATTTCGACGAAAATTTTGATAGATGCAACTGTGCCAGTTTTAACACCAAAATGAATGAATTAATTTATAAAATTTTACAAGCGTGATCTCTACACCTAAATGCATCGTTTTATGCAATAAAATTTTATGTGGGGGTAGGTTGGGGTGGTCCTTCATGTGGGAGGTAAGGGATCTATCCTGTTTCTTGAGGATTCCGATGAAGGGTTTCAATGAGAAAATGTAGGATAAAAGTTATGCAATTTTGCAAGTATGAGCTATATGCATGCATGTACTTATTTGTGTTATAATATCAAATATTGAATATGTAGGGCATCCCCACACATTTTACTTAGATTGATAGTTTGTTGTTGATATTGACTCAAAAGTCAATCATTTCATTGGTCCCAAAAACACGAGTGCAATGTTTCCAAGCTAAATCATTATTTGTTGGTGTGGTTGGCTTCCTAGCACCCTCATTGTCTAATAAACCACCACTAGGATACATGTCGTCCACATTGCAAAAACTAAAAAAGCATGCATCCCATAAGTATTTAATAATTTGAATAGCAAATATTAGGAAAATGCAATGCAATTGTGATATACTATAAGTATATACTATGTATGAGTACTAAATGGTGAAATAACCCCAATCCCCCTTTACTCCTCTTCAAAAAACAACAATAACAACAAGGATCAATGTTTTAAAAAACGGGAAGCGGGAGGCGTGCGGACGGGACCTTGTAGCCGCTCAAGCGGCAGGCGGGCGCTTAAGCGGGCGATTTTTGAAAAAGCGGGTTCCTAAATTTATATGTAATTTTATACAAAATTACACATATTTGTATTTGTAAGTATATTTTTAAAGAACACTTCTACATATCTAAACATCATACACAACAAAATAAAACACCAAAGTAGTTTATGGTGCACAACTAGAAAACAATAATTCTATGTTATGAAGAAAGAACAGATACAAATAAATTGCATAAATGATAAATGGAACACAAAGAAATATATGTAAATAAGTATTGTATGTGTACCAGTAGATGGATGTGCATCATCATCCATCTACAAACCAGTTACGAAAATCAGTAAAATAATTTTAGACAAGTATTATCAGCTAATCAGTAACATAAGAAAGCAAATCAGTAACATAAACAAGCAATAGTACTATAGTATGAATTCATACATATGCAAATCAGTAACAGAAGCAAATGAAATCAGTAACATAATCAATTAATCAGTAACATCAGCAAATATAATTAATTAGCAAATTGAATCAGTAACAAATAAGCCTTGCTAGTTGCTACTGATCAGCAACATAAGCAAGCAATCAGTAATCACAAACTCGTTATATAACTTATATGATAAGACTAATCAGTGTGAGAGGGGAGGGGATGCTTAACGGACCAGCAGATAGTGTGGGAAACATGATAAGGGAGCAAAATTTAGCAGCATTACTCTACAGAATACCAAAGTCAAACATAGAAGAAGAGAGAAAGGAGTAGAAACATGATAAGGTAGCAAAATTGAAGAAGGAATGACTTACTTTTGATGAAAAGTTTTCGTTCTTGACTGGAAGAGGCCCTTGGAGAAGAAAGGAAGTCGCAACTGACCACTGGGTGGCGTCCTTCCACGGCAGCAGCAAATGGAGCAGGCGCACCTTCGGATTTCCGACCACTGGAGGGAGGAAGCAGCTCGGCAGCCCTTGAGACGTGTTCCTGCTGGGGCGTCGGAGGCCTAGGACAGGATTCTCAGAGGAATCGCTCACCAAGAAGGAGCGTGGAGAGAGAGGGGGGCGGAAGAATCGTCGGGACAGCAGCGGGAACGCGGCTTTCGCGAAGTGTCGGGGTCACGCGGGGACTGAACGAGTAGGCTAGGTTTTTTAGTGGGCCACGTTTGATTTGGGCCCAACAATTGAGTCAGATGGACCCGCCTTTTCAATAAGCGGGTGTAGGCGGGCGCTCCAAAGGCCAGTTAAGGCGGAACATTAAGCGGGCCAGGCGGGTGAAAAACGGGCGCTCAGCTGCCAAACGCCCAACAGCCGCCTACAACAGTAATTAGACGGACAGGGCCCATGGCCGCTTGAGCGGGCGCTTAAGCGGGCGCCTGGTCCGTTTTTTAATTCATTGACAAGGATTGTATAGAGGCAATAGGAATTGGAGGTACTTTATAATGAAGAAGCAGAGTGCGAGCAACCTCTAACAGGTGGCGATTTTTACGTTCAGCAACGCCATTCTGTTGTGAAGTGTAGGGCAAGTAGTTTGATGGATGGTGCCACGAACAGAACAAAAAGATGTGACAGATTTTTGCATGAACTCAAGAGCATTATCAATACGGAAAATCTTAATGGGTTTGTTGAACTAGGTCTGTATTTCTGAAAAGAAAATACCAATATTGTCCAAAAAAGTGTTGTGATCCTTCAGTAGAAAAAGCCAAGTAGCACGGGAATAATCATCAATAAAAGTCAGAAAGTATTTAAATCCAGAGTGACTAGGAACAGAACATGATCCCCAAATGTCCACATGAACAATATCAAAAAGTGCTTTAGAACCAATTTCTTTGTTAGCAGGAAATACAGACCGTGTTTGTTTACCCAACAGACAAGATGCACAAGAAAAAAAAATCAGATATTTTTAGCAAAGGATCTAGCCTAGATAGATTCTAAAAAGAATAGTTTGACATCCCAAATATTCTAGCTCTCTAAGCATCAAAAGTTAATTATATGGCCAACCATGGATCGAGTCATATATAGTTGGATGGCTATGTGTCTTACAAAGAATCTCATCTTGAAACAACAATGAGCTTATATGTATGACCCATTGGTGTTTAAGTGATCATGAGTCATGTTCCTTCAATCACAATCAAGCAATACATGTTAAAAAAAGTAATACATGTCCACATAGCATTGCAGTTTAATGAGTTGCAGGAGTCATTGTTAGCTTCACATCCAATGTTCAATGTGTTAATTTCAATGGTTGACCCCATTAAATTTGTCCTTGTAAAAGCCCATCAATGAGATATTCATGAAAGCCTACAACACTAATCACGTAGATAATGTTATCCCTAGCTTCATTTCCCCTCACCAACCAAGACAGACATCTCATAACAAATCTAGAGCTTCACAACCTCTTGACAAAACCCCAATAGGCGGCTAGTGACAATAATATTGTCTAGACCTCCCTAGGTCTTATCTAGGTATTCACCTAATTAAGGCAATGAAATCCTTTGATGTTCCTTTCTAAATTTCCTACCCATTTTGAAGGAACCTAACTACATGTTTGGCTCCGGTGCCCAACTGTCTCTTACCTCCTCAACTTTTTGCATAATAATTAAAACATTTTGCTTTTCTCACAAATTCACCTTAATAGACTGGTCAACGTACCATTAGTGACCATTGGTGGCACATGCAACTGATCAGAGGGTGCCCCATATGGCCAAACACCCCCCCATCTCATCGGAGAAATATGCATTAGAGGAGTTCTTGGACAGCCTCAAGCACCCTAAGCCAACCCTTTGCAGAAACATGAGTTCCCTGACATGGGTTCCCACAAATCTTGAGCATAGCAAATGCTAGATCACCCTTGTCCCCTTTTTGTCATGTCTTCTTCAGCAAAGAGTTTCTCCCATTAGGTTGGGACTACTCAACCTTGACTTCACTTTTCACCTCCAAACATTCTAGAAGTAACTCTGGAACATGAAGGAGAGTTCCATACATCATGTTTTCAGGAAATTAGTATTTCCCAAAGCTACACACTGCCATGTTTCCCAACAAAGCCCTGCCCTAACTCTAGGGCTCCTCGAAGAAACCTTTGGAACCTTTGTGTTCGTGCACATGAGCATGGTCACAAATTCGGTATATGTTGGCCGAAAAAATGGTAATCGAGAATTATGCGGAAATTTGGGATAAAAAATGGTTAGTGTATGCTAAATGTGCGGCCAACTATTCGGGAAAGAATGGATACATATTGAAGATCAAATTGATGACCTCCGATATTTGCAATGTGGAACTGGTCAAGAGTGGCAAATTAATCTAAATTAGATGACAAAGTTCATAACTAATGACTAATTGCGATTTCGAATAAAAGCAACAAAGAACAAAAAATAATACAAGAACATGGCAGGTCGTAGTGGGCGATTTAACTTGATTTGAAATGCTGACAAAAAATAAAACAGAAATGATGATGTTGGAAAATGGATGAAGAGGAAGAAGTGGAACCACGGGATTGGGTCAAACTGAATGAAGATATTGGAGAGAGGATACGAAGATACATATTGCATTGGAAATCAGGAGGAAAATGGAAGCATATAGGGGTAATAGTGCAGAGGGAAAGAAATAGAAGCAGAGCAATTGAAGAAGGAAAATCGAGTGAAGCCAGGAAGGAAGTGGAGGTAACAGGGAATTAGAGGGGAAGAAATGTAAGCAGCAAGAAGAATAGGGAAAAGAGGGGATGATGGAGGAAGAAGGGGACATTAGATGAAACAGGGAAGTAGAGAGGGATAAATAGAGCAGCAAGAATAGGGAGGAGGAGAATCAGGGAAGCAAGGAGGAAGAAAACGAAGCAGCAAGAGATAGGAAATCGGGGAAGAAAATGGGCAGCAAGAACAGGGAGAAGAGGGGACGATGGAGGAGGAACAACGGGAGGCAGCAATAGGACGATGGGTGAAGAAGGGAAGAGGGGGAGGAAGCAAGGGTGGAAGAGGGGGAGGGGGAATATGTACAGGTAGAGGAGACGGTGGAGGAGGAAGGATGGGACAAGTGGAAGCAACGACGAGGTACTAGGAAGAGTGAAAACTTGTACAGGAAGATAGGACAATGGAGGAGGAAGGAGAAGAAGAAGATAAAAGCGGGGAGGAAGAGAGGACGATGAAGGATGAAGAAGGGGTAGAAGCAAGGAGGAAAGGAAAGGAGAAAGTACTGGTAGCCACCTAGAGCAGCCGTCACAGAGAGTAGCAGCCAACAAACTACCACAGGTCACTGCCGACAAGGGTCGCCGCCGCCGAGATGGAAGCAGCTACTGATACTCCGGTAGGCTTCTTCGCCGCGGGATTATTACCTCCTGGCTCCTCAGTCGGTCTAGGGGTTGAGGGGTCGACGAATAAGGTTGTGCAAAAACCTTGTGGATAGAAAAAAAACATATACTAAACCCCTAAAGAGGCAGGAGTTCTGTATACTTTTTTAAAACGCCAAAAAAACTTATCAAACGCGTTAGAGACTCGAGTTGTGTATAAAAAGCAAATAAATTCTCAATAAACGTAATAAACGCGATTAAACAAGTCTTCTATGACCCTAAAAAAAAAGAATATGTATTGCGTCACGTGTGTGTTTGCCTTTCGATTTGCTAGCTTGGATGGTTACAAAAAAAATCTAATTTTGTTAACAATGGGACCTAAGCTCCTCGCTCGTCTTTTAACCTCAACTTGTTCTGGTTTGGTTATTTTTTGCATGAAGGGGTGTAGGAAATCTAGTCGCACCTCATTTGATCAAAATTAGACCAAGTACAATCCAATCAAGGACTACGTATCCTATTTAAGTCACCGTATGCCCTCCCTTTAAAATCATGGATCCTTTGGCAATTCATAGAACGTATTACCTAAATATTTTCCCAATTTGACCTCCATTTAAAAAAAATGATTACTATTTCTCAAAAAGGCATGAAAGCTTGTGAAGCCATTATAAATTGTAGAAGGCATATAAAAATATGAAAGAAAATTCAAAAATTAGAGGGATTACATGATTTAGGTGATATATGCTCTTTCTTTATAATACATAATTAGTACACATCTAGGAAGCACGGACACGGTCAACAGCAATTTTCAAAAATATAAGACACGGACACGGCGATTCTCATATATATATATATATATATACATACATATATATATACATATATATATACAGATATATATATATATAATCTTCATTCAAATATGTGTCTATAATATATAATTGTATACAGATTCAACATTCATGTAATGACAATCTATGCATAAACATGATCAGGAAACAGATAGAGACAATTCAGATAAATGAAACTCCATAATAATGTATACATGATAATGATCATATATGAATTTCAGCTAAATTCTAAATTATATGCTTCTAATTAACAATAACAAGAGGTAACACCACAAATCTAATTGACAAAAGAGGATCACAGTAAATTCAAAGCATTCAAGTTCAAGTTGCAACTAATTTATAACATTCTAATTAACTGGAGGATGACAGTAAAAAACTAAGAAGATTAGGCATGGAGGAGGATGATTGGATGGGGTGTGCGTGTAGTTGTTTTGTGAAATTAAGAGAGGAGGAATAGGGCAGGAAAATATTGTAACAGGGAATGTAAAATCGTTAAGGGGGGAGAATGAGGGAGGGAAGGGAGGAGGATAAATCGGACAGGAAAAATAGAAATCAAGAAGAAGAAGGGGAGCGACAGGAAAGGAAAATGGACAGAGAAAAAATGAAATGAAGGGGAAAGCGAGAAGATGGAACGGGAAGTGGAAAGGGAGAAGATGAAATGGGAAGTGGAAAGGGAAAATGTGGGGTACTGTATGACTGTAAACGGCAGGAGGAAGGGGAAATGGAGGAGAAATTGGACTGGAAATAGGTAATTGAGGAAGACGAATGGAAGGGGATGAAGCAAAAATGAAGGGGGAGAAATTGTGCAGGGAGATTGGACTTTCGTGGAGAAGCAAAGTGAAGATATAAAAGGAGGGAGGAAGAAGAAAACAAGGACTGGAGGAGGAAGAAGGTGTGAAAGGAGATAAAGGGGAGAAGAGAAAGCGGGAAGGAAGCGGAGGAAGAGGATGGAAGGAGTACCTGCGGCGGCTTCTACTCCAAGCACTGACGGCGGCTGGCTGCTGCTGTTCCAAGCTCATGCGGCGGCGGCGGTGCTGCTTCAACCTCACGCGGCGGCGGCTGCTGAAGTTTCTAGCTCCTCTCGCTGCTGCTGCTGCTTGCAATGTTGCTGCTGGCGCGGCGGCCCCACGTAGGGCGACGGCGGCTTCGCGTCGGGCTACGACGGCTCCAACCGCAACGGCTGCTCTTCACAGAGGCGATGGCAGCTCTTGCTGCTTGGGGAGAGAGTACAGGAGAAGGCCAGGGCTGGAGGAGTCGTGAGCGGGGAAATGAAAAGCGTTGGGAGGGAAACGGGTCGGGAGCCAAGAATTAGATTGGGAGGGTTTTTGTTTTTTTGTTTTGTTAACTTACAGTCAGTCGGCCGTTGTTCAATGTGTGTCCGGGCCGAGTCCACCTCTAATTTTTTTTATTAAGAAAACTGAACACGCCGCTGCCGTGTCTACCGCGTGTCCATGGCGTGTCCGTGTCCAACACGTGCTGGAGCCACGGCAGCTCTCGGGAAGTGTTTGCGCTTCCTAGGTACACATCCAATTAATGCTAAGATTGAGACTACCAACTAGCTTGTCTTAATTGTCATAAGGAATGTATATATTTGTTATAATATATTGTATATCATGGGGAGTATGCCAATATTAAATAATATTTTACATGATATTTTAGAATTGCAGTTTTATTAGAACGTGAAACATCTATTTTTTCCTTCATAAGTGTTTAGTGAATTTTATTATACACATGGTTCCAACTTTAGATATGGATGCTACTTGTATATTTTTTATGGGAACGCGGAAGGCTTGGTTGATACACTAAATATTCATAGAGTAACTTTCATTTGTTGGGCCTTATGGTATTCCCAATTATTTCATACTCATCCTTGCAAAGTTTGTAGTTGTCCTAAAGAAGCCGAAGAAGCTCCTACCCATCTTCTTGCAAAGCTACATAATACCTCTAGAGGATACATTTCAAGGTAATTGCATACCCACCGTACATTCAGACTCATTTTTGCAAGGTAGAGAGATAAAGAAGCAAGTCATGATCCATCACTAGCAAAGAATATATATGTCGTAGCATAAATGCTTCTTTAGTCTTGGACACTTCTTGTCAAGAAGGTAGATTTTGTTCCTCAATTACGCAACACTGAACAAAAGCACAGTAAAAGGCAAGCTTTATGCGTAATAATGTTATGACTCCTAAGTCTATGGATGTAGGATTTCACAGGACTCATTTTGATATCCAAAAAGAATTGGCAGTGGAACTTGTTCCCCATCTATCTTCTATTTTTTCATAATTATATTTGTATGAATTATTTGATTAAAGAATTTTTTATGAAAATAAAAAAGTTAATAGAGTGATTTACATTTTTATTTAACTGTTCTTCAATTATATACGTCAGTGGCCAGCGTCTGATGATGCGGAGGGACACAGGTTGGACTCACGGAGCCAGGATCTTAAAGTGGGTGAGGCACACATATAGGTCGACCCCTCAACCCCTAGACCGACTGAGGAGCCAGGAGGTAATAATCCCGCGGCGAAGAAGCCTGCCAGAGTATCGGTAGTTGCTTCCATCTCGGCGGCGGCGACCCTTGCCGGCAGTGACCTGTGGTAGTTTCTTGGCTGCTACTCTCTGTGACGGCTGCTCTAGGTGGCTACCGGTACTTTCTCCTTTCCTTTCCTCCTTGCTTCTTCCCCTTCTTCATCCTTCATCGTCCTCTCTTCCTCCCCGCTTTTATCTTATTCTTATCCTTCCTCCTCCATTGTCCTATCTTCCTGTACAAGTTTTCACTCTTCCTAGTACCTCGTCGTTGCTTCCACTTCTCCCATCCTTCCTCCTCCACCGTCTCCTCTACCTGTACATATTCCCCCCTCCCCCTCTTCCACCCTTGCTTCCTCCCCCTCTTCCCTTCTTCACCCATCGTCCTATTGCTGCCTCCCGTTGTTCCTCCTCCATCGTCCCCTCTTCTCCCTGTTCTTGCTGCCCATTTTCTTCCCCGATTTCCTATCTCTTGCTACTTCGTTTTCTTCCTCCTTGCTTCCCTGATTCTCCTCCTCCCTATTCTTGTTGCTCTATTTATCCCTCTCTACTTCCCGGTTTCATCTAATGTCCCCTTCTTCCTCCATCATCCCCTCTTTTCCCTATTCTTCTTGCTGCTTACATTTCTTCCCCTCTAATTCCCTGTTACCTCCACTTCCTTCCTGGCTTCACTCGATTTTCCTTCTTCAATTGCTCTGCTTCTATTTCTTTCCCTCTGCACTATTACCCCTACCTACTTCCATTTTCCTCATGATTTCCAATGCAATATGTATCTTCGTATCCTCTCTCCAATATCTTCATTCAGTTTGACCCAATCCCGTGGTTCCACTTCTTCCTCTTCATCCATTTTCCAACATCATCATTTCTGTTTTATTTTTTGTCAGCATTTCAAATCAAGTTAAATCGCCCACTACGACCTGCCATGTTCTTGTATTATTTTTTGTTCTTTGTTGCTTTTATTCGAAATCGCAATTAGTCATTAGTTATGAACTTTGTCATCTAATTTAGATTAATTTGCCACTCTTGACCAGTTCCACATTGCAAATATCGGAGGTCATCAATTTGATCTTCAATCTATATCCATTCTTTCCCGAATAGTTGGCCGCACATTTAGCATACACTAACCATTTTTTATCCCAAATTTCCGCATAATTCTCGATTACCATTTTTTCGGCCAACATATACCGAATTTGTGACCATGCTCATGTGCACGAACACAAAGGTTCCAAAGGTTTCTTCGAGGAGCCCTAGAGTTAGGGCAGGGATTTGTTGGGAAACATGGCAGTGTGTAGCTTTGGGAAATACTAATTTCCTGAAAACATGATGTATGGAACTCTCCTTCATGTTCCAGAGTTACTTCTAGAATGTTTGGAGGTGAAAAGTGAAGTCAAGGTTGAGTAGTCCCAACCTAATGGGAGAAACTCTTTGCTGAAGAAGACATGACAAAAAGGGGACAAGGGTGATCTAGCATTTGCTATGCTCAAGATTTGTGGGAACCCATCTCAGGGAACTCATGTTTCTGCAAAGGGTTGGCTTAGGGTGCTTGAGGCTGTCCAAGAACTCCTCTAATGCATATTTCTCCGATGAGATGGGGGGGGGTGTTTGGCCATATGGGGCACCCTCTGATCAGTTGCATGTGCCACCAATGGTCACTAATGGTACGTTGAGCAGTCTATTAAGGTGAATTTGTGAGAAAAGCAAAATGTTTTAATTATTATGCAAAAAGTTGAGGAGGTAAGAGAGAGTTGGTCACCGGAGCCAAACATGTAGTTAGGTTCCTTCAAAATGGGTAGGAAATTTAGAAAGGAACATCAAAGGATTTCATTGCCTTAATTAGGTGAATACCTAGATAAGACCTAGGGAGGTCTAGACAATATTATTGTCACTAGTCGCCTATCGGGGTTTTGTCAAGAGGTTGTGAAGCTCTAGATTTGTTATGAGATGTCTGTCTTGGTTGGTAAGGGGAAATGAAGCTAGGGATAACATTATCTACGTGATTAGTGTTGTAGGCTTTCATGAATATCTCATTGATGGGCTTTTACAAGGACAAATTTAATGGGGTCAACCATTGAAATTAACACATTGAACATTGGATGTGAAGCTAACAATGACTCCTGCAACTCATTAAACTGCAATGCTATGTGGACATGTATTACTTTTTTTAACATGTATTGCTTGATTGTGATTGAAGGAACATGACTCATGATCACTTAAACACCAATGGGTCATACATATAAGCTCATTGTTGTTTCAAGATGAGATTCTTTGTAAGACACATAGCCATCCAACTATATATGACTCGATCCATGGTTGGCCATATAATTAACTTTTGATGCTTAGAGAGCTAGAATATTTGGGATGTCAAACTATTCTTTTTAGAATCTATCTAGGCTAGATCTTTTGCTATAAATATCTGAATTTTTTTTTTCTTGTGCATCTTCTCTGTTGGGTAAACAAACGTGGTCTGTATTTCCTGCTAACAAAGAAATTGGTTCTAAAGCACTTTTTGATATTGTTCATGTGGACATTTGGGGATCATGTTCTGTTCCTAGTCACTCTGGATTTAAATACTTTCTGACTTTTATTGATGATTATTCCCGTGCTACTTGGCTTTTTCTACTGAAGGATCGCAACACTTTTTTGGACAATATTGGTATTTTCTTTTCAGAAATACAGACCTAGTTCAACAAACCCATTAAGATTTTCCGTATTGATAATGCTCTTGAGTTCATGCAAAAATCTGTCACATCTTTTTGTTCTGTTCGTGGCACAATCCATCAAACTACTTGCCCTACACTTCACAACAGAATGGCGTTGTTGAACGTAAAAATCGCCACCTGTTAGAGGTTGCTCGCACTCTGCTTCTTCATTATAAAGTACCTCCAATTCCTATTTCCTCTATACAATCCTTGTTGTTATTGTTGTTTTTTGAAGAGGAGTAAAGGGGGATTGGGGTTATTTCACCATTTAGTACTCATACATAATATATACTTATAGTATATCACAATTGCATTGCATTTTCCTAATATTTGCTATTCAAATTATTAAATACTTATGGGATGCATGCTTTTTAGTTTTTGCAATGTGGACGACATGTATCCTAGTGGTGGTTTATTAGACAATGAGGGTGCTAGGAAGCCAACCACACCAACAAATAATGATTTAGCTTGGAAACATTGCACTCGTGTTTTTGGGACCAATGAAATGATTGACTTTTGAGTCAATATCAACAACAAACTATCAATCTAAGTAAAATGTGTGGGGATGCCCTACATATTCAATATTTGATATTATAACACAAATAAGTACATGCATGCATATAGCTCATACTTGCAAAATTGCATAACTTTTATCCTACATTTTCTCATTGAAACCCTTCATCGGAATCCTCAAGAAACAGGATAGATCCCTTACCTCCCACATGAAGGACCACCCCAACCTACCCCCACATAAAATTTTATTGCATAAAATGATGCATTTAGGTGTAGAGATCACGCTTGTAAAATTTTATAAATTAATTCATTCATTTTGGTGTTAAAACTGGCACAGTTGCATCTATCAAAATTTTCGTCGAAATTTCAAAAAAAAAATCGGTTTCCATGTTGTAGAAACGGTGTCGAAATTAGATACTTCGTTCCTTGCTTGAAATACTTATTGTAACAATTGGTACCATATGTTCTTATACTTCTCTAGTGTCATTAATGTCTAATTAGGAGAAATTGGCTTCCTGGATAGTGCCATCTCTCCCCTAGACTTGCTTTTGGTCTTATAGCATGTGACTTGCCTGATTTCTACCACGAGGCAAGCTACTCTCGGAGGAAGAATTCTTTGAAGTTGGAGCTAGATTCTGATGATATACTTTCAATAGTGAGAAGGATTTCTACTGATAGTCTGTGATGAAACTTGAGTACCTGATTTGTTATTCTTGAGGGTGTTCCTCTCCCCCCCCTGAGGTGCACCCCGACAACTTTAGTGGACCTTGTTGTGGAGGAATGAGTGCCTGTTACGCTGTAGCCAGTGTGTTGATTCTTCGCAAGCGCAGGTCGAGATGTAGCTTGAAACGATAATGTCACCACATGGCACTACTTCATGTCCTTCCATGTTGATGGGCCAGGACCAAGGAACAAGGTAGCCAATACCAATGCCATTTTGATAGCCTAGAAATAGGTATCTACCAGTGTACTGAAAAGAATTTTGGTAATGCTATCCTAGATGTTTTGATGCCATAATGAACGAATTGAATCATGAAATTTTACACGTGTGATCTCTATAGCTAAATGCATCAATATATGCAATGAAATTCTATATTGGGTATGTGTGTGCAAATGATCGAAAATGGAACAAACTAGTTAAACTTACCTTGATTTGGGTTGATTTGAGTTGTCTTCAAAAATCATCCAAATGCACCTTTTCTCCTCCCAAGCAGAAAAAACAACCATTCTTGCAAAAACAGGTAACACGCTTGTATACCACTAGTTTCGGTCAATATACTGCCAGTTTCGGTCGGTATACCGCCAATTTCGGTTGGCATACCTCCAGTTTCAATTGGATTTGTGATTAAATGTTGCATTTTGCACCGAAACCACCGAAACTTGGTGGTATTGGCATTTTACTTGTCGGTATATTGATATTTGCTAGCTTATCATTGCACGGGTGCGTTTATGTATCCAATGGCATCGATATCGGTTTTTCAGGCGGTTGATATTTCCTTCCTTGGTCAGAACTCCCCATGGGGTGGGCTTTATCACTTCCCTTTTGGGATGTATTGATGATGTTGACCTTGACAGGCTGGGCATTCACATCCTTGATCATTGGAGTCTGCTGTTGATTTGTAGTTTCAATCCCCTTCTCCTTGCCGTTGACTACTTCTTTTAGGTAGTTGATGTCACCGTGTTACCGTGCTGTTGGACGACAAGGAATAGCATGATAACTGTCTGCATTCTAGTACAAGTTTGATAGACTGTATTGGGAGATGAGGGGCCACTAAAAGAGAAGGGAGATGGCGCCATAGGCGAGTGCCTAAGCGCGCCTAGGTGGCCGCCTAAGCGGCAAGGCGTCCCAAGGGGGTGGGGTGCGCCTTGACCTGTGCCTTGACCAATATGTCGCCTTTAGTTTTTTTACGAACCCTTGACCTTATATATAGGTATTTATATGCTAAACACATGTTCTAAAATACGAATAAAGTATATGTATCTATGTTTTTTTGTACAATATCATTATTTTCAGGATAATACTCTTGATATTTGTATAAATGTTTTTCTGGGTAGTTGGTTAAATCTGATCTTGATGTTAAGGTATTTTCTTCCACTGTATAGCTAGCCAATTGCAATATAAATACAAGTACTACTTATACCAAATCCTATCTTGCCTGTCTTAGGAACTTCAAGCAGCCATATTAGCTGCAAAAGATATTTATATAAGCTGAAAGTAACCCTATATTATGACGATTATCTAATGAAACAAAATTATCTACTGCTACCATAATCCCTCAATTCTAAAACTGATGTATAATGGATTACAAAATTTATATAAGAGTCAGTTTTTTGTATAATTGGAAAATCAAATATCCCTATTACCACAATTACGTCTGTTGACGGAACGGAAAAGTTACATAAACGGGAAAGCGGCGATCTGCTGTGTTGCGCAAGGCAACATTGGAGTTCCCAATAGGGCTCTCCTCTTTATTTATATAAAGGGGTAAATTGCACATAGGTACAACAGTAATGTAAAATAAAAAATAAATACATAAAGAAAGATATATTAACACTCCCCCTCAAGCTGGAGTGTACACTTTGTGAATGCCCAGCTTGCCACATAAATTCTGGAACACTGCTGGACCCAATGGCTTTGTCAAGATATCAGCTAATTGATCCTCAGACTTGACATATGGTGTCACAACATTGCCATTCTTTATCTGATCTCTGATGAAGTGACAATCAACTTCTATATGCTTTGTACGCTCATGAAAGACAGGATTCCTGGCAATATGTATAGCAGATTGATTGTCATGGGAGATTGAATCAAAATCTTCAACTCAGATAAGACAGATTTGATCCATTGTAATTCACAGCATGGATGTGCCATAGCACGGTACTCAGCTTCAGTACTAGACCGCGCTACCACCTGTTGTTTCTTGCTTTTCCAAGTGATCAAATGGTCACCAAGGAAAGTGCAGTAGCCAGAAGTAGATCTTCTATCAATTTGATTGCCAGCCCAATCTGCATCTGCATAACCTGTAAGAACCAAAGGTGATGAGGAATTCTTTGGTTTGTAGTAAGTGATTCCCTTTCCAGGAGCACTTTTCAGATATCTCAGAATCCTGCATACAACTGTCCAGTGTGACTGTCGTGGTGTGCACATATGTTGACTCACCACTCCTACAGCAAAAGAAATATCGGGTCTTGTCACAGTTAGATAGATTAACTTCCCAACTATTTTCCTGTAGTGTCCTGGATCTGAATACTCAGTGTCATCATCCATCTCCTTGGTGTGATAATCCATAGGAGTGGATAATGGCTTAGAGTCAGTCATGCCTGTTTCCTGTAGCAAGTCAAGCACATACTTCCTCTGAGATAGGTTTATACCTGCATGGGATCTAAGAACCTCAATCCCTAGAAAATATCTCAGTTTCTCCAGGTCCTTTGTGTGAAAGTGTTTTTGTAATCCTTCCTTCACACGTGATATACCTGTAGAATCGCTGCCAGTAATCACAATATCATCAACATAGACAGCAATAATGAGAGACCCCCAAGAAGAGTTTGAATAAAATAGAGAGTGATCAGTCATGGAACGAGAGAAACCCATCTGTAAAACAACAACACTGAACTTGTCAAACCAAGCTCTAGGAGATTGCTTTAGCCCATATATAGCTTTCTTCAATTTGCACACTTTCTGACACTCCCCCTGAGCAACAAAACCAGGTGGTTGCTCCATATATACCTCTTCTTTAAGATCACCATGAAGAAAAGCGTTCTTGACATCCAGCTGAAAAATAGGCCAGTCAAAGGTAGTAGCAAGAGATATAAGGATCCTTACAGAGTTTAAATGAGCAACTGGAGAAAAAGTCTCAAAGAAGTCAACTCCATATGTCTGTGTGTAGCCTTTTGCTACCAACCTGGCCTTCAGCCTTTCAACAGATCCATCAGGGTTGTCTTTGACTGTGAAAACCCATCTGCATCCCACAATTTTCTTTCCTGCAGGTAAGTCGACAAGATCCCATGTGCCATTGTCTAATAGAGCAGATATTTCCACCTGCATTGCCTATTTCCAACCACTGTCCTTCAGAGCATCTAAATGATTTCTTGGTGTCGTAATTGAGTCCATCCCAACAGCAAATGCATGAGCCTATGTAGATAAGTGCGACAAACAACATACATTTGATATGGGATGTCTAATAGTACATGAACGAATACCTTTCCGGACAGCAATAGGAACATCAAGGTCAGAAGCTTCTGCAGGAATCTCTTGAGTAGAAGACGATGGAGGAAGCTCAGAGACTGGTGTCGCTGCCTCATCTGGATTCTGTCTACCTCGCCTGTGATAAACCTGTAGATAGGGCTGAATGACAGGTGCATCATCATGCTGCATGTCCTGAATAATAATGGGTGGCACTCCCTCACTCGGCACATGTGGTGCCACTCGCTCACTTTGAATTGGGGGTGGCACTCTCTCACTCAATTGCTCCCCCTTGCTCATAGAATTTGCAAAATATGGACTGGTTTCATGAAAGGTGACATCCTTAGAAACAAACATACGACACAAACTAGGGCAATAACACTTGTAACCTTTACTCGTACCAGAGTACCCAAGGAACAAGGTTTTAACAGACTTAGGTGAGAGTTTGTCTTGCTTAGGATCAAAATTATGAATGAAGGATGTACAACCAAAAACCCGAAGAGGAACATGAAAAGGTTGATCCATAGGGCGTAAAACAGAGAAGGGAGTGCGTCCATGCAAAACAGAGGAGGGCTGTCTATTAATCAAAAAATAGGCGGTGAGAAGGGCTTCAGACCATAACCGTTTAGGCACATTTGATTCAAACATGAGGGATCGAGTAACATCCAAAAGATGGTGATTCTTTCTCTCAGCAACTCCATTCTGCATAGGAGTGTGAGGACAGGATGTATGATGAATCATCCCAACCGAACTGCAAAATTCATTCATCGCTTTTTGAACATATTCGAGAGCATTGTCAGATTGAAAAGTCTTGATGTTGCAATTAAATTTAACTTGAATTTCTTTATGAAAATGTTTAATGATGGAAAGCACAGACTCACGACTTTTCAACAAATAAATCCATGTCATGCGAGAGTAATCATCCACAAAAGAAATAAAATAGCTAAAACTATTATAACTTTGGTTTTTAACAGGACCCCACACATCACTATGGACTAACTCAAACAGACTAGTAGCTCGATTTAATTATGCATCCAAGTATAACTTTTAAAATTATGCATATATCTATGGATGCAACAATAAAATTGTCTATATCCACGTTTAGTTGTGTTTAATATGTACATATATACCTATGTTTAAAACAATAAAATATGTTCGCTCCCCGTAAAACATGTATATCAGTCAGATCCACCATAACTTTATGGATTGACCTACAATTATATATCTGAAATATAACATATATATGAAGGGGAATTGATATAAAGATCATAACATGTATATATATATACGTAAGGATAACATATATATGGAGGGGGATGTTATGAAAATCATAACACATGTATACACAATAGTAAATTGTACAAAAACAATAATCTTTTTAAAGCCGCCTAAGCGCCGCCTAGTCGCGCCTTGGCGTAAGGCGTCCAGCCATGGTGCCGTGTCGCCTTGCCGCCTTAACAAGTATGGGTGGCGGTGGATTATATTGGATTCCCACCCATAATGGCTCTCTGGGCCAACAATTAAATTAACTGTTATCCAGATTGGGCATGGCAATTGGCACTTTCCTAGCCATTGGTTTGCATTAACATTATTGTACATGGGCATACAAGCTACCATACGCATTTCCAGTGCAAGAGCACATGAAGGATATAGAAGTGGGAAGTGATGATGCTGGCATGAGCCTGATAGCTTAGGGGTCTTTGATGGATCTGTCACCGTCCCATGAAATTGGTGTCATCATTTCTAGAGACGGACCGGCAGATTGGGAAGCATCAGTTGACAAGTGCAACGGTAGGGAACACATAAAACAAGAGTAAATTCCCCGCCTTTTCTTCCCATCTGTATCAAGTGTTTAAAAATAATCATACTACCAATAGAATTCTCTTAGTAGAGTAAGTGAAAAATTACTGATCAATAAATATATAGAGAATCACTTAATGACGTTGGTGTTCTTTTACATTTGATGAATTAACTTCTGGCATAGAATCTTGAATTCATGTTTGTCAGTGAATAAAAAAGTGATTTGAGGCACTTAAGGGCCCAAGCACTCCCCTGTTTTAATTTTAACTGAAGTGGGCTTTGAAGCATTTTTGGAGTTAAGCGGCGGCTTTTGTCCGCTATGTTCTGCTTCTGGCTGCTTTTTGACCCTGCTTAAGTAGCCCCTTTAACCAGGTATTGTTGGACTAGACAAATCACCGACCACATATTTGAAAATAGGGAAACACATATTTTGGGAGACATGACACTCCAATTACTGTACTGTAATATGTTTAGTATTCGTCTTTGCTTACTGCTGTTTTTACACTCTATGCAGCTATATTAGAAGTATGTACCGTCATATCTAGAGTTCGTAACAGTATTACCAATTTACCAGGTTATGTTATTTTGTTGTTTATTGCCTGTTAAGTCTAATATTATATAGTTAAATCAAACTTTATACATCCATCTATAGATTTTAATTGAATAATGTTATATTAATGATTGTGTTGTCTGTTAAGTCTAGTAGTCTCTTGCTCTTTAGAATTCATTGAGTAATATCTGATTTTCTACTACTCTGTTATGCTGTCATGTATGGCTCTTTAATTTTACTGTAAAATTGTTTACCTATTAATATTGCAAACATCTTCCTTATCATGTTAACATCATTTGTAGCAAGTACTAAGATTTATGTACTAGTATCTACTGCTGATGTGTATTTAGAACTTACCAAATGCTAATACATATATCTAAGCTCGGCTGCTGAGACGGTACAAACTACTAAGAACTAGTATCTAAGCCTAACTATGTATCTGCGTAATCATTTATCTATGATTGGTCTAATAATATATACTAAGTAGAATGTAGCTGCTACGTAAGCTGCTTCATATAGCTTCTTTTATAAGTTCAACATCATATGCCGCTGCTATGTAAGCTGCTTCATATATGTTAAGCTATATATGTCTATATATCACACTACATAAAGCTTTTTCGATAAAGCGGTCATTATGTAAGTTGCTTCACGCTTAAGCCCTCTGGTGAGATTGGCTGCTCGCTTCCTGCTTCCTACCTCCTGAATTTTGATGTTTGTATACAATTATTAACCTTTTCCATTTTATAGAATTTTGTAATTTGTTCACAAGAAATAACTGATAAAACTGAACAATCATATGGAGTCATTTCAACAAATTAATGTTTACATTAAGTCATGAGTGGTAAGACCTTTGTCCATATAAACATTTCAGTTACCTATAGGCTCTTTTGGTTATGTTGTCAAATACATTTATATGTTTGTGATCACAATGAGTGCATCATCCGAGTCATCCGTTTTACCAATCTAAGCAGATTGCTCTGATTGATGAATCGGCAACTTTTCTCAGTTGCTCTGCAGTCTGGTTCTGTAAACCTTCTCCATGTTGTTACTCACTAGCACATTTGAATTACTGACCTGACAATGGATACTTTTGTGGGGTATGGTCCCGCTTTACACTGAAATTTTAGCTTGCCATGCTACGTTTCATTGAAGCATGCCACAGTTATATGCAGTGGAAGGACGTTGTCAGTTATTAATCTGGGAAAGGTTTTGAAACTCTTTGGTAAA
The DNA here is from genome assembly GCA_963693085.1 of Alisma plantago-aquatica. Lineage (NCBI taxonomy): Eukaryota > Viridiplantae > Streptophyta > Magnoliopsida > Alismatales > Alismataceae > Alisma > Alisma plantago-aquatica. Next base: position 659,290,225 of record OY856414.1, read on the forward strand.
GCTATGAAACATTTTTTTTATTATTTGCTCCAACAATCAGTAGTATCCGAACTCACTCTGTTCTTTAACAACCACTAGCTGCTTCCTGCTCAGACATACAACTATTGATACAAAAAAGTCTCTAATCTAGTAGGGAAATGTCTCTGGTTGGTTGATTGATTTGTGCACCCTCACTCCCAGTAACTATTATCCTAGTACATAGCTCCTATTGCTCAACTGCTTAGTAGATGCTGTAAATGTGACTGACTTCAACGGATGCTATCTGATACATTACTCTCAATTACTTCCAAATTTAACTCAGATGCCTTGGATATACTATAAATAAACTAAAATATACAAAGCTCAAAAGTTCCACCGTCTGCTGAGGCATATATAGGTCTCCTTGGAAACCACAAAACATTAAATTTTGACCCAAATGCAACATTTGTATTTATGTTACTCTCTTTCCTTGCAGAAATATTTGCAAATTTAACTCAGATGCCTTGGATATACTATAAATAAACTAAAATATACAAAGCTTAAAAGTTCCATCGTCTGCTGAGGCATATATAGGTCTCCTTGGAAACCCCAAAACATATAATTTTGACCCAAATGCAACATTTGTATTTATGTTACTCTCTTTCCTTGCAGAAATATTTGCATCCTAAAATGGAACATGGATCGCTTACAGACTCCCATTCATCAACTTTTTCTTTAATCGATGAGGATCATACACTGGAAAATGTTGTTAGATATACACTGAATCAGGAGTAAGTAACTGCTTGAATATATATATTATTAATCGGTTGATTTAATATTAGTATGCTTCAGAGTTGACCAACTTTTCTTTTTATATAAAATCATTAACTTTCCTTTTTAGTTATCACTGTCAAAAATGTGTTTATAAAGCACAACATATATATTAATAAACAATGCTCTGCATGTCATCAAATGAACCTGAAAGCAAAAAGAAGTTTAATTTCTTACATTGTCTTGCTTCACTTTTGTACTTGTGAATTTAGGCATTAGTACGAAGCCAGAATATGGGATGGTTTCATTCTACACAAAATTAAACTCTGTTGCATACGAGATTGAAGTATCTATATGATATGGATGAGCTCCCCTGATTGTTGGTGTGCGTGCGTGCGCACACACACGACTTGGATAAGAACTGCTCTGGTCCAACTTGAACCGAACTAATGTTGGATCAGATCACTTAGACCGGCCCTGCAAAACTATACAACATTGAGCCTGTTTGAAGTTTGGGTGGGAACATTTTAAATCCTACAAATTAAAACTCTAGCACCTGATTTACCTAAAGCATTCATCCATTTTATATTAACATGCACACAAAACAACTTTGGGGTTTCAACCATTGGTTATAAAACAACTGGTTTCCTGGACAAAAGTAAATGAAACAAAACCCAACAGTTTTGCATGCAACTTAAAAGGTGTACTTTTGGTGTTTCTTGGTTAAAATTATCATTGTGAAGTTAGAGCTGTTGCATGAACCGCAATAGACACACACACACATACACACAAACACACATCCACACATAATAGAAGCGCACACATGCAAGTAGAGGGAAACATTTCATTTACACTTGAGGGGAAAGGGTTACGGTTGCGTGATGGTTATGTTGGTATTTGCAAAAGCATTTTGTGAGTTTAAGAAAGTAGAATTCTTACTTTGGTTTAAGGATACGTTCAGGTACTTTATTTTCGCATTAGAGCTTTTGCGGGAACCACAACACATGTAGACACACTTGTACACACACATGCACATATTCATACAACGAGAAACATTTCTTTAACAAATAAGATAAGGAAAAGGAAAGAGTTATGTCTGTTGTTGTGTGATGGTTATGTGAATAGAGAATTCTTTTTACTTTTGAAGTTCACGCTTGATAACATCGATTGCTTCCAATCATATTATACAAATGTTTATGCAGTCCAAGGGTGGAGTTTTGTGGATACAACATTCCTCATCCTTCAGACAACAAGGTTAACATTAGAGTGCAGACTACATGTAGCATTGTTATCCTATGTCAAATGTAGTATTGATCTTTTTATGTTTAAATTTTTAATTTGTGTGGTAAGTTCTAAACTGATGTAGTTTAACAATTCTAACCCACATATCTGAAATCACAAAATATGTCCAACTTGGCTTAATGCTTGCTTGTTTTGGGTGGTGAACTAAGCCTTAATGTTCATAGCTATCAAGGCCGCCGCCTAGGCAGGCTAGGTTCTAGTCTAGTGGAGGTGTCCAAGGCTGAGCGCCTAGGCCTACAATGAAATGAGTGGCAGCCTGGGGCCTTTTAGGTCATTTTGGCACCAAATTAGGCAAAATCTAGTCTATATTTTCCAAAAAACCAGATCATTTTAGGGCTAAACGAGGTTAGTTTATGTTTGATTCAGTTCAATTTAGGTTTGCTGGCTACATGAGGTCCGGTTTAGGTCAAATTATAGTTAGATCTAATTTAGGTCTCATTAAGTGTCAATCTAGGTATATCGATGATTGATCAAGTTTAGGAAACCAACATAATATACTTAGTGAAATGCACATATAAACACATCTAATCAAAACAAAATAATTACAAAATAAGAAAGTCAATAGAACACCTAGGCGATTAGGCTCCCAAGTCCTAGAAGTCACTGCCTAGCCGGCTAATCAACTATACTTTTCTCGTAGAAAAACCTTATCCATGCGATTGTATTTGGATATAGGGCTATTTTCAACTTTTATTTTATATTGTTTTTCTCATAACTTGTTTGCCATCAACGAGTTCAATTTTTTTTAATGGAAATCATTTCCAAGTAAGAAGTGAAAACTAGATTTTCTAGTTAATAATTAGTTGGTGCTCCCAAAAGCTAAAGGATAAACCATTACAAATCAAGTTTTTCCGGAAGTACGTCCAACACATAATTATATGTGCGATTTCAATGCCGAATTTGATGGCCCATAAACAGAAGTTTATAGAAAATTGAAATTATGATATTTATGGCCTAACGGTTTCGACGCCCAATAAGCATTTTAAATCATGTAAATTTACCATGACAATCTAAATGCCAATATCTACTCAAATTTGCAATAAATTTTTCATATTGGATATGTGGGGGGGGGGGTCTCCCATATTTTCCATAAGAAGTATCTAAAGGTTTCTTCCTCTTATTTAACTTTGAATCTAGGAGGAAACAACCTTACATATATGATGTAGAGAATTGTTTCGAGCTCCTATTACGCCCTTCATCTCCTCTACTTCAGTCCTCCAAGGTTTGACAACGTTGTATAGGGACTAGGGTCAAACTCGTCTTATGTAGGTATTAGAGGGATTGGATAATTTGCACATAATTCCACCTCATTAGTTGATTGTCTGACTACCTAGTTGGTTAATTAGCACAAGCAATGTTTAAAAAAGTGCGAAGCGGGAAGCGAGCGGACATGACCTTATAGTCGATTAATCGCCAGGAGGGAGATTAAGCAGACACTTTTTTAAAAAAGAGGAAGCTTAATTTTTAAATATTTTTAACAATTTATACTCACAGTTATATACATAATAGTATAATTTGTGAAGTTTTACATAATTAAACCTATATATTCCTTTGAAATTAATACTAAGTAATAACAATGAAGAGTTTATAAATACATCTATCCACAACAAATCACCCGATTAATTTCAAATTGTTAATATAAAATAGCTAACTAGCTATACTAAATCCGCAGCTGACTATATATTCATATTCAAGTAGTATAATTGTATAAGTATATACTCATATAAATATAAAATCAATTACTGACATTAAGGGTACCAAGTATAAAATACATGACATGGGAAAAAGCGGCCAAAGTGGAAAAAAGTAGCCGCTTAATCCAAATGCGCTCAACAACTGCCTATGGTAGATTTTAATCGGCCATGACCTTCTGGCGCTTAAGCGGCCACCTAGGATGATTTTTAAAACAACGAGCATAGGTTGGTACAAATAAGTCGAACCCTTTTCAAATCTTGCTAGTGGCACTTCTCACTACCAGTTTGAGTTGCCACAATTTAGCAGGCCTTAGTTGGTGCTTAGTCAATCGACTAAATTGGCACCACTTGACTCAAGTCAGCTGCTTAGTTGTCCTCTAATAGCAACTTAGGGTCTTTATATAGGCCATCTGGTGCAAATTCAATTTGTGAAACAATTTATCTAATTTAACTTAGCTGGGCAATACTCTCAGGCATAGGTATATATAGATAACGTGCAAGAAGTCCTAATCGACTTATTTTTGCTAATAACCCAACTTAATTACTAAATAAAACTAATTTATTAAGAACTTGCAAGTCCCTAATATTGCACTTAGGTCCTAAAACTAAACAATTGCATAATGAATATGAAAACACGATAACATTATGAAAGAGCTAATTGAGACCAAGGCTGTAAAAGGCATGAGGCGCATCGAGGCATTTTTCTTCTAGTGAGGTGAGGCGTAAGTCTCATAAAAGTATGAGGCACTCATATATATATATATATATATATATATATATATATATATATATATATATATAGAGAGAGAGAGAGAGAGAGAGAGAGAGAGAGAGAGTCAGGCTAGTGTACACTCGAGTGTACCGAAGGCACCGTACACCTCAGTCATTTTTGAATATGCAGTAAATTTTTGAAAAAACTAAACCATTGATCTTCTTAATTATCATAAGAACATACTATATAATAAATTTTAGCTCATTTGGACACTTATTCATTGATTCTTTCTAAATATACAATCTAATCCATGTAACTCAACACACACCATTAAGTAAACACACACGCACACACACAACCAGAACACGAAGCCACAAAATGTATATTTTCGTCTCGCAAGCTCCAGTTCTCCTTCGAGGTGCATCAACTTTGGAAGGAAGCCATCAGGAACTGGTGCATCGACACATACAAAACACATAAAACAAATATACAATTCAATTCAGTTGATTTCAGTGAAACATACAGAGAAATGATGCCAATCAAGCCCCATTGCATGAGGGAGCAACAAGATACAATGGTTTCAACGATCTAATAACAGAGAATGCAACACCTACCACTAATCCCAATGAATGCAATCAAAGTTGAATTTAGCATATCAATAACAGAGAAAAAGAGTAACTACTGCTGGAAGAAAAACAGAGAATAGGATAACATTGTTCAAGCACCATTCACTAAGAGAAGTTACAGATGGAAGAAAAAAATAGAAAAGGGGGCCAATAAAAGCATACGAAGAAGGGGGAATGAGGAAATCAAACTTCCAAAGGGGGAATCACTGAATGGGCGGTAGTCCCTAAATCCCTTCACTCACTGGGATAGAACCGATTGGCCAACCACAATGACGCGGAGAGCCTGACGGGGCTAGCAGGCAGCTAAGATTCTTCACGTAATACTCTGTCCAACTGACAAGCCTAATCTGGAGACCCCTACAGTGAGCTGACGACAACAAAACAGGGGGGAGGGGATGATACATGGGAGGGAGAAGAGGTGAAATTGGATCATGTCCTACACGCGACTTCTTATGTTGAGGTTGCACTCCAGAACAACGACGTTGTAGTGGTAGAGGAGGTGCTTCGAGCCCTATCATTACTCTCCTCGTCCTATGATCGCTGCCTCCTCACTGTCATTGCCTGATTGTCGGTTTCGCTGAGCGTGAAGGGCTGGCCGGTCTTCCACGTTAGGGCTTGATTCTGGCTGCACACGACACCGACACCCTCGCGTTGTCGTTGGCGACTAGCCGAGGTGGAGGCCAGAGAGTTGGTGACAATGATTGGGGATGAGGACTGAGGAGGCAAGATGAGAGAAGAGGCTCTACGATCAGGTGTAAAGGTAGGTAGTGTGTAAGAGTGGAAAGGAGAGAGGTCGGGAATAAGTGAGGGAATGACAGGAACTGTGGTGGGGTCAACAGGCTGTGAGTGGGATTCTCCCCATCTAATCCGGAGATCTTCTATCCTGATCCAATGGTTGAAAACTTTATTGTATTTATAGCAAAATACACGAGTGTATTCTAGCCCCCCCCTCTCTCTCTATATATAGTCAGGCTAGAATACACTCGAGTGTACATATCACACGCTATACTCAAGTGGTGTTCGCATATCAAAATTGTTTTTTGCAAAATGTAAACCAATGATATTCATTATCATACTATAATTAGGCTACATACAAATTTGAGTCCATTTGGATGAGTGTAAGTCACTCATCCGAGGGCAACAAAATCGACACACAAAACTAATTTGAAATGCATAATTTTTGTGGTCTTCATAACATGAGCTACCAAATGAACTCAAAATTTATATATGGGTTATTCACAAGATGTTTAAGAAGATCAACTTATTAGATTTTAGAAAAAAAATGTTGCATCATGTTAAAATACTTGTGTACTCTGCTCCGAATACACTCGAGTGTATTCTAGTCTGACTCTCCGTGTGTGTGTGTGTGTGTGTGTGTGTGTGTGTGTGTGTACTAGTCAAGAAACACATGCACGTGAAAATAATTTGGGATATATCTTTAAAATAAAACTACCAATGACAAACTTTCCAATTAAAATATAATTATATATTAATAGTTGATTATGTTGCAACATTGTATATGTAGAATCACTTTTTTAAGAGTGCGCATCTGCAAAATATAGTTGTGAGTTTTATTAAAAAATGATGAAGTCTATCTAGTGAAATACAAATATGTCATCATCCATGCATAAGATGATCTAGTGATAATTCTCTTCATGAGAAAATATAGCTTGCATTGCATTTTGTATGAAAGAAGTTGCTAGACAAATGATGCAATTGTTTCATACTGGCGAGAAAGAATTTTGAACAAGTTAAATTTCACAATATTAAAACTAACAAATTGAAATGGCTTAATTAATTTTGAAAAGAAAACTTTTAGATGAACATGATAACAAGATCATAATATTCATTTAAAAAATAATGATAAATTTGATAAATCTTATGATGAAACCTACATGTGGTCATAATGCTCTCCATAAAAAAATCATGCAAACATGTATTGTTAGATACACATTTTTTTTGACAAAAGTATACAATTTAGTGTTTAAAGTTGAAATGATGACAATTTACATAGAAAGGATATGACACGTTTGACCAAAAACATCAAAGAAAATTAGATAAATACAAAGTAAAAAAATCTATCCGTGTAGATTAAATGTATTGTCATAAAAATATGTAGAGATGATTGACTTATTTATATGAGAGATTCTTGTTAAATAGCTGAGATACTTTCATAAGAAAAATAATTTAAGTGTCAAAGGATACATAAACCGACTGTAAAGAACATATCAAAACCAATGTACTCGTTAATAGATAGTTTACGAAATAATTTTTTTATGTAAATTTCCAATTGGACTTCAATTTTTCTTTGACATAAATGGAAACAAGCTAAAAAGAGAAAAAAACAATCACCAGTTTCGCTTGTCTAGTTGTCTCGGTCCATGTAGTGGTTGAGCATGATTTACATTTATCAAGACCATTGTATCCATTTTTCTAGTTACCTTTATGCTACAGTTGTCGCATAAATGGATGGCACCATACCAAAATTAGAACATATTTGCTTTGTGGTAGAGTGAATGGTGGAGAAAGAAGTAGTTGATGCTAACTTTGAGGCAGGAGAAAATGTATAAGCCAATCGATACAATTAGTAAAATTAACGAAAGAAAGCATGGTAAAATCGTTTTGAATCTATACCACCTTGTAGGACCTAGGTTTGTCATTTGCCTAAATGAGGACAACCTCTTCAGTCTCCAGCCCTCAACTTCCCTCCCAACCCCGAACCCATATCTCGGATCTGCCCAACAGCCCCACCGTCCCCATCCTTTCAGCAATGTTGATGAACTACAACACCTTTTCAATATCAGACCATGGAGGGAGGTCGTAAGGCCCTGGCTACGCACCGACCCTGACAGAGATGACCGACTCGTACCAAAGTATCCGGCAGAACCTGTCTTACGTGATCACCGTCCTGCTGGTGGTTGTCGTAAGGCTTCTGTGACACCCGTAATCGTTGATCCTGTTCGGAGTGGTCGGGAGGCTTGCCCTCTACTTCCTGAACGTGAAGCTACTGTTTGTAACCGGGAGGATGGTGTTTGGTAAGAGTGTCATGGCGGCATCACCAACGTCTCCGTCCTCGCGCAGCTGTTTATAAGAGGGACTTGGGGGATGCCAATGAATAAAAGTTACAATCAACAACATGGAGCCGTAGAGGGGTGATGATGAGGATAGATATATGAGAGATAGTTGGGCTATAGTTTGCAAACAAGACTAAAGACTTGGGATCATACTCACATTGACCAGATATATTTAAGGATGGTCGAAGTTGTAAGATAAGAAGTTCCTTCAATGGTTGCGTACCTTTTAATCTGCAGATCCTGTATGTCAGTTATAAAAAGGATTCATATAAGGACATGCTATTGTTGTAATCGCTAAGGATTATTTTTTGGGATTATGATTGTATTATAACAGATGTGAGGAACTATTCATAAAATAAAATATATCTCGATATGATTCTAATAATTACCTTTGTTTGACTGTGTCAGTACTCAGTAATAATGTCAATTCGAGATGAGCATATCATCGTAAGTGAAATAATGGACTATCATCAACTCCATGGAAGCTAATAAACTAATGGGAGTATCAATAGATCGGGTAAAAATATTGAATTAGTGTTCATTAGTCGAGCAACTTACCAACATCAAAATTAGCTCCAAGAACTGATTGACATTTCCTCAAAACAACAGAAGGGATCCTGGTTACCTTTTACCATTGTATATGCCTCACGTATTCAAGATAGAAGAGAATTTTACAAGAATGATATAATTCATTTGAAAAGGAAATTAAACATGATCAACATGTTAACTATAGATAATATGAAAAATAAATAGAGTACCTCACAACCATCCCAAAGAATGATGTTGTTGACGCGGCATTAACACTGCACCTTTCAGACGAATTACTTGCCCTTTCTCTCAACCTCACCCACCCCTACCGTAATCTGCCTAGTCCACGTCCTCATGAACTCCATGCACAAGTGCACATTCTTAAGCATGAACACCTCATACCTCTTTGAAAACATCTATGCACCTTTTGATGTTAGTTCATGCGGATGGCCTCCCAGTCAGTTCCATGGCGTCACAACAAGAGTCAGGTGTATCTAACACATTGATCATCAACGCCGCTGATTCAGGTGGGGACATCTTATTTTACTCTAGGAAGTAAGAGTATTGTCGTGCTACTGCTCTTCAGTATCCTGGAGTATGTCGGAGTAGAGGAAGGTAAGGACCGTGGAGCTAGAGAGATATGGAGGTTCCCGTGGGGCATTGGAGGGGTCTTTGTCGTCATCAGAGCTGAGCGTCGTACTAAAGATGTTACGTGGGCTAGGTGGGGGATCTCCTCGTAACAGAGTATGTCCAGATGATTTCAATGCATGTGTAAAGGTGCACAGAGAGGATAAAGATGTAGAGGTGTCCTGAAGGAAGAGGCGAAGTTGTTGAATTTGTGGTTGTGGCTATATGTCGATGTTTTTCGCTTCCCACGTTGTGTATAGTTAGAAGTTTTCTCGGAAATACAGAGATAGTGGCGGTTTATTTTATGAGATAATGACCGGTTTATTAAAGATAATCACAGTTAGTTGGGGTGAACACTGATCATGGAGATGACTGTTGCAAGAAGTGGGGAGAGGAAATTGGTATCTTCGATAGGAGATAGGAGAACGTGGGGGGTGTACGGTTCTTGTTTGTTTCGAGGAACAAATAAAAAAAGGAGAGAAGAGAGAGAATTGAGGGGGCTACATTTTAAAAATGGTGTGACCTGATTGGTTAGTGGTGTATGTGTAATTTTTTGAAAAGATTCACTCTTTTTATAGTAGTATATTATATATATATATATATATATATATATATATATATATATATATATATATATATATATAGAAGACATTTAAGAACATACTATGAAGACATTTGAGCTCATTTGAACACTTGTAGGTCATGCATCTAAAGGAGGTAAAATCATACATTTCAAACTAGTTTTGTGCTTCGATTTTGTTATCCTTGAATTAGTGACTTACATTCTTGCAAACAGGCTTATATTTTGCATGGGGCCTATTGCTATCGTAACAATGACGATCAATGGATTAGATTTTGCAAAAATATGGCCTATATAGGCAACACCAGTGGGGTGTACGATGTGATCTGTACACTCGAGTGTATTCTAGCCCGACTCTCTCTCTATATATATACACACTTGAGTTCTTCTATCCTGATCCAATGGCTGAAAACCTGATTGTATTTATGGCAAAATGTACTTGAATGTATTCTAACCTCTCTCTCTCTGTGTGTGTGTGTGTATATATATATATATATATATATATATAGAGAGAGAGAGAGAGAGAGAGAGAGAGGGGCTAGAATACACTCAAGTAGTTTTCCATAATGTAATGTTTATTTTGAAAATCTAAACCATTGATCTTTTTAAATATCATATTAACATACTACATATAAAATTTCAGCTCATTTGGACACTTATATGTCAGGCATCTAAAGGCGACAAAAATTATACAATTCAAATCAGTTTTGTGTGTCGATCTTTTTGGCCAAAAAGGAGTAACTTGTAAAATTCCAAATGAGCTCAGATTTTGCATGTAAATGTAGTTGTTATAACAATGAATATCAACGGTTTTGGATTTGTCAAAAAAATTGTCTAGATATGCAAACACCACTTGAGTGTATCGTGCGATCTGTACACTCGAGTGTATTCTAGCCTGACTCTCTCTCTATACACACACACCCACACACACACCTGCGATCTTTAGTCCTGATCCAATGGTTGAAAACCTGATTATATATATGGCAAAAATACACTTGAGTGTCTTCTAGCCTATCTCCCTCTCTCTCTACACACACACTTGAGTGTATCGTGCGATCTTTACACTCGAGTGTATTCTAGCCTGACTCTCTCTATACACACACACACACCTGAGATCTTCAGTCCTGATCCAATGGTTGCAAACCTGATTATATATATGGAAAATACACTTGAGTGTATTCTAGCCTATCTCTCTCTCTCTCTCTCTCTCTCTCTCTCTCTATATATATATATATATATATATATATATATATATATATATATATATATATATATATATATATAACATGAGATCTTTAGTCCTAATCCAATGGCTGAAAACCTGATTGCATTTATGGCAAAATACACTTGAGTGTATTCTAGCCTATCTCTCTCTGAGTGAGGCTAGGATACACTTAAGTGTATTGGTGTGATGCCCTGCAAAACAGAAACGAGATTACTCTAAACAAAACCACAGAAGAAAGATTAATAAACAAATTACTGAAAAATACTGAAAATTAAAACTTTCATAAAACAGCCAAACAACAAAAACCTTTACATACGAGTCCTTTCATGTCTCAAAGCACTTACCATGAGTGCCACCAACTTGTTATAAGAAAACTTGTTCCATAACATATATACACATATCCACTACAACTGTATACGAAAGTGGCACAAAAGCCAACCACATATCGAAAACACGTATACCAAAACATCTACATAACTTCCCCAAAGACCCGAGTGTACAAGGATGACTCTAGGACTCTTACAACAAAAGACATCCGGCCGCACTTCCAACCTTGTCAGCTACTACCTCTCTTGATGCTCCTTTACTTCTGCTGCACGATCTCTACCTCGTGCACGTCCACCTAAAAAGGATGTGGGAAACCGACCAGATGAGATTCCAAATCTCAGTGGGAGATATAATTCTCCAACTCTATTATTAACACAGATAAAATGATTAAAGCAAGCAGTAAAGTTACAACTATAAGAAGCAGGTAATCATTACTAACGGGATACACAGTTACTATTGGATTATGAAACATCTTAACATTAAAAAAAAGAATAAGAAGAACATGCATATTCCCTACCAACAATAATGTATAAAACAAGCAAGGCCTCATCCATTCTTTTCGTATTTGATCCTATACAAGTATACTACATGGCTGATTACATAATTTATTTTGCCCCGAGGATTTGAGTCCTACCACCCAAATCCCGCCGACCACTGCTAAGTTGAAATCGGTGCCATACAAGGTCTAGTGGAAGAGCCGGAATCCACGACCTCACCCCCTCGGTCAGTACAAGTGAACATGCAGTGACATCATCAATCAGACTACTATCAGCGACATGTAGTCCAGTTGTACAAATCTAGCCTGCCTTGGTACATGTCACGACACTAGTAAAATTGAGCTACAGCCCGCATCCACACTCTAATCAGGGTATGGCCCGCAACCAATCATGTATCACATATCACTGAGCTTCGACTCGAAGCCGCACTCTTATCAGGGTATGGCCCGCAACCAATCTTGTATCACATATCACTGAGCTACGACCCGAAGCCCCACTCTAATCAGGGTATGGCCCGCAGCCAATCTTGTATCCTGGACGTAAGGGGAGATTCATCCTCACCCCTGCATATTCAACAATATGCGCTCCGAGTTAAACTTGTTTCACCATTCAACAAATGCTGACACTGAATGGATCTATGGCACATGACAAGCTACATGATTATGTTCCACTTGATTAGTTAGGTCATTTGAGTGTCTTTTAGCATCAATCAAGTTACAATGTATAAATTTTAAACAAGTTCTGCACAAATAAGGGCATAACTCATCACCAAAACATATTTGAGCATATAAGGTGTGATCTCATCACATTATCACTTGATATTTGCCAGTCACCATATTTCTCATGACAAGGACCACATACTTTGGGGTAGGAACCCCTCATTTCAATACTGAAGTAATCATCATCTCACATAAGGCAATAAGCCATCATTAGGTCATAAGATCATTTACCTTCTCTTTCAATGATGCCAACATCACATATGCCTCACAAGGCCCATTCAATCATATCATAAGTACCATAGCTCATACCTGACTATGCTTATCAACTGGTGTTACCTACATGGTTAGAGACTTGTAACAAGAAGAATAATACATCATCAACACTACCATCTCATAAGATTCATGCCATTCACATTATGTCATTAGGGTTAGAGTTCTTCTTAATCAATTAGGGTTTACAAGGTTGGATCAACAACCACCCTTAGATCATTTCTCCCAACATCATTATAAGGTATGCTATGAAATACATGTTATAGAAAACAACACTCCTTTATTATTCACACAACTACCCCATAGGGTATCACATCATATCATATAACCCTATCATCAACATGATGTAACATAACCACTATTACAGGGTATCAGTTGAGACTATCATATAAGGTATCAGTTAGAACTTGCCTTAGGGTGTCGACTTTTCATCATCACAACATGTCGACTACCACTATGCAAGGTACAAGGGATATCCTTACTAATGGTGTATCGGTTTACCACTTCTTGAGAGTGTGACGGTCAACACCATCTAAAGGTGTGACAGGCAACACCCCCCTAAAGGTGTGATGACCAACACCACCTAAAGGTGTCGGGAAACATTGCCTTATGGTGTGACGACCAACACCACCTAAAGGTGTCGGGCAACACCACCCTAAGGTGTGACAGACAGCACCACCTAAAGGTGTCGGGCAACCAAAGCATGTCGGCCAACCCTAGGTATATTGGTTGTTAGGGTTAGGGTTAGGGTTCAACTAGGCATCAAAGTTCAGGGTGTATCGGGCAACCCTTCACTTAGGTGTGTCAGCCTCTACTCAACTAGGGAGTCACGGTTTAGCCCTCAAAATAGACCAACTCCCACAAGGGACTCCCTTAGCCATGATAGGCTAACACCTTCAAGATATATCGGTCTAAGCAACACCTATCGGTTTAGGTACTTCTAGGGCATGATGAGCTAGCTTCTTCAAGATCTATCAACCATATCAGTTTACCAACCACAAGCCATGACGCTAACCACCTCAACACATATTGGCCTAAGCATACACATCGGATTAGCCCCCCACCAAACACACACACACAAAGCATTTCGATCTAAGCATCTCTAAGTCATGCCGACTTGCCACAAGGTGTGTCGGTTTGTTATTACAAGTCGTGACGACCTACCCTCAAGGGCCTCAACATGGTGCATGTATGTGTGTGGACTTGTCGTCTTCAACCTTGGAAAGGTCGACCACTAGTCCATCTACTAACATAGCAAGAAGGTGCAAGATGTAGATAGAAAACCAAACCAGATTCCATTATCAAAACAGTTCTAAAACCACTAACAACTACTAGCATATAAGAGATGAACGATCTAGAGATGAAGACCAATCATAAGCATATGAAGAGTGAAAATAACAAAGGAGGTTAAGAGTTATATAACCCACCTCAAAGATCACCACTAAGATCCAAGCTCCAAGGTCAAGCTTCAAACTCACGAGGTCAAGGTAGAAGATGATCCACCAACTTGATCACCACTACACCTCCAAGGAAGAAGATGATACCATGGTTAAGATGGCTTAAGATGGAAAGAAGGTATCCAAGATCCATGGTCGAGAAGAAGAAAGAAAGCTAGGGAACATAGCTTACCAAGGTAGAAGATGAAGGATGATCAAGGATCTCCACAACTTGGAACTCGTCCACCAAGCTCCAAGAGAGCCTCCCTAGCTCCTTAAGCTCTCAAGGTCGTCTAACAAGGAGAGAAAGCAAGGATGGTCAAAAGGATTCTCTTGCATGGAGAGAAAGAAGATTATATACTAGAGGGATGAGAGAGAGGTAATGGAAGAGGTGTCATCACCTTAGGAGCTTAGGTGACACTTGTCCACGAAAAAGGAGCCACATGCAACAACATGCAAGACGTGGCGATAAGGTCAAGGCTAGGTCTCACCCTCTTGATCTCCTTCTAAGGTCATGCCCGATTCCATATCTCCACACACCCATAAACTGATAGGGTACAATTCTACACACCCCACAAATCGATAGGGCTCAACCCTACACTCTCACAAACTGATAGGGTTCAACCCTACACACACACAAATCGATAGGGATCAACCCTACACACTCACAAACCGATAGGGTTCAACCCTAAACACTCACAAACTGATACACAACCTCTCTAGGGCTCTCTAGCCCGAGACAACACATCTAGATGCAAGACACACCTCACACATGCGTTCCAAAACATCACCAAGTCACCATACAACCAAGATCCAAACAAGGTGCCCATCTCTCCCCTCTCCTCTAGATGATGCCAAGAGAGAGAAGAAACACTGTAGAGGTGGCAAACTTGCACATTAACCCCAATTGTGGGTGAATTGCAATTTGCACCAAAACCTCACCACAAAACACAAGCATCATCCAAACAAGCTCAAACAAGAAACTTAAACTTTCTACATGCCCTAATTACCTCTCAGATGATTAGAGCAAGGTTCTAAGCAACATGCTTAGGCAAAACAAATAGGGTTATCCTAAAACGTGGGTCAGGGTCCTTACCATTGGTGTCAGAATACAATCAAGTTTTTAGCCCTTAGATCTACCCTGATTTAGATCAATGGAGGAGGAAAAGTCCCCCACTCACACTCAACACAGATAGACTGACCCCACATACCCCTTTTTTGCTCTCTCCCTTTGTGAACTCTGTCTTCCCCATCCTGCTCTCTCTCCCTCCCCCAGCCTTGTCTCTCTCTCTCTCTCCCAATGTTCTCTCTCTCACCCCCACCCCCCCCGTGATCCCGCCTCCGATCTGGTGTGCCCTCCAACTTTTTCTCCGGCCTCAGCCAGAACATCATCCTGTCGTCAACCTCACATCCACTATAGCGGGTCTGTATTAGCAGTGCTTGACTAGCTAGCCTGGAGGTGAGACTCAATTGCTTGGCTGGCGAGGGGCATAAACAGGTAGAAGCCACCAATGTAGGAGAAAATCCATCTAGGGATCGACAGTAGCAGCAAGAAACAGATCTATCGGTTAGGTTGGTTCCCTATGCAACTGAGGGAAGTGTTGCTTCTACCGTTCATGCTGAGCAACGGGTTAGCAGATCTGGGTGATAACGATGATGCCAACATTGAAGGATTTGCTATCCATGCAACATCTGCCTGGTCAAAGAGGAGCTACTGCCCACAAGAGCTCCCCATACAACAAAGTACTAGGCGGATCAGATAGGCAGCTTGCCGTGGTAGTTGACCCCCACATAATACCTGGTGTTGTGAGATTGTCAACACTTATCATGGTGGTGTCTCATGAATTATGGGCATCAAGAGACTGGGATTTATGACCTCGATGATTAGATCACCGTGTCTATAACTACGCAAAAATATCATATGGCAATTTGTGAAAGGGCTGTTGATACAATTTTCTCCCCAAATTCATGTGTAGTACTATATACATGAATATATATGTTCAGGCGTCAATGTATACTGTTGTAATTAATCGTAAAAAAAGGACAAAAATGGAACTTGAGTGAGGTGGTAATCTAATTGTTTGAATACTACTAAAGAAGTGATTCAGTCTTTATGATAACCAGAAAAACTACTAATGAGCTCTTACGGGGGTACTAAGCAACCATATAGAACTGAATAAACCTAGGTTTGTTGTCACTTCTGTTCCTTCCCCTAATATAATTAGACAACAACAACAAAACAACTAACTGAAACTGCTAAAAAATTGATCAATATGTAGTAATCATTTCATTACTTCATATATTAATATTGAAATTAAATGCTCACTTTTGCCACATTAACATCATCATATAGACCATACCGTGTGTCAATTTTGAGCCAGCAATGGTTCTTTCATGTTTGCAAACTACCAAAGCAAATGGAGCACAAAATTATGTTTGTTTAGGCTGAAATCCAATCCAGTGGTGGTGTCTTGCACACCCCTACTTACGGTGCCTCTTCTCTTAGAAAGCTTGATTTTTAACATCTACCACTTGCTAAGCATAATGAAAAATAGTAAGAGTGGATGTAAGATGCATATAGGTACAGTTAAATTTAGTGCAGGGCTTAACAAGAACTTTAGTACTGATCTAATTAACATGAGTTCAGTAATTGTTTCCAGCAACTTCGTAGGATTATAACATCCAAAATTATAATGCATGTTATGATTCTGTACTCCAACTTGGCTACTATATTATGAGGGATAATGGTATAAATTCTACAACTATCTACCGTGCTTGAATATGTTGTGACTATGCACAGAAGCTAACCAAGCACTAGTTCAATGTACCACTTTATACAAAGTATTCTTTTTACATAGCAAATGAGAACAGAAACATGATAAAGTTTAAATCTGATAGAAAATGGATTGTGTTCCAACTCACATCCGTCTTGAATCTCCAGTACACAATGCACTAGAAGCAACACAGTCCGTCAGCTAGCCCACAGTTGTGGTGCATGTTTAGTGAGACATCTCTTCTATGATGGTGACAAGCATTCAAGCAGGAAGGTTGTTTCTAGAACCATGAATATGCAGTTGTAGACGGGGCTTTAAGCCCAGCTGGCACCTGGCTGAGAAGAGGCACTGACGTCGATGAAGAATATGTTTCTTGCTGCCGTTGTTGACCTCTAGATGAATTTGCTTCTTGTGTGATTGCTGCTCTGTGTTGAAGTCCTTCAGCTCCCTGTCACCCCCTTGTTGGGTGCTCCTCATTGGAAATGAAGAGGTTGATTATCATCCTTGCCAGATAAGATGTGTATAAAAAATCATAAATATATCTCATATGGATCATGAGTTATAGAAATATTTCATCCAACAACTTTTAAATTTTTTGCAACTTATCGTTGATTAGGAAATGCACATATGAATTCATTGGATGAGCTATCGATATCAGATTGTGGTGATTTTTGATACACATCTTATCCAAGGGGTATACCTCACATCCATAAGGTTTGATTGTTACGTAGAATTTTATATTCATCATATATATGTGTTTATATATATATAATATTTGGAATATTTGTGTAATATATGTACATATATTGATAGGTATACATATAGATGTACTAATATATGTGTACAATGTGTATATATGTTAGTAAATCAAAATGTATACATAAATATACATATGTTTATGTGAAATGTGTGTATATGTAGGTGTTGATATGTATATGTAGGGACCTACTTGTAAGTGTAAGAAAGGTCAGGGGGCTATGTGTAAAGTATGTAAAGCTTCTTGTTTATACAATACAAGCACCCCGACAGTAATGTTAAGTCGAGGGTTTTTTCCTCTGTTGTTTCTTCTTCTTCATGGTATCAGAGCAGGGAAAACCTTAGGAGAGCTATCAATCTCTCCAAGGAAGTGCTAGTGAGTGGTCATCACAATCTGGGAGTTTACAAACATCTGAAGCGGCAGAAGCTAACATTTTTCCGTCCGCGCTATAGTACACGTACTGTAGCACGACGGCCACAAAAGTGGCTGCTGCTCTCTCTCCGGTTGGAATTGGATATTGTCATTTTAGGGCGTCATTCCTCTTGGTCCTAGCTGCCGTAAGGTGCTTGCGGCTAGCCACTACGTCTCCGTTTCTTCTCCATGTCAAGCGTGCATTAGGCTGCTGTCAACAGCGTTTTATTGTAGCAGTTTTCGGCTTCAATAAAGACAGTGCGAGGGGTTGGTTCCTCCCTTGAATTTGGTCTAAAGGGGGCGTCCCTACCTTAACTTCGTTGTCCTAGAAGGTCAAGGGCAGAAGGAATTCAAGGAAGACGCAGTGGATCTTTGTATACCAAGTTGTCCCGGCGGACTACTGTAGCACAGTACTGTAGCACTGCGGGTTTTGGTCTGCTTTCATCAATTCCTGTTCATTGTTGCTTCTAAAGTCAAGATATTAATACTAGTGCACCCCTCCACGTGCAAGTGGTCTTAAAACGTGCAATTTTTCAGATTTTAATTCGGAATGATGTCAAAGGAGAAAGAAGTTACATATCAGGTGATACTGTCGGAAGAGGAGTACTCACAGTTGATGCGCATCCGAGCTTCACAACAGTCTACATCTTCAATTGCCTCTCTTATTCCCGGAGTTACTACTTCAACATGTACCTCTCAGGCTTCTAATGCAGCTATGTCCAAGTCTGATTGGGTTCTTGATTCAGGTGCAACTGATCACATCACGGGGGCATTAGAGATGTTCACCACCTGTGCCCAAAAGCCTAATCTACCCGGTGTCACCCTTACAGATGGCTTTGTTGCCTCCGTTAAGGGAACTGGGATGGTGTCACCAACTCCACAAATATCCCTTCCATCTACATTTTTCATTCCAAATTTTCCTTTCAATTTATTATCAATAAGTAAATTAACTCGTGCTCTTCAAGCATCTGTTACGTTCTTACCAGATACTTGTCTGATACAGGACTTGAAGACAGGGGACACTATTGGCGAAGGGTATGAATTGGCCGGTCTATATTAATTGCAAAGGTCGCCTATAGCATGTGTCACGACTTCTCCTTTGGTGGTACATAGTCGTCTTGGTCATGCATCTTTAGATAAGCTCAAAGTCTTGGTTCTAGGTCTGTCCAACCTGAAGAGTTTGCAGCGTGAGCCATGTCAGTTAGGGAAACATACAAGGTCCGTCTTTAGGTCCAAAGAGAGTCAAAGAACCAAGTCTACTTTTGAGTTAATTCATTCAGACATATGGGGACCAAGTCGTGTTATTTCCAAGCTCGGCTATAAGTATTTTGTTATCTTTGTTGATGACTACTCGCGTGCTACATGGCTTTATTTGATGAAAGAGAGATCTGAACTCTTGTCTATATTCAAATCATTCTGTGTGGAAGTGGAAACTCAATTTAAGAAGAAAGTGTGTACCCTTCGATCGGATAATGCTAGAGAATATTTCAGCCATGACTTCACTCATTTTACTACCACCAATGGCATCATCCACCAGTCATCTTGCCCACATACACCACAACAGAACGGAGTGGCTGAAAGAAAAATTCGCCATATTGTTGAGACCGCCCACACTCTTCTTCTTCACATGCATGTACCTAAGGAATTTTGGGGTGATGCTATTCTTACTGCTGCTTATCTCATTAATCGCATGCCGTCATCTGTCCTCAAACATCGCATACCTGTTCAGATTCTTCATCCTATGAAGCCATTGTACCATGTTCCACCCAAGGTATTTGGTTGTGTTTGTTTTGCCCATTGCCTTGGTCCTGGAGTGGACAAGTTGGGTCCCAAAGCCACCAAGTGTGTCTTCTTAGGTTACTCTAGGGTGCAAAAGGGGTATAAGTGTTTTAGTCCTACCTTACGTCGCTTCTTTGTGTATGCTGATGTCACCTTCTTTGAAGACACACCCTTCTTTGGCGACAATGCATCAATGACACCAGTTGTTGTAGAGGAGGTCTTGCCTCTTCCTGTTGTTGTTCAGTCTGTTGTTCCTTCGTCTCATGCTAGTGGTTGTCCGCATGATGTTATTCCAACTAGTTCCACTAGGCCACCGATCACTTAGGTTTATACTCGCCGTACAACTGCAGGTGGACAACCCGATTCAGGTACCAATGCAGGAGTAGAGACACATGCCAGTTCATCTCCTTCTCCAGATGCTTCCTTGTCAGAAAGTCAGGTAGTTCCTTCTCCACCTCCACATCAAGATCTTCCTATTGCTTTAAGAAAAGGTGTTAGATCTTGCACTCTTAAAAATATTCAGCATTCCATTTCTAACTTTGTTTCATATAGCCATCTTTCACCTTCATATTATGCCTTTATCTCTTCTATATCCTCTGTCTCTATACCTTCGTCTGTTTCAGTTGCACTTGATCACCCAGGTTGGCGCCATGCTATGGATGAAGAGATGCCAGCTCTTCACCTTAACAAGACATGGTCTCTTGTTTCACGCCCACATGACAAGTCTGTTGTTGGGTTTATACTGTCAAAGTGGGTGCAGATGGTTGTGTTGATCGACTCAAGGCACGTTTGGTTGCCAAAGGTTACACTCAAGTTTATGGCGAGGATTATTCAGAGACCTTCTCTCCTGTGGCAAAAATGGCATCTGTTCGCATTTTCTTGTCTCTAGCTGCTTCTCACTCTTGGCCTCTACACCAACTTGATATTAAAAATGCATTCTTGCATGGCGATTTGGATGAGGAAATTTGTATGGAGCAATCGCCTGGATTTGTTTCTCAGGGGGAGTCAGATCTTGTATGTCGTCTTCACAAGTCTCTCTATGGTCTGAAGCAGTCGCCTCATGCTTGGTTTGGAAGATTCAGTAGTGCTCTTTTTGAGTTTGGACTCCATAGATGTACCACAGATAATTCCGTCTTTTACAAGAGACAGAGTTCTGGGAGCATTTTTCTGGTGGTATATGTTGATGATATTGTGATTACTGGGGATGACAAGCATGGCATTGCACAATTAAAACTCTTTCTGCAAGGTCAATTTCAGACAAAGGACTTGGGAAGTCTTAAATATTTCTTGGGGATTGAAGTTGCCAAGTCTAAGTTTGGAATTGCAATTTCACAGAGGAAGTATGTCTTAGATCTTCTCACTGAGACAGGGATGCTTGGGGCTAAACCTGCTGATACTCCAATGGATCCTAAAGTCAAATTATCCATAGAGCAAGGAGAGTTACTTGATGACCCTTGGAGGTTCAGGCGACTTGTTGGGAAGTTAATTTACTTGACTGTCACTCGACCCGACATTGCCTTTGCGACTAGTGTTGTTAGTCAGTTCATGGATAAGCCATGTACAGGTCATATGGAGGCTGTTATGCACATTTTGAGGTATCTCAAGAGGTCTCCTGGCAAGGGACTTCTTTATCAAAATCATGGACATTTGCAAGTGCAAGGTTTCTCAGATGTGAATTGGGCTGGATCTAGCATTGATAGAAGGTCTATTTCGGGTTATTGTGTGTTTGTGGGAGGAAATCTCGTGTCTTGGAAGAGCAAGAAGCAAACTGTAGTAGCAAGGTCCTCTGCAGAATCTGAGTATAGAGCTATGGCCCTAGCAACATGTGAGTTGTTATGGATTCACCACTTGTTAGAGGAGCTTGGCTTTATGCAGGAAGTTCCCATGGACTTAAAATGTGACAATCAGGCTGCTGTCCACATTGCCCAAAATTCTGTCTTTCATGAGAGAACCAAACATATAGAAGTTGATTGTCATTTTCTGCGGGAAAAGATTCAAAAAAAGTTGATTAAGTTGTCACCGGTCAGATCAGAAGACCAGTTAGCTGATTTATTTACAAAGTCCCTAAATGGTTGTCGAGTCCAATACTTATGTAACAAGTTGGGCACATATGATATATATGCTCCAACTTGAGGGGGAGTGTTGATATGTATATGTAGGGACCTTCTTGTAAGTGTAAGAAAGGTCAGGGGGCTATGTGTAAAGTATGTAAAGCTTCTTGTTTATACAATACAAGCACCCCGACAGTAACGTTAAGTCGAGGGTTTTTTCCTATGTTGTTTCTTCTTCTTCAGTAGGTATATTATATATATGTATACATATGTAAATCAAAAGGTTTACATCTACATACATACATATATATACTTGCCCTAAAATGTGGTAGTTTGTTATATACTAGTGAACGCACACGTGCACATGCACGTGACACATAAAAATTTGTTGGAAATGTGCGGGAAGAGGACTCGTCCGTGAAAGGGTCCCTACGGTAAAAGATATTTGTGTTGGTTGTTTGAAAGGAGAGAATCAAGGAACCGTTTTCCTGGGATGGAGAGATAAATACAAAATTAAAGATAATAAAAGTTAATAGGAGAGTGTGAGAATAAATATTTGTAGGAGTAAAATTCCTTGAAAAAAAGGAGAGAAGAGAGTGAATCAAGGAGAGCGCAACATCAAACTCGCTCTTTGTATAGTAGTATAGATACATATATTAATATGTATACATGTAATTATACAACTATGTACAAAAGCATATAATGAAGTGTATATCTGTAAGTAGTGAGATATTTAAAAAGATGAGTTTAGTTGACTGTATAATTTACCAAGTGGGGGCATATGTGGTACCGATTATGTGGCTATATGCGGTGATGAAGGGTGACCACAGACATAAGCAAGAGTATATGTGCATATTGGTATTTTGTATACTGTCAGGGGTAGACAATTTCAGTATCAGATTTGGTAGAAGAGCACATGGGTCTTACTTAAAGTGCTATGCCTGTGTATTCTTTGTTGGGTTCTTGCTCTTCTTGGCCTTTATCAACCTTTTCTCATATCATTCCTAACACTTTGGGAGGCACTTTTTGCGCATCACAACATTCTTGTCTCCACTTATGATATGATCCTTGAACATAATCATAGTCCCACCCTCCATCTTGTGTTTTACACTAGTGGAAAACAACCTATGAGATATATTGATGAATGTATTGTATTGATTCGATGATAGAAGAGGTACAACCCTGTCCTATATATAAGAGAAAGGGAGAAACCCTGAGACGTGTGTCTTAAGTAAGCTAAACGGGCCGAGACACTAAA
Organism: Alisma plantago-aquatica; assembly: GCA_963693085.1. Lineage (NCBI taxonomy): Eukaryota > Viridiplantae > Streptophyta > Magnoliopsida > Alismatales > Alismataceae > Alisma > Alisma plantago-aquatica. The sequence continues at coordinate 659,313,601 of OY856414.1, forward strand.
GGCCCACTACAGAGTTCCCGACTGTAGCCATGTCGGTAATACCGACAATATCTCTGTGGAACCGAGATATACAGTCTTAACACTCCTCGAGCTGGAGCATGGGTGAAACACATGCACACGCTTGGAGTTACTTGACTCAATAAAATGATAAAAGAAAGATAGAAATGATAAAAAATAAATGTCATTCCCCAGTCCCCGTACAAAATTGATACTCCCCCTTAAACAATACTCCCCCTAAATCATATGATGATGATGACACCTCTCTACATTGAAATTGTATTCTGCAGGCTGGAGATCCTCGAGCTTTGAATAAGGTCTTTTCGAGCGCATATGGAATGAAGAACATCTTAAATGGAACTTAAATACTGCATTAGTAATTCACCACTTTGAAACAGAAGATCATCAGTACCACGACTACACCATCTTCACTAGAATACATACTTAACGCGACACAAACGCGAATACACAATGTCAATGTAGCAGTAGCGGAATCTCCAAATTGTCTGGGAAGATGTGCATAACTTGGCACGAACACAAATAGACAATATGTTGGTGATACGTTGCAAGTACCATAACTCTGTCGCATGAACCTTGGGGGCTTGACAAGAAAGGAGATATCATCCATTAAGGAAAGTTCAAAGAAGATCAGCGGAAGGTGATGCTAATACAATAGATGCAACTCGAAGAAGACGTTATAAAAATAGCTCGAGAAGATAAAACTGGATGAATCAACCTTACAAATATAGAATTGGTAGGCTTGAAATTGTGCTGAGCTTCTGAGAGTTCTGAAGAAGCACCCATCCGTCTCTCAAGAATGCAAAACAAGAGTGATAATGCTTGTCTGAAAGTGGAGAACATGTGTGCTGAACAATGAAGCTCTCATGAAGATAGTAGCCTGGAATCATCTCTTCTTATACTCTCTCTCTCATACATGTATTTGCACACCAAATACGATGATAGTGAGTATATGGTGTGGAGGAAAGGATACATGAACCTCCCCGCACATAGAAATGGGACACACACATATGGGTGGGTGGGAAAAGAATTGGTAGAATTGAGAGGAATATGTGAAATCAAGATGCATATATGGAGAAGGGAAACCGATAATCGGAAAGAGACATGCTAAGTGGGTCAATGTAAGATCCGAGTAGGAAAATTAAATGGATCTAATCCCGACCCCAAAAAAATTCGATTAGGCTAAAATAAGGATCTGATTAATCCAAATATGTAGAGCAGGATCCGATTATCATAAGTCTTGGAGGATGTCAGTAACTTGGGAGAAGATAGAACAATTGGCGGTAATGGAGCATCTCTCTATCCGTTATAGAAGTAGCAAGGTGGCAACAATAGGACAACAAGCAAAAATGTACAGAGATAATTGGTGGCAATGGCGAGATAAACAGAAGCTGGACAACAACGTGGAGCAGCGACCTAGGAGCCTGGATGATGGCGAAAACGGCTGAAGAGTGCGATCGTCGGCTGGGGATACAATTGCTGGAAAATGAGGCAGCAACTCTACAGTAGACGGACACGGAAGATGGCGATGATTATGTCTCTCAATTGATGTAGCACTTGCCAACAATGAAGGAGATGATATCGGTCTCCTGCACGGCTCCGGAGATATTGCAAGACATGAGACTGCATGCAGAGTCAAGTGCGGATCCTCTCCGTGTGAGGTGGCAAAGGCTGTTGTCACAGAACTGTTTGTTACCCTAAGTCCACACTCCTCATGGCTACAAATCCAAAGGAAAATGGACCTGGGCGTCCGTCCCTAGAATAGAACACATAACATATGCATGAATAAAATCACAAATAAGAACAAGGTAAGCGATAACAAGATATTAAACATGGAGATAAGAGACATGTACCCATTTCTATATTCAAGTATACCCATTGGTGATTCATTTTTTGGAGTGTCTTAAGTGTAGCAGGTCTTTATTTGGCAACTAAAAATTCAATAAAAACAACATATTAATGGCAAGCATTAAGTACTCTATGAAAAGACATATAAACAATTTAAGAGTATAGTAAAAGTCGCTTGGCTAGAAGCACCGTGATAAAGAAAGAAGAAGAAACAAGGTGAGGAACACTTAATGACTTTTCTTTATACAAAGCGTGTTTTAAGTGCATTTCCATTATACTTAGCCAAAGGAAGGGTCCACAAGGGTGCTCAACATTAGCCAACCCTTATATACGTGAGGGACCTCAAGACCTAAGTCAATGAGTTAGCCCAACCCTTTATCGACATGGTTCGCCTTATCTTGATATCTCAAGTAAGATGCCCAACCTTGTGTCCTTGCCCCAAAACTTCAAGAAGGTACACACGGTTTGTATAATGGACAAGTTCAATTATCTTCGTTTTGCTTGAAATATGTCGAACTAACCTCGAACATAATTGAACTTGTCCATATACAAACCTTGTGTGCTTGCCTGAAGTTTTGGGACAAGGACACAAGGTTGGACATCTTGAGATATCAGGATAAGGAGAACCATGTTGATAAAGGGTTAACTTATTAACTTAGGTCTTGAGGTCCCTCATGTATATAAGGGTTGACTAATGTTGAGCACCCTTACAGACCCTTCCTTTGGGAAGTTGGTCAATGACCATAAGAATGTTGTTAAGTATAATGGAAATGCACTTAAAGCACACTTTATATAAAGAAAACTCGTGAAGTGTTCCTCACCTTGTTTCTTCTTCTTTCTTTATTATGATGTTTCTAGCCAAGCGACTTTTACTATACTCTTAAATTGTTTACATGCCTTTTCATAGCGTACTTAATGCTTTAGCATTAATATATTGTGTTTAACGAATTTTTAGTTGTCAAATGAAGACCCGCTACACTCAAGACTCTCAAATTTGAAATGAATCACCAGTGGGTATACTCGAATATAGAAATGATTACATGTTTCTTATCTCCATGTTTAATATCTTGTTAGGTCTTAACTTGTTCTTGTTTGTGGTTTTAGTTTTGCATATGTTATGTGTTCCATTCTAGGGAAGGACGCCCAGGTCCACTTGCCTTTGGCTTTGTAGCCATTAGGAGTGTGGACTTAGGGTAACAAATTGTTCCGTGACATTCGGTACGAGTTTTTTGCCACCCCTTGATAGGTGTAAGTACTGTGAATTGGTGATGAGATGTGATACTAAGATGTAGCGCTAGGATGGATTTGTACAACTCCATTCACCATATATATCCAACCTTTTTTGTTGAAGTTTTAATTTTTTTTTCAAGTCTGAACTTAGGAAAAAAACCAAAATGGCACACTTTGACAAAAAATATTTTGGGTATAGCACCCGTTTAAAAATAATTCCAAAGATAGCCCACTTTGGTCAGAAAACGCCACTTGAATTGACGTATTCAAAACCCCCGATGTGAAAACACCATTTACTTTGGAGCTTTTAATAAAAAAATTAAAAAATAAAATAAAGAAAAGAGTGAAAATGCCAAATCAAGTGGCGCTTTCACCCCAACATTGGGGGTGAAAATGCCACTTGTTTTGGCGTTTTCACTCCTTTCTTTATTTTTTTTCCAGTTTTTTATTAAAAGCTCCAAAATGAGTGGCGTTTTCACCTCCTGCATCTATAAAACGCCAATTCAAGTGGTGTATTCTCATTAATGTGGGCTATTTTGGGAATTATCTTCGAAGGGGTGCTATACCCGGAATATTTTTTGTCCAAGTGTGCTATTTTGGTTTTTATCCCTGAACTTAACTTATAAAGTGTATGAACAATAATTGGTGACAATGAAATTATTAATAACTCTATTAAGGCACTATGATGCATGCACACACATTTTTTTAACTTGAGTTGTATTTGATTAATATGTACGTGATCATAAAATGATTAGGATTCCAATATAATCTTATATAAAAAATGTTAACCAAAGTCTAAGTACTGTATTATGAAAAAATTATTTGTTTATACTTTATACTGTTTCACGATTTCATACGATTTTTCAAATAAACCTAAATAAAATTACCAACTAGATCAAGTCTTAATAATTAATTTACTATTACAACTGTTAAAAAAATCTAACAATTATAGTTTTTAGTGGAGTATTTAGATCTAGTGATTATAAAACATGCATCCATGTGGTAGTTGTAGATCAAATTGATCAACAATCATATATCATTAATTGTGCAAATTTTGAGTATGAAGCTATTTGCCATTGAAATTTGTTTTCAGGGCAAAGTAGGATACTAGGATTTGAATAGGATGAGGCGGGGTTGAATTTGTGAGAAAATGGAAGAAAATACATGTACTTACCTCGGATTAGGCTGATTTGAGATAATTTGGCTGAAATTTAATTTTCAATAGCTTTTCCCCTCACAGAAAACCATGAGAAGCAACCGTAAATAGCAGATAGCAATATACTAGGCCAATACATGGCCCATAGCAATATACCACTGCTTAGGAGGTAAAATTGCACCAAAATCTAGTTTTAATTGTAAATCCGCTGGTACTTTGATATATGCAGCCCTACCAAGATCCATGCCCAAACCTAATATGCGCTGGTGTTACTGCTGTTCCCATCATATTTTTGCCAATTTCGACAAAATTTGCTCCTTTACAATGGCTATATGGACCAACAGTCGGCACATAGAAGTAACCACAATGGCTGTCAGCATTGCGCTCCTCTTCATCGACTACCACTCTCCTCTTCATCAACTACCACTCTCTTCCCTTTCCCTTTTTTGTGTCTCTGTCTTCCATTTGATGTTGTTGCCTCCAGTGGTGCCACAATGAAGGGGGATGTCTTGAGTATGTGGGAGGGTGGTGAGGAAGGAAATGGAAGGAGGGTTATGTGTAAAGAAGGGGAGAGGAATTACAACAACAATGGTGGTTTCTGGCGCTGATGGCTCCTGGCTCAACATCCCCAAGAGAGCTTGATTTGGCTTGACTAGTCATCTATAGCTATTTCAGTGTTTGTTTACTTCCAAGACTTCATCAATATTTTTAGGGATTCATTTGTAGGTTTTAAGTTTTTGTTGGTCGTGTCAGGTTTTATGTTTTTTTTGAGTACATCAATATTTCTTTGTGTATATTGTTATATGAACTGGGTTATTAGCTAGGCAGTTCTACATGATTGCCAAGGTTATTAGGGTTTGAATCAGTCTCTATATAGAAACCAGCCTTGCGGCTGGGCGGATTTCTCCCCACAAAGGTAGACGAGCACCATTAAAAAGTGTTTTTGTTTTGGTAATTTGATGAAATAGTATCGCAAAGGGTGCAAATTTCATAATCTAACAGTAGATCAAGGATCATAGTAAGGTCTAGGTAAGGTTTAGGCACTTGGTTTGCATATAGTACTTGATTTTATGAAATGCTTGAGCAAAATGGTTGTTTTAAGTATTATTGGAGTACCCGATTCACTATTTTTTATATGTAGTTTCTTTCCTGGCAACATATCGTCTACAGTTCTACTTATTTGGTTGTTTGTTCTCATATTGCAAACAAAAAACTGAAAGGTTTGGCATGCATGTATGATAGGCATTCTACTTGAATAACCGTTTCTCCTTTTGATCATTAGCTTGAATTGGGAAGTGTGCTTAAACTAATCTTGATCAATTTTGTTTTTCCTTAAATAGTATATTGCTTGTTGCAAGCTGGATTTTTAAAAAAGAAACAAAGGTCCAGGCTTGTTACAGTGGGATTCTAGGTGTGGAACTCATGCATTGGGTAGATATTGGAATATGGATCTATTTTTTTTGCAATGGCTTTGCTTCAATTTCTAGAAATTGTCATCTTTTACCTCACTTTCTATATAACGTGAAAGAGCTACATAAAGCATGCACATTATATTAACGGTTAAATCCACACATACCGTATCTATATAATTGTGCTCGTTCACAGACTTTATCAGAAAATGATTGGTTATGAATCAGGAAAAATATCCTTACTCAGTTGCTATAATGGTGTCAGGGACTTCTTTGTGATCGACTTTCCTTAGCCTGCTAGATGAGATCAACTTCTTTTCAGCGGTGGCTTTGCTCTAGAGTGTGCCATTTAATGTGAGGAAGGAGATTTGAGAGATGTGTGGATGACTCTGGTTTGGAAATTCAAGCTCCGACCTATATGTGACTAGAGAAACGAGAGGCAATGGGGGAGGCTTTCAGGAAAATGCCTTCTTTCATGTTTTTGGGAGGTGTTAGGATGAGAAGATGGAATTTAGGGTATATGATGCATAAGCTTCAAGCCTTCAAGGGGTATAAGACATAATCCTCAAAATTTAAAAATCAACGGGGTTGGAGATAAATTATATTGAAATTAAGGTGATGTTATGCATCTACTAGAAACTCAAACACTGAATACTCTATTTTTATATTTAAGTGTGGGAACATCAGTACACAACTTTGTATGTGTTTCTTAGAATTTGATATATAAAATAGGACAAAGATCTAGGAAATGTGAGCTACAGACAGTTGAAACCTTATCCTCATAATGGCGTTGCTCAAACCTCATGAGCCAGCACTAGACATAGGACATGCTCTACCTTTTCTTACATATTTCCACAGGCAACTAAGGTCAAAGTCTGATAATTAGCCGTTTATCTTGCTTTTATAATTTTTGGTTTAATTTGGCAAAAGAATGTGTTTCAAAACTGAAAGTAACCACCTATCCAGCAAAGTCCTTTTCTCTAGGTTAGAAAATGAACCATTTAGCGTTTAGAAGGCTTAAAAGGGATAATTATTGGTTCTTGGAGGCGTATAATAGATAGTAGAGAATAGAAAGCTTTGACAATTAATATTATATCCTGCTATGTCTTGTATGTTATGAAGCACACAGTGGTTTGAAATTCATGTTTGCCATCATATGGTGTTATCTCAGTGGTGGGGTTTTGTTGAGTGGAAGCTCACAACCATAAGAAAACTGCACAAACCTTAACAATGCCGTCAACACTCCTGCTATTATGTTCTTAGGTACTACCTGTCAAATATCTTCATGTTGATTATTGAGATTATTCCTGTAAAGATGATAAATTTGAACCCAAGCATCTGCACTAGCCTTGGTTATGCTTACCTAGGTTTCCTCAAACTTGGTATGCATCTGACAATTAATATACAAACTTCTGGCATCGCTGACTCCACGAGCTTTAATTTTGTGTTTATACATAAAAAACAAGCCATTCTATACTCTCCCTCTTCTTTGTTCATCCAGGATATCTACAACCAGCAGCATTAGTGCACCAGCGTGTGTGTCCAACTAGGTGTCTTCCAAGTCATTGCTGTGATAGCAAAACATAAGGCCTAGTTTGGGTAAAGATTTTGAAAATCCTGGTAGTTGCCTGTATAATTATACAATTTTTGTTATTCGGTGGTGGAGCATCTGACGCAAGGCCTGTGAAGTGACTAGTTCTTCACAGGGGAAGGACACACACGATGAGTGATACGGGGAGCACAGATCGGCAATTATAAAGCCCACCATTCTTGGCATCTTTCACGATTACCATGTTTTTGTTAAATTATAAGCGTAACGGTAAATAACAAATACAGAAGGGCAACCATTAAAGTAAATTCCCCACGTATATCGTGCATTAAATGCAGGCAGTTAGAATCACGGAGGCCAAACTAGGCCTAACTGTATCTCATAAGGGTAAATCTATCTAAATCAAGACCCTACTTTATTACATCAATAACTGCTTGCGGTTAGTATACCTTGCTTTTATCCCTTGCTTTTAACGTGTACGTATAGACAGTACTCCAGTTTTATATTGGAGGTTTTGAAACAAAGTAAAAAACAGCAGTGGCATATCGAATCTATTTGGAGGTCGAGTTCCCGCAAGTTTAAAAGGTCAAAAATGGACTACAGAAAGTGATTATAATTAATGAATTTTGTTAGCAAAAGAAGCATGATTTTTCTTCAGTAGAGAGCTAACGTAGTCATTTATAACATGAAGAGCACATCAAAATAGATTATATCTAATCTTGCGCACATTAAGCACTGTTATATTTGTAAATGCCATTTATTCTACTTGCTGAATATTGTTTCTTTATTCGTCTCAAATCAAACCTTATTTACCTTATTTGAGGGTCTATTTCCAATACCAGGTGATCCAGCTAAAGATGTGTTCAAGGATGCGCTTCAGGACCTCATGGTGATGTCTCAGCATATTAGGGGTACCTTTGATAAAGCAGTGACAGAGTTTAAAGTTAACCAACAACCTCTTGATAAATTGAAGATCGATGGTGGGAAAAGCTGAAGAATCTTGTTTCTAGCTTGCATTTCAGTTAAAATATGATGACCTTACTACTGTGCACTTATTGGTTGGGTTTCAAGTTTTGCACGTTGTAAAATGGTAGTTTTCTCTTCTTCTGGGGTTTTTAGTATGGCTATCACAGGCGTACTGTTTAGTGAAGTGTGTATGACACGAGCTCTGCTAAGATATAACTTTTTACATCTGGAAGTCGGTAGCAGCATGCAAAATGGGACTTGTAATGCGGTCAAGAGGAGGAAGTTAGTATACGAAGAGATTCTGCCTTTTCAATTAATCTAACGTGTTACGGATATATTTCTACGATTTCTATATAATATTAATTTTTAACCATTAATTTTCATCAAGAATGCACAACACTTCCACATTACCTTGTAAAGTGGTAATATTTGCAAAAGAGACTTTGCGGCGTCCACAAGCATATGAGGGTGTAGTTGGATGACAATGTGTGTTTGATGTACATTTTTGTGCTGTGAACTCACACAACTGCACCCTACTACACCCAACCAAACCAGCCCTAAACAGCATATAAGATGGAAATGGAGACGTACATGCTTATATCAATTCTTGTTGGCTGTAAGCATAACGGATTGTTCGTAGTATGCAAGTGTATACTTGTTTCGCTTTGTCATCATTTTTTGACAAACGAATAGCTCCATGATTGCTGTGATATCAATTTGATTGACAAACGAATAGCCCTTTAACGCTTGCACGTGGGAGAGGATTATATAGCAGATAACTGTTTTGTTGGATCTCGACGCATGGATAAAGGCTAGATACGAAAATCGAAATTCTTAAGGTACAAGATAGGGCTCTCTGCCCTTGTCCTCATTTAGGAAGAATTTCTCTAGTGTAAAAAAAAATGACCGGGGGGAGATTTGTTCCGCAGTGCAGGGTGGAAGTTCAGTAGCGCACATCATTCAACATGAAATATGCTCTGTTGGGCACTCCATGAAGCAGTGTAAGGAGTATGAAGTACTGATTCACACGATATTAGATACACTTGGATCCAAGATACATTAGGATCCACGCCCCCGTCTTGGGTATGCCACGAGCAGCAATCACGCATGATGCTTTCATTTTTCGTTTATTTTTGATGTTCTGTCTGATAGTACAAAAATAACAGTATTAGAAGATGAACAACCACTCAGGGGTTATAGAAACTACCTCCCAACTATCCTCTCCTCTTTTATAAGGGGTCTTTTCCATTCTAGACTGTCGTCAAAGCGCAGATTGCCACTCCTCCCTGTCTGCCGCCATGAGCAACATCTCACCCAGCTCGTTCTAGGCTGAAGGTGTGCTCAACATACTGTCTTGCCATGACCGCCGTCACGTCCAAGTCACATCTACACCCAACCGTCCCCTTGTTCAAGTTGTCGAGCCTAGTTAGTTGAGTTTGAGCCGCCTCTGCCCCCAATGTTCTTGTATTCTTGCTGCCATCGCATCCTTGCTATGTCGTCGCTACACTCACGCCCAAGTCGTTGCGTTTGACCCACACCGCTATAGCACCCATGCCCACTCCGCTGTACCTGCACCAACATTGCTGCGACACCCACGCCTACGTCGTTGCAACACCAGTGTCCATACTGCCACCACACCCACATCATGTTTCCTATAACCTGATGTGGCAACCAGCCGCCGCACCGACAACGTCATTGTGCCCACGGGACCCTACTACAAGGAAGAAGAAGAGGAACATGGGGCCTAGTTGGTTGCTGAGGCATGTAATGTACATATAGTTCATATATTTTCTCACTGTGATGTATACAAATTAGTAATGTTTATAAAAAAATTGTGGATGTGAGTTAGTATGAGCTATCAAATAATATTTTTCAAAATGTGATGTACTCTATTAGTTTATTTTAAGTCTGGTTGTTATATCTTTTAGTACCGTGTTGAAAGTATTTCAGTACAAGTATTGCAATTGGACGTGAAAATGTTTAAAAATATGATTGGACGTTGAAAAGAGAAATTGGAGAAAAATGAACACATTTTGAATTTAAAATTTGTTTCAAAAAATTAAATACAATTAGTTGGTTGGTGCTTGGTGGTGGTTGGTTGGACGACAATATCATTTTATTGCTAGTCAAACGAAGTTCTGACTGTATGCAGTTTATATCTAGTATATTTCTAAATGCAACATTGAATATATTCAAATACCGATTCTAGACTTAGCTGTGAAATGTATACAAATGTGTATGTGGTTGAATCAGAAATTATATCATGTCAAAAAATAGAGGGAGTTTGTAAAAAGATAATTTAAATATTCAAATGTATTATTTTTTTAATGTAAGACGAGTAATAAATGTAAACATTTAGGATGTGGTTGCTTTATTGCAGCGGCTGTATGCATGCAAAGCGATGCATAATTCACTTGCAATTTTTTTGCTTAAAGAGTTGTTCTGCACAGTGTCAAAAGGTGTACATCTTGACTGCTTTGCATATTTTCTAATGTGGGAGTGCGGATGTTGATGGGAATAGTGTGCTATGAATAATTTTCCAAAGGAGTATAGAGGTGTCTTGAAATCCGGTGTTGAGGGGTTGTTTTCTCGGCGCGTGCTAAAAGTGATCGTGGCCATCAATGTGAAAATAGATCAGCGGAACAGTAGGACATTAGTTGTGACATGGGGGCGTTTTGGCAGAGATCATCATAGACACGTCGACTGCCAAACCATCTTGACCTTTTCGAGTGGGAAACGACAAACATGATGAAATAACTGTCTAACATAGTGGCGCTGAAAGCAAGAACTCTAGTACATCCGGCTGTAATATTTTGGATCATACTTTGGATATATGTACTTCATTATTAGTCAGGAGGTTTTATCCATTATGATTCCACCTGCGTTTTGCATCAGCTAACCCTCTTGCTGTTTCTCTCAAGCTGTATTTTTTTACATTGTTTTCATTGTCCGTTGGTTCTGCTACATCTTCTTTCCCTCCAAATACATTACAATCTCTCCCCACGAAAAAACATGAATTAGGCTTTCAGTGGCACCGCTTATGCTACTTATGAATGGGTCGGTATATTCACAAAAATTGATCCCTCTAAGCGGATTGAATTACAAAACAACAGTCGGTCTTGGACTGGGTTGGACCATGTTTCTGATTTCTGCTGGATTAATGGGCTTTATCATCCCACTTAAACTTGATTTCCTCCAAACCCTTGCAGCAGAAGATCTGTGTTGAATGAAGCCTACATGTACGCGGATGAAGAGGACATTATGAATTTATGATGCTTAGGTTTTGAGGTTCGGTCAGTGTCAGATGCAACGTCACTTAAGCTAAGCCTTAAAAGGTTTGGGATCTGCTATATGGACTCAAAATGAGATTCTGAATGGGACACGAAATTGTCTCTTTTTACACAAGTTTTTTTGTTATTCCTTGTTTAGTGTGGAAAGGACAAAATGTGCTCAATTTCGAGTCTCAAAACTGAGTCCACATCACATTTCCTAAAGGTTTTCCGTGTCATTTTTTTTACCGATCTTCTGCTGTCAAAAGTCATTTTGTGATCCTCACCGCAACGTCGTGTTAACTAAGCAATAAAGATTTCGTTGTCTTTTTTGTATCTGTTTTGTTGTTGGAGTTTGAAGACCAGTCTTACGTGAGGTATTACTGATTACCAACAGCACGCACAACACATGGCCTCCGATTATATTTCTGCTTAGTAGCATGTGGTAGTTAGCTAGACAAAGGGTGAAGGACGACGACAGGATCACAGGGTTTACCTGTGTGTCCATTCCCCTTGAATTTTTGCTTAAAGTTATGACCACGGCCCCCGGAGACGAATGAATTCAGTTTATCTGGTCTGCCCCCGCAAAAAGAAAAAAAACAATAGGACGGCTGCACTGGCATTGTATAGCAATAACTTTTACTTGATGTTCTTTCACCGGTGAGCAATAAAAGGGGCACCAAACAATGATTTTACAAACATCTAAATCTTCTGTTGCAACTTATTGTTGCATCTGCCGTTACATTTCATCCTTGTCTTACATTTACTTCAATAATCCACCCCTAAAATAATTAATTAGAGATTTGCATGGCAACGATTTAAGCGTCTAAATATGCTATTGCATCTGCTGTTATATTTCATCATTGTCTTACAAGGCCCCTCTCAGAGACAATACATGTCTTGTAGATCATGATAGAGAGCCAACACTTACATTGTTGCTGGTACGATTGATAGTGTTAGGCCAATGACCCTTTATTTCCAGCCCACTCTGGACAGCCCATTAGGGTAAGGCATGGTTGCTGTGTGCGGGTTATTTATAACCCATGTCTTTGACAATTGAGAATAGCCGCAAGAGATATACAACAGCCGCTGTTGAGAAGCAATAAGGCAGCCGCCGCCACCGCTGTTCGTGAACGGCGGAAAGAAAAATAGAAGTAAAGGAAAGGAAAGAAGAAAGGAAGGAGGGCTTGGCCGCTCCGGTTCTCTTCTCCAGACAATACTAATGACTTCTCCACCGACACTATTTCTATCTATCCGGGTATTCTCCGTAAAGGAGTATTTTTTCAGAAGACCTTTTAGTGTGGTGACGTATTGAGTTGGTAAATCTGTATCTTCTCTCTTTGCTCTGTATTCCTCAAGTTTTGGGTCTAAATTTGAGACGAATATTGTAATATGTTGATGAGTAGATTTCACCATCGGGCTTTGACCCCTTGGTTTTTCCCTCACACATTTTTGGAGTTTTCACGTAAATCTTGGTGTTCTTGTGCTTGCTTGTTTTCTATATTATTTTGCATGTCTAGTCCATACGTACATGTTATTCCATATCTTTTTGGCCTGCATCAACCCCTTCAAGTGGTGTTAGAGCAAGGGTTGGCTACGTGGACTAGATGGACGACACAAATAATATGGTGAAATTGACAACATCATATTGACCGACGTGGAAAATAAAGATGGAGGATTTGCTTTACTGCAATGATCTTTATGAACCGCTTCAGGGAGATACGAGCAAGCCAGCTAACACGAAACAGGAAGACTGGACAAAGATGAATAGAAAATGTATGTGACTCATCCGACGCTGGTTTGATGAGTCTGTCTTCCACCACATTGCCAACGAGATCAGCGCCCACTCTTTGTGGAAAAAGCTCGAGTCGTTGTACGAGTGGAAGACTACATGGAACAAGACATTTCTGATTAAGATGCTCGTCAATCTAAAGTTCAAAGAAGACAACAATATATCAGTGCACCCGAATGATTTTAAGAGCATGATGAATCAGCTAGCCACGATGGGTTTGTCACTTGATGACGAGTTGCAAGCGCTTCTACTTCTTGGTTCTTTACCTGACAGCTGGGAGACCTTGGTGATTTCTGTTAGCAACTATACTCCAGACAAGAAGTTGACTTTAGATTTGGTGTCCAATACCTTGCTGAATGAAGAGACAAGACGACACAACTCAGTAGAGACGTCAATTTCACATGCTCTTGTTTCTGAGGACAGGGGGAGGAGTCAGAGTCGTGGCCAGGGTGGTGATAGAGGAAAGTCAAAGAATAGGTCAAAGTCAAAAAGTAAGATAGTTTGTCATTACTACAACAAGCCAGGTTCTATATAGAAATTCTACAGGCAGCACAAAAAGAAAATTAAAGAAGGAAAGCAGAAAGTGACAGTTAATGATAGCAACAGAGCTGCAGTCGTTACACATGCCGAACAAGTTCTCACATATAGAATTGCCACGAGACATTGTCTACATATCAGTGACAACACCAAGTGGGTGTTGGACACCGATGCTTCATACCACATTACTCCTGAAGTTGGGTTATACCATCTTACTGAAGAATGTTAGACAGATTCTTGAAGTTGATTATAACATCATTTCCGACTATGGTATCGACATTCAGGGCTTTAAATATCATTTTGGTGACTTGAAAGCTTTTGTTACCAAAGGACAGTTGGTCTTAGCTAGAGGAAAAGTTTGCTGCACTTTATACATGATGAATATAAAGGTTTGCACTGACAGTGTCAATGTTGTGGACAACTCTAGTTCTCCAGATTTATGGCACAAGCGGCTTGGGAACATGAGTGAGGAAGGCTTACAAGTGTTTGCAAAGAAAAATTTGATCCCCTATGGTAAGAATGTGATTCTTGACCCCTGTGAAAGTTGTTTTCTTGAGAAGTAAAAAAGGGTTCAGTTCAGTGCTCAGTGTGAGAAGAAGTCTAATGTGTTATACATGATTTATTCTGATGTTTGTGGTCCTATGGAAGCCAACTCCTTGGGTGGAAGTAGATTCTTTGTAACTTTTATTGATGACACATCTTGAAAAGTGTGGGTCTACTATTCGCAGAGAAAAGATCAGGTGTTTGATACCTTCAAGAAGTTCCATGCCATGGTTGAAAGGGAGACATGTAAAAAGCTTAAGTATCTTCGTTCTGACAATGGAGGTGAGTATACTTCCAAGGAGTTCAGGTCTTACTGTGAAGGATCTGACATGTGACATGAGAAGATTGTTCCCGATACCCCACAACACAATGGTTTGGCTGGAAGAATGAATAGAACTATTATAGAGCGAGTCAGATGCATGATGAAGAATGTAAAGCTACCTAAGGAGTTCTGGGCATAGGCTATAAATACTGCTTGCTACTTGATTAACAGGTCACCATCAGTTTTTTTGGATTTTGACACTCCAGAGAGTGTGTGGATAGGAAAGCCAACTTCTTATTCTCACCTTAGAGTGTTTGGGTGCAAGGCATTTACACATGTTCCTAAGGAGCATAGGCAGAAGCTTGATGACAAATCTGTTCCTTATATTTTTGTTGGCTATGGTGATGAGCAGTTTGTCTACAAGCTTTGGGACCCAAAAAAGAAGAAGATAATCAGATCCAAAGATGTGATTTTCTTAGAGGACCAGATGTTTTCTGATACAGTGATGACATAGCCTGAGCAAGTAAAAGATGATACCGCGATTGATGCGTCAGTTCCCTCTCCAGTCCAGCAGAATGTTGATGTAGACCATGTTGAGGATGATGAGATCCCACATGATGACGTGGCAGAGGATGATCCTAGTACATATAGCGTCCATGATGAGGAGGTTCTTGACCAGGGGAGCAACCTCAACTAGTAGATCCAACAGGTCCACCGCTGAGGAGGTCTACTAGAGAGAAAATGGCATCTACTAAATATTCTGATTTAGAATGGTCACTGATCACAGAAGAGGGGGAGCCAGAAAGCTACGAGGAAGCAAAGTATCATCTAGAAAAAGATAAGTGGTTGCATGCAATGCAAGATGAGATGAACTCATTGAAGTAAAATGATACCTATGAGTAATGCAAACTTCCTCAAGGCAGAAAAGTTTTAAAGAACAAGTGGGTCTTCAAGCTAAAGAAATATGGGAGTGATAACACTGTGAGATACAAAGCTAGACTTATGGTGAAAGGCTTTGGGCAAGCATGGAATTGACTTTGATGAGATATTCTCTCCAGTGGTGAAGATGACTTCCATTCACATAGTTTTAGGCTTGGCAGCTAGTTTGGACCTTGATATTGAGCAACTTGATGTGAAAACAACCTTCCTCTATGGTGAGCTAGAGGAAGAGATTTATATGCAACAACCTAAAGGGTTTGCAATGAAAGGCAAAGAACACATGGTTTGCAAATTAAAGAAAAGTCTCTATGGGATGAAACAAGCACTAAGGCAGTGGTACAAAAAGTTTGATGCTTTCATGCTGAAACAAGGTTACCACAGGACAGAGGAAGATCACTGTGTTTATTTTAGGAGACTTCCAGGTGACCATTTTATTATTCTCTTACTTTATGTTGATGATATGTTGGTTGTTGGCAAGGATGCTCAGATGATTATCAAGTTGAAGAAGGAATTGTTTAAGTCTTTTGACATGAAAGACTTGAGACCAGCCAGACAGATTCTTGGCATGTACATCAGGTGTGATAGGAAAGTAAAGAAACTTTGGTTGTCACAGGAGAAATACGTTGAGTGTGTACTTGACATGTTCAACATGAAGGGGGTGAAGCCAGTTCAGACTCCCTTAGCCATGTTGGATCCTAGATGGGTGATTAGATGCTCTAGAGAGGGGGAAGGGTGAATAGAGATGAATGCACTTAAAAAAATTCATTAGACCTTCAAGATATATCATAAGATAAGGTTGCTAAATGGAAATTTTGTATGCAACTAAAACATACATAGAAAGGATGAGAGAGATTGAGCAAACACAAGTAGACATGCTTTTTAGAGTGGTTCCTCACTTCAAACTAGAAGTGAGTCAGTCCACTTACCTAGAGAGGTCAACCTATAGGATTTCCTAACCATTACATTCTTATATTCATTCATAAGACTTACAATACATGACCAAACAAAGGACTTACCTATCCAATACAAAGAGTCTTCAACCTTACCAAGGACTTACCCACTTTGCAAGAGTCTTCTGCCTTTTTCCAAGGACTTACCTACACTTGCACAAGTCTTCAGCCTTCAAGAAATTATCCACTCTTTTTGGATCTTCCACCTTTGACTTCACATTCACTCGAAGAAGCTTCCACCAAGGAATTACCCACTTGAGCAAGGAGTCTTCTGCCTTCACCAAGGGCTTACCCATTCTTGCTCCAAGTCTTCAACCTTGATCTTCACCAAGGGTCACCTTCCCTTGTTCTTGTTCACCTCTCTTAGCTAAGAGAGAGAACCTTCATCTTCATGATTCAAATGAGAGATGGGGAGGTGGTGGAAGTGAGAGACTCACAAGATATACATGTAGGACTAGCTCTCTTACAAATTTCCTACTCACTCTAATGGATGTAGCAAGTGATTAAGCTTAGAGAGAAAGAGAGGAGGCTGTAGGAAGCACTCAACTATAAAATAGGAACCTCACATAGAGTTTGCATTGAATGCTCAACCTTGGAATGAAGCCCAATGGCTCCTATTTATACCTGGGGATGCCTCTTAGCCTTTGGGAACACTTAAGAACAAAAACTAGCCATTTTGTAGCTTACAACAGATATATTTTTACTTGCTGCAACTCCACAACGGCTAGAAGCACTTTTCTGCACTTTTCTGTACATTGCAATCGGTTGAGTTTCTATAAGGGTAACTCAACCGATAGAGTAAAAGACAAAGTCGATATTCAGACCATCGGTCGAGTTTGTTCTGGGGAAACTCGACCGACCAATGAAAATCGAAGTGGTCAGTTACTCCATCGGTCGAGTTCTCTGTAGTGTAAACTCGTCCTATCAAAAGTCATTTTCAAGATCCAATCAGGATCGGTCGAGTTTGCAAGTCATAGAACTCGACCGATGAACAACCTGATGTGAATTTTGGAAAATGGCTTTTGAGTGCTTAAACATTCGATCTAAGTGCTCTTGGTTTTTTTAAGCTTAACTATAAGTCATACAATCATTACAAGTGATTTACAACATGATTCAAATAGATTTACATCAGATTATAAAAACGTACACTTGTATTGACTTTGACTTGTCTTTTCTCCAATTTGATATGCGCAAGTTAGGACATTTGGAGTGTGTCTATACTTAATCTGAAATCACTCAAGTAGAGACATTAGACACCAATATGTGGAATGGTTAGTCATCATCAAAACACGGGTTTAGTCAATTTAGACGTGAGTCAACATTGACCTAATTGACCTTGAGTCAACAAGCCACTCACTTCAGACTGAGTAGAAAACAATCTCCTTCTAGTAAGCAGGAAAAATAAGAGATGGCTCACATACCTTACTCTTCTGTAGTAGGAAGTCTTATGTATACTATGGTGTGTAGTAGGTCTGATATTGCACATGTAGTTGATGTGACTAGTAGATTTTTATCTGACCCTGGTAAGGAGCATTGGAATGATGTTAAATAGATACTCAGATATTTGAGAGGTACTTCTAGTACTTGTTTATGCTTAGGAGGGGCACTACTAGTTCTTACAGGTTTCACAGATACAAATTTAGCAGGTGATCTTGATCACAAGAAGTCTACCTCAGGTTTTTTGTACACTTTTTGCAAGGGGAGCTATTAGTTGGCAGTCTAAATTACAAAAGTGTGTTTCTTTATCTACTACTGAGGAAAAATATATCACATCTTGTGAAGCAGGGAAAGAAATTGTTTGGCTTAAACGTTTCTTACAAGCACTGATTTTGACACAAGATGAGTATGTTATTTAGTGTGACAGTCAGAGTATCATGGACTTGAGCAATAATTCTTCTTTTCACTCCAGGACAAAGCATATTGATATAAGATACCATTGGTTGTGTGAAGATGTCAGTGATGACCAATTCAAACTGAAGAAAGTTCACATCAACGACAATCTTCCTGACATGTTGACAAAGATAGTTCCTAGAAAGACGCTTGATACTGGTAAGGAGCTCGCCAGATTGGACTCCATCTGAGGAGTAATGAGGACAGTCTCTCCTTTGGGCTGGAGGGGGAGATTGTTGGGCCAACATCCCTTTATTTTCAGCCCACTCCGGGCAGCCCATTAGGGCAAGGCACGACTACTGTGTGCGGGTTATTTATAACCCATGCCTTTAGCAATTGAGAGCCGCAAGAGATATACAACAACCGCTGTTGAGAAGCAATAAGGCAGCCGCCGCTGCTGCTGTTCGTGAATGATGGAAAGAGAAATAGAAGTAAAGGAAGGGGAAGAAAAAAGGAAGGAGGGTTTGGCCGCTCCAGTTCTCTTCTCCGGGCAATACATCTGACTTCTTCACCGCACTATCTCTACATGTCCATGTATTCTCCGTAAAGGGATATTTTTTCCGGAAGGCCCTTTGGTGTGGTGACGAATCGAGTTGGTAAATCTGTATCTTCTCTCTTTGCTCTGTATTCCTCAAGTTTTAGATCTAAATTTGAGACGAACATTGTAATCTGTTGATTAGTAGATTTCTCCATCGGGCTTTGACCCCATGATTTTCCCTCATACATTGTGGAGATTTTCCACGTAAATCTTAGTGTTCTTGTGCTTGTTTATTTTCTATATTATTTTACGTGCCTAGTCCATACGTATAAGTTATTCCACATTTTTTGGCCTGCATCAACCCCTTCTAGGAGAGTTCCAATTACGCGATGCAATGAATCGTTAATATGTATATTTATACTTTTCACGTCACTATATAGGTTTTCTTAGTCCTATGAGCTATAAATGCCTAACTTTCACGTAGAAATTATACATATTCCGGTTTTTGTATTTCACGTGTTTTGCTTGGAAAAGAGGGTTAAATGGGTGGGTGGAACTGTTTTTTTTGGTCGTTTTGGGTATGAGAAGACTCACTTTTACCATATGGTTCAAAGAAAACCCAAATCCAATTCAACGGGGCGCGTGTAAACATACCTACGAGCTCATCTTGATGAACTATATTTGGTCACAATGTAGTCGTACTAAACAAATGAAAATATAATTCAAGATATTATTTGGAAATTCAAACTAACGTGAAACATAATAGAAGATAACACTGGATGGATACAAATTAATGTAGATTATACTCAAGGTAACACTTATATGGTCCATATAATGTTAAATAGCTAATGGATATTACGTGAAGCTTAACAAACTTGTCATTTATCATGAAGACGCCAAATACAAATTAAGATGTTAATTAAAATAATTGCAATTATAATATGTTCTTGTGCATCTATATGAATCTAAAATAAAGAAATATTCAATTATGGCTGTTATTATCACAAATACACAACTATCATCAAGACAAATACACTTTAATAATGAATAAAAAACACTTCACCATGTGTTTCAACATCTCAAATATGGATTTTATACAAGCTTATAATCATGTAGTCAAATGATATTGGTAGTCAAACATTTTTTTATTATAAAGACACAATCTTGTAGATATACAAATATACAAGCTCTTATTATTGTTCTCCTTCCTACTTCAATGGGTAAACACTCATGCCCGCAAGTTAGTCCATGATACATGCCTAATTAATGGGTTAGATTGAGTTCCATCCATTTTGGGCACATAATTATATCCAAATCCAGATTAAATGGGCTGATCTATGGGTATTGACGAGTTCATGACCCAATTTGACAAATCTAGAGAAGCGATAAGCATTTCACTCTCCGTAAGTTTATTAAAGATAGTAGATAAAATCCCAATTGGAGATACATTATGCATTTATATTTGAAGTATCAAGTAGGACAACTACAATGGAAGAACACTTAGATTGTGTTTCTAACATGACAAAAAAATAATAGGGGAAGGAGAGGAAAAAGAGAGAGAAAAGTTACTAAAAAAAGTTGAATATAGTTGCATAGATTACAAATCTCTCCACCAAGTGAAGTCCATCAACACCCACGTATATTAATAACTCTACAATTCTATCAACCTTTCCATGACCCTTTGGAACACAATAAGAGATTGCACAATAATACAACCACCACAGAAGCTTTAAAATGCTCCACTGAAACTACCATGAATTAGGACTTCATTGAATACTAGTCCAATTTACTCATATTTTAGAATCAAATTCCATGTTATAAGCATTATCTTATAAGTCTTAACTCTTAAAATAATTTTTGACTTGTAACCATATAAATCAAAAACATGTATGAACAAGGAAAATTTCATGATATCAATCCAGAAAAATAATGATATTATAGTTAATCTAATTATAAAATATCATTTAAATTCCTTCATCTATCTCATATTTCCATCTATATCAGTATCATGAGGCTCCCTAATCAATGTTTCATTCATAAGTACATGTCCAAAATAGGCATTACTATATTGACTATTAAATAAATCCCATTCAATGCTTCTGTTTGTTATCATTGTCACACTTCATATTTCCTCATCATATAATGTCACTTCACATATGTATTAAGAATTCATGATAATAAAGCATCATACAGAAAACTCCATATAACCATCGTATAAGTAGTTTATCATTTCCCTAAATTGGGTAGCAATGTTACACATTTCAATTCATTGGAGTTCACTACATATAAATAACTCCATATTTTGATCATCAGGGCAATACAAGAATGAAAATCATACTAATCATTTCATTACTTACTTATTGAGTGAGTCATACATAAGTCTCCAAGAGACCATCAATAAAACTATGCATGAACTGCATATTGTTTCTCTACAAGGAAACAATCTAACTACATTTATCATCCTCTTTCAATGTACGCCATGTTATATATAATCATCCACTTTCATTTGTCAAGTAATGATGATTTTTTTTTTGCTTTGCCACTACAAGAATAATCCTACTAGGATTAAAACTAGGTTATGAAGTCAATTTGTTATATTTTTTTGGATAAGGTAAAATATTACTAGATCAACCAAAAAGGAGTATAGGAGTACAAACCACTTCGTATGCTATACAAGGTCACTTCAGACCCCACATCTGACTGACCTCAGGGTTAACCCTACTAAGGATCCCCAGGTTCGCTTTGCATAACCAAACCAAATTATTTACAAAACCATCAAAATATTGGACTCTGTCCCTTTCTCCTTTCCCATGTGTTCTTCCATTCCTCTCATCCCAAATGTGATAGATGGTGCCCGTCCAAATAAGACCAGCAAAACGCCTCATATGGATGTCTAACCTAGTTAGATACAAAATCCAGTTCATACAATCCTGTATGTTCGAAGGCGGGCTACCACCTCCTTTCAGCTTTAAGCCACATCTAGTCCATAGGTACTTGGTATAATCACTGTGAGATTCATCTTCCAAACTACAAAAGGGGAAAAGTTTGGCATTAACATTGTACCATCTACTAACTCTATCCATTGTAGGTAGCCTACCCAGAATGGTTCTGTACGTGCAAAAGCTCCATTTTGGGCAGTGATTCTTGCTCCACAGAAGTTGATCCCAAGGGACTTGAGGTTGGTTCCGGTTTATCCTCCAAGGGATACCAGCCGCAACTAACCTCCACTCCCCATTCACCCTCATATAATACTATTTATAGTAACTCCACGCCTCCACCATCCTCTTCCAAATTCTAGAGCAGGAACCAATTGCCGAGACAGTAGTATCTAATAAAGACCCATACCTCCCCCGCATCCAAGAGCTCCAAATCGAACCAGGCTTCATCAAGAAAGAATGAACCCTTCTCAGTGTAGCTTCAGTCTGAATATCACTGGTGTCCTTTAATCCCAGCCCGCCTCCAACATGAGGCTGCGCAACCTCCGCCTAAGCCACCGCATGATGGCCACCACCCCAAAGAAAACCAGCCATAAAAAACCTGCATTTGTCAAGGATGAACTCAGGGAACTCTGTGAGCCTACACCAGAACCCCACCTTGCTCGTGAGGACAACTTTGACGAGGACCGCACGGCCCGCCAAAGACACCTTCAGGCCGCTCCAACTCTCCACCTTCATCCGAAGATCATCCAAGAAACCTTGGAAGTCCTTCCCACTTCCCACTCCCCCCAATATAGGTAGGCCCAAGTACTTCATAGGGAAACAACCCAGCTCCAGATGTATCGCCTCCTTAATCCTCCCTCTCCTGGAATCACAGGATTTGGAGAAGAACGCCTGTGACTTTATGTCACTAATGCGTAAGCTCATAAGGTCAGTGAAGCTTTGTAGAATGGAACTGACTCCCCTGAAGATTTTGGCATGTGCAACCACAAATAACATAAGGTCATCAGTGAAAATCATGTGGCTCAACACCTTAGTGCCCTGCACCTTGAAAGGTCTGATCAAGCCTTCTTCTTCTACTTTTTGTGTAAGGTAAGTGAGATTCTCCATGACGATGGTGAAAAGCAAAGGCGATAATGCCCCCCTGTCTCAGGCCATTTGAGGAAGTAAACAAGCCTTTCAGGATACCATTAACCAGAATGAAGAATGATGTGGTTTGAATGCATTGTTTAAGGAAGTCAATGAAGCGGCTTGAGAACCCCAACGCCTCCATGGATCTCCACAACCCCTCCCAAGACACATTATCATATGCTTTAGAGAGATCCATCATTATACATGCCTGCTTGGATCTATTCTTCAACTTGAAGTCTCTCAAAAATTCAGTCTCTAAGAGGACATTGTCCGCAATAGACCGACCATTCACAAAAGCCCTCTGATTAGGTGAGATTATCGTCGGTAGCACCCTTTTCAATCTGCAGGTGAGCAACTTGGAGATGATTTTATAAGTAACTGAACATCAAGCTATGGGCCGAAACTCACTCATGGCGGCAACCCCTTGTTTCTTTGGAATGAGCCTTATAAAAGCGTGATTCACTTGTCTCACCATCCACCCTCCTACAAGGAACCATCTCACTGCCTTGTAAATGTCTATGCCGACAATTTGCCAACAACTCTGAAAGAATTTAACAGTAAAGCTGTATGGTCCCGGGCTTTTAGAGGCTCCAATGGAAAAACCCACCTCCTAAATATCCTCATCAGACGCCAGCTTCAGCAGCTCATAATTCATCTCCCCATTCACCCTCCTATCAATATTAGACCCCCTAATAGTAGGATTATCCTCAACCCCACAACCATCTCCTCCACTTTCTTTTCCTCATCCACAAGCTCACCCTTCTCATTGATCAAGTTATGAATATGGTCACACATATTGTTCCATTTCACCGCGGCATGGTATACTTTAAATTGCAATCTCCATCCTTCAACCATTTAAGCCTACTTCTCTGCCATCCCGAGATCTCATGAGCCTTCTCAAGTTGGACTAACCTTCTACTCGCATTCTCCTCCTCCTCCATACACTGTTGGTTCATAGGATTATATCTCAGACTAGTAGCTTTTTTTTATCAAACTCCTCTCTGGCTATCTTAATAAGATTAGGAAGATCCACCAAATTTTTAGACCAGGCTTTAAGATCAACTTTGACCCTTTTGAGTTTCTTAGTCACCACAAATAGAGGATTTCCATCCACCCTTCCCTCCCAAGCCTGCTTGATGACTCCCTCAAAGGAAGGCCAGGATAACCAATGATTAAGAAACCTAAACAACCGATTAGGTTGAATATGTGTCCATAGTTGAATTTCCATCCATGAGTGGTCACTGTTTGGATGACCACCCAGCTTGAGCGCTGCCTTAGAGAAAATCTCACGGCACTTTTCATTCACCAATCCACGATCCAGGTTGCTGGAAATCCTTTTCAAGAGAACTCTTTTATTGTGCCAAGTAATCAAACCGCCTTTCATGTTAGGTTCAAATAACCCCACATCATCCACAACCTCATTGAACCTCCTCAAAATGGACTCCGGGATAGGCAAGCCACCCCACTTCTCTCTAGCCTTCCTCACCTGATTAAAGTCCCCAACCACTAATTGAGGTAGGTCCTGCTGCATAGATTCAATCAGGGTGTTCCAAAGCCTCCTCCTATCCATCTCCACATAAGAGCCGTAGACTGCAGACAAGACACAATGAAATCCACCAGTGTTAATGCAGCTTGTAGTAATCAATTGATCACTTTCAAATATCATCTATGCATCCCACACAACTGGATTCCAACCCACCGCAATCCTACCACCTTCAATGCTACTTAAATTCGAGCAACACTGCCAACCAACTGGGAACAGACCATAAACACAGTCAACCACCTCACGTCGAATCCTTGTTTTGAAACACACCACCATCGATGCCTTGCTATCCTGAATGATGCGCCTGAGGGTGGCTTGCTTCCCAGACCGAGAAGCCCCCCTCACATTCCAAACTAGTATGGTCATCGGGACTCCCTTTCAACTCCCCCTTTTACAGGGAAGTATCCACGACCTCTCGCTCTTCCTCTACCTCTACCACTACCTCACCCTCCACCTTCAGGCACCCTACTACTCCTCTTTTTGATTCTACTGGAACTCCTCACCACCACTTCCTCCAACTCCTGGTCTTTAAGAACCTAGAAGGGATTTCCAGAGTCCCCAAGAAACTCTCCCTCCTCTAGCGCTCCAGCTACCAAGGTTTCATCCACCCTCGCAGTCCCCTCGCCCTCATCCGGGCTGACGACAACCACATGCACTTCACCAACAACCCCACCAGCCTCCACCACCTGGTTTCCTCTGGGATAGCCGCTTCTGCCACCTCCTCCACACAAGCCTGTACCAAACCGTTCAACTCGTATGCCCCGTGCGGACCAAGAGCAGATGCCGTAGCCACCTCCAGAACATGAGCCCGCCTAGCCTGCGACCTAGTAGAGCTAAGGCCCCTTATCCTGTTGGTCCTCCTAGGCGGCGGTCTACTGCGGCCCCTAACCACCGGAGGGTCAACAAAACCCTGTCTGTCTCCTGGGCTTCCCCGAGGCAAATGCCCGAACACCTTGTAGGTAGGGCAATGGTCCAGGAGAGCATCGGTACATCATCCTAATCTCCAGCTCGCTACCATTAGGCATTTCAAGCATCACCATCGGAGGAAGATCTTTGTCTGCCATTATCTCAATGCACAAGTGAGGAGCTCCAGCAAATTTCCCATCCATCCAGAAGTCCGCCACACGTGGAGTGCCAATACCATACCTGATGATAGTGAGAGCTCTCCTCATCCAGTGACGCCCTAGATCAGGAAGGGTCACCCACACCGGGGCTGTGGTGATAGCCGTGCGCCTGACATCCACCTCAGGAGACCATTTCTTGGTAAGAACAAGCTTATTATTGAAGAACCAAGGGCCACATTCAAGTGCCACTTTCATATCTTCGTCAGAAGTGAAACGGGCAAGCAGCAAGCCATCCTTCAGTTGGGATAGTTGCAGCTCTCCTCTCGGCTTCCACACTCTCAACATCCAGCCATAGACCTGCTAGAGTTGGTGATTCCTCCCCAAGACCTAGACGATGATAGAGAACTTATGGAACTCATCAAGCTCTGCCGCCACCGGTACAGAAACCTTCATCCAAGGTCTTGTGTCTTCATCCCGGAAGAAAGGGGGCTTTAGGGTCTTCCGGAGCCACCACCGGCCGAGAGTTCCTCGACACAGCTATCGATTTTGAGACCGTGTCCACCCAATCTCACCCATTTGTGACATCCGCCCTGGGATCAGACCAGGGAAGCTTACCTTTGTCCACCTTAGTCACCTTAGATCCAGAAGCCAAGGTCTCCAAACAAGAAGCAACTCCCCCCGTCTCCAGTCGAGCCACCGCCCCCGATACCTGACGGGCTCGCGCCCGCCATCACCAGAGCACCGCAGATCTAGAGATGGAATGGAGCAGCCATAGAGAGAGAGAGTTCTTGGTATCTGACTATTGGACAATTCAATTTGTTATATTATTAACCTATTCTTCTTCTCTAATTCATTAGTCATCCATATTTTCAGCACAAGTTACTTATATTCGCATTTTTTGCATTCCTGTTGTGTTAATTATTTATTATCAATTAGGTTTATTCAGACATATACACTTAGTTACCTTGCTTTCACATTAAGATAAACCAAATATATCAAAAAAAAGAGATAAATCACTTTACTAGACTCATGTATGCTAAATATATTCAGTTCTTAGCTTATCCACATTTAATTCCACTTGCCTTAGATCAAATATTTCATTTATGTTATTATATCACATCCATTGCATTTTTCATAAGTATCTATTATTCATTCTTACCTGAAAACCTACATGATATAATGAATAATTATGTTATAATCATATCTAATAACATCATAGTATTTATTTTTTTACCTCATCAATATATATTTCTTAAGTAAGATTTGTCTTTTAAGTGAGATTTTCCACTTATATCCATAAGTGGGCCATATATATAATATAAGGTCGAGGCATCTTAGTAAGTTCTTACATCTTTTAATTAGGTATTGTCAGTAACATAAATATTTCTTACTATCAAATCATGTGTTCTTAATCTTAAGGCTTTTTATGAAATTAAGATGCCATTTGCTACATAACTCCTTTCATGAAAAATGATGAATCTAAGTGAACCATAGAATATTAATTTTCATTAACTAAATAGGTAGGGAAAACCCTAATGTGGGTAGTATCCTAGAGAAATTTCAAGGAATAAATTTACTTGGAGGTGGGTAGAATTGTAACATCTCATTTTTACAACTAATTTAAAACATATAAAATGATTTTTATTAAATAAAAATAGTTGAATGGCTTCATATAACAAACTCATGAAATGCTATTCCTTATACAAAAAATAATCTAAAAAAATAAAAAAGAGAATTTAAAATACTTTTCTCTTTCGTATATGCTATCACTCTATAATTTTATCCCCAATAAGTTCTAGGGTTAGTTAGGACTTGATTGACTTAAACATGCATGTCCATCCTTGTCAATATCATTACTATGATTAGGTATCTATATTTATTATTAGAAAACTATTCAATGAACTTCAAAAACCTAGTTCTTATAAGATCTACTATTACACATTTGTTCATCATTTTGATGGCAAAGAAGTAAAGATCAATTGAATACTTTCATCAATGCATTACTTACATTTAGGATCAAATATAAGAAAGATATGATTAAATTATGTTCTTATACTGTAAATAAATCAATATAAAAACGTCCATGTTAAAATGACTTTGTTTAAGTTCATTCCACCAAGAATTTGGCCAAAAAACCCTAAAAAGTGTCGTATAACAAAGAAAGTAATCTATTATTTTATGATCTCAACAAAAATAACATAAGTGTTCCTATAATATAATTCATTTGTACAAGCATAGCGAATTTCATCTCATATTATGCAATTTTGAGCCATTTTCACCCCCAAATGGCCAAAACCTACTAAATTGAGACGAAACTACTGAATAATAAAATTTCATGAAAAAGTATTCCATAATGTAAAATTTATGTTCAAAATGTTTTATGTAAGCATATTATATGTCATATAAGCATGAATTTCAGATTTCATGACAAAAATCCTATCTTCCCACAAAATCCACTAAAATCTCTAAAACAAGGATAAAATAACATCAAAAGTTCAAGTTGACTTTATGGCATACTTAAATATATAGATGGGGGTTAAGTCACCACTCTACTCATAAACAGAAGGCGAAATGCTTCCTTCCCTTGTACCATCAGGTGAATTTAGAATAAAAGACTCCACTAAACCTCTTCAAAGTTGGAAGTCATCAAAATAAATCTTTCAGAAACACCAATATATCTAACCACACTCGAATAAAAGTAATCACTTATTGAGATCCAATTTTACTTAGACCTTAGGGTAAGAATGTGAGCTATATCCACTTTAGGGAAAAATCCACCCAAAATCCATAAAAAATCACCTCTCTAGCTACAATCACAAAATTTAAAGAAGAGTTGAGGTTTTAGATGTATTTTATATCAAATTATTTTTCATATAATGCCTTTTGAGTATCTTGGAAATTTTGTTAAAAAGATCCAAAAATGAAGTTTTTCTTTTAGGTTTTTTTTCCAAAAAATAAATGAACATAAACTTGAGCATTTGACATAAATAGATATATGTAAAATGGTATCATTTGCAACCTAAATTTATGGTTCCATAACAAAAAGATATTGTCATATAGCATAAACGTTCATTTACAAATTTTATTTACCATAAATTCCTCATTTTAACCAGTTTAGGGAAAATTCAATCCAAAGCCTCTAATTTAAGCAGTTTTGGGATTTTTTATGCTTAGATCCTACTAACCAACCATACATGTATATATGATGTCACTAAGTCAATAAAAAAAGGATATGATTTTTATGCTAATTTATCCATTAAGAATAAAATTGTATAGGGTTTAGGGTTTCACAAATATGACCATGTGAGACTTCCATTGTTTTGGCTTATAAAATGAAGATTTAATGATGAGTGGAAGTGAAATGATATATATATATTTATATATATATATATATATATATATATATATATATATATATATATATATATATATATATGAGACTTCCATTGTTTTTGGACTTAAAGATGTTTTTCTAAGAGGAGTGGAATGAAGGGGGATGCGCTTATTAGTCCATGAGGACAGGAGGTGATAGCAAAACACTACTATATTTTTAGAAGATGAGTACTAACCTGTCTAGGTGCCCTTCTGATGATGGATCATCCGTACTATGTGAATCATAAGAGGTAGTCAAAAGGAAGATAGAGAGAGCCAAATTTAGGGGGTAAATGTATATCCATATGGAGATTCTTGTAACGATATACATGTTTTCATGGAAATTGAGCCACAACACAGTTCCTCCTGACCTAAAAGTTAAGACTTGCAAAATACTCATAACCTCCATATGTGAATGTTGCAGTCATGGTAAAAAGGAGTTCCTTTACCATCAATTCTTAAATGAGAGGTGTATAAGACATTTGAGAAAGTATAGAATTGATTATAGATTTGAAAGTCCTTTAGCAAATATCACTCTATATTTAAGATCTTGTGGGGATCATGAGAATGGAGGTTCATGGCCCAGGTTCATAAAAGGATTGATCCCTCTTATGATCTTCTAGTTTTATTGGTATATAATTGTACTGGTAGGATCAACGAAAAGAGAATAGATCATTATAAGATCTAAATATGGGTCCAACACACATGTAGGATGGAAACCCAATGGATAACTATCAAAAGTCTATATGTAAATTGGGTCTTGTAATATATATGGAAAGATGAGAGAGCATGGTTTCTCATCATGTGTTAGACAAAGAGAATTTTCTGAGGATCTATAAGATGGGAGGGATCATCATTAAGGGTAGGGGAAGGTGAACATAGGAGGGGATTTTCTGGAGGATGGTTGGGGTGCTTCTAGAGGCCTGATCTAGGAGGATCCTTAAAGATATGGACAACTTTCTTATAAAAATGTTACTCAGATTTAGAAAAGGGGAAGGTGAGACAGAATGTCATTTGGAATCCCTTGAGAGTGATTTGGATGCATGTGTTGAGATCTCTTTTCTCAACCTTATTATCTAAAGTGATGACCCTAGCCTAGTGAAACTTTTAAAGGGTTTGGGTAAATATTCTAAGGAGGTAAATAAATATGAAAATGAGGTTGCAAAACTTTTCAAACTATGGGAATTGGCATTTCCAATTCATATACATTGAAGTGAATAAGTTAGGATTTAAATTAGTAGAATATGGAGATAGTTTTAATGCCACCTAGTAGAGGGGTTTATAGGTTGTAATTTTTGGCCTTCTACTTAATAAGAGAGGTAATCGTATAAAATAATAGATTAATACAAATACTTTAGGACCACATGGAAAGTTACAGAGTTGAGGATCCATCTTTACAGACAAACCGACTTCTTATTTGTTGATTGCCCAAATGACGAACATGATGAATAAATGTTCCCATATGGTTAAAAAGAAGAGAAAACATACCAACTACCATCCAATTCCTAAGTTAAGTTAAATATAGGAAAAAATCCATAATACTCCTATCTAGAAGATACTCCATAGAATTATCACCATGAAGAGGCCATACTCTTTTCTACATCGTTTCCCAAGACATTATATAGCCTTTATATTTTCCCAGAAAAAAAATGAAAACCATGCCCAACCAATTGATGCAACAAGGAGGTGTCAAAACCAGGGAGATGTGTACTCTGTTGTCTGGTTGAATATATTTTAAAAGGGAAATGGTAGTCTGTGTTTATTAAAATTATTGCTAGATATTACAAGGGATTTTCTAATAAAGTTGTCCATAGTAAGAGTGGTTACATGGACTAGCCAACATCAGTATCCAAGTAGTGGATCGGGCTATTTATAATTGTGTGGATGTGTTGTATATTTTAGGTAGTTCACTTCTAAGAAGTATCCAGAATGTCCTTGATCAACACATATTAATAGTCTCTACCAAACTCACCCTTCACGACAACATTTACCAGTTGGTTGCAGTCTAACACAAGGATCAATATTTCAAAACTCAATTGTAGGAAATGGTTCATAGATATTTTGGTTGGTGTTTCCTTAGACACAAGGCTTGAGTTTTAGAAGTTAGCAGTAATTTCAAGGTTTCGATTTTCTCCCCTCATGGTTTATTAGATCTATGCCCATCATGACCTTACACCATACTTTCTGAGTTGCATCCATGTTATGTTTCCAAAGTCTTGTGTTTGATGGTTGTCATGGAGGCTTCACAACTTTCTTCTTGGTGGTGTGAGGTGTCCAATGGCCTTGATGATATCTTTGATAGTCTACCACCTACTTGTGGAAGCTATGACCTGACTCATATCATGGACTCCTTTTATATAAAAGAGAGCCTTGTTCTAGGCTATGTGTGCCTCCCACATCATTTTTTCTATGGCATTGATGGTGTTGTTGTAGTCAGTGTGGAGAAATTCATGTACAAAGGCTCATGGAGTGGCCTTCACATTGAGGTGTAGGCCACTGTTGATTGGTATGCCTGTTCATACCCTTTGCACGAAGTCTATGTGAAGGTAGCATGGAAAGAGTTTTCCATCTCCTTCTTACAACATGCGTGATATCATTAGGATTCACTTGTCTCTACTTTAGTTTCTCTTTTGTTGGTAGGATGTACCAAGTAAATCTCGACACAAAGTGGGTAAATCTCATGTTGTGGAGTTTTCCATTCTTTAGTAGTTTAAATATGCTCATCATGTATGCGGTTATGATTTGGACATGTGGTTTTATCATCAGCTCCTTGCCCTGGACTCATTAACTTTTTCTTCCACCCTTGGAGATTCATTCAATCTATTACTTTATTGTGCTAAAACCTTATTTCTTTGACCTTCCCATCTCCATGGAGAGGCCTAAATATTTGACAGATTTTTCCAAATCTTCTACCTTTAGGTGATTCTTGATCTCCAGGTGTCTTTCTAGGATATCATTTATTGCTAAAAGTGGCATCTAACTTCTCAAGGTTTACCTTATGTCCTAATGATATTTTGAATTATCCAATGATGTCAAAAATGCATGCAATCTATTCAGATGCCACTCTTGAAAAAATGATGTTATTGTCTATGAAAAAAGGGATGAAATATCTGGAGCATGCCTACTCATTTTGGCAGCGTGGATAAAACCTTGATGTATTGTTTTAAGAAGAGTAGGAAATACCCTCACACAAAAAGAGTAAAATATAGTGAGGCATATGATCACCTTGGTCTCGATTTCGTGTGAGCTTTTTAAATCCCCTTTTTACCCCCATTGATGATGAAAGAGTGATATATTTAAGACACACATCCATCGACTTTTGTTGGGCATCGTTCTGGGACAACACCCATCTTCTTTATAACTTTATACAAAAAGCTCCATTTCACCACATCATACACTTTTTTCATGTCCACCTTCAAAGCCATGATGCTTTCTTTTCTCTTCTTCTTGTGTTTTATTCTTTGAATTGAAAATCTTAGTATGAGAGAACTAGGGTTTCATAGTGTCATATATATTACCTTGTATCAAGGTATGATGTACCAAAACATAAACTAAACCAATACTAACAAGATTAAGTAGAGGAAGCTCCATTATCTAATTCAAATATAATAAATAGCATAAAATACTACCAACACCCCCTTGAAGATGGAAATTACATGTCATACTTTCCCCCAACTTGCCAAACATATAGGAGAAGGATGAAGGTAAAAGAGTCTCAATGAATATATCAACAATATGTTCTCTAGTCTTTACATATGGGGTAATAATCTTCTTGCCACGAATTAGGTCTCTCTAAAAGTGGTAATAAACGTCACTGTGCTTGGTACGTTCATGAAAAACTGGATTATTAGCTATATGAATAGTTGTCTGGTTATCACATTTGAGGGTTGCTAGAGATGAGATAGGAAAACCTAACTCTTAAATAATAGAAGTTACCCATTGAATTTCATAGAAAGCATGTTCCATGTCACAATATTCTACCTTGGTACTAGAATAAGCCGCAACAAATTGCTTCTTAATTTGCAAACTAATGGGACAAACACCCAATATAACACCAGAGCTAGAAATGGATCTCCTATCATTTACATCTCTTTCCCAATTGGCATCAACATAGCAAGTCAAAGATACATCTAAAGATGGTGGTTTCTTGTTAGGAGACCTCAGCCATGTGCACTTTTTAGATATATGAGGATGCATAACCTGAATCTAGTGACATACAAGAGGTTTATACATTTGTTACCTAACAACATTAACACCAAAGGCTATGTCTGGTCAGGTAATCATAAGATACAAGATCCGAGTAAGACTCCCTCTCAGAGAAAACTTTGTTGTGATAATCCAATGTTTAAAATATAACATATTAGAATCTTTTAATAGGTCAAGTACATACTTTCTCTGGGAAAATAAGTGCCCTGACAAGAAGAGAGCACCTCTATTCCCAATAAGTAGAGTAATAATCCCATATCCTTGGAATGAAAATGTTGCTGGAGTGCCTATATCAAGGCTGAAATCCCATGAGCACCACTACTAGTGATAATGATATCATCAACATAGACGACGAGGATGATAATTCCATCTTGAGATGAACTAAAGAATAGGATGTGATTCACTAGACTATCTGGTAAAACTAGGCTAGCAAGAACTCCACTGAGTTTTATAAACCATGCCCATGGTGATTGCCTGAAAACATACAATGAGCGTTTGAGATGCCAAACTTTTTTGAAAGACTCCTCCTAAGTACAAAAACCCAGATATTGTTGCATATATACTTCTCTTCCAAATCACCTAGAAGGAATGCATTTTTAATGTTAAGCAGGAACAAAGGACACTCCATGTGAGTGGAAAGGGAGATAACAATCCTAACATATGCAATATAGGTGACCAATGAGAAGGCTTTAAAGACATCCACACCATAGTTTGGGTGAATTCTTAAAAAACAAGCTGAGATTTGAGTTGTTCCATCGATTCATCTGAATTAAATTTAATATAGAAGACCTATCTACAACCTATAATATTTTTTTATCTAGACGCAGTGTGACAAGATCCTAGGTCCCATTCTCATGCAATGCCATCATTTCCTTGAGCTTCATATATTTCCAAACAATGTGTTGAATTGCCTCACCATAGTATTTTGGAGTCTGGATAGAGTCAAGATGTTGGAAAATATATTTAACAACATAATATATATTGGACAGACAATAGGTATGATATATTGTGTGATGGATAGTGAAAGAGCATATACCTTTCTAGAGTGCCATGGGTGTGATAGATCCTCATATGTGAACATGTGCCACGTAATGTTCTAGTGTGGGGGGATGACATGAGGTTGGGTGATGGGTTCATGATCCATTTATTTAGAAAGATCCAACTCAATGAACTTGGTTTAAGGTTGCAATTGAGGCAGAGGGGATGTTGACACAAAATAAAAAAATATATTTGATTCATGAAATCTAATGTCAACAAAGACATACATACTTTGGCTGCTTGGACTATAACAGTGAGAGCCCTTATCAAAGATAGACTAGATAAGAAAAAATATATTTGTAGAGTAGGAATCAAATTTATCAGATTTTGGGTCAAAGTTATGCACAAAAGCGGTGCACCCGAAAACACACAAAGGAAGGGTGAAAAGATGTTTGAATGGGGAAAGTTTGAAAAGGGTGTCTTGTTCTGTATAACATATGATGGTCGGTGATGGATAAGATAGAAAACAATGAGAAACAATATCAAACAATAGAACTTAGGTAATTTGTCTTGAAACATAGGAGCACAAGATGTTTCAAAGAAAATTACATTTTTTGTGTTCTACAACCCCATTTTGTTGTGGTTTGTGAGTGCATGAACGTTCATGGATGGTTCCAGTTCTAGAGAAAAATAAAGACATCTGCCCAAAACATATTCTAAGGCACTATAAATTTTGGAAGATTCTAATGAATTTATTTTTTTATCAAAGAATTTGATGGATTTATTAAGTTTTGTTGAAATCATTTTATTGATATTATAAAAAACACTAATCATATACACACAAGATTTCAACAAACACAACCCAGTAACATGAGAGAAATCATCAACAAAAGTAATGAAATAACAATTTCCATTAAAACTAGTAGTTTGGAAAGGATAAAAAATGTCACCGTGAATAACATCAAAAATCTTTTGAGAACATAGACTAGTTTTTCTAGGAAAATAAATCCTATGATCCTTCCTAAGCTCACGTAAATCACATGGAAAACTTTTTAACTAAATAAAGAAGGTTACATGTGCTTCAACTTGTCAAGGAGGGATGACAATAACATTTATGAAGTTGGAGAGGGGTGATCAAAAAGGGCAAAAGAAGGAATGGCATCACCAAAGTAGTATAGGTCACCGACTCTAGAACCTGAACCAATCATCCTGAAAGTCGACATCACAATACCTTGGCTAATAAATATGATGTTGCAAGTAACAATATCAACTAACTTATCAACAAATATTAATTAAAAGGAAAATGAATAATATAGTAAACATATTTGAATTTAGGACTAGGTGAGTGATTAACACTCCCACATTGTTGAATAGTTTAGTGGACATGTCTGCTATAACAATATATGAGGTTGGAATATGAGGTTTAGTGGAGGAAAGGAGGTGTCTCCTTCCACTCATATGTTGGGTGGCCCCGGAGTCAACAATATAAAAAGAGCTAGATGCAAGCATGGAGGCCCTGACATTACCTTGGTTGGTGGCCAGATGCGCTGAAGATGTCACAACAAATTGCATGGTTAGGGAATACCCGGATCCTATAGATTGTGGATACTATGAGAAGGCCTATAGAAGTTGCCCATTCTAAGAGGAGGATATGGTGACAGACAAAGTGTCTGATCCTCAGGAAACATGGGAAGTTCTAGTGACATGACTGCACCCATGCATAGGGATAATCATGCTTCTGATAGAACTTCTCTTCTAGGTGTCCCAACTTATTACTTAAAGTGAATTAGGGCCTCAGAGGGCTTCCATGACCACGTCCACAAGTAATTTTGACAATTGAGATTTGTGATTCTAGTGGAGTGGAAGAAAAGTGCTATACTTCAGACTAGTGGAGATGATAGAAGACATCTTCTATAGTGGGAAAGTTGACTGTGACGCCCTATGCCACACAAAGCAAGATTACTCCAAACCAAACACAGAAACAACACTAATCATGCGAATTACTGAAAAACATAGGAAATTAAAATAGATTTGTAAAAGCTGCACATGCCAAAAACTCATTGCATATAAGTCCACAAGCATGTCACATACATCATGTATAACCTCACAAGATGCTTACATCATTGCTGTTCTCAAACATTTCTATCATCAACCTGTTACATGAGGTACCTGTTTCACATATATACTGTACAACTGCTATATCTATACAACAATAGCACACAAGCCAAGAACCTTGTATCGATAACATCTCCATAAAACACCAAAAACACCCCAAGACCTGAGTGTACAGGGGCGACACTAGGCCTCTAACACCAAAAGACTAGCAGCACATCCAACATGGTCAGCTACTATTCTTGTTGCTGCTGTTCCTCAACTGCACGATCACCACCTCTTCGTGCACGACCACCTAAAAGATATGGAAACCTACGGGGTGAGATCAAACATCCCAATCAGAGATATAACTCTCTACCAACGTCTATTAAAGCACAGATAATTCAGCAAGTAGATAAAAAAATCAGCATGATCAACATGTTCAACTAAATATATGTGTCTAATAGATAAAGAAGATTAAGAAATAATAGACAATTATCATTGAGCAGTAGAACATTTAATATTCTAAAAAGGAATATGAAGAATATGTATATCTTCTATCAACTAAAATGTACAAAGAAAGGCAAAGGCTCATCTAATATTATTCGCATTTGTCCCTATGAAAATATTCTACACGATTGTGTTACATCTTTTATTATGCCCTGAGGAGATGAGGTATATCACTCATACTCCAAGTGAACACTGCTAAGTCGAAATAAGTGCCATACAAGGTCAATGGAAGATCCAAAATCCACAACCTCACCACACATCTTGGTTAGCACAAGAGAAACAACTACAAAATCATATTAATTCTAACTGCAAAATAGCCTAGCCTGCCTTGGTATATAGACAGAACGCTAGTGAAACTGTAACATCCCAACAATTCGAGTGTAATTTGAAACTTAAATGTGGTTTTCCCTAAACAAAAATATTTGATGTTTTAATGCAACAAGATCACAAAATGAAAAAAAATATATATATATGATAATGAGGCCCAGAATATGTTTCTTTTTCATATGTACAATTGACTCAAATATATAAATAATGGTTTTCCTTTTCTCTCTCCTATTTTTTTTGAAAATGTCTAAAAGAGATAAAAGAGAAGAGCCATGAATTTCGAATTTTAATTAAATGTTTTGGGCAATAAGTGTTATTCTTCTTTTTATAGCTTTTTAGATAAAGTCACTAATATCCTTCTTTCTCTAACCTCTTTGATTTGCAAAAGGAATAATAGAATATCCCTTTTCATCAATTTAAAAATAATAAGATGATTTAATCACTAAGACAATAATAAATGACTTCCCATTCTCACTAATGGGTATTAAATAAAGAAATATAGAAATTTGTAACCGTAATGGAGAATTGGTAACTAAATGGGGAATAGTGTGGAATTTTCTAGAAAACAGGTTTTAAAAGTACTAATGAATTATATTCGGTTCAATATTATAATTAAAGAAAGAATAAACATTAATAAGCTTGCTTGCCTAGTAAGGTTTTGTTTGGAGAGTTTCTTCTCATAACATTGGAATTTATAGTTTTATAAGAGGCATGTAGTTATTTCCTTTCCGAAGGGTAGACATCTTGCCGCTTATGAAGAGAGAAGAAGGAAACCAAGATTTTGAGAGGAGTACATTTATATCTATATATATATGGAGGCTTCACATGAAAACTGTACGGAATCATCTTTCCTTCTCCCCTTCTTTAACTATCATCTCCCTTCTCCTAAACCTAGGGTTCCCTTACGCTGACATGGCTATTGAAAGGAACCACGTTCAGACCTAGTCCCATCTACCATAAAGCAAGGAAAGAACCCTAGCCTCATCCAGGAAGTCGAGCAAGGTGTTGTGAGGCAGAGACCTCAATACCATGATCTGGTCCAGGCCTCCTGTTATCTCTCGTGGAGGAGCCTGTTGCAACTGTCTTGAACTCACAGATCAACAAATGTTGTTACCGATGAGGCTTAGAGGAGGAAGAAGTACCAAGCGCCCTGATCCAAAGGTGATAACGGTGCCTTCCAGACAACAGCCATGACATGTACGACCAAGGAACAAGGTCAAATGCCTTGGGCACCTTCTTCTCCTTCGTCCTTCTGTAGATCACCCTTCGAATTCCTATGACCTGGAGTTCATCAGCTGTGGGCAGCCATTTTGTTCCAAGGTGGCGGCGCCCTACTATCCTGCCAGAAAGGGCCCCAGGTGGCGACCAGCCTAAAAGACAATTCCCTCACAGAGCCATGCTAATCGGAATTGAACCTCCAGCAGGCGGTGCCCTAGATGACGGAGGATGGACTTGAGGGTGATGCCAAGGGGTAACCATGGTGAACCTTCCTTGTGTGCGGAGGAGTAGGAGAAGGGACGACATCGTCTTATAGGACAAATCATAGCTGTGGCTAGTACCGGTGAGCGGCTTCCTTCATTGGCGGACGACAGAGGATGAAGCACAGATGCTTGTGCGTATGTGTTGTCTCATGCGCAACGTAGGAGCGTGGAGATGAGGCCAGGTGGGCCGCGCACCCCCAGCTAATCTTTTAGGGCCGAGCCCAGGCATGATACAAGTCCATCTAGGCTGTGAGTGGAGAGAGCCATGAAGGGATGAAGCTCTGATATGATCTGACCCTCAGATGGGCATCCAACGGCCTGGGATGACCAATAGAGGTGAATATTGCAAACTCCCTATATAATGATAGGAATATCCAATTAGGGCAAACTTATATATCAAATTAATAAAAAATGTGTAGAATCTAGATATGACACTTCCAATGCCTAATTCTGATCCCTATTCTAAAAATAATGCCAATATGTGTTAAAGTGATTAACGAAGAAAAAAAACCTAGATTTGTATCTTAGTCATGTTAAAAACATTAAAAACTCTCTTTTGTGATAATACCTAGTATTATTGAACATAATGATAACTCAATATGACCATGATCATAATGATAATACTAGGATATCTAAAGTGAATAAGTGTGCATATGTATAATTAGGGTTTTAGGTGATGAGTGGAATACAATTTGATATGTTGAATGTTATGAACAGGATGCTTAGGGTTTTCAAACCCCAAGGATGTGAGTAGGATTTACTGAACCTAGGAAGAGAAACCAAATCTTCCCCAAGTGTAAGGTAAGTGGTCCATGCTAATTGAACATAGTTAATGGTTGATTTTATGTATGTATGTATGTATGCAATGAATGTTTTGAATGTGCTATCTATTTTAATTGCTTAAAGTCAATGAACTTGTGATGAATGGAATGTAATGTTTTAGTGTTTATATTATGGTATCATCTTCATGAATATTAAGAGTAAAGTGAAAAATAAGTATTAAGAGAAAAGCAAGAGTTTTCAAAAGAAAGATAATGTAAAAGATAGCTTATATAAGGTCCTCATTAAGAGGCTCCTTGGAGCAAAATTTAAGAGGCACTTCGGTGCATAAGAGAAGAGGCACTTCGGTGCAACCCAAGAGGCACTTCAGTGCATAAGAGAAGAGGCACTTATGTGCAACCCGAGGATCCTTATATAGGTCAAGAAAAAAGAGAATTTAAAAAGTAATTGTATGTCTTTTAAATGTTTAATGTTTAATGTTTATTATTTAATGTTCAAAGTCTATTTTCAGTTTACAAGTTTTCTTTATGTTATAATATGTTCAATTCCACTTACCATTGGTTTTATGCATGGCTGGGGGCGTGATGCCCATAGGTAAGGGGAGCAAGAAGTGCAAGGGATAGCTCAAGGAATCCTTAAGAAGAAAAGACCTAGTGGGGTTCCATTTACCAAGATGATCCAAAGTTTAGATAGCATTACATCTTGTATGGTCTTGCTACCAAAGTAGATTAAGTGTATTTGATGTAGTTTCCTTTTGCCAAAAAGCTATGTATGAATCAGATTTACATAATGCAAAGTGTTTCATTTATTCAAATTGCAAATGAATATCCTATTTGTGACACCCCCTTGAGTAAAGTGCTTCCTCTCAGTGATTTATACATGTGATGAAAAGTGGGGTGCTACAACATGGTATCAGAGCAATTTAGTAAATGGGCACTAGGCAAGCATGATTCACAGTCACCCTAGAATGAAGATATGAGATTAAGGTATAGTAAATGATTCCAAGGAAAAGTATTAAACCCTAAGATAAAAAGAGATTTCACCCTAGAGTAGAAATATATAGATAATAGAAATAGGTGCATGTCTAGTTTGGATCTTAGGTATTGACCTAATCTTAGCTAGTGGCATATCCTCTCTTATCTCATTGGTTGGTGCACACCATGTGAGGAGTGTGGAGGAATGTCATAAGCATTAAACTATTGTGCATCTTTCCCCTTCATAATAGTATGTGTGGTATGGGACATGTGTACTATTAGGTGGTGAAGGGTAGCATAATAGCATCTGTCATCATTGGGTATGTGCCTGATCAACATCTACACGGGGATGTCAAAAGGATGGTCAATACAAAAGACCTAAAATAGATTGTCATCTACACCTAATGTTAGAAGGTAATGATGAGGTTGAGTTACAGTTCCTAAGTGTAATGACAAGTAGGTTTCGTAAACTCAGAATATAATTTGAGGAGCAGACTAAGATAATACTTAATCCATGCTCACATAATATTTAGAAGTCATGTGCAACATAACTCTTTTCATAACAAATTGTGAACATAAATGAACCCTGAAGTGTTAACCATCATTGAGTGAAGAGATATGAAAAATCCTAAGGTGGATGGTAGCCTAAGGAAAATTTCGAGGATGAAATTTATTTAAGGTGGGTAGAATTGTAATATCCCAACAATTCAAGTGTAATTTGAGACTTAAATGTGGTTTTCCCTAAACAAAAATATTTGAGGGTCTTAATGCAACAAGACCACAAAATGAAAAAAAAATATATAAGATAAGGAGGCCCAAAATATGTTTCTTTTTCATATGTACAATAAACTCAAATATATAAATAATAATTTTCCTTTTCTCTCTCCTATTTTTTTGAAAATGTCTAAAAGAGATGAAAGACAAGAGCCATGAATTTCGAATTTTAATTAAATGTTTTGGGCAATAAGTGTTATTCTTCTTTTTATAGCTTTTTAAATAAAGTCACTAATATCCTTCTTTCTCTCTCCTATTTGATTTGCAAGAGGAATAATAGAATATCCCTTTTC
This sequence comes from Alisma plantago-aquatica, assembly GCA_963693085.1. Lineage (NCBI taxonomy): Eukaryota > Viridiplantae > Streptophyta > Magnoliopsida > Alismatales > Alismataceae > Alisma > Alisma plantago-aquatica. The sequence goes on from OY856414.1 coordinate 659,354,894, forward strand.
ATCAATTTAAAAATAATAAGATGATTTACTCACTAAGACAATAATAAATGACTTCCCATTCTCACTAATGGGTATTAAATAAAGAAATAAAGAAATTTGTAAAAGTAATGGAGAATTGGTAACTAAATGGGGAATAGTGTGGAATTTTCTAGAAAAGAGGTGTTAAAAGTAACTAATGAATTATATTCGGTTCAATATTATAATTACAGAAAGAATACACATAAATAAGGTTGCTTGCCTAGTAAGGTTTTGTTTGGAGAGTTTCTTCTCATAACATTGGAATTTATAGTTTTATAAGAGGCATGTAGTTATTTCCTTTCCGAAGGGTAGACATCTTGCCGCTTATGAAGAGAGAAGAAGGAAACCAATATTTTGAGAGGAGTACGTTTATATCTATATATATGGAGACTTCACACAAAAACCCTGTAGAGTCATATTTCCTTCTCCCCTTCTTTAACTGTCGTCACCCTTCTCCTAAACCTAGGGTTGCCTCGCACTGGCATGGCTATTGAAAGGAACTACGTTCAGACTTAGTCCCATCTACCATAAAGAAAGGAAAGAACCCTAGCCTCGTCCAGGAAGTCGACCAAGGTGTTGTGAGGTAGAGACCTCAATACCATATTCTGGTCCAGGCCTCCTGTTATCTCTTGCGGGGGAGCCTGCTGCAACTGTCTTGAACTCACAGATCAACAGATGTTGTTACCGCTGAGGTTTAGAAGAGGAAGAAGTACCAAGCGCCCTGATCTAAAGGTGATGACGACGCCTTTCAGACAACAGCCATGGCAGGTACAACCGAGGAACAAGGTCAAATGCCTTGGGCACCTTCTTCTCCTTCGTCCTTCTGCAGATCACCCTCTGAATTCCTATGACCTGGAGTTCATCAGCTGTGGGCAGCCATTTTGTTCCAAGGTGGTGACGCCTAGCTATCCTTCCAGATAGGGCCCCAGGTGGTGACCATCCTGAGAGATGATTCCCTCACAGAGCCATGCTAATTGGAATTGAACCTCCAGCAGGCGGCACCATAGACGACGGAGGATGGACTTGAGGGTGACGCCAAGGGGTAGCCATGGTGATCCTTCCTTGTGTGCAAAGGAGTAGGAGAAGGGACGATGATGTCTTCTGGGCCAAATCATAGCTGTGGCAAGTGCCGGTGAGCGGCTTCCTTCATTGGCAGATGACGGAGGACGAAGAATAGATGCTTGTGCGTACATGTTGTCTCACGCGCAGTGCAGGAGCGTGGAGATGACGCCAGGTGGGCCGCACACCCTCAGCCAATCTTTTTGGGCCAATCCCAGGAATGAGACAATTCCATCTGGGCTATGACTGGATAGAGCCATGAAGGTCTAAAGCTCTGATCCGATCTGACCCTCAGATGGGCATCCAACGACCTGGGATGATCAATAGAGGTGAATATTGCAAACTCCATATATAATGATAGGAATATCCAATTAGGGAAAACTTATATATCAAATTAATCAGAAAAATGTTTAGAATCTAGATATGACACTTCGAGTGCCTAATTTTGATCTATATTCTAAAAATAATGCCAATATGTGTTAAAGTGATTAACAAAGAAAAAAACCCTAGATTTGTATCCTAGTCATGTTAAAAACATTAAAAGCTCTCTTTTGTGATAATACCTGATATTATTGAACATAATGATAACTCAATATGACCATGATCATAATGATAATACTAGGATATATAAAGTGAATAAGTGTGCATATGTATAATTAGGGTTTTAGGTGATGAGTGGAATGCAATTTGATATGTTGAATGTTATGAACAGGATGCTTAGGATTTTTAAACCCCAAGGATGTGAGTAGGATTTACTGAACCTAGGAAGAGAAATCAGATCTTCCCCAAGTGCAAGGTAAGTGGTTAATGCTAATTGAACATAGTTAATGGTTGATTTTATGTATGTATGTATGCAATGGATGTTTTGAATGTGCTATCTATTTTAATTGCTTAAAGTCAATGAACTTGTGATGAATGGAATGTGATGTTTTACTGTTTATATTATGGTATCATCTTCATGAATATTAAGAGTAAAATTAAAGTTAAGTATTAAGAGCAAAGCAAGAGTTTCAAGTGAAAGATAATGTAAATGATAGCTTATATAAGGTCCTCATTAAGAGGCTCCTCGGAGCAAAATTTAAGAGGCACTTCGGTGCAACCCAAGAGGCACTTCGGTGCATAAGAGAAGAGGCACTTCGGTGCAACCCAAGACGCACTTCGGTGCATAGAAGAAGAGGCACTTATGTGCAACCCAATGATCCTTATACAGGTCAAAATAAAAGAGAATTTAAAAAGTAATTGTATGTCTTTTAAATGTTTAATGTTTAATGTTTATTGTTTAATGTTCAATGTCTATTTTCAGTTTACAAGTTTTCTTTATGTTATAATATGTTCAATTCCACTTACCATTGGTTTTATGCATGGATGGGGGTGTGATGCCCACTTGTAAGGAGAAAGCTTAGGAGAAAGAAGTGCAAGGGATAGTTCAAGGATTTCTCAAGAAGAAAAGACCTAGTGGGGTGCCATTTACCAAGATGATCCAAAGTTTAGATAGCATTACATCTTGTATGGTCTTGCTACCAAAGTAGATTAAGTGTATTTGATGTAGTTTCCTTTTGCCAAAAAGCTATGTATGAATCATATTTACATAATGCAAAGTGTTTCGTTTATTCAAATTGCAAATGAATATCTTGTTTGTGACACCACCTTGAGTAAAGTGCTTTCGCTCAGTGATTTATACATGTGATGAAAAGTGGGGTGCTACAAAAACTAAGCTATGACACATAGTCGCACTTCTGCTAGGGTATGACCCACAACCAATCTTGTGAAACATCGTAAGTATACACCAAGTCACATCACTGATCTATGACCCGTAGCTACACTTCTACCAGGGTATGGCCCGCAGCCAATCCTATAAATGTATATACTCAATAGTATACGACTCTGAGCTTCCTCTAGGGGGGAAAACCCATTTCACCATCCAACAGTAAGACTGGCAATGTAATGGATGGTAGAGGGCACCTACATGATTAAGGTTTCACTTTAATAGTTATGCCAATTGAGTGTCTTTTAGAATCAATCAAGTTACAATGTATAAATCCATTACAAAAACCATAAGGATAAGGAAAAGTGCATTTCTGGAATATGTAAACGTATAAGGTGTGAACTAGTCATATCATCACCACAATTTCCTTATAACACTGCCATACAAGGCCAATCACTAATGTCACATCACTATGGGATATCAATCCCTCAATTATATCACTAGAGGATAATCACCTCACACTAGGCTTATAGCCTCCACCAGGTCATAGGACCCAAACACAAAATCCCTATATGTACATCATCACATTATTCATCAACAATGCACATAATCACCACCTTGTATGATATAGAATCCACCATAGCATGCACATAGCTATGTCATTCAAACTCACATCACATGTAATGTTAGGAATCTATAAATAGGAGAGAGAAAACAACATAACATGATAACCACTTCAAGAGAGAGAAGCAAACACATCACATGGCCCAACATTAGGGTTAGGGCTCCATACATGTCCGATTAGGGTTTTATAGTTATATTCAATCACCAAACCTACCACTTCCCACTTTCTTGAGCATATTAGGTTAAACTTCATTACTTGGTTATGATTAGATCATTATCTCAACAAAACTAGGTATTACGTCACTCATATGTATACATGCACCCATCTCACTATGTTGTACAAAGATAGAAACCATGCATATGTGTACCAACCATTCATCACATGTATGTGTCATGTCCAACCATCACATACATGTCCAAACCATCCTCATGCAAGGTGTCTCAACTGTTATAAACTAGGTGTCTCGACCTCACACCACCATAAGGTATCTCAACCAGGACACCAACAAATGTCATGACCACCACACACCTAGACTAGGTCACGACCTCAACACACTACCACCCCAGTCCCGATCGCAATCGTGACACACCTCATATAGGAATATCAACTACATGCAATAGAGCATTACAACCGTGACGACACAACATCTCGATTAGGACAACCCAAACACAACACAACGTCTCGACCACCCAACAATATAACGCCACCACTAGCATCCAGTTTTGATCGAGACCATGAGCAAGGCACCACGGCAAAAATGGAAATAGGAGCATAAACCATAACAAGCACATCCATCTCAACCAAAACAAGAGCATAGTCATGACCAAAACAACACATCATGGTAGCGACTGAGACACAAAACACCATGGTTGTGACCGAGAAAAAACCATGCACATGTGACACTACCAACACAACCCTAAGCATATCTACCCCATCAAAATAAGGTGTCTCAACCCTAGGCCAAAACATGGGTGTATGTCTCAACCCAACATGCCAAGAGGACTTATGTCTCAGCTGTAACAAGGTCAGACAACAAGAAGCCAAGCATCACTAATATCAAAACTCATGGATTCAAGATCGTCAAACCCTAGAACAAGCACCACAAAGATCATCAAACAAAACCACTTAGGAGAGGGAAAACCAAACCATACCACATGAGTGAAAACATCCAAAGCTCAAAGGAAAACTTGATGGCCGAACTTAAGACATGGTGACAAAACCAAAGCTCAAGATGCATGCAAAATCATCCTCTCAAAATCACATAGAAAACATGCACATAGAATTTAGGGTTTAAGAAAGAGAGTTATCTTCATGAGAAATCTACAAAGTCATAAACCCTAGATTATGAGATCATCATCTACCATCTTAACATCATTTTAGTTATGAAAACATGAACATTCAAGCATAAAGGTAAGGTGCTAATGACATAAGGAGTTAGAGAGTTACATAATCCACATTAAAGAAGATCAAGACCAAGGATCACAAGCTCCAAGTACATGATCACCAAGGATAATGAAGCTCCACAAAAGGCTCCACTTTCAGCCACAAGAACACCTCAAGAAGAAGAAGGTACCAAGGTCAAAAGATACTCAAGAAAATAGGGTAAAAGATCCCTAGGCCGAACCAAAGGAGGAAGGGGGAAAGAGAAGAAACTCCCTATCACTTGGGAACTGCCTTATCAAAACATGGCCTATGACCCTTGTGACGAGGAGCTTACTCTCAAGAACGAACACCATGGATAGTACATAGTCTAAGGCTAAGAAAAGAGAAGAAGATGGGGTAGAAGATCTAAGGAAACATCACAAAAGAAAGGCATACACTTACGAAGGTTGAAGATGACCAAGAGTCACCACATGCAAGGGATCCGATCACCAGGGCTCGAAGGAATCAACCCTTCTTGTTCCTCAAGGCTCCAAGGATGAGAAAGAGAGGGTGAGGAAGAAAGAGGACTGAAAGGTTCACTTGCATGGAGAGAAGAAGGCTTAAATAGCAAAGGAGGAGGGAGGTAGGGTGAGGGGTGATGTGTCAACACCTAAAGGCACCAAAGAGACACTTGTCCACCCAAGAAACCAACATACAAACACTTAAACCATGCATGCACGAGATAGTGATACAACCTATGTTTGGTCTCGACCAGTTGGGTCCCCAACACATGGTTTTAGTCGAGACACTCCAAAGGAGGTCGAAACCAAAGCACCACATACCCCCTGGTTGAGACAAAGGCCACCAAGACACCTAGGTCGAAACAAAAAAGGACAAACTATCTCGACCCAACATTCCAAGACTATTATGGTCGAGATAAAACCACATAGAAGAGGTGTCTCAGTTGAGACACACCCAAAACCACCTCAAGGTCGAGACATGGTCGAGACACACCCAAACAAGCACACATGGTCGAGACAAGGCAAAACCTTAGAAACTCTGATCACCTCTTGGGATGTCACCACTCATCCTAGGCCCAACAAAGGCACCCAAAGCATCCCATTATCTCTCATGAAGCTAAGAATGAGAACAAACACTCTAGATGTGGAAAATTACAAGATAACCCTCACAAATGGGTAAATTGTAATTTGGCCCAAAACAAGCACTTAAAGCACAACCATCTCCCAAACAAGCTCAAACTTGAGACTTAAGCTCTCCACAAACTCTAAGAATATCTCAAAGGATTAGAGAAAGGTTCTAAGCAATTTATCAAGAGAAAACAAATAGGGTTAGCCCAAAAAATAGGTCATGGGTCTTACAAGCCATAAATCCTTAACAAAGGTTTCACCCCCAAAATACCAAGCAAAAGGGACATGTACTTCCCACACATATCTTCCTCAAGCTCTCACGTCTACAACTAACAAAAAAAGAACAACTACCAATCACCTCTTGGATGATTAAAAGAGTGCATAGCACCCGAGTCAACCAAAATAGATATAAAGTAGGATGTAGACATATCAAAATGAAATATCTTCATCAGACCTGTCTCTACTCGTGGGTTGACCTCTCCTTCTAGCTGACTCAAGGTGTAGAACCTAGTTGTCGCCTGTCTAGATGAACCTGCCTGCGATGCATGACCACATCCTCATCCTCTACCACTGCTAAACTACTGTCTTTGTTAGCTCTACTGGCTTTGCCTCGACTACTGAGTCACCTGGTCACCTCTCACTAGAAAATCCCACCTCAGATGTCCCAGCTTCCCACATTTACGGCAAGTCCTGGTCTCATCCCGTGGCCTCAACAACCTTGTAACTGACACTGATACTGTGATATGGGATCCTACATGTGGAAAGTTGTGACTTCTACCCTTACTTGGCGATCACTGCATCGCTACACTATATCTCTATTGTGTTGAAGGTGTAGAAAATCTAGGCTCCTTAAAGCCTCCTGATGACTATCCTTGGTACTACACTAGTCTCTTCTTAGCACTCTTCTCATGTTTCTCAACCACTGGCCTTTCTATTATCCTGATAGACTCCACAAATGTGGCAAAATGCTCCCTATTCTTTAAGGCTTCTATTAGCGTCATCAACTATGTACTCAAACCATTCTCGAAATGTCTTATTCTCTCCTAATCTATCACATCCATCTGAGGAGAGAACCTCAACAACTCCATAAACCTGGACTCATCATTGATCGACATGGATCCCTACCGGATCCACTCAAACTGGGATATCTTCTCATCCATATACGTTTGAGGAAAGTACTGATTAACAAACTCACGTTAGAACTCCTCCCAACCAATAGAAACTCCAGGGCTCTTCTCCTCTTTTATGGTCCACCAATGGCCAACACTCCCCTTCAGAATATACACCACATGATTCACTTTGTCTATCTCGGGGATGTTAAGGATCTTGAAGGCCTTCTCCAACCCCGTCAACTAGAGATTAACATATGTTGGGTCCACTATAGCAACATACTCAATAGCCCCTACACGTCTCAGCCTCTCAAAGATCTTCCCTGAGACCGAATATTCAGCTCTGGGAACAATTTCCCTCAGCTGTGGTGTAGGCATATTGTCTGCCATGAGCGTCATTGTTGCCATGAAATGCCCAAACAAAGACTGAAAGGCAGGGTTTTCCACCATGGTTAGGTCAAACTGGGGTACCTCAGATGCCCAATCTTCTCTCTCCTTCCATCTCGTACCACCTCTAGGTGCACCAACACTGCTCTCTGTAGCACGTTCTTCATGTTCTTCAACCATCTTTTCTACTCTTCTTCTCCTACATAAGTAGAAGTCACTATAAGATAGTCTGGAGGACACTAGAACAGACACAAACCCTAGTCCTAGGTCCCTGTTGGCTCAATAAACCTAAAGCTCTGATACCAACCAAACTGTAACACCCCATGTCACACAAAGTGAGATTACTCCAAAACAAACGTAGAAGCAACACTAATCATGTAGATTACCTAAAAACATAGGAAATTAGAACCGATTTTCAAAAGTACCACAAGTCAAAAACTCATTGCATATAAGTCCACAAGCTTGTCACATACATCATATATAACCTCAGAAGGTGCTTACATCATTTCTATTCTCAAACATTTCTACCATCAACCTATTACATGAGATACCTATTTCACTTATATACATGTACAACTACCATATCTATACAACAATGTCATAGGACCCAAACACAAAATCCATGTACATCATCACATTATTCCTCAACAATGCACATAATCACCACCTTGTATGATATAGATTCCACCATAGCATGCTAATAGCTATGCCATTCAAACTCACATCACTGTAATGTTAGGGATTTATAGATAGGAGAGAGAAAACATCATAACATGATAACCACTTTAAGAGAGAGAAGCATACACATCACATGGCCCAACATTAGGGTTAGGGATCCATACATGGCCGATTAGGGTTTTATAGTTGTATTCAATAACCAAACCCTAGGTGCACCACTTCCTACTTTCTTGGAGCACATTAGGTCACACCTCATTACTTGGTTATGATAGGCCATTATCTCAACAACACTTAGTATTACATCATTCTTATGTATACATGAATCCATCTCACTATGTTGTACAAAGATAGCAACCATGCATATGTGTACCAACCATTCATCACATGTGTGTGTCACACCCAACCATCGCATAAATGTCTCGACCATCCTCATGCAAGGTGTCTCAACCGTGATAAACTAGGTGTCTCAACCTCACACACCACAAGGCGTCTCAACCGTGACACTACGAAACATCATGACCATCACACACCTACACCAGGTCACGACCGCAACACACCACCACTCAGTCGTGACTGTGACACACCATCACGTGGTGTGAACGTGAAACACCTCAGCTAGGCATCTCAACTACATACAACAAAGCATTACAACTGTGACAACACATTGTCTCAACTGGAACAACCCAAGCACAACACAGTGTCTCAACCAGCCAACAACAGAGCGTCACCACTAGCATCTAGCACAAGGTGGCGTTTTGACCAAGACCAAGAGCAAGGCACCACGAACAAAACAGAAATAGGTGCATAAACCATCACAAGAACATCCATCTCGAATAAAACAAGAGTAGAGTCACGACTAAAACAACACACCCTGGTCATGACCGATATGCAACACACCATGGTCGCGATAGAGATAAAACCATGCACATGTGATGCTACCAACACAACCTAAAGCATATCGACCCCATCAAAACAAGGCGTATCGACCCAAAGCCAAAATTTCTCAACCCAAAATGCCAAGAGGACTTGTATATTGTCCTTAAAAATGTCAAACAAAAAGAAACCAAGTGTCACTAACATCCAAACTCATGGATTCAAGATCGTCAAACCCTAGACCAAGCACCACAAAGATCATCAAACAAACCCACTTAGGAGAGAGAAATACAAAGCACATCACATTGGTGAAAAATCCAAAGATCTAAGGAAAAATTGATGGTTGAACTTAGTACATGGTGACAAAACCAAATCTCAAGATGCATGCAAGATCATACTCTCAAAATCTCTTAGAAAACATGCACATTGAATTTAGGGTTTAAGAAAGAGAATAATCTTCATGAGAAATCTACAAATTCATACTCCCTAGATTATCAGATCATCATATACCATCTTAACTTTATATTTTAGTTATAAAAGCATGAACATGCAAGCATAAATGTAAGGTGCTAATGATAGAAGGAGGTAGAGAGTTATATAACCCACCTTAAGGAAAATCAACTCCAAGGGTCACAAACTCCAAGCACACGATCACTGAGGATGATGAAGCTCAACCAAAGGCTCCACTTTTGGCCACAAGAACATCTAAAGAAGAAGAAGGTACTAAGGTAAAAAGATACTCTAGAAAAGAGGATAAAAGATCCCTAGGCCGAACCAAAGGAGGAAGGGGAAAAAGAGAGAAGAAACTCTCTCTCACTTGGGTACCGCCTTGTTAAAACATGGCCTATGACCCTTGTGACGAGGAGCTTACTCTCAAGAACGACCACCATGGATAATCCATAATCTAAGGTTGAGAAAAGAGAAGGAGATGGGGTAGAATATTCAAGGAAATGGCACAAAATAATGGCATATACTTACCAAGGTTGAAGATGAGTAAGAGTCACCACATGCAAGGGATTTGATTACCAGGGCTCCAAGGAATCAACCATTCTTGTTCCTCAAGGCTCCAAGGATGGGAAAGAGGACTGAAAGGTTCACTTTCATGGAGAGAAGAAGGTTTATATAGCAAAGAAGGAGGGAGGTAGGGTGAGGGGTGATGTGTCAACACCTAAAGGCACCAAAGGGACGCTTGTCCACCCAAGAAACTAACATGCAACCAATTAAACCATGCATGCATGAGATGGTGATGCAACCTGTGTTGGGTATTGACCACTTGGGTCCCCAAAACATGGTTTCAGTTGAGACACTCCAAATGAGGTTGAAACCAAAGCATGACATACACCCTGGTCGAGACAAAGGTCACCAAGACACCTAGGTCGAAACACAAAAGGACACTATCTCGATCCAACACTCCAACACTATTATGGTTGATAAAAAACCACCTATAGGAGGTGTCTTAGTCGAGAAACCCCCAAAACCACCACAAGGTCAAGACAAGGTCGATACATGGCCAAGACACATCCAAACAAGCACACATGGTTGAGATAAGGCAAAGCCCTAAAAACTTTGATCACCTCTCGTGATGTCACCACTCACCTAGGCCCAACCAAGGCACCCCAAAGCATCACATTATCTCTCATGAAGCCAAGAAAGATAAGAAACACTCTATTTGTGGAAAATTGCAAGATAACCCTCACAAATGGGTAAATTGCAATTTGGCCCAAAATAAGCACTTAAAGCACAACCATCATCCAAACAAGCTCAAACTGGAGACTTAAGCTCTCCAAAATCTATAATAACACCTCAAATGATTAGAGTAAGGTTATAAGCACTTAATAAAGCCAAAACAATTAGGGTTAGCCCAAAACATAGGTCATGGGTCTTACATTGACACTTGTCAGGATGATGTTGCACAATGGAGTATAGGATGGATGAAGACCAATGAAAAATTTATCCATGACAAGATTGGCCTACTCTTTTGTTTGATCTTAAAAAGAGATGGGATCAAATTAGTCAGGCTATTGAGACGAGATGACAATGGAGTCAAAATGTTCATCAAAGGTCCGATCACCCTAATATTCACCAAGCAATTTATCTCAAAGTTTATAAATCCTCAAGGCATTCTTTTCCAATGTTTAGTGACAATGGAAAATGTCCAACAATACCTTCACTGTCATGCAAAACATGTACTTGGAAGCAGTAGAAAGTTCCATGTGTTGCATAGCCAACTTTAGACTTTCTATTTCCCTATTTCCATTCTGGGGTATCCTCAATAGGTTTCTCTATGATTTCACGTTGTCTCTGGATTCTTAGATGATTTAGATTGAATTCATGTAGAGAAGGTATCATCTATATTTAACTTGATTTTGAAGATAGGAGCACTATCATTATAGACAATGGTCTGAGGAAAATCTTTGTTGTCAGCCTTCCCTTTAAACATGGTGAATAGTCACACTAGTAGAATAGTGGTGGAGAGGGGAAATCACTGGTAAGATTCATAGTGAAAGGGAAGAGAGAGAAAGTTGGAAAGAAACATGGCTGAAGCACAATCATATGAATATGGCCCCAGATAGGAAACAAATAATGGGGCCTAACAATTAAATGCACTCACTATGTATGTAGAGATTATACATGGGGGGAAGTTAAAATAAAAGAGGGGTCCGAGGTTTTTGCAACATTGTTTTAGAAATAAATCCCTACCGTACCAAGAAAAATATGCCACTAGTAAGATTCGATGGGTGAGACCAAAAAATAGACAAGTACTAGCCATATTCCCACATAGATTTCTATATTAGAAAGTAACTTGTCATGGGGCCACCTGTGTAACTCCAAATAAGATGGTGACCTACAACTACCTTACTCAAAAGATCATACAAACTAGAGTAGAGATCCCCCTAGAGAAGCGGCATAGAAGGCAGACTGTTGGGATTCACGTCTTGGCCAGAGACAAGGTAGCGAGGTGAATGGCTATAGGGGTGCAAGGTGGAGGGGAAAGAGTAAGAGAAGAAGACCATGATGAAGGACAAGGGGTGCCATTGGGGATAGAAAGAGAGGGGCCAGGGGCTTCTCTAGAAATCTTGGGGGTTAAACCCATGCTCTTGATACAATATGAATATAAAATCTTATTGTAAGAGTATCAATATTATAGAGTTTTCCATATATATAGCCTTATCACAAGGTATTATGTACTGGGGACAACAACATAATATACACTAAATAAATGCTAATGGGCTTAAGCAGAAGAATCCCAATTAGCTAATATATTAATAACAAATAACAAAAAGTTACCTCCAACACATCCTGTAAAAAGTCAATATGTAATCATTGCATTTTTTGTTATAGACTTGTTTCCAAAAATGTGCTTTGAATTTCTTTGTATCTAGAGCAGTTTTATTCTATTCTCCATGACTTTAGTGATGATTTTGTAAGATACATTATAGTTGTTGATAAGGTGGAACTCACTGATACTTCTCATTTTTTGGTTTTTGAAATAAGCACACAAAAGTCTTGTTGATTTCTTCCAAGCTCTTATTTCCCTTCCACCACTCAATTTATGAGGTATACGATACCCCCTCTAAAAGTATTCTATAATCTTTGATCAAACATAGGATTCATTATTCCTGGGACCAAGGATTTACTCTGATGCATTTGATCATGCATATTTACGCCTCTTAATCATCCAGTAGCCTGTTCAAACCCTTGACCTCCCCTCTTTCACTACCTTTAGAACACATACCAAGATTTGTTCCATCTAAGATGGGTTTGACATGGAGAACAAGTTTTTAAAGAAGTACTGATATTATGTAATTTCTTATATCATGCCTTCCACAATGCCTCTTTGTTGTACAAAGTAGAAATAAAATTATGGTCTCTCCTCGATCTATCTTTTTAGTGAAAAAACTTTGTATTTGTATTCCCATACATCTCATTGGTTATGAAACTTACATGCCAATAACTCTCCTCCAACTTCATTAGCTCATGTATATTAGTAGATGTCTTGTTACAATATCTAAGCATAGAATGACCAAGGGATCTATTTTGAGCTTCTTGTAATTTTTCTCCTCATCTTGTAGCATTTTCATTATGTTTCCAAACTTGTTTGACGCCCATGCCATTAGTCTTTTCCCACAAAACTTTGTATTGGAAAGTAAGTCTCTTCCTCTCATTTCTCGCCATGCATGCTCAATGGCCATTTCACATTCTAGAGATGATAGCCATAACACTTCAAATTTGGATTTTTTTCATGTGCTTTTTCATGCCTACTCTTCTCTGCATTAATCATAATATGCATATTGTATAGGAAATTGGTGTACTCTACAAATTGATAATATTGCATCAATTCAAATCTGCAAGGAATCTATCAAATCATCTCCTATATTCAACTACCTTTCTATCTGCCTTTTTTTCATGTGAAGAAATTTCGTTTTTAGCCAAGATCTTTCAAGTGGCATCTTTGTATTGCATCTCTAAAGTTTTTCATCTAACATTCATTCCTTGTATGACCCCCAATCTTCTCAAAATTAGACATAATTTCATTCATATCACACCGAAAAACTTTGGGAGTGCAAAAGAATACGGGCTGACCTTGTTAATTCCCACATATTTGTCATTTATTGAAATGATGACCAACCATATACTCCCTAGAAGACAAAATGAACCTCCTAATTGTCTAATCCCACTCTAGTAGATATGGTGTTGTGAAAAAGTTTCCATTATGAATCCATTTCCTTGCTTAAATAATACCTTACAAACATATTTCCATACACTTTTTACTCTAAAACATTCTGAAGCCACACTTCCTTTTGATTTCCTCACGCTCTTTGCTACATGACATGGTTTTCACTATAAAAACCAAAAGTAGGATTTTTCTCCAACACCTAGAGTGTAAAGAATTAACTATTCTAGGGGCTCCCAATCCCTAGAGGTTTGAGCATAGAATTTTGTGTTGTACTTCATAGGCCTCGACAATGCCATCATCAACTATTTGTTTGCATGTAAAGATGACTTCTAATTTTGTGCTTCTAGGTTTTTTTATTCCATTAGAGTCATCTACATCCATCCCCATTAGGTCTTCATTTTCTTCTCTATCTCTTTCCCCACAATTATCTCTCCCCTTGCAAGCTTGCCTTCATTTCTCGTGAGAATGCTATCCTTTCGTTTGTTTTGGTTATCATCTTCACTTTCTCTTAAAAGTCTTCCTCTCTATCTCATCTCCCCTTTCTATGACCCCTTGAGGATTTGGTTGTTGTTATATCTAAGCCCACCATGTAGGGTTGTTGTTCATCTTGATTTCCATCAAGGTGGTTCATGGTCTTCTTGTTCTCTTTGCAGTTAGGTGTGTGACTTTTTGGGCCATCTCTCATTTGGTTTTCCACAAAGAGCCCCACCAACAGTGATATACAATCTTATCCTACTGTAGATTGTGAGAAAATATAAGACTGTGGTATCTTTGGTATTTTTTGTCCCTTTCTCAAATCCCTTGTCTCAACTTAGTTCTTCTTCCTATGAGTATTCATATGACATTTTCATATCTCCATTTTCTTTAGGAATTGATCTACATTCCCCCATGTGAAATCTCTCTAAGATGCAAAATCTAGTTCCTTGTCTTGTTGTGCTTGAGTTCCACCTCCTAGTTTGTCCCCCCTTTCTCCTTTGCCTTTTTTGATTTGTCTACCTCCCTCTCCTTATTGCTTGTCTTGTCAAAGTCCTCATGCCTCATTCAGTGGACTTTGTTTCATCCTCATATTTCTTTCTCCTTTTTGGTCATTGTTGCTTGCTCACTTATAGGTGAAAGAGCCCTTCTTTCATTGCCTTTCTCCAACACACCTTCATCAATAAGAAACCCACTATTTTTTTTGGTGAAGGTTTAACCCATGGTACCTAATTATGGGTTTGGTGAGGGTATTCTTCTTCCTTCTTGATATCCTAGTCCGATTGTCCGATGATCCCACAGATTTAGCATTATATCAAAAGCTACTCATACTTGATTTAGATTGCAACCAAGTTCCCTTCACGTTGTCCTATATACATTGATTATGTTTTATCATCTTCATGATGTACACCCTTATGCGTGTATATAAAAAGATATCTCAGACCATGTTGGACTAGTCAGTGACTTCTAAGTCTCTTACCTTCCTGGTGGTTAGGGTTAGGGCTTCTTCTGATCTATATCCTAGAGATAGGTTATCAAACTGCACCCAGAACATGCAATGTGTCAAGAAAACCTATATGGGAATATATTCCTTCCTAATCTTCTCCTTGGTAACTAGTAGCCAATCTTCAAAGCTCCAAGGTCCCTCTTTTTGAACCTTCTCTTCATATTTCCATTACAGAAACTAGATGACAAATAGATTGGTACCAACTCACTTGAAAGTAGTCTCCCTTTTCAATTCATAAGTGGGTTTCAGAGTTCTCTTGATTGCTTGAAAGTTGAACAAACTCTTTGTAAAAATACCCCCTCAGAGTGTGATATGAAGATGTTGCCCCTCCATACAAACATAAGTTTTCTAAAAAATGATCACATCCTCTCCAACCTCACCATCAATTGTGATGCTAGTGTTTATGCTGTTAGAGGTGGAGGAGACCTGCAAAACACACATAGGTTAATTGTGGTGTCCCGTAGATAGTTTCTCACACACAGCTCTTCTCCCATCATGAGACGTGAGGAAACCCTAGATGAGAGCATGTTGAGAATCATTCAAATGAAACTAGTTCCTAAAGAATAATAATTCCAATGAATGGTGGCAACAGTTGTGTGACATTTTTGGTATCATGTAAGTCATGGAGTCTCACAACCGTGTGTCATTGTTATGGTCTTTGCCTTTTTTGCGATCCAGAAGTTTGATTAGTTTTCCCTTCATTCACACTCTCCTTGTCATTAGCTATCTTAAGCCTTTCATTGATCTTGCCATTCTTTCTGCTATCTCTCTAGTGGAAGGAAAAAGAGAAGCCCATATAGTTGGAGTGCTATACAATAGAATTGGAGTGATAGAAAAATGTGGAGTCTTACATGTCATTGGATAGTTAGTTTGAGGGCAAGTAAGGAAGTGATCATTTTAAATCAGTCCCATAATTCCTATCCTCTAGAAAAGTGTAACATCCCTGACCTGGGTTATAAGTTAACCCTAGGATTTTTTCTTAAATATGTAATTAAACGCTTGTGATTA
This sequence comes from Alisma plantago-aquatica, assembly GCA_963693085.1. Taxonomy (NCBI): domain Eukaryota; kingdom Viridiplantae; phylum Streptophyta; class Magnoliopsida; order Alismatales; family Alismataceae; genus Alisma; species Alisma plantago-aquatica. The sequence continues at coordinate 659,371,024 of OY856414.1, forward strand.
ACTTCTGGCATGTAATTAAGTTCCTGAGCAACATACATTTCCAATTCTGTCCTTTTTAAACAATGTTTTAGTAATGTTTTGTTATGCAGGGACCTATGTGCAAATTCCCCATCTGGAAGGGTTAACTTGCAATTTTCACATGTTGAGATGTTCCTCTAGAGATGAGACATCATATGGACGAATATAATGAGGTATGATGGATTCTCCAAGCTTGGGCATCAAGATGCGGCTTGAGGAGCGATCCTTGTGCTTGAAACCCTAATTTTGGTGTAAAGTGCAATTTACCCAAAATGTGGGGTGCAACTTGTAAAATACATCTTCTAGAGTATCTTGTGTGACTCTTGACATCATTTAGAGTAGAAAAGATGAAGGGGGCGCTTCAATTAATTAATCAATCAGGTAAGATAAATAACCTTTGTATTAGAATCACCAAGTTATAAGTAAAGAAACCCTTACATATGTGCACCTTAGTGATAAGATGACTTTCCTTGCCTTTGGACCTTTGTTTTAATAAGAATTTTCACCTAGAAAAGGAAGAGGGACGTGCAAGGAAGAAAGGAGGGACCTAGATGAAAAATGGAGAAAACTAGAGGTCCTTATGATGAAACCAAACCAAGCTATATAAGCTACCCTCTTTGCAACCAAGTGAACGTACTCCCTTCACTCTTTCACTTGTCACCTTGTTTGGTCCGTCCAAGGCAGAGTTTGGGAGATAGAGAAGACGACCAACTTGTTCTAAGGTAAGGGATACCATCTTCTAATCTCGTATTCATGGAGGAAAGTGGACTACAAGATTGGTTTTATGGTTATCTCACTTAGGTTTCTTGTTCTAGCCGATCTTCCCCAACCTTTTCTTGGAGAAAAGTCTTTGGCCGACCAGTGGAGCTCAAGGTGCCATTAAAGACTTGAGAGCTTGGGAGCTTGGAGCTCTAGGAATGACCATAAGGCAGGTTTTATATCTCTAAACCTCTTGCTTTCTTAATGCATATATTTGTTGTTGCATGTAGTAGTTAGTTCTTCTTCTTCCCCAACCTTCCTTTCCCTCTTGCAAGCAAATCCATGGAGAAACCGACCTGTTTTGAGGTTGAAGACGTTGGGCGTGATTTCCTAGGTAACTTTACCAAACGACCTTGGACCATTTGGTCCAAACGGTTTGCAAATCGTTTGAAATCAAACGGTCTCACAACCGTTTGATTTCATGCAGTCTTGCAAGACCGTTTGGAATCAAACAGTCCCAAGACCGTTTGGCAAGGTTGACCAAGGGAAGACCGTTTGGAGGTCTGTTGTACACATGTTGAATTAAACACCTAAAAAGAATTGTAACCTAATTGCAAACCAATCACAAGTTGAAGGCACCTCAACCCTCTAAACCCTAATCGGTTGAAATTGCTGTTTTGGTGAACTTTGGGTTGAAGGGACCAAACGGTCTCAAGACCGTTTGCGGGTTCACTCAAACGGTCTCAAGACCGTTTGGGGGTTCACTCAAACGGTCTCAAGACCGTTTGGTGACAACCCAAGACCGTTTGGAGGTCTAGGGTTAAGGTAATTTGATCAATTGAGGGTCTAATCACAGTAGGTTGCTGAATTGAATAAAAGTGCTGATTTTAAACCTAATTAGGGTTCAAACCCCATCAACATGACCTAGTTTTTGGTAAAACTTTGGGCAAACGGTCCCAAGACCGTTTGGGCCCAATTGAGTGCCAATTGATAGGTTCAACTCCAATTAGACTCATGATTATCAATGTTGACGGTTAATTGTTTATAAACCCTAATTTTAATCGGTTTCAACCCCAATTGATTAGCAATTGAGGGTCAATTGAATGTCCAATTATTTACGGATAACCCTAATTAACTCAATTGACAAGTGGTTAGTAAGGATGTGGCCAATTGGAGGCTTCAACATGGAAAACCCTAATCAATTACAACCTTGGATGCACTTTTGGGGTCCATGCAGTTTTGAGCCCATTTGGACCAAATGGTCTCAAGACCGTTTGGATCCAAACGGTCTCAAGACCATTTGGGGCCAAATGGTCTCAAGATCGTTTGGTCTCAAACGATCTCAAGGTCGTTTGGTCCAATCGATCTCAAGGTCGTTTCAACGCATGCGGTTTCAAGGAAATGGTTTCAAAGTCAACACACTCAAACGGTCAACGCACTCAAATGGTCTCAAGACCGTTTGAGGGAAAACAGTCTTGAGTGTCATGCGGTCTTGAGGTCAACCCAACCAAACGGTGAACGCCCCCAAATGGTCTCAGGACCGTTTGGAGGTTTATCTTTAGGGCTGTGATTGCTTAGTAGTTTGAAGGTGTAATTGGTCCAATGGTGGTCTAATCTAAACCCTAAAGGTACCCTAAGACATTAAGGGGCTAAGTAATTAATAGATTGTAACCATGTGGTGATTGAAGGTGTACATTACCAATGTGCCCTTGAAGGGTTCAAGTAGATGACATACTTGATCAACCAAACCCTAATGGCTTGATAGTGGTGAATTAGCTTATGTTAATCAAAATTGACTTGATCTAACCTAACCTAGAGTGATGTAGTCACCACCTATTAGTAAGAGGAGAGAGAAGGTCCCATGTATGGTTGAAATTCAAGTAAAGTACCTTCAATGTTTATGAATGTGCATGATTAGGGTATGATCCACCCATGTGAGATCATGAAAACCCTAATTATGATAATTGATGAATCTTAATCTATTTTTGAAGGAATCAAGGATGGTAATTTCATGCATAATGATGCTATGAGCTCAAATCACTATGAAGTGAATAAGTAAACCCTAATTCTAGGGAATAACATGGAATGTGAATAGTAAACCCTAATTGATACTAATAAGGGAACCTAACCTTAGTAAAGGCATGAAGGCACAACCTTGGGATGGAATGCTATCTTTCTGCATTATAAATTGTTGATCTGCAATGAAATTTTATTATTGTCAAGTTGAGTTGACTATGCAGGTTCTTGTAAGAGAATAATTATACCCAGGTAAGGGTTATGACAAAGTATTCATTGAAAGCATGTTTTAAGCTTTGTGAATAGTGATATGTGTGATGTTGCCTAAGTTATGTGGCACATATGAGAATGATGGGCTATAAGAGCCATGAGTAACATCAAGGTCATGCTGGTTAGATGACTTGTGATGAATTAGCATCCTTATGATAACTGATAAAAGTTGAACTTGATACATTTAGTATTCTTATGTTATAGCAATGCTTTTATGCTTAAATGTTTGGAAACATGTTTGATGCTAAAAGAATACTAAAATGTACCTAATTAATCAAGTGTAACCATACATGTAGAGCCCTGATCATAGATCCATCATTGTCAGATGTTAAATGATGGTGAAATAGGTTTTCCTAAGGGAACTCCTGGAGCGCATACTTTTGAGTATGTGGGGGATATGGACGCGAATATCCTTACGTCCAGTGTAGGAGTTGATCTAGATGTATCTTAATCCATCAACCCTGCACTATGTGTGTATGCCAGGATGATGTACCACTAATCACCCGAGGAATCTTTTATGCCACATCGATGAGAGATAAACATGAGATCTTTTGATGGTGAAGAGAGTACAGAACACCATTGTGACTCTAATAACGAAGTACCAGAATACCCTAGTGAGCTATAGTAGCAGAGACACTAGATGTCCTGCATGTTGATCCTCATTCTGACTGAGGAAGTTGAGGTCATGAGAATCCGGCTCTTTCGATGACCTAGTATGATACCGAGGCGACTTAGCAGTGGTCGGTTGGAGTATGAGCGGTATACCTCATCTCCACAAGGCATAATGTTGTATGTAAAACGTTATCAGCCGAGTAGCATATCTGCTTAGGTTGATCCACGAGAAACAATGCTTGGTACTACTTTGATTATAATGATTAAGTTAAATATTTATCTTGCATGTTCTTCATATTCTTCATAGAAGCAAATGCTACTTTATCTGCTCTTAAGCCCGCTTTTGCAGGATAAAATACCTAGCTTATGTTGTTTCCCTTGTGCTATCAAGCTTCTGGCGAAGAGTTATAACTCTCACTGGGACAATTATTTAAAATTGTCTCACCCCGTAGATTTCAACCTTTTAGGTGGTCGTCAAGGGTGAAGGAACCAGTCCACAGGAGATCAGTATTAGCAGCAGTATCAGGGACAGTAGTGAGCCTCAGGTGGATACCCTAGCTATCCAGTCTGTTAGTTAGAAAGTCTTATGTCGTCTATGTACACTCAGGTCCTTGGAGTTAGGTGATCTGAGATTTTGAATTTTGAGTCTTGGGATTTTGTACATGGTTGTATATGATCACTCAAGAAGTGACTTCACATAGATGTAAACTGTTTATCGTACTTTTATGAAAAGAGTCTCATGTTTTCAAGATCTTTCCTCAAAAAGTTTTAATTTTTCATGATTTTTCGTATTCCACCGTTAATCGAATCGCTTCCGCTAAGTTTATTTCGTGTTTTGGAGATCAGAGCCCACAATTAAGTGGTATTAGAGCTCTAGGTTCACTGAGTCTACAGAGACATAGGACTTAGGATGTCGAGTCTATCCTTAGTATTCCTTCTTATCTAATAGAGTCTTCTACTCCTCAGGAGAAGAAGATATATAAGGATGTCTGAGCCACATGAGGAGTTTGAGGGTGAGAGTAGCGTAGCTACACCTTGAGACGGTGCAAGGAGTCCAGAGATGGAACAACCTGTACCTGAGCCACCTGTGCAGCCACCCCAGTTTGACCCGGATGATATGGCAAACCCAGCTGTTCAAGCTATGTTCGGGCAGTTCCTGGCTGCCATGACACGCATCACCGACAGGATGCTCATGCCTGCACCTAGGGCACCTGCTCAGCATGAAGGACAAAGTATCGGGAAGACGTTCAAGCGGCTTCGCAGAGTCGGAGCGACCGAATACTTTAGCACAGATGACCCCGCAGATGCGAATATGTGGTTAACTGAGTTGGAGAAGGCTTTCATAATCCTAACCATCCCCGAAGCTGAGAAGCTTAGACATGCTGTCTACCTTCTCAAAGGAAGTGTTGGTCACTGGTAGAACATGGAAGAGCAGAAGAGGCCTGGAGTAGAAGTTTCGTGGGAAGAATTCCGCCGAGAGTTTGTTAACAGATACTTCCCAAAGACCTTCCTGGACGAGAAGATCTCTCACTTCGAGAGATTGAGACAAGGCATGATGAACATTAGCGAGTACGAAGCTAAGTTCATGGAGCTACTGCAGTTCTGTCCGCACATGGATGCCACGGAAGAAGAAAGGATCGGGAGGTTTGAGAAGGGTTTGAATGCCGACTTGTCTACTCCCATGTCCTCTCTAGAGAACCGGGAGAGATTCGATGCCTTCGTGGAGTCAGTCCAAAGAATAGAAAGATCGGTAGTTGAGAAGAGGCAAACCTATAAGAGATATCCATAGTTCCAGGAGTCTTCATCTAGAGACTTTAAGAAGCCTAGATCCTTTTCACCTAACCATCCACCACCTAGATCTAGTTCTCAGACTCAGTGGTCCCCAAGTAGAGGTAGAGGACGGAGTCTACCGCCACAAGAGACTCATAGTTCAGCATCAGTGTCAGTCACATGACCACCTAGGCCACAGCAAGACAGAAGCTGCTACAACTGTGGGAAAGTAGGTCATCTGATGAAGGACTGTAGGTCTAAACCTGTCAGTGTGACACATCCTCATAGGTAGAGTCAACAGGGGTCCCATAGAAGGCAGTTCGAGGGAGCATCTAGGGGACGTGGACAAGCGTCCCAAGCCGGATCGTCAGCACCAACTCAACCTCAGGCGACAATGAGGCTCTATGCTATGAACCCACCAAATGCATTGGTCAATCCACGGGTTGTGGCAGGTCAGATGGAACTTTTATATTCTGATATGTCTAAATCCTGTGTTGTATCTGTTTTGATTGACTCGGGTGCTACACACTCCTTTATCACTCGGAGAGTGATCCGTTACTGCAATATGACAGTAAATCATAGGGCATATAGTATGTTGCTTGAGACTCCGTTGAGAGGGTCTGCTATTTTGCGGGAGGTGTGCTCTCCTTGCATCCTCTCCTTTTCTAATCATCGCATTCAAGTGGATCTTATACCACTTGATATGCAAGGATTTGATGTAATCCTTGGGATGGATACCTTGGAAAGGTATAGAGTTGTCTTGGATTGTGAATCCAAGCACGCTGTGTTTGCTGATGATAGCAACACGTGGATCTTTCAAGGAGAGAGAAAGATTCTACCCACCTGTCTAGTGTCAGCTTTGGTTGCTGAGAAGCTGATGAGGCAAGGATGTTATGTATTCTTGGCCCATGTGGTAGATACTACCATGGAGAGTCCCACCCTTGCGGAAGTTCCTGTTGTCAGGGAATTCGAAGACGTATTTCCTAAAGAACTTCCGGGTGTACCGCCGCCTCGGGAAATTGATTTTGAAATCAATTTGATCCCAGGTACACAACCCATAGCCCAGACACCGTATAGGATGGCGCCTGCTGAGATGGCAGAACTCAAGAAACAGCTTCAAGAGTTGCTTGAGAAAGGTTTCATCTGACCGAGCACTTCACCTTGGGGTGATCCGGTCTTGTTTGTTAAAAAGAAAGACAGATCAATGCAGTTATGCATTGATTACAGACAACTTAATAAAGTAACAATAAAGAATAAGTACCCTCTGCCGAGGATTGATGATCTCTTTGACCAGTTGCGTGGTGTGTCCGTCTTCTCAAAGATAGACTTGAGGTCTGGTTATCATCAACTTCATATTAAGGACAATGACATACCCAAGTCTGCCTTTAGGACAAGGTATGGTCACTATGAGTTCACAGTTATGTCGTTTGGACTAACTAATGCACCAACTGCATTCATGGAACTCATGAATAGAATCTTCCGACCCTTTCTCAATCAGTGCGTTGTCGTCTTCATAGATGACATTCTGATCTATAGTAGAGATGATCAATAGCATGAACAGCATCTTCGCCAAGCTTTGACCTTGCTAAGAGAACATAAGTTATATGCTAAGTTCAACAAGTTTGAGTTTTGGTTGCCGGAGGTATCTTTTCTTGGACATGTGATATCTGCCTCGGGAATTCATGTTGACCCCAAAAAGGTAGAATCTATTCTACAGTGGGAACAACCGAAGACACCGATGGAGGTTCATAGTTTCTTAGGGTTAGCTGGATACTACCAGAGGTTCATTAAGAACTTCAGTTCCATAGCCCTACCCTTGACAAAGTTGACTCGGAAGTATGTTCTCTTTGTTTGGAATGATAAGTGCCAGCAGTATTTTCAGCTGTTGAAGGAGAGGTTGACAAGTACACCTGTACTTGTGCTACCTGAGCAAGGCAAGGGATATGTAGTTTTCTGTGATGCCTCCAAGAATGGACTCGGATGTGTGCTGATGCAGGATAAACAAGTGATTTCTTTTGCTTCCCGACAGCTTAAGAAACATGAGGAGAACTATCCGACACACGACCTGGAGTTAGCAGCTGTAGTTCATGCCTTGAAGATCTGGAGACATTATCTCTATGGAGAGACGTTCCAGATTTTCACAGACCACAAGAATCTTAAGTACATCTTCTCACAGCATGAACTTAACATGAGGCAACGTCGCTGGATGGAGTTAATCAAGGACTACGATTGTACCATAGACTACCATCCCGGGAAGGCCAACGTAGTTGCAGATGCTCTGAGTAGGAAATCAGCAACACCATCCTCTAATAGGGCACAACTAAACTCTTTGGTATGCCCTAGGAGAGACATTCTCATCTCTTTAAGGCAAGATAATGTACAGTTGAAGGTGTCGGGGTTGGCCGGGTTGTTGGCTGAGATGCATATTAAACCTACCCTAAAAGAGAAGATTAGAGAAGCACAACTAGTTGATGCTGCAGTTCAGCAGATCAGGTCAGAGTATGGTGATGAGAAAAGAGATGGTTTCCATGACTCAGATGACCAGGTGGCATGCTATCATGGGAGGATGATAGTACCGGATGTGGATAACTTGAGGAAGTTAGTCCTGGAGGAAGCTCATTCTTCGACGTATGCCATGCATCCCGGGAGCACCAAGATGTATCGAAACTTAAAAGATATGTATTGGTAGCCTGGGATGAAGAAGGATGTTGCTGAGTTTGTTCTGAGGTGTCCTGTGTGTCAGCAAGTTAAGGCTGAGCACCAGAAGCCTGCAGGAACAATGCAACCTTTACCCATACCACAGTGGAAGTGGGACCATGTGACCATGGACTTTGTGGTTGGCCTACCCAGGACAAGCAAATGACATGATTCCATTTGGGTAATTGTTGATAGGTTGACAAAGACAACACATTTCTTACCTGTCAAAATAACATATTCTGCTGAGAAGTTGGCACAGTTGTATGTTCAGGAGATAGTTCGTCTGCACGGAGTTCCAGTTACCATAGTATCTGATAGAGGTCCCCAGTTTACGAGTCGTTTTTGGGAGCGACTGCACAGAGCTTTAGGCACCCAGTTGAGGTTTAGTACAACCTTTCACCCACAGACTGATGGGCAGTCGGAGAGGACTATACAGACCTTGGAGGACTTATTGAGAGCATGTGTTCTCCAGTTTACCAGGAGTTGGGATCTACACCTAAGCTTGATAGAGTTTTCCTACAACAATAGCTATCAACATAGCATCAACATGGCACCTTATGAAGCTTTGTATGGTAGATGTTGTAGATCACCGGTATGTTGGTATGAAATTGGTGAGTATCAGTTGTTAGGTCCTGATCTTGTGCAGCAGACTACAGAGAAGATCAAAGTAATTCAGGAACAGATTAACACTGCACAGGATAGACAGAAGTCGTATGCTGATAAACGTCGTAGACCCTTAGAGTTCCAAGTTGGAGACATGGTGTATCTCAAAGTCTCGCCTTGGAAAGGAGTTCCGAGGTTTGGAAGGAAGGGAAAGTTAGCTCCTCGGTTTATGGGGCCTTATCCAATCATTGAACGGGTTGGAAAGGTAGCCTATAGACTTGAGTTACCCCCAGAGTTGCAGAGGTTACACCCTGTGTTTCACATTTCCATGTTGAGGAAATGTCACCCGAATATCGAGTCAGTTCTACAACCTATGGAAGTAGAATTGAATGATGATATATCTTATGAGGAAGGACCAGTGTGGATCCTTGATAACAGAATTAAAAAGCTAAAGAAGAAAGATATAAATCTTGTGAAAGTCCTCTGTAATCATCGTGGTGTTGAAGAATCCACTTGGGAACTAGAGGAAGAAATGAGGAGGAAATACCCTGCTCTTTTCTCTTAATATGTCTTATCGATTTCGGGGACAAAATCCTTGTAAGGGGTGGATGATTTGTAACATCCCTGACCTGGGTTATAAGTTAACCCTAGGAGTTTTGCTTAAATATGTAATTAAATGCTTGTGATTAACTTCTGGCATGTAATTAAGTTCCTGAGGAACATACATTCCCAATTCTGTCCTTTTTAAACAATGTTTTAGTAATGTTTTGTTATGCAGGGACCTATGTGCAAATTCCCCAACTAGAAGGGTTAACTTGCAATTTTCACATGTTGAGATGTTCCTCTAGAGATGAGACATCATATGGATGAATATGATGAGGTATGATGGATTCTCCAAGCTTGGGCATCAAGATGCGGCTTGAGGAGAAATCCTTGTGCTTGAAACCCTAATTTTGGTGTAAAGTGCAATTTACCCAAAATGTGGGGTGCAACTTGTAAAATACATCTTCTAGAGTATCTTGTGTGATTCTTGACATCATTTAGAGTAGAAAAGATGAAGGGGGCGCTTCAATTAATTAATCAGGTAAGATAAATAACCTTTGTATTAGAATCACCAAGTTATAAGTAAAGAAACCCTTACATATGTGCACCTTAGTGATAAGATGACTTTCCTTGCCTTTGGGCATTTGTTTTAATAATAATTTTCACCTAGAAAAGGAAGAGGGACGTGCAAGGAAGAAAGGAGGGACCTAGATGAGAAATGGAAAAAACTAGAGGTCCTTATGATGAAACCAAACCAAGCTATATAAGCTACCCTCTTTGCAACCAAGTGAACATACTCCCTTCACTCTTTCACTTGTCACCTTGTTTGGTCCGTCCAAGGCAGAGCTTGGAAGCTAGAGAAGACGACCAACTTGTTCTAAGGTAAGGGATACCATCTTCTAAGCTCGGATTCATGGAGGAAAGTGGACTACAAGGTTGGTTTTATGGTTATCTCACTTAGGTTTCTTGTTCTAGCCGATCTTCCCCAACCTTTTCTTGGAGAAAAGTCTTTGGACGACCAGTGGAGCTCAAGGTGCCATTAAAGACTTGAGATATTGGGAGCTTGGAGCTCTAGGAATGACCATAAGGTGGGTTTTATATCTCTAAACCTCTTGCTTTCTTAATGCATATATTTATTCTTGTATGTAGTAGTTAGTTCTTCTTCTTCCCCAACCTTCCTTGCCCTCTTGCAAGCAAATCCATGGAGAAACCAAATTGTTTTGAGGTTGAAGACGTTGGGCGTGATTTCCTAGGTAACTTTACCAAACGACCTTGGACCATTTGGTCCAAACGGTTTGCAAACCGTTTGAAATCAAACGGTCTCACAACCGTTTGATTTCATGCGGTCTTGCACGACCGTTTGGAATCAAACGGTCCCAAGACCGTTTGGCAAGGTTGAACAAGGGAAGACCATTTGGAGGTCTGTTGTACACATGTTGAATTAAACACCTACAAATAATTGTAACCTAATTGCAAACCAATCACAAGTTGAAGGCACCTCAACCCTCTAAACTCTAATCGATTGAAATTGCTGATTTCAATGACCAATTTTGGTGAACTTTGGGTTGAAGGGCCCAAACGGTCTCAAGACCATTTGGGGGTTCACTCAAACGGTCTCAAGACCGTTTGGTGACAACCCAAGACCGTTTGGAGGTCTAGGGTTAAGGTAATTTGATCAATTGAGGGTCCAATCACAGTAGGTTGATGAATTAAATAAAAGTGCTGATTTTAAACCTAATTAGGGTTCAACCCCCATCAACTTGACCTAGTTTTTGGTAAAACTTTGGGAAATGGTCTCAAGACCATTTCGGCTAAGTTTGGGCCCAATTGAGTGCCAATTGATAGGTTCAACTCCAATTAGACTCATGACTATCAATGTTGATGGTTAATTGCTTATAAACCCTAATTCAATCGGTTTCAACCCCAATTGGTTAGCAATTGAGGGTCAATTGAATTTCCAATTAGTTAAGGATAACCCTAATTAACTCAATTGACAAGTGGTTAGTAAGGATGTGGCCAATTGGAGGCTTAAACATGGAAAACCCTAATCAATTAAAACCTTGGATGCACTTTTGGGGTCCATGCGTTTTTGAGCCCATTTGGACCAAACGGTCTCAAGACCGTTTGGGGCCAAACGGTCTCAAGACCGTTTGGGCTCAAACGATCTCAAGGTCGTTTGGTCCAATCGATCTCAAGGTTGTTTCAACTCATGCGGTTTCAAGGAAATGGTTTCAAAGTCAACACACTCAAACGGTCAACGCACTCAAACGATCTCAAGACCGTTTGAGGGCAAACGGTCTTGAGTGTCATGCAGTCTTGAGGTCAACCCAACCAAACGGTCAACGCCCCCAAACGGTCTCAGGACCGTTTGGAGGTTGAAGTGTGTAATCGTTTGGGGATCTTTAGGGCTGTGATTGCTTAGTAGTTTGAAGGTGTAATTGGTCCAATGGTGGTCTAATCTAAACCCTAAAGGTACCCTAAGACATTAAGGGGCTAAGTGATTAATAGATTGTAACCATGTGGTGATTGAAGGTGTACATTACCAATGTGCCCTTGAAGGGTTCAAGTAGATGACATACTTGATCAACCAAACCCTAATGGCTTGATAGTGGTGAATTAGCTTATGTTAATCAAAATTGACTTGATCTAACCTAACCTAGAGTGATGTAGTCACCACCTATTAGTAAGAGGAGAGAGAAGGTCCCATGTATGGTTGAAATTCAAGTAAAGTACCTTCAATGTTTATGAATGTGCATGATTAGGGTATGATCCACCCATGTGAGATCATGAAAACCCTAATTATGATAATTGATGAATCTTAATCTATATTTGAAGGCATCAAGGATGATAATTTCATGCATAATGATGCTATGAGCTCAAATCACTATGAAGTGAATAAGTAAACCCTAATTCTGGGAAATAACATGGAATGTGAATAGTAAACCCTAATTGATACTAATAAGGGAACCTAACCTTAGTAAAGGCATGAAGGCACAACCTTGGGATGGAATGCTATCTTTCTGCATTATAAATTGTTGATCTATAATGAAATGTTATTATTGTCAAGTTGAGTTGACTATGCAGGTTCTTGTAAGAGAATAATTATACCCAGGTAAGGGTTATGATAAAGTATTCATTGAAAGAATGTTTTAAGCTTTGTGAATAGTGATATGTGTGATGTTGCCTAAGTTATGTGGCACATATGAGAATGATGGGCTGTAAGAGCCATGAGTAACATCAAGGTCATGTTGGTTAGATGACTTGTGATGAATTAGCATCCTTCTGATAATTGATAAAAGTTGAACTTGATACATTTAGTATTCTTCTGTTATAGCAATGCTTTTATGCTTAAATGTTTGGAAACATGTTTGATGCTAAAAGAATACTGAAATGTACCTAATTAATCAAGTGTAACCATACATGTAGAGCCATGATCATAGATCCATCATTGTCAGATGTTAAATGATGGTGAAACAGGTTTTCCTAAGCGAACTCCTGGAGCGCATACTTTTGAGTATGTGGGGGATATGGACGTGAATATCCTTACGTCCAGTGTAGGAGTTGATGTAGATGTATCTTAATCCATCAACCATGCACTATGTGTGTATGCCGGGATGATGTACCACTAATCACCCAAGGAATCTTTTATGCCACATCGATGAGAGATAAACATGAGATCTTTCGATGGTGAAGAGAGTACAGAACGCCACTGTGACTCTAATAGCGAAGTACCAGAATACCCTGGTGAGCTATAGTAGCAGAGACACTAGATGTTCTGCATGTTGATCCTCATTCTGACTGAGGAAGTTGAGATCATGAGAATCCGACTCTTTCGATGACCTAGTATGATACCGAGGCGACTTAGCAGTGGTCGGTTGGAGTATGAGCGGTTTACCTCATCTCCACAGGGCATAATGTTGTATGTAAAACGTAATCAGTCGAGTAGCATATCTGCTTAGGTTGATCCACGAGAAACAATGCTTGGTACTACTTTGATTATAATGATTCAGTTAAATATTTAGCTTGCATGTTCTTCATATTCTTCATAGAAGTAAATGCTGCTTTATCTGCTCTTAAGCTCACTTTTGTAGGATAAACTACCTTGCTTATGTTGTTTCCCTTGTGCTATCAAGCTTCTGGCGAAGAGTTATAACTCTCGCTGGGACAATTATTTAAAATTGTCTCACCCCGTAGATTTCAACCTTTTAGGTGGTCGTCAAGGGCGAAGGAACCAGTCCACAGGAGATCAGTATCAGCAGCAGTATCAGGGACAACAGTGAGCCTCAGGTGGATACCCTGGCTATCCAGTCTATTAGTTAGAAAGTCTTATGTCGTCTTTGTACACTCAGGTCCTTGGAGTTAGATGATCTGAGATTTTGAATTTTGAGTCTTGGGATTTTATACATGGTTGTATATGATCACTCAGAAGTGACTTAACAGAGATGTAAACTGTTTATCGTACTTTTATGAAAGGAGTCTCGTGTTTTCAAGATCTTTCCTCGAAAAGTTTTAATTTTTCGTGATTTTTCGTATTCCTCCGTTAATCGAATCGCTTCCGCTAAGTTTATTTTGTGTTTTGGAGATCAGAGCCCACAAAAAGGGTATATCTTTTGAAGTGGAAGTCAAACACTTCATTTTTCTAAGTCCAAGTAAATGACAATGGAAATATCTTTCCTCCTTTTCAACCCCGTCACATTCTTGCCTCTTTTTTTGTGTTCCTCCCAATCCGAACGTATCCTTCTGTCCTTTACAAATGCTACTTATATAATTATAACGATTTAGCCAAAAACTAACTAAGTGGAAGTTCATCACCTGAAACTATCATACGAGGTCACAATTTACCCAAAACAATCATTCAGGGTGCACAATAATTGGAAATTGGTTGCAAGCAAAATTCTCAACAATGACTAAGATGTTTAGTCGACTCCCTCCCCTTATCCCCCTACCCCTATGAGTGAGCAAATAAGGAGGAAAGAGGGCGTGGTGAACATGAAGTAAATAAATATATGCTGCACTTCCTGACAATATAGAATACTAACCACACTGAGGGACATGCCCTGAAGTGAAGTACGGGAACGAGCATAACCAATGTCTTCTAATTTCTAGCATTGCATCAACCATCCAATGGACCATGAATAAACAACCACTACCTGAAAGGACTATGTTTAGGGTACAACTACCCCCGACAAGGTACATCTTGTGACTATGGGTCTCCCTAACATTGAGAACCAGTCACACTAAATGAGATTACTCAAAACATAAAACACAATCGATCACTAATTAATCACAAACTCTAAAAAGAGGGTATATTAAAACTGATTTTAACATCACATGCTCAGAAACATTTACATTGAAGCCCAACATCTTGCTTGTATTCATACTATGCTAAGAATCTGTTACAATTTGTTCCATGGCCTTAGCCACAACATCTATACAAAGGAGAACATTATCCATATATGCCACATAAACAAGCATCTACATGCTAACAAAAGCCCAATTAGATTGAAACATCATATGCAAACTTTCATGTCTAAACCTGAGAGTACAAGGACGAATCTAGGACACTCTAGACATCTAATAACCTTCTCTAAGGTAGATCATCATAGCTCCTCCTTACTGCCACATGCCTACTTCTAATCACCTAAAAAGTTGTGGTTACCCACGGGTTGGACCCATGTCCCAGCGAGAGATATAACTCTCAACACTGCTTATTTATTACAATAGGTAAAGCAATTAAATAGTTTAAGTAGATCAAAAAAATTAATAAGATAGGATTAACTACATGCATGATTAACCAAATACATAAAGGAACATGTAACAAATATCATCATTATCCTGATTATCAACATATACCTTCATCACGGTATAAGCAGTCTAATGGCATAATCATAGATAGAGTCATAAGCAATTTTAGCACCATATCATCTCTATCATCATGAATAAGTCTAGCAACATAGGCATAGATATTAGTATTAGCATGTCTAATAGGTTGAGCAGATGTTAATTAGAGTTAACTAGAAAAGCACAATTATCTGCATAATCAACAATAGAGTGTATCTATCAACATAAGCACACCTAATGTATGTACACATATATAACATGAGCATATCCATAGTATAAGAATATATACTATCTCTTAATTGCACTAAGCATCATCTTTATGTGAAGAGAACAAACAAGGGTTATCATCCAATATGAAGCATTGTGTATAACCCTAAATAGATATACTGCATGTCTGTATTACATCTTTTTATTATGCCTTGGGGAGTTTTCATCGTACCACCCAAAGTCCAACCAACCCCAGCAAAGGGTTATATGGTTCCATATAAGATCAAGTAGAGTTGGCATCCTAAGATCTCTGCTCTACCCAGACAGTTCGAGCCAAAAAGACAGTGACATATCAATCAATAATGCCACTACAATGACATATAGTCAAGCTACTAACACCTAGTCCACCCTCGGTATAGGTCATGAAACTAGAGAACAACTCATGCGTGGCTGTTCTATATGAGACATCCTACAATTATACAACTGCCTTTCACACATCACAATATCACAATATCTGAGGCATGGTCACAACCATCCTCCACAACATGCAATTGTGGATGCAAGGAGGTACTCGACTTGCACCCCAAAAAATTCAACAATATGTGCTCCAAGTTTCCCAAAAAAATTGCCGTTTCACCATCCAACAAAGTCTAACACTAAAGATGGTTCTACGACACATGGAACTACATGATTAGGATTTCACTTGATTAGTTATGCCAATTGAGTGAATTAAGGCTGCATCAAACAAGTGGACATATACATCCTAATTTAGCTCTAGCAAACATTACTATATAAGAACTACAGAAGATATAAAACAAATGAGACTTATTGTTCATCATCTTATCATCACATGGTACTATTCACTTGCCATTCATGATACTACACTTGTGATCATACTATCACAAGATATAAATCCATATCACAATATCACATGGTATCAACCCTTGTCAACATAAAAGGATTACACCTCATTCATGGCTCAACTATGCCCAAAGGTCATTCAGACCATCACATATTCCATGAAAGATAATTATTATCTTTTCATGCCTTATAATAAGGCTCAACAACCATCACCACACATGTGATACAAAAGTTCAACATAACATTATTGTATTAAAGAATTAAAAGATGTTCATGTGATATCATTGCAGAGTTACCTTAACAATTAAGAACATTCCTTCATTATATTAACATACAAGAAGGCTAGGTATGATTACTCACCATCATACTAATAATGCACAAGTTAACATAAGAAAGCATCAATCATAAGGTTATGATAATCACTAATTAACACATTAGGGTTACAACAACATTAGGAATAATATTCCATCATTATATTTACCATTCAAGGAAGGGTAGCATGATTAACCACCATCATCTATTTACATTAGGGCTAGGTTTAGAAAAATAGATTACATTGAAGTTATAGTTCAGCACTACCCTAACTCATGGCATCCCCATACAATCATGGATGCATAAGATAAAACATCACCATCACCTTCCATACCTTACTCAAGTATGGATCCTTGCATAACTCAAGGTGTAACCATCATATTAATAGCATACCAGGGTTTCAACAATAATAAGATAATACTCTATTATTCCATTAATCATTCACATGTGGCTAATCATGTTTAATAACCATGACCTAATGGTATTAGGGTTAGGAGTAACAATATAAGTCACATTGTTGCTACAAATCAACATTCATACCCAAACCCTAACTCATGGCATCCCCATTAATCATGGATACACCCATCAAATTCCATACTATCCTCAAGTATGGATACAAGCATAACTCAAGGTGAAACCATCAAATTTATATTATAATAGGGTTTCAACCACCATAAGAGATTACTCCATTATTTTATTAACCATTCAAAGGGGGCATTCATAATCAATCACCATCACTTGGTTACATTAGGGTTAGGTGTAACAAGCTATACTTCATTAGGGTTACCCATTAAGTCATTATGGTGATTATCAATTATATTTGTATGAGGGAAAATGTAAGATTATATAAATAAGGCAAACCTCCATTGGTTTCACCACCATTCAAACCATACTATCTTTCCACAAGCATCAACCCATAACTATTGTGTTGTTAAGAAGGTAAACCATTGATTGTTTACACAAGTAAACACCTAGAACAAGTGACATATAAAGCCATCAAGTTGTGACCTAGAAATAAACACCATATAACTCTAGACATCCCTTTTTTTATTAGCATAAAGAGTACCATTAGTTATGGGAATAAAATCCACCATAAGTTATATATTTAAAGCAACCCATCAATTGTCAACAAACAAGCTCCTTGGGTTGATCACATGTAAGAAACAATCAAATTCACATTATTAGAATACAAATATTATATTATAAACTCCATTCCAAACTATTGGATGTTGAAGCATCTATTCACAACCATTGGATCAAGTTTAACATTTCAAAACCATCAATTGACATGTAGGTTTAACCCTTGGATCATATAACCAAAGAAACCATTGGTTTAGGGCTCAATTGTAGCAACTCATGATACCTAGTTACGCCATCATGTGGTAACCTGAACCACCATCGTTTGTGACACATGATATCACCATAAGTTGATGGGGTCAATACTACCATTATTGAACACCATCAGATGTTGAACTAAAAATTGCTATTGGTTCGTGCCATCTTTAGGGCACTAAACAATTGATCATTGAGCTTCCAAAAGATTCTAGAACTGAACTTCAGTGTGACCATTTGTTTGAAACCATTTTCATCACCATCAATTACCAAAAATGAATGTACATTAGTTTTAATATGAAGTCATCCATCAGTTCATGTGTAAAGTTGAAAATAAGTCTAAAAACACTTAGTATAAGCCATCATTTGATAGGTACTTAGCACCATAGGTTTCCATGTGGACCTGATATAAATATACCTATACCTCAGGAAGGTCGTGCAAATAATTTCAAGTTCGTATAGAACTAGAAACTAATCAAGGAACACCAAAAAATTCGAAATCCTATGCAAAAATAGCTTTTATATGCATAGATCTTCATTTTAGAGCAAGAACATGAGTAATCAAGTTTGTAGTAAGCAATAAAAGTGAAGAGGGTTATAAAACTCGCCTCTAGGAAGAATATCAGAGTCCAAGAAGTAAGAAAACTTGAGCAAATGACGTGAAGAACCCTAGATTTAGGTCTGAATTTGGCCAAGTAAGCTTCTCTTCCTAGAAAGGGAGTAAACCCTAGGTGAAGGGAACAAGAAAAATAAGTTCTTGAGATTTATAGAAATTTACCATGGAACATCATGGTTCCATCCAGGAAGAAGGTAGGGGGAAGAGGAAAAGCAAAAGAAATGAATGAGAGAAGGATATACTTACTAATTTTGGTGGGATATAGCTAGGGTAGCTCCACAAACCCTACAAGTGAGCAAAATGGAACCCTAGATGCTTAACCAAGAAGGTCAGTCATCTTTTCTTCCTTGGGCACTCTTGTTCACCACCAAGCAGGTGAAAGACGAGATCTATCGAGAATGAAAGAGATAAAATTCCAAAGGTTTCATCTATGGGATAAAGGATAGGTATATGAAGCTTTATGGATAAGGAAAGAGAAAAGCTTGAGGTGTCCTAGTAACTCTCCATGTGTCCATGGCTTCAAAACTTTTATGGATATACAAGCAGATTCACAAGAAAACTATCCACCATTCATGGAGACCTTCTTAGACATCATTTTTTGGCTTTTCAAGACAATCAAATAAACCATTGGTTGGTAGCTCCTAAAGGTAGCTCATCCATAAAGGGGTAAATCCTAAAATACCCTTGTAGAGAAACACCTCCAAACCAAGGTACAAATAGGTTCTCCATGGACCAAAAAGCTCAAGCATGATAAGGAAACATATAAGGATCATAATGCATGTGACAAACTACAAGTAAAACCTCATATTTGGATAAATTGTATAAAAGTCCAAAATGTGCATAAAATTGCATAACTTGCACAAACATTGTCCAAATTGGACCAAGTTTGAAACCTAAGCTTTTCACATGATACCAAAACGTATCACAGTTATATTAAGATTTAAAGAACTCAATTATTCTAATCAAGCATGTTTAAAACTTTAAGCAAGGTTAGGGATCTCACACTAACTATCCAAGAAGACACTCAAAACTAGAAAACAAAGATACCCGACGAACTATTGAGCTACAAATATGAAGATGCATGAGTGGGATTCTTTGAAAAGGTGACAATCCTAGGTTGGACAATATGGTCCAATACATATCATCTGTTGGCTCTTGTGGCAACTCTAACTAAGCAGGACAAGACAAGATGTAATTTTGGATAAAGCCTGAAATCAATTTTGATGAGGTGTGCATTCTTAGTCTATGTTTTAAAAATTTGACAAAAATGATATGGAAAAATCCTTTGAATATTTCAAAATAACTTTTCTATAGAAAAGAAATAATTATAAGTGCCATTTTGGTAGGATGTAGTCAGATGAAAAAAATATGAGATTAATGTATATTTCTACATTACAAACTCATAAAACTACACCAAATCACACATAACTAAACTAGCCCTAAAATAATATCAGTAACTGATTAAATATTTTCTTTTATCACAATAATATGAAGCAACACTCATGCCACTCTGCTAAAAACCTCACTCCCCAGGTATGACAAAGAGATTAATGTGGGGAACCAAAAAGACAAGACAATGTGATCGTGGACCGATGGGGGTGGAGGTGATGAATTCCATAAAAGACAGCTTAATTTTGTTCGTATTTTGTTAGGCTAAGTTGTAATTCACATTTTTTGTCAATTTTTTGTTTGCTTCAACAAAAAAACTCTTAACTTCTTTCCATAATTGTGTTTTTCTATGCATAGTAGAAACACATACATCATCATCTAAAATGAGAGAACCCGCTGCACATAAAACCAACACAACTTCTTTTCCCTCGTCGGATTTATAATCCCATGATATATGTTGGATATACTAGGTGCTATCCATTTATCTACATTGGTGAAGTCAAATGCAGTGCAACTAGTACATAGTGGATGTAACACCCCTGACCTGGGTTATGATCTAACCCTAGGTGTTTTGCCTAATTATGAAATTAGATGGTTGTAATTATCCTTTGGCATTTAATTAAAGCTTTTATGGAACATATGTTTCCATTTCTGTCCCTTATAAACCAATGTTGAAGTATTGTTTGTAATACAGGGACCTATGTGCAATTTGCCCAATCAGAGGGGTTAACTTGAAAATATCACATGTTTATATGTTCCTTTAATGTTGAGACAACATAAGAATGAATATAATGAGGTTTGAGGTATTTCCCAAGCTTGAGCACCAAGGTGCAGCTATGGAAGCAACCCCTGTACTTGAGAACCCTAAATTGGTGTAAAGTGCAATTTACCCAATTTGAAGGGTGCAACTTGTAAAATACATCATCTAAAATATTTTGTATGACTTTTAGCATCATTTAGAAGAGGAATGATGAAAAGGTCACTTCATTTGAATAATCATATAATAAAGAACACCTTTGTGATTGAATAATCAAGGTGTATGTATAATAGTCCCTTTTATGTGTATGCTTTAGTGATGGGTTGATCCTCTTTGCCTTCAATTCTTGACCTTAGAAGGAGTTTGTCCTTAGAAATAAGATGTGGGGACGTGCAAGGAATAAAGGAAGGACTTAGATGAGAAATGAGGAAAACATATGTCCTTATGTTAAAAATTCACCTAAGTATATATATACAACTTTTCTCACTTAGCAAGGGAACGACCCTCTCCCTTTCATTTCTTTTCCCCTTGCTCAAAACCGACCAAGGCTAGCTCTGGAGCAGAGAAGGACGACCAAGGGTCCTAGGTAAGTTTGGATCATCCCTTTTGCTTGAATTCATGGAGGAAACTCGTTTTCAAGGTTGAATTCATGGCTAGCTCACCTAGCTCTATCTTTCTAGCCAATCCTTTCCAACTTTTCCTTGGAGAATTCACCTTGGCCGACCTGTGGAAGCTTGGAGCTCAGGGAAATGATCAAGTGGTTCCAAGGTAAGTAGGAACCATCTTCTAGCTTGAATTCATGGAGGAATTCATCTTTTAAGATTGGTTTTGTGGATAATTCTCTTAGTCTTCTTGTTCTAGCCGACCAATCCTACCTTTCCTTGGAGGAATCACCCCTGGACGAGTTGTGGAGCTCAAGACGCCATTAAAGGCTTGAATCTTGGAAGCTTGGAACTCTAGGAACAACGTACTAAGGCGGGTTTTATAATTCTAAACTCTTTGCTTTATATGCATATCTTGTTCTTGCAATTCGAGCAATTTAGTTCTTCTTCTACCTCCCTTCTTCCTTGCACTTTTGCAAGCAAAACGGTGGAATAACCGACCTTGACAGAGGTTGAAGATGATGGGCGTGGATTCCTAGGTTACTTTATCAAATGACCTTGGACCCTTTTGGTCCAAACGGTTGCAAACCGTTTGCTCTCAAACGACCTTGCAAGACCGTTTGGATTGAAACGGTCTCAAGACCGTTTGATAGGGTTGACCAAGGGACGACCGATTGAGGGTCTATTGGTAATATATTGAATTTCATTCCTGCAAAGAATCAAAGTTTAATTCTTAACCAATTGAGAATTGAAGGCACTTCAACATCCTAACCCTAATCGGGTTGAAATTGCTGTTTTTAAGCATAGATCTTGTTGAGTTTTGGGTTGAAGGACCCAAACGATCTCAAGACCGTTTGGGGGTTCCACCAAACGATCTCAAGACCGTTTGGGCACAACCCAAGACCGTTTGGAGGTCTAGGGTTGAGATAATCTAATGGTTTGAAGGTCCAATTGCAATAAGTTGATGAATTGATAAAAATGCTGATTTTAGACCTAATTAGAGTTCAATCCTAGTCTAACCGACTTGGTTTTTGGTCAAACTTAGGGCAAACGGTCTCAAGACCGTTTGGATGATGTCCAAACGATCTCAAGACCGTTTGGGCCAAGTTTGGGCCCAATTGGAGGTCAATTGATAGGTTCAACCTTGAATAGATTCACATTGTTGAATATTGATGACCATCCGATTTGAAACCCTAATTGAATTAGAATCAACCCTAATTGGCTTTCAATTGAGGGTCAATTTGATGTCCAATTGATTAAGGCTAATCTTAGTTAACTCAATTTATAAGTGGTTATCATGGATTTGGATAATTGAGGGGTTCAACATACATATCCATGACCAATTGTAACTTTTGAACCACTTTGGAGGTCCAAACGATTTGAGCCCATTTGGACCAAACGGTCTCAAGACCGTTTGGGGCCAAACGGTCTCAAGACCGTTTGGGTCCAAACGATCTCAAGGTCGTTTGGACCAATCGATCTCAAGACACTTTGATCAAACGGTTTCAAACCGCGAGCTTCAAATGGTTTGAAAGTCAAAACGGTCAACGCACCCAAACGGTCTCAAGACCGTTTGAGGGCAAACAGTCTCAAGACCGTTTGACACCAAACGGTCTCAAGACCGTTTGGTGGTTGAAGGTTGAAACCGTTTGAAGGTTTTCAAGATGGTTTATACTTAATCACTTGAAGTTGTAATTGGTTCTATGGTGATCTATTATAAACCCTAATGGTATCTTAGGACATTAAGGGACTAAGTGATTAATGAGTTGACCCATGATGGTGATCATGAGGTAAATTACCAAAATACCCTTGAGGGGTTTAATTGAGTAATACCTTGTTCTAATCCAACCCTAATCACATGATAGTGATGTTTTGGCTTATGCTAGTCAATAAGGACTTAACCCAATCTGATCTAGAGTGGTGTTATCACCATATACTAGTAAGAGGAGAGAGAAAGTATCCTAAGAGAGAGAAAGTACCCTTTTATGGTGGAAACTCAAGTAAGATACCTTCAATACACATGAATGTGCATGATTAGGGTATGATCCACCTATGTGAGATCATGGAAACCCTAATTATGATGTTTAGTGGATCTTAATCTTATCTGAGGGCTTTAATGATGATGTTTCTCATACATGATAATGTAATGAGTTCTATTCACCATGAAGTGAATAGTAAACCCTGATTTTAGGGTGATGACATGTGATGTGATTAGTAAACCCTAATTTATGGTGATCTGATAAATGTAGTAATTCAAGGTTATGCCTTTGAGTATGAAACCCTAAAATACAAGTTGTTATATGAGGAATCTTATGCCATGCGAGATAAGAGGTTTAATAAATCTAATCTAGAGGAGATGTAATATGGATGAGAATCCCTAAATTAGAAATGAAAATATGGAAATCCTAGCGGGATGAATAGTGAGCCTAGTATATGACCTAGTAATTATGAATTCCTGGAGATGTTTATAAGGTAATACCTTTAAATACAGTATAGTCAAATCAATGAGTATGATGTATTCACACCATGATAAGATTGAGAAGTGAATTCATACTTTGAATTGATAATCATTATGATGTTCAATAAATGTTGTATTTAAGGCAAATACTCACCATACCCTGGTATGCTTCCAAGGATGGCAGAGTTGCATACTACAATTGGACTAATAATCTAAAAAGGAAATATTAACAATGAAGGATGGGGTATGTTAACCTTAGTCCTGTGTCATGCCTTTAAGTATGGAACTTTGAGAACAAGTTAACAAATATGATGTCTTATAAGATAAAGAGATTTCAATAACCTTATTTTGTATAGGGTGAAACCCTATTTCCAGTTATGCTTTTAAGCATGAATCCTCATGATTGAAGTATGAGATGAGGAATCAATATTCCTAGTCATAAGTAAAGGAAATGAATAACCCTAATTAATGAATATTGGGGAACTTGACTCTTCTAAGAGTTTGAAAGTGTAACTTCTAGAATGAATTGTTTACTGTTATCAGTTGAATTAACCATGCAGGTTGTCATGAGATGATGATCATATCCAGGTATGGACTATGAAACTATATTCATTGAAAGCATGCTTTAGCTTTATGAATAGTGATATATCCTGATGCCTTGTCAATGGCAACCTATGAATTAAATAGGCTGTGAGAGCCATAAATACCATCAAGGTCATGCTTTAGAGATGACTTGTGATGAATGTATTGAGAAATAATGATTGATAAGAGTTAGGCTTGTTACATTTAGTATTCTCATTTTATAGCTGTTTTGCTAATGTTATTGTTTGAAGAACAATGTATGATGTTAAAAGATTACTGAATGTACCTAACTAATCAAGTGTAATGTAGAGCCCTGATCATAGATCCATCATTGTCAGAGTCCAAATGATGGTGAAATAGGTTTTCCCAAGGGAACTCCTGGATCACATACTCTTGAGTATGTGGGGGAGATGGATGCGTAAATCCTTACATCCTAGTGTAGGAATTGATGTAGATTTATCATAGTCCATCAATCCTTCACTACAAAACCCAAATGGTGAGATGTACCACAAATCTCCCAAAGAAAACACAAACACCGCATCGGTGAGAGATAAACAAGAAATCTTCTGATGACGAAGAGAGTACAGAACGCCACTGTAACTCTAAAATAGCGAAGGACCAGATTACCCTGGTAAGCTATAACAGCAGAGACACAAGATGTCCTGTAAACAATCCTCTAACTGACTGAGGAAGATGAGGTCATAAGAATCCGGCTCTTTTGATGACCTATGTATGATACCGATGCAACTTACTAGTGATCGGTTGGAGTATGAGCGGTATACCTCATCTCCACAGGGCATAATAATGTTGTAAAACATAAACAACCGCGTAGTATATCTGCTTAGGTTAAACTACGAGGAACAATGTTTGGTGTTACATTGTTTACATTAATGATCTGTTCAGATATTTTGTATACATGTCCTTTATAAGTTTTAAAGACATGACTGCTTAAGTAGAAGTTGCTTCACTTGTTATTAAACCTGTTGTTATATGATTTATGTTATCTTGTCTATGATATTTCTTAATGTTATATAAAGCTTCTAGTTGAGAGTTATAACTCTCGCTGGGACAATTTGTACATTGTCTCACTCCGTAGATTTCAACTCCTTTTAGGTGGTCGTCGAAGACGAAGGAGACCGTTTAAGGATGAGCAACAACGACAACAACAGTACCAGGGGCAGCAGTGAATCTCAGGTGGAGATACTGGCTGCTGAGTTATGTAGTTAGATAGTCCTATGCCGTCTCTGTACTCTCAGGTCCTAGGAATCAGTGGTTTGAGTTTTTGATGTCGGCTCCTGAGAATTTTGAATCATGCTGTAAATAACTACTCAAGAAGTGGTTTAACAGAGTTGTAAACTGTTTACTTGGTTTCTTATAAAAAGGAATTTATAATTTCCAGATCTTGTATCACAAATTTTAATTTCCAGTAATTTTTCATATTCTGCAACTAATCGAATGCTTCCGCTAAGTTTAATCGTGTTTATATCGTGGTTTTGGTGATCGGATCCCACAGTGGATATAGAGGAAAAAGTAGTTTTTTTCTCTTATGCAAATGGGAGGAGGTTTTAGTCGCACATTACTCCTAGAATTTTGTGGTCCTTATATGTAGGATTGCATGTGACAATAGTGTCTAAAAGTCTCTAGGAGAGAGTATGCTCACCCATGGAGTGGGTATGGTGACCACAACACACGCATTCATGCTCCTGCACCACACTACACCACGTCTCGCTTGTCCTGGCTTGGTTGGGGTTCAGTCTTGTGGGTTGTAGGTGTCTTCTATTGCTTTTTGCACAAGAAAACAACTAACTAATTAATTATGAATTTAATTAATTATTTATTACCTAAATAGATCTACTAATATGAATTAGAGAGTGATTTCCTCATCTTTTTGTTACATGTGCAAGATCAATCGTGTGATCATGTCTTACTAGGAATAGGGTGTGGGGCTTTGAGAGAGTTACAAATAAGCATCTAGTCATCAGGGTTAATCACATCAGAACAAAAATGGTTGCCATTCATGTGTGGGAAAATCCTAAACCCAAAACTTGCCTCCTTCACCATCCATCTGAACGTGCATAAAAAAGATTCTTCTCCTTTATGAATCTAGTTCATACTTTAATTCTCTCAGAGAAGTAGTCTATCGGGTGGTGGTACTTGCGATTGCTGGGCTTCAATGGTAGTAGATGTTGTTCATCATCTAGATTTCCTTCTCCTATAGGTTCATGACTAGATCGACTAGAAGTACGATGCTCATCCAAAAGGATTACCATCCATTGACTTCTTTAAGTATTATGACCTGTTGCTCAACAGACAATCTAGTCTAGGGTTCTTAACTCTGTTAAATTTTGTTCTTTAGCTCTATTTGTTCTACAAATTTCTTATTTAGATCTGGCCTGAAATTGCTAACTTGATTGCAACTATTGTTGCTGCTACATGTAACAACCTAATTTTTACAACTAACAGTCTAACCAATAGTTTTAATAAAATCAAATTACTATCATTAGTTAATAGTAAACAACCATTTTTTTTGGAAAAAAATTGACACATCCAACATGCCTGAGGAATTTACTAATTCTTACTTTACCCGTTGGTAAAGTAGAATATAAATTTGGCTGGATATAGTGGTTTATGATAAGTTTCTAGAAGCAGATGAACCTAAAGTAGATGAAACAATCCCTGATGATGTGCAAATATTTTCAAATTGGAAGAAGGATGATAGGACATATCAAGGGTTAATTTTATTTTCTTTAAATAACATACTACATGATTCATACTCTAAGAAGAATGTTACCACTTCCAAGATTTTGTGAAGGGCTATAGAAAATAAATATAATATGGAATATTAGGTTGCTAGAAAGTATTGTCTTTCCAGGCTTCTTAAGTTTTAGATGGTAAAGGGTAAACACGTTTATGACCAAACTCATTACTTTAAACTCTTATTTCACAAGATCAAAGATACAAGCATGAAATTACCTGATAAGTTTGTTATTATGTCCATCATAGAGAAATCCCTAAATCTTGGGAGTCATTTGTCATGAGTCTCAAGCATCATAAAGAACCCATGTCAATGCACAATCTTATGAAGGACATTAACATCTAGGAAGAATACTTGAATGTTAAGAATGACAAGTTACCTACTGATGTAAACCCCACTATCAATTTTACTGTTGCTAAGAAAAAATATATGAAATCAAAGAATGCACTCAAAATTGAGGCTAAAATCTAGAAGAAACCAACGAAAGAACCCTATGGGACATGTGGACATGTTGGACAACAAAATAAGGACTGTCCTTTGAAGAAAGTTGTATCCACAACTGAGGAGGCTGTAGTCAATATGATAGCTACTTCCTTGAACCTCAATGATGGGTATGTGTATATAAAATCCACAATACTTTCATTTTTTGAATTGCTTTATTGGATAAATGACATTGACTGGGGATAACTTAGATATATGTACTAACAAGTCCCTATTTGTGTCTTACCAGGCCTCAAGAGGCGATATGTGAAGTTCTGTATAAGTCAAAGAAGAAGGATGGATGGGCTTGAAGTTTCCTTAGGGAAGGTTTTGACACTTCATTGAGTCATATGTGTTCCATCCATTAGGCACAATATCATTAGTGTGTTATTCTTATTAGGGATGGATTTAGAATAGGTTGTAAATGTAATAAGGCAATTATTACACACCTTTACGAATCTTTATTTTTCTGGAAAGGAGTATCTATGTCACATGGAGAACCTCTTTAAGATTGTCATTGAACCTATTTTAAATTTAGTTATAAATTTGAATAAAAGTAGCTCTCTTTGCATACATCTTATATCTTATGACATTTGGCGTTGTCATTTGGAACATGTTAATGTTGCCTCAATGAAATGAATGAGGAATTTAGATTTAAATCCTAAATTCGAAATTATTAATAGAAGAGGTGAAATCTATGTGCAAACTATACTATCTAGAAAGCCTTTTCATTTTGTGAATGAGAATTAGAAATCCTTGATTTTATGCACAACAATATCTATGAATTTAATGGGATTTCTAATAGGGATAAAAATGTTATTTCATAGCTTTTACTGATGATGCAAGTAGATACTTCTATGTCAATTTACTTAAAATTAAAGATGAGGCATTAGAAAAACCCAAAATATTTAAGAAAGAAACTAAAATTCAAATTAGTAAAGTAATTGAATGATTAAGGTTTGGAAGGGAGCGAGAGTACACCTCGAACTTGTCCTTAGAATTTATCAATTCCATGATGCAGTTCATGAGGTTACTGATCCTTATCACCATGATCTAGTTAATACCTTACTTCAAACCCTAATTGATATGGTTGATACCTTACTCCAAAACCTCATGTATACCCAACTCTATGTGGGGGAAATATTTGGATCCAACTTGATATATGCAGAATAGAGTTCCTCATAAACATAAAGAAGGTAGTTCATTTTAGCAACGAAGAGAGAGAAAACTGATTCTCAAATATATTTGGGTGGGGGGGCTTGCTAAGCTACTTGTTCTTGAATATAAAGGAAAGAATTTGGGATCTAAAACACTTGATGCCATCTTCTTGGGTTATGTAGAGACAAGTTATGCCTATAGGTTCTTGATTATAAAATCTGAACATGCATTTATGTCAATAAGATTGTCAAACTACATGATGCTACATTCTTTGAGGATGTATTTTCTATGAAATCTGGTGTGCCCAAAGAAGTATCTCAAGGGGATTCCTTCACCACAAGTTCCATTCCTGAGCACATAGAAAGGATGGAAAATGTGGGGGCAACTCAAAATATACTATTCTAAATCTAATTTGAAGAAATGTTTGAACCGAGAAGAAGTAAATGGTAAAGGGCATCCAAATATTTTGGAAGTGAGTTTCTCTCTTATAATATTGAGGATCATCTTGTATCTTTAAAACAAGCTATAGATTCTCCAGAAGATAGATTTTGAAAAGAAAACTGTTAATGATGAAATCCAATAATTTCTCTAGAATGGAACTTGGGAACTAGTGGAATTACCACATGATTGTTATCTAGTTGGATGCAAATAGATCTTTAAGAAGAAACTTAATACAGACATGACAATCATTGCTAAGGGTTACACATATAACGAAGGAATGTATTATTTTGATAGTTTTCTCCTGTTCCTCGTATAACCACAATCCGAGTGCTTATAGCATTGTCTTCCATTTACAACCTTTCTATCCATCAGATGGATGTGAAAATTGTGTTCTCACACAATGATCTTAAAGAGGAGATCTACATGGAACAACCTGAGGGATTTATGGGTCGTTGAAATGAGTTCAAAGTGTGTAAACTTGTTAAGTCATTATATGACTTGAAACAAGCCCCTAATCAATGGCATGAAAAGTTTGATTATGTGATATCATTGTTTGGCCTTATTTCTAATGATTTTGATAAGTGTGTTTACCGCAAAATTGTTAATGATGGTCTAAGTTATGCTTATATGTAGATGATCCTACTTTTTACTTCTGATATGAAAGTAGTAAATGAGAGAAAGTCATTCTTGTGTAGCAAGTTTGAGATGAAGGATATGGGTGTCGCTGATGTGATTTTATGGATTAAAGTTGTAAGGTCTAATAATGCCATAATTCTCTCACAATCTCACTATATTGAGAAGGTACTAGAGAGGTTTGAGTACATATCATGAAACTTATTAAGACTTCATATGATTCATCTAATGACTTGTTCAAAAATGATATTTGAGTTCCAATGTCCAATTATGATACTCTCAAATTATCAAAAGTTTGATGTATCTTATAAACTGCACACGATAAGGCATTGCCTTTGTCGTGAGTAAGTTAATTAGATACACATGTTGTCCCAACAAGACCCATTGGAAAGCTCTCAATACATTATTGAAGTACATCAAGTGAACTTGTTTCCTTAGACTGCATTACAAGAAATATCCTTTTGTAGTCCAAGGATATAGTAATGCAAGTTGGATCACGATGAACTCTGGGAGTAATGGTATCTCAGGATATGTATTCTTATTGGAAGGAGGTGTTTTTTCTTGGAGGTCTAAGAAATAAACATATTATCTTAGCCTACTTTTGAGGCTGGGTTGTGTACTTTAGATAAAATAGGATTGGAAGCTGAATGGTTACATGGACTTATGTCCAGTTTACCTTTGCTAAATAAGCATTTTTTTGCAATTTTCATTTATTGTGATAACACTATAACCATTGCTAAGATCAAGAGTTCAAAGTACAATAAAAAATAGCACAGACACATCCAAATCAAACTCAAGTACGTAAGGGAATTAGTATCTATGGGGTCATGGCTGTGGACTATGTAGGTATCAAAGATAATACAATTGATCCTTTGAATAAAGGTTTTAACTTGGACTTAGTTGAGAAATTTAGGTTGGAGATGGGTCTAAAACCCCTTTTGATTCACAGACAATAGCAATCCATCCCAAAAGAGTGGACATCCCACAAATTGGATTCAATCTGGTAATGTCAAACTATCAGGTGAACTGGAGGACACTATGATTTTTTGTTGATGCTTCTTACATCTGAACTCTATTCCCTGGGAAACCTGCTAGTATCATGACTGCAAGTTAGTAAGAAATAGTCTCTGAATGGTATCAAGTTGTAAGATAGGATTCTAGAGGTACATCTTTGGAGACTCCAACTAAATGAGGGAATTGAGTTGTTCCATGATTCAATCATGACATGTTTTGGATGCATGACCTTAGTTTTACTTTTCTACCGCGTCTTTATCTTATTGTTATCAACCAATATCTTGCACCACAATTCATGTTCAAGACTTTTATTCACCTAGTTTCTGCGGAGTCAAAGTTGGATAACTCACACATGGTTCAAAGTAAAATGTACCTACTAAAAGCACAATATGGAGAACTGCGTGACAAAACACACTACACATTAGACTTTGTCGAAGATTGTTGGGTATAATGGCTTCTAGCCATTTATCTACATGGGTTAAACCGAAAGTAGTGCAGCTGTACATAGTGGATAGAGGGGAAAAATAGTTTTGTCTCTTGTGCAAATCAGAAGAGGTTATAATCTCACATTGATCAATCTTGGATATTTTGTGGTCCTTATATGTAGGATTGAATGTTATACTAGTGTGTAAAGGGCTATAGGGGAGAGTATGCTCACCTATGGGGTGGGTATAACATCCAAAATACGCACACGCACGTGCGCACATGTCACACCACACCTCACCTGGACAAGCACAAACTTTTAACTTGTAGAATTATTTTCCGTCTTTCATTACTTTTTGTACATGAAGCAACTACATAATTTATTATTTCTTTTATAAACAAATTTATTAATCTAAATTAGATAGTGATTGCCTTGTCTTTTCGTTAGGTGTACAAGCGTGATTATGTGACTGTGTCTTATTGGAAATAGAGTGCGTTGAGAGAGTTATAAATAAGCCTCTGGTCGTCTGATCACATCCGAACAATAACGACTGCCGTTCGTGCGTGAGAGGACCCTAAACCCATAACTTGCCTCCTCTTCTATCCTTGCTCAAGAAGTGCATCACGAATATTCTTCTCCTATGCAAAGTTAGTTTGTCTTTCATTTTTCTTAGAGATGCGGTCTGTCGGGTGGTGGTATCTTAGATCGCTGAGCTGCATTGGAAATGGACGTTGTTAGTCATCTAAACGTCTTTATGCTACATGGTCGTGACTAGATTGACTAGAAGAACGACACTCGTCCAAAAGAATTACCACTTGTTGATTTCTTTAAGTATTATGTCCTGTTGCTCAACATATGCTCTTGTTTGGGGTTCTTAACCTTGTTTACTTTTGTTCCCTTGCATGTTTGTTCTACGCATTTTTTTATCTGGATCTGTCCTGAAATCATTAACTTAATTGTAACGATTGCTGCTGTATGTAATGATCTAAAAATTATAACCACCAATGTAACCGACAATATCTTAGAAGTTTAATATCCTACCGGATAAGTAAACAAACACTTGGTGCTTGAAATTACAGTGGACCTCAAATGACGAATCCATTGTAATCCATTCAAACGGGCCTTTAAGACAAACTCTATGCTGTGGTATCACAACCGGGTGGAGCCGTTGGACCTCTGGGGTGAAGCACGACACTACGAGTAAGGCCGTACACACACCGCACTATGCCACTAATGTGACTGATTGATTCAAGCTGGTCCTCCTTAGTTTGGCGGGGACTAAGATTCTATGACGCTCACTCGGCCTCACGCGCGGTATCAAGCGTGGGTGAAACTGCTGCCAAACTGCCACCACATGACAGTTGGTAATTGGGCTTTTTTTTGGAATTTTGTAGAAGACAAATAAATTTGTTTCGCTTATAACTTTCAACGTAATGAATTTTTTAAAGAAACAAAAACGTTGGTTTGGTTACGAAAAATGCAATCTAACAAACCTAATATTGACATATTTTTGAGATAAAAAAATAAAAAAATGACATATATAGGTTAATTGACAACCAACTATG
The DNA here is from genome assembly GCA_963693085.1 of Alisma plantago-aquatica. NCBI lineage: Eukaryota > Viridiplantae > Streptophyta > Magnoliopsida > Alismatales > Alismataceae > Alisma > Alisma plantago-aquatica. The sequence continues at coordinate 659,403,679 of OY856414.1, forward strand.
GTGCCCATACCCATAAATGGTTATTAACACCAAAAATAGTTAATTGACGCTCAAAATAGTACATTTACACCAAAAAACATAAAGATGGTGTCCAGATAAGCTAATGACACTCATAAATGTCTAATGACGCCCAAATATGATTATTTGATGCCTAAAATAGTTCACACCTAAAATTATAACGACACCCACAAATGGGTAATGACACTCATAAATGGCTAATGACACCCAAATATAATTATTTGCCGCTTAAAATAGTTCAATGACACCTAAAATTATAACGACGCCCACAAATGACTAATGACACCCATAAATGGCTAATGACACCCATAAATGGCTAATGACACCCAAATATGGTCATTTGACGCCTAAAATGGTTCAATGACACCTAAAATTATAACGACGCCCACAAATGAATAATGATACCCAAATATGATTATTTGACGCCTAAAATAGTTTACTGACACCTAAAATTATAACGACGCCCACAAATGGCTAATGACACCCGTAAATGGCGCCTAAAATGGTTCACTGACATTTAAAATTTTAACGACGCCCACAAATGGCTAACAACACCCATACAAGGTAATTGAAGCCCAAAATGATTCATTGACAGCCATAAGTTTAAAATGACGCCCAAATAAGGCATCGACAATCAAAATAACATAATGACACCCAAATAACTTATTGACACCCATAAATGACTAATGACACCCAAAGATGGTTAATTGACATCAAGAATAACCGATTCATATTATTTTTATTTTTTTATTAAAAATATATCAATATTAGTCATGTTGGAATGCATTTTTCGTAACGAATCCAATGATTTTTATTTCGTTAAAAAATTCACAACGATTCAAAAGTTATAAGCAAAACAAATTTATTTATCAATTACATAACTTCTATTTACCCAACTAATTATACAGTCACCAATTACCCACTTACCAAAACCACATTCGGTAAAACTTCTCAAAATTTCTCAAAATCACCTTCTGGATTGCGTGTGAGGCTTGATGGAAACTGCCCCGTTACCAAATCATTTTCCGGGACGCATGCCGGTTCCTTGGAAACTGAGCTGACTGGGATCTCCAGCAATGGGGCACCACTTGGCACTTATCCACACCGACGTCCCTCTGTTCAATACTCCAGCCTTTCGTCCTCCAAGATCCCCATCGTCCCTCTGTCCCCGTTAGCTCCCTCATTAAGCTCAGATAAGCCATTGCCACTCTGGCCGTCGTCCTTGCAAGTTGCAATGACAATGATGGACAGCGGCCGCCGAAGAGAAGGCAGAGTGCGGCGGGTGCAGGTATATAGGTAGGTGGTGCGGCATTAAGTCGAGGGCTAGCGAGGCAGTAGAAGAAAATGAAGATATCGGTGGCAGTTGGGGGCAGAAGGGAAACGGGGGAGTTTGTTTCTTCATTGGCCTGTCCACTCATTCAGCCCTGTAGATCGTGGAAATATGAAACCATCTAAAGAAATCGAAGCTACAGTCATTGACTGATACTAATGTAGCACCTTTATTTCACCAAGGACGAAAGGGCATCCATCGGTTTAGTGTGGGGAGAACTAATAGCCGCCAATCAAGTCATTGAGTTTCTTTCTCCAAGCAGAATAGGTTAGGCGTTTTAATCGGCAGCATTCATATGTCTGTTTCGCCTTCAATTTCCGACAGCTACAAACCCCTCCTAGACACTCAGACTGTGCTTGAACAAAGAGAGCGATAGATCTCTTCCCCTCTCTGGCTCATATGGCTCACGGCGGATTCAAATTTGTTGTGCTTCACATGTCCCTTTTAAATCTCTTTTATACAAATACCTCGTTAATTTTTCAAAGTGGATTTTGGGTAAATATATGTATACATTTCCTGACACAATCAGTACAGCAACTCTGGGATACCACATTTAGGGCGCTCATGGCATGATCTTCAGATTCTCTGTTAGGACTTAGGACGGTCTACAGAAATACTGGTAGGACTTGAGAGAGTGTTTTTGTAAGTTTCTTTTTCTATATAGTTTATATAATATATTTTAATTATCATCACCACCATCATCATCATCATCATCTAAGTCTCAATTCCAACCATGTTGGGGTCGGCTACATGGATCTTTTTTTTCCAATCAACTTTGTTATGGGTCATACTCTGATCAAGATATAAAGATTCAAAGTTTTTCCTTATAAACTCTTACCAAGTTGATTTACGTTCGTCTTTGCTTCTTTTAGTTGTACTTGACTCAATAACCTTAAGGTGCATTTGTCGGTCTAGTATTGCAAATGTCCATATCATCTTAGATGACTTTCATGCAACTTGTCTCCGATGCTCACCACCCACACTTTATTTCTAAGATAGTCATTTCTCAAATGATCTTTTCTCGTCTTCCGGCACATCCATTTCAACATACTTAAATTAGTATATTTTGTTTATCACAAATTAAATTAGTTGTAATGTGATGGTTGTTGAATTATGAGGTTAGGGATAAAGGCGTGTGAGACATTTTTATCTTTCTATTTAGGTAAGAAAAACACTCACATTCCCATTAAACCTAGTTGGTCTCTAATTCTTAGACAAAATAGACACGTATTGTGACAGACTCACTTTTATCTGAATTTCAATCAGACTGCTTAAACAAACAATGTTAAAGGGATTGTATCGTCTTCCTTGAGCGGGTGGAAGGATCGTACACACAACAAATGTTTATAATACATATTTTCATTAATTTCAAACTAAAGCTTTTAGAAATTAGCTCGAAGGCATCAAGATATGAAAGACACAAGAAAAGAAACTAACTAGTCAACTATCACATCACAATTATATTACTATAACATGCAAACTTCTTGTTTATTGAAGCTTGTTGAGAGTTGTCAACATATATCATAAGTTATCAGTTCATACCTAAAATCATAAAATCAAACACATCAATTTAAGTGGTTGGTATGCTGTAAAAATCAAATGAACTTGCATGTTTGGAAGATACGTAATGCTCGACAGAAGTGTATGACCATAATAAACAACACAACTAAAAAAAATCTCCATTTATCGGGAACAAGCATCTTTTATTTACAAATTCAATAATACTCGAGAGGGCATTGCCAACATTAGGGCCTACATCACGTAGGATAGGTCTAGATGAGTCATGACTACTTAAGGAATATTACATTCTAAAGGTGGCATTACCCCAAAATACATACAGGTGCACCGCGACTTGCACCCTTACCCCAAGATACATCCAGGTATAGAAAGGTTGTGTCCTTACCCTAAGATATATGTAGGCATACACAAGAATGAGACTATATATAATGAAAATTTGAATTATATTTCAAATTTTGTCAATTTAAATATAAGAATATTAAAAGACTAATTAGTAGAGAACAAATTATCTCAAATAAGTATTATAGCTAAGCACAGGGACTCATACACATACTATACAACAAGCAAAATCAATTTTAAAGGTCAATAGGAGAACTAAACATGCCTTTGAGATTTAGAGTATAAACTTTGATAAAGTCAAACTAAGGTTATCAAAGTAATGAAATGTAAAACATTTCACATGCATGAAAATAGGGATCTGAACATTTAACGGTCACAAGAACCACAATTAGGTTTTTAAAGTCTAATTATGAAACTTAAGTGTGGTTTCACATCCATGATAAAGATTCCATGTTTTCAAGTATTCAAGATGGTAACCATAAAAAATAAAAAGGTATTTAAAATACTATCAAGTTTGAACATCATTTTCTAACAAAAAATTCGGGGGATGGTTCCACGCCTAGTTCATACTCAAAACCCCAAATCATCATCAAAGATGTTGTCTTGTCATTATTAAATGTTTTGAGGTCTAGATTCAATTCCAAGATATAGTCGTGATCTTAAAATGGGAAATCATAATATTTTGAAGATATCTAGCATTAATGATCACAAGATTAGGGTTCAATTACAATGATACAATATGATATCATTTTATCTACATAGACAACAAACAATGATTAAGAGTTGGTCTAGATATTTCCATTAATCATCATGAAAGAAATCAAGACCAGATCAAGGTTCTCGAGTCAAAAAACTGTTGGTTTTTGGAGGAGGCAGAGAAGCAGCGGAAACAAAAAAAAAATTTCTCCCCAAACTCGGAACAAAAGGAATCACGTCAACATCTATATAATAGGAAAGATGGTTTGTGAATCATACCTTGTCCCGAGGCTTGCTCGGCGACAATACCACACGCCTTGCGCGGTCTTCACCTCCGGTCTTGGACGGTGTCTGTGCAGCTCCTGGTCGCACCGGGACTGAAAGACTCCTCCTCCTACCGGACTGTCGGATGACAGTTGTCCTCCTGAGCGGCAGTGACCTCCCGCCTCTGAAGTAGTCCACACGGACCACCCAGAACTCCACTCTCCTTGTCCCACAAGGAAGTGGAAGGAGTCGCACCCTCCTGTTGACGTACTAGTCACCAACACACTCTCCTGCTGTCAATTGTAACTGCAGTTGTCCTTCCCTTGCTGCACCTCCCTTTACGGGAAGCACTTGCTCGGGCTCTCTCTCGGTTACCAAAACCAGAGAGAACGACAACTTTGCAGAGCAATCAACTTGCACTGAGTTGTACTATGAGAAGCCCCCAATACCCCTATATATATAGGCGGGTCATGGGACAGGGTTCTCTGTGCCCGGCAATACGAGACTAAAGCAGGAGTAGAAGGGTTCGAGAATTTTCCACAAAAAGCAACCGGTTCGCAACTTGAAATGATCGGTTCACAACTGAACTGATCGGTTCGGCCATTGAGCCGATCGGTTGGACGTGAGCCGATCGTTTGGGGCACTCCAACCGATTGGTTGGAGCCCTGAACCGATCGGTTCATAGTCCTAATCCGGCTCAAAAAGACTTTCCTTGTTTCGTTCCCAATTGGTATCGAATACCAATGTTATTCCCAATCGAATTGGGCAATTTGAAACCAAAGGAAAATTCTTGCCGACATGACTTTTCCCAACTGGTCGGTTGCACCAGTTGAGCCGATCAGTTCAACCCTTGAACCGGTCATTTCAACCTGGGCATGAGCCGATCGGCCTGGACACTCCAGCCGACCGGTTCAGCAACCTCAGCCGACCGGTTCATCACATGAACCGATCGGTTGGGAGCACAGGTTGGGCAAAATCAGTCAATTGCGATTTCAATCAATCTGATACTCCAATCAATGCGTCCAACACCTTGAACCATACGATATTGAGCCATCGACTGATTGAGTGTTTAATTGAACTACTAAACTCCTTTAGTAATCGATCTAAACATTGCTTTGTGGACAAAACTCCTTTTCCAGGTTAAATCCTATGTGTGTGACCCTGCAGGTCCATTTCACGTTGGCAGTGAAAGTCCATAACACTTATGACTTCACAAGCAAAGAGCGGTGCCTAGTCACACATCAGTGCTACCCAAGTGAAAGTAGAAAGTTGGAGAACAACTTTCATCCTACAATCCGTGAATGGTGTTACAGTGAATGTATAATTCCTTTGTCACTGATATCCAGAATGAGATCGAGGCATGGAACAGTCATCCTGTCAATGTTCATTCATTTCCTTGATCTCAGAATAGACCGAGTGAGATGTGTATGACATCAATATCACATATTGATTCACACGTGCATGCGCATGCCTTTCTCAATCCTACTCATCAAGTGGCCAAGGATATCAAACTTCCTTAGGAGGGACAAATCCCATATCTATCACTCACCCCTCAAAAGCCCCATGTGTCAAAGCCACCCAATCATCACCTTTATAACAACCCATGTTTTAGGACTACGTTTGATGATGTCAAAGTGTACCCAACGACATGTGTTGAGTGCAGTGATTTCAGGTCTAAGAATCACACTCACCACCATCACTGTGAGAGCTGACTGTGACTACCATGCCATGGTTCCATGTGTCACTCTCACGGTGGGTCTGTCCGGTACCTTGTTCTCTAACAAGTACCTATGTGCTTGGTTTGATATCACCATATCATGACTAATGAGATTCTGTCATCAACCAACACACAATCTAGTCTTTAGTGTTATTGATGTCTATGGTTATTTCCACAATAACAACTGACTAGGGACTATACAAGAATGTATACTCTTAACATCCGTATGATCTCATCGTTTAGGTCCTCAACCCAAAAGCATACGTCATTGAGTAAAAAAATCTTTAGACATCTATCATGTTACACCATCATCTCAGAAACAGTTTAAACATATAGATTGGAAATTGCCTTTATTATTATTCAAATCATTTACAAAGTATTCCCATACAATCATCATATGACTTGCTCTATGGGCATACATACCAACAAAAACAAGATTAGATCATTAACAATAGATTAGGAGACAAAGAGGTCAACAATTAATAATCAACTTTATAGTTCATACAATTAATCATATTTCATGTCTTGAGTCATTGTCATGATTAATAGTCATCAAATCAGATTTTAGGATTGCAAGTAATAAAAAAATTACTGATTAGAGGTGTTGATCATTAAACAATTCCATAAAAAGATTCATCTTTAAATATCATAGTAGATAAAGGAACAACGTTTAGGTCTTGAACATAGTTCCATTGGATTCCTTAGATTTCATCGATCAAAGTTTACTATTTTCACTTAATTTTCCAGTAGTTATCAAGTCATTTTTTGTGTCATAACCTGTCAAATGAGTAAATGTATTTTGGTTGGAAATCTGATTTGCCAGAATTTGTTGTTAAAATAGGTAGTAATCCAAAATCAATGAACAACTTGTAAGCTTTATATGTGGAGTATGTGTTACTCCAAATTCATTTGATATGGTCAGAATTGGTAGTAGAATTGGCTAGATCATGAGATAATTGATATCAACAATGGAGAATTGGCTAAATCATGAGATAATTGATATCAACAAGGCGTGATCATACCAACACTAATGCACCGGATCCCATCAGAACTCCGCAGTTAAGCGTGCTTAGGCAAGAGTAGTACTAGGATGGATGACCTCCTGGGAAGTCCTCGTGTTGCACCCTATTTTAGCCGACCAAAAAAAAACAATGGATAATGATTTTTTTGAGGCATCTCTAAAGAGAGTTGTCATATGGGGAAGATAGGAGATATAAATATTTGCATATAGGTTATTGAAAATTGAAATAAGAATGGTGAGATATAGTCTAGAGTTGAGAGTGGAGTTTCATTTATACAAGGATCAAACTAGAAGGAAATATGGTTGAAGAATAGAGGTGGTTGTCTAGATACTATTTTGGATGACATGGTTCATTTGGTTAAGATATATCTAAAGAGGGAAGATGTTAGTCTTCTGAATAGTCTGCTTGGGATTTTGTATTTTTGCATTTGTTCATTACATTATCTTTCCAAACCAAGGGAGTCTAGATCTATGGTCTTGTACACAAAACAATGTGAGTGTCTCTTGATATTGATAATTCCACTCCCAAAATATTCGAGTGTGTAGATTATTTATCAGTTGGTCAAGTATGTTTTGTATCTGTGTTTGCTATCATCCTAGGGAATAATTTGGTGAACTCTTGTCAATTTGGAAAATCATAGTGGATGGGAGGGAAATGAAGTGAGAAAATAAGCGATAATCAAGATGAGTGTACAATCAAGGAGAGTGAGTTGTCCTACAAGATTGAGTGTACATGATATTTAAAGTGTTAGTTTATTGTTACAATTTTGTATAATTGGTAGCCGAATACCAGATGGAAGTTTGTGGGGAAAATGGGGAAGGCCATGATATATGATAGGAAACTTTTTTAATTGAAATCAAGCATGATGTTATAGAAGTTCATGACAATAGGATGTATGTGTATATCATGAATCATGGATTTATGGGAAATGAATTTGAGTATTGAAATGTGTTAGAAGGTAGAAATTATGCCGATAGCATTTACAAATTATAACCACCATATTTTAGAAAATGAATCGTATCATTAGCATATTGTATAACATTTTGGGTGCAACTTGGTATTATATTAATGAGATTGCTATCACAGTAATACTTACCCATTTTGCAAGGATGGGCGCAATTGTCACATTCCCAATTTTCTAAGTAGTAAGTATGTACACGAAAGTATTACATACTTTATAACCTTAATTAATATCAAAATGATTAATGTGTTTCATTATGCTTTATGGAGTTAAAAAAATTATTAGACACTTTTTCAATAAAAGTTTGTGACATTAGAAGCTGAATGACCAATTTTGGCGAGATAACAATATTACTAAAATTTATTACGAATTATGGAAGTTTTAAATCTAAATGATTTTATTTGGAGGTTTTGGCTGAGCTTTTGCGGAATACAAACCCATAGCGGTTATCTACATGGTTGTAAGGAGTGGGACCTGAGAGGGGAGCCACTCATTTACTGAGACGTGAATAATAGAAAACCATCCAATGCCAATTCAATAATAGTTTTTCACAAAGGATGATATATTATATTTCAAGTATATATCTATCAAATACCAAAAGTGTAGCACTGTAAGATCAAATCTAACTAGTATGATATTCATTGTTTAACATTTCTCTTCACACATAGAGTGTACAAAAAATCTATTCTATTGCATATGATCAACAGAAGGTAAACCAACCACTTCAATCTATCTCCAAAAAGAGCAACTACTCTCAATCAGGTTGCAACCCAGGGTCACCTACGATATGATCTTCTCCACCTAAGGGGTTGGGACCCCCCCCCCAGAGAAGATAAGGTAGAAGATTATCAACAAACACGAGTATGCTTTTAAAATAGAGATTGGAGAATTTATATGGAAAATGTACATCAAAAGTAAAATAACACGATTCCCAATGAAGAGGGAGGCTGAATCATCCAAGTGGATATTCAAAGTTTTCTTCATATAGTAAGACAATAATATTACATGAAGACGTAAAAGTACAATAACAAAATTCTTGCCTTTAAATCTCAAACCATAGAACAACAATAAACAATAATGTTTTTATGCATGCAAATTAAATATTAGAATACAACTATGTAAAAGTAGGACCCATAAGCTTCCACATTTTGTGCTTAGGAAGGAGGTGAGAGCACCCACAATCCTAAATAATAATATGTATAAAATAGGTGAGATTACTCAGGGCTAGGTGGGAGCACATTAACCCATATACTAGAAAGTTATACAATGAGATCCAACCCCATAATGTACCACCACTAGTAGATAATAATAGTCTTAACAAAAAAATACATAGAATAGAAAGGCAAGTTAAAGTCCAGTCCAAGTAATCCATCAAATTAGGGTTTCCATCATTCAATGCAACAATAAGATGAAATAAGGAGATAAAGGTTACATATTGAATAAGTATGAGCAAGATAACTATTACAATATTTATTGTTTAACATTTCTCTTCGCCACATAGGGTGTACATAAAAGAAATCAAATATATTGCATAGGATCAATAGAGAGTAAACCAACCACTTAAATGTATCTCCAGAAAGAACAACTACTCTCAATCAAGCTACAACTCAGGGTCACCTACAATAAGATGGGTCACCTACAATAAGATCTTCTCCACCTACGGGGTTGCGACCCCCGCCCCCACAAGAGAATATAAGGTGGAAAATTATAAAAAAAAGTTGGTATGCACTTAGAATAGAGATTGGACAATATATATGGATAAGGTACATCAAAAACAAAATAACACAATTCCCGATGGAGGTAGGCTGAAGCATCCAAGTGGATATCAAAAGAGTTCGTCATATAGTAAGACAAAAAGACTATAATAAGAAATATAAGTCCAATAATAAAAATTTTGCCTTTAAATACCAAACTAGAGAACAACAATAAATAACAATGTTTTTATGCATGCACATTAAATATTAGACTACAACCATCTAAAACTAGGGACATAACCCTTCTACATTTTGTGCTTAGGAAAGAGGTGAGATCACCCACAATCCTAAGTAATTATATGTATAAAACAAGTGAGAGCACCAGGGGCTAGGTGATAGCACTATTGGCTATCTAGGCTAACAAGTTTCAATCCCAACTAGGATAGTTTACCCAACTTTAACCAATCTCCGTAAGTATACGGAGGTAGTGTAGTCGACGTCGAACACAATGAGCTTTAGTAATTAATTGAGCGCAACAACACTAAGGTTCAACAATCTAGATTGGTTTTAAAAAGGGATGGTGAAGTTCATCTAATTTTAGAAATTCAAATTTAAACAAGTAAATAAAAAAACTACTAAAAGGGCTTAATTTCAGATGTTAAGAGATCTTGGACATTAGGATTTCACTCTCACATCATAGCACATCATAGGAACATGAAAATTTAAACATACATAAGCACTTGTTAAAGGAAAATTTGTGTTACACTTCACCTCTCGGTACAAGTGCAACACTCTCAACTCAAGTTTGCATTCTCATGCATAAATTTTGTTTTTTGATCACAACCTATTCCTCAACTCTTTTATCTCCACTCTCATTGTAGAAAAAGAGTTTCCAAGAAGAGAACCTCCATACAATCCATACTCACTTTCTCAGATCAAGAAAGAAAGTAGAAAACATGCATATAAAGTGGCCAACAATACATGCAAGAGATGATAAAACCGGTACTTTCATGGTAGAATAACAAGCAACATAATATTTAGTACGAAATTAACTTGTTCCATACATGCTATGACATGGGAGATACTCTCCCATGCCCAAGAAAAGAGAATTACTCATTCATAATCATGCTTTGCAGATTTTCTATAGAAAATTCAGTTTTAAACATGATTTAGAGGAGGTAAAATGAAGAGATCCGAAGGTGTAACTAAAAGAAGGAGGAATTCCGGCTTGGGGACAACATTCTCTTTCTTTAGCTGCTCTAAAATGAACCAGCTCCTCTCTCGAGAAGTTGTACAAGGTTGGGGAAGCTTGGTTGCACCTTGGAGAAGACAATGGTGAAGAAGAGAAGAAGAAATGAGCTTCTTTGGCAAAGAACCACCTCTTTTCTCCTCCAGATCACCCTCCTCTGCTCTAGGCTTACTCTGGGATGAGGGAACTGACACAAAATGACTGAGCAAAACCACCCATTAAGTTCTCTCTCTCTTTTAAATAAAAACTCGTAATTTTTGAATTGCTGAAACTGCCAGGTGCACGCCGTGCGAAATTCAATTTGCATTGTCAATAGTATATAAGATGAGTTTCAATGAATTGGACCCAATCAGGTCAAACATTTATAATCAAGTGACATACAGATCAACACACCACAAACAAGTCCATGAGCAAGAGGAAATAGATTTATCGCCCAATATGACTCATAAAGAGAAGCAACATACCTCAAGAATGTGTATCTAAAGTAAGGGTCAAACCCTATCCAAACCAAGGTCCAAGCTGCCTATTAAATATTCAAATGAATTAGGGTTTATGCTCCTATAAATAAAACAATAAAAATGACATTTTCCATCATTACTAATTTAGTCTATGAAAATTACATATTCTGATAGTTTATAATTTTTTGATTTCAAAACATATTATTCCTTAATTTTGACTTATAAGTCATCTTTTTAGTGAACAAGCTCCTTGTATTGCTATTTTTAAGTTTTGGTATGTACATCTCCCCGATATTTTTGTATAGGAATAAGAACGGGACCCTCACCATAAAAAAAAACTTGTTCATAAAGCAAAACAAACTACAGAAAAAGTACTACTATCTCTGCCAAATAGACAGAAACTGAACAAACACACTATGTTCAGATCTCAAAAACTAGATCATTGAGAGAAGAAAACTGTCAAACTTTTGATTAGAAATCCAACAGAAGAAGGTCAACTAGGTTCAGATATATCCATAAAAAAGTGAACAGTCCATAGAACAAGACCATCTCAATCTCATAGGATACCAGTAAACTCAACTACATCTCAAACTGAGACACAACTGGAACCCGAGTGTAACATACCGAATTCTGGAATTTTGTCTTTTGACCCTATTTTCCATCTTTTCCTTTCATTTTTATCCTTATTGGCCTTTCTATTTAATTAGTGGAATTTATAGTCATTTAGTGAACATTTATTCACTAATTGTACCAATAAAAGGGTTTATGCACAAATACCTCAATGAAAGCTTAATTACCATAATAAAGTTCTCTAAACCTTAATATAACTTTTTAATATGATTTTAAAACATAAAATGAGCCTAAGTTTCAAATTTGGTTCAATTTGGATGTTGTTTGTGCAAGTTATGCAATTTTAGGTACATTCTGGACTTTTATGAAATTTACCCAATTGGGAGGTTTTCTTTACAAATTATCTCCTGAATTTTAATCCTTAGATATTCCCTTAACATTAACGAAATTTTAAACCATTGGAGAACCTAGTTTCACCTTAGTTTGATGGTATTTCTTTCCTAGGGCATTATAGGGATTACCCTCTTTATAAAGATGCTTATCCTTAAAAGCTATCAACCAATGAGGTTATTTCTTTCTTGCAAAACGGTGGGGATGGACTAGAATTATCTATGGGCTCTTAGAACCGAATTTTCATATGCATGAAGCCTCTATGAGCTATCCTCTTGTATGGCCATCAATCCCTAGGCTAAAGACACATGGAAAGTCTCTTAAGACTCCTCATGCTTCACCTCTTTCTATATATAGCCATGTATACCCCTTCCCAACTCACAATTCGAAAACTCTTGCTCTCCTTTTCTTTCCTCTAGCTTAGATAATAGTTCCTTCTGTATTTGGCCAAAAAGTTGCTGTCCCAAGGTAATAGAGGGAGCCTACCTTGGTGAAGAAGGCTCCTAGGGCTTCCAAATTGCTCCATTACAGTTTCTAAAACTCCTCCTTGGTAATTTCGACCAAAACTAGTAAGTTTCCTCCCTTCCTTCCCTGTTTTCATGTTGTTAGTATTCCTCCCACCTTCTTCCAGGTCGGAACCATGACCTTTCATGGTAAAACTCCACCTAGAACCCTAAAACATCTCATCTCCATGCACTTTTGCTAGGGTTTGCACCTCCAAAGTGGAGAAGGTGATCTTTGCTCAAGAGAAGAGCTTGGCTTGGAGCAAACAAACCTTCTAATCTTGGGATCCTTTATGTTTTTACCTTATTACCTTCCTATGGGCAAGTTTTGTTAACCCCCTTCTCATATATTGCTTAAGTACATGCTTAAAACCCATGCTTCTATGTTGATAATCGATGATTTCCATCTCTTTTTACCATGTTCTTTTAAGGTTTTGGTTTCTTGATATTTTATCTTCTCTAGAATATATAGTTTGGTTATCTAAGAAACTTCAAACCTGATCTTGGACCAAATGGTTTTTTATCCCTCTCCATCTCTCTTTAATTATCTCGATCGGTTTGATGATGAGGCAATTTCCTATTGGTCAGTATTGCAAAATTCATATCTTCTAAACCGCTTATCCAAATTTGACAAATAAATATATTTTGGAATTGGAAAATTAATATCTATCTAATAAAAATATTTTCAAGGTCTGATTTTATGGTTTGACGAAGGGTAATTTTTTTAAAACGAATTTAATGCATAAAAATCACCAAAAATACACTCTAATCATCGTAACTCCAAAATATGCAAAATTATATGTTTTCCTAATCAGAAGAACCTAACTAAGTATATGGTGATTTTTTCATAGTCTAAATCGAGGTTTTGCTAAAAAAGTAAAAATATGGGTTTTCTCTACCTTAACGCATATATGTCATTCTAATACATGTATACGAATTTAAAATAGGAAAAATCGATCATGGACTCAATCGAGTGATGAAAGTGGGTAATATGAATCATAATGAAAGGTATGTGCTATGTATGTGCAATCCATATTTATGTATGTGCATTTACACCTTAAGTTGGGAATAATTGTGCCTTAACCTATTTTTCTATGATGAGGCTATATTAAACCCTATTTCATATACTCTTGAATGTTTTGCTATACTTGCCTCATAAATCAGTTTCAGAACATTATTCTTGGGTCTTGGAACCCCACCACCAAGTTGTAATTATATGATGATTTATCTTACCAATTTACTATTTCTTGAGCATGATGGTTTATTTGGCTATTCAACTATAAGTAGTGGTACTTATGTACAACCACCCACAGAGGGTATGTAAATAATCGCCCTGGGGAACGTCTTATTCTCCCCCCTGGGGAATGTGTTATTCCTCCCCTATAAAATTTGATAGGTGAATGGGAATGTATGAATTCTCCCCTCACCTATAGGTTGAGGTTCGGTAGGTGCCTCAACCCTACTTAGTTAATGTAGTCCAATTAATATCATGCATGCTACTTCTTATATGTTTTGTAAGGGTAAGAATCTATTTTGTTATGTGCCTCATTCTCTTGGCCCTCTCATCTTATGATGATTCAATATATTTATGTTTCATATGATTTCCTTTTCTCTTGTACTTATTCATTATTTGACGCATACCTTGTTTTCCTCTCCCTTTTGCTGGGTGCTTTCCCAACCACCCAGGTGATGAGCAAGGTGATGAACAAGACAAGGAGTATATAGCTTTTGGCTTGGAATCAGTTCATGGAGATTGTGCTTGGAGACAAGATTGTAGTAGTCTAGACTTCCCTCTATCTAGATCTTTATTGTGTGTCTTTATGTAAGCCCTAATGGGAGAATTTGATGTATTTTTGTAAACCTTTTATGAAATAGAATATAGTCAGTTATTTTTTTTTATTCCGTATTTTCTAATGGTCTTTTGTATACCAATGTTTAATAAATTTGGAAAATTTATGCCCATTCCATCATACCTCTGAGAGTGTTTGGAATGGATGTCAATTCTTCAAATTTTTAGTAAAGGGGTGATTTCACTCTCCTTTACACTGAGTCCATAAACAAAGTCAATCCACCAAACTAAGAAAATATCTACAGATCAAATCCCATAACTTTTTCTAGGTAGTCTCCAAGTTTTCATGAACTCTCCTTTTCTTTCTCTCTAAATCCAATGAAGAGTACACATAGCTAGATAATGGTTCTTTCTTATGGTGCACTTTATTTAATCTTGCATATTAAAGGGAATATAGGGAGTATCAACTTTAGAATATTTACTCGAAATATTCACTAAATACAATCAGGTGAACATACGATGACCAAAGTTATCTTCACTATTTTTACATAGAAATCAATAGGAAGGAGTAATGATACCCATTGTTCTCATATGATTAGTAGTAGGCAATCTACCATGCCCTATTTTCCATGCATAAATATGATAACTCTTAGGCACGTTATATTTCCATACCCAATCAAAACATCAGAAATCCCACTTCTATTATGAATCAAGTCCAAAATATCTCTAATTTTAACATTATCAACCTGATTAAGAAGAATACTATCTTCCAAGTTCTTTTGTTTCTCCAACTTCTTCAAAAGATCTTTAATTTCTTTATGAAGTATGCCATCCTCAACTTTCCAGTCTCCCTCACTAAAAAATTACTTACCTTGCACTAAAAGGCAACACCTAGCCTTATCATGCTCTGTTTACTAAGAATTTCCTTGAAAAATTAATTCCCTAGAATCCATGGATCACCCCAAAAGGAAGTCTTCTTGCCATCTCCAATAACATAACTAATACAATTCTTCAAAGAATCTCTTTATCTGATAATCCTATTTAGATTCCATGAAAACATATTGGTATCATTGGACATACAAAAACCATAACAAGTCATTAAAAATAAAGTTTATAAGACTAAAGGTAATTAGGAAAAATCCACACAAACCATATATTTGACTAATTAGAATTAGGCTACGAAAACTATACCACACAATATGTCTTTTTTGTTTTTGAAACACATCTTGGCTTATCTTTTTGACCTTCTAGTGAATTATTATGAATTTTGCAAGGTATGTAACTGAAATTTAAAATAAAAAAATTGATGCAAACACCAAAATATACCTACATCATGCATAATCAAATTGATGCATGAAAAGGCATATGCGTAACTACATTCAATTAGCTGACCCTACAGTATAACATAATCACATGTTAAATGGCATAAATTCCCATAGATGTTGTGACAAAATAAATTGAAATCAAGGTTGGATAAGTAAAAAAAATAATGTTTGTCCTTTTCTGTGGTTCCCGCACACGATGAAGTAGCTCTAAAATAGAGATCATTAGTGGGAACCATTAGGGAGTACCGCTAAGAAAGGAAACACACAGTTAAACCTTTTGGGTTCCCTACCTCTAGTCAATTCCAGTGATCCAGAGTACAGGTCGTGGGGTGCCAGGTGCCATAGAATAGGATCCAGGCATCGCCAAATAAAAGAAAGAGGTCCACAAAACCACAAAATAGGTTACTAAGAGCCAATTCAGTTTCTCAAACATCAAAAACCTCAAAGGCAAAACCTGAACTTAAGCATACTCACGAATTCACAAAGCGATAAGGGAAGAGGGAGAACAAAGCGATAATCAAAAGACCTACAGGTGGTCACTGTAGATTCAAAGGAACCCAAGGAACTAGAAAAACTATAGCCCTACACTCACAACACTGAAATAAAATAATCTAATCACTTTGGTTGAACATGAGAACAACAAACAATCTGCTAATTGGGCCAGCAAAGTACCAGGGCTCACCCACAACAACTGAAAAAACATGGAGCTTGTGGGGAGAGTAGTATGCCAATGAACAAAAACCTATGGTAGAAGTAAACAAGAGTGTAATAGACTAGGAAACTCATTGAGAGTATAATTTATCTATGAAGGTCGGAGATGCATGTACCACTCCACTGAAGCCAAAGACGCCAACTGGTCTACAAAGTTAGGAGAGGTGTCAACAAGAGAAATTGTAAGGGGAGGAGGTTTCTTATGATTGTGGCAAGGCTTTTGGAGGTGATAGATATATATAGACAGTGGGCTTAAAGGAGGTGTGAAACTAGGACCATAGGAAACCCAAAAAAGAAAAGTGTGACACATTGACTTAGGTAAAGTTGATAAACCTAGGATGTCAGAAGCATGAAAAATAAATCAAAATTAAATCAAATAAACCATATTCCAATTACATGAAGATTGCGTTTATCTTCTTTTACTAAATTTGTTTAGCAAACATTGTCCGATTGGATTCAAACTTGACACCTAGATTAATTACGACCCGAAGTGTAACACCCATGCCCATGGCTCTAGTGGAGTTTTAGGAATGATGACTGGCCCCACAAACTATCACTAGACTTAACTGCACTCTTTGTCCTCATTCATGTGTAAGGCAGGATAAACTTCCTGACTGGTCACCCATCCTAGTACTACTCTAGGCTGAGCATGCTTAACCACAAAGTTCTTTAGTGATGGGATGCTTGAAAAGGAGGTGCACCTTTGTGATATGGATAGTCTAATCATTCCTTTTAATATCATTATAGCCAAGGACTCAAATCCTAAGGCGTTACAATCTCCCCCACTCAGACTCTTGATGTCCTCACAAGACTCAACTATATCGTCTCATAATATTTTCCCATTTCAGTGCAGACCTAGAATGGCCCATGGACGCTCAGCTCCCGATCACAAAATGTTAGTACAAGGGTGTCTACATACCCACAAACAACCCTTTCCAACATGCCTAGACCATACAACTCAAGACTGGAATGCTACATGCCCATGCATGCCCCACTTCTTGGAGGGGTTATGGCTCTAATACCATTTGTAACACGCAAGACCGCTACCCAAGGCTCTAGTAGAGTTTTAGGAATGAGGTCTGGCCCACATACCACCACTAGCCTTAACTGGATGTTTTCCCTCACTGACGCATAAGACATGACAAACTTCATGGCTGTTCACCCAATCCTAGTTTTACTCTAGGCTGAGCATGCTTAACCACATAGTTGGGTAGTGATGGACTCCCTAAAAATAGGTTCACCTAGGTGATATGGATAGTTCTACCATTCCTTTTAAGATCATTATATCCGAGGCCTCAAATCCTGGGACGTTACACAAAGAATCTAATTTTGGGATTAGATTTAGGTTTTGAGAATATCTAGTATGAGTTTTAGTACAACTAGGGTTTATGTAAATTATCTGAATATCTATTATAGTAACATTATCTTCCCAATTTATGATTTCGACTTCATTATCTTCATACTATCACTAAATGGAGTTATATTAGATTATATTGCACAAAAACTAGTATTTTACTCAACCTCTCACTAAGCCCATTAATTTCATCATTGACACAAACAATGACACATTAGTTAACTCCACTTGTATTAAACATCCAATTAGTGTTGTGTGGTATAATTAGTTACATTATTGTTCAAATGAATTAGTTACTCATATTTATTCACATATTGTTACCAATTGTGTACAGTTAACCCTACATTAGCCCTTCATGCATATTTATGTAAACCCTAATTCTTATAAACCATAGTTGAGTCATTAGATGTATGTTAGTGAACGTATTGCATCCATGAACTGATTTTCATATCAAGCCACAATTTTGTGATTATGTATCACTTATGTGTATCAATGTATGTTATCCAATTATGACACCTAATGCCACTAAGTTGTCAAAGATGTATGCATTACGGTTAGTCAACCTCAACTTAGGGTTTATGGCCAACATGATCATCATACATCAAACCCACCTTATTAGCATACATATAGTCTTGGGTTAGGTTCCATATATCTCGCTCATCATAACATTAAGGTTTATTGGTCCATGACATGTTCTGGATCATGTGTGCCCACAATTAGGGTTTAACATGTGACTTACTCATATTATATACATTATATATTCATTAGGGCTCAAACGTGTGAGATATCATATGCCTATTATATGTTCATCAGGGTACAAACAAGCATATCTGGGAATATATCTAACCTTGTCTGGTCAATTCTAATGATCTGAGCATACTAACTTCCTATTCTAGAAATTAGGGTTTCTAAAATTAGGGTAGTTGAATCTCAGTTGATACATGACTCCACCCCTTAAAAAGGATTTCATCCCCAAAATAAGCATATCCATGATCTACCAAGGTAATACCCCTTCACCCTTAAGAGGTTTGACTTAATAAGTCAAACAAAACCCAAGAGGTAATAGGGC
Organism: Alisma plantago-aquatica; assembly: GCA_963693085.1. Classification (NCBI taxonomy): domain Eukaryota; kingdom Viridiplantae; phylum Streptophyta; class Magnoliopsida; order Alismatales; family Alismataceae; genus Alisma; species Alisma plantago-aquatica. The sequence continues at coordinate 659,422,656 of OY856414.1, forward strand.
AAGTCAAACATAACCATGTATAAAATCTATCACCTAATCAATATTTACTTTCTAATATCACCATATACTAAAGTCTAGGTTCAAAGGGTGATCTTACCTATCACGTGGTTCTACTCTAGGCACAACCACTTATTACTTGCATCATAATGGTCACATAAATCTATCCTTAGGTCAGAAATCATAGCTTTAAGAACTCAAACATGGGCGTTACACTTAATATCTTGGAGAAAAGGCACAAGTTATCCAAATTAACCACATTAGGGCTAAGTCACTTACGGTCACGATAAAATTTCCTCAGATTCTATATGTTTTTATCATCATAGTAAAGGTAGATATTGATGTAGGTGTCTCATCTAGACAGTCTCCATATAAGATAAGGATCCTATAAGGTACCTATGGGAGAGGTAAAACCTAAGGGAGATAGTATTGGAATAGTCAGATCAACCAACTCCATTGGCTCTGATGCCATACATCAAGGAGTCAGACTCAAGAGGGGAGCCACTCATTTATGGAAATGTGAATAATAGAAAACCATCCAACACCAAATTCAATAACAATTTTCACAAAAGAATGATATACTATATTTCAAGTATGTAATCTATCAAATACCAAAAGTATAGTTGCACTTGGTTGAAATCTCCAGGTGCACGTCGTGCGTTGTAGTAATGCACGCCGTGTAACTTTTCAGAAAGTTTGTTCTTGCTCGACATTCCCAGGTACACCGTGAAATTGGGTGCACGCCGTGCATTCACTTTTCTGTGCCGTTCTAGAAACTCGCATGTCGTGCTTGAGGCTAGGACACGCCATGCACATTGTTGTTTGGGTGAATAAAAAATTCTTCTGAAGCAATGCACACCGTGCATTCTGTTGTTTTAGCAGAATTAAGCTCTGAAATCAATCTTTCTTGGAACATATCTACAATGCAAGTTATGCGATAAGTAAAGTAGCAAGAAGATGGAAAAAGTAGTATGAAAAGAGGCTAAATAATATCATAATGAACCAAACTTGTGTGTGATAGCGTGTGAAAAGATGATGTAGAAATCACACAACAAGCACCATCACCCATATATTGGAAATATGGATCCAACCCCATAATGTACCACCACTAATAGATAATAATAACCTTAACAACAAACATGCATATAATAGAGAGGAAAGATAAAGTTCAGTCCAAGTAATCCATTAGATTAGGGTTTCCATCATAAAATGGAACAATAAGATGAAATAAGACAATAAAGGTTGCATGTTGAACAAGTATGAGAAGATTAAACAAAAGTGATTAAGTTTGCATTCTCAATAGTATATAAGATGATAAATTGAACCCAATAGGGTCAAACATGTATAATCAAGTGACATATAGAGCAACATGGCACAATCATGTTAGAGAGAGAGAATGGATTTATTATCCAATATGACTCATAAAGAGAAGCAACATACATCAAAAACATGTATCCAAAGTGAGGGTCAAACCCTAGATCTAAACCAAGGTCCAAAGTTACCTATCAAATATTCAAATGAATCTCGGTTTGTGCTCCTATAAATAAAATCTTAAAAATGACTTTTTTAATTATTACTGATTTAGATTATAAAAATTACACAATCTAATAGATTGCATTTTTCTGGTTTAAAAACATATTTATTCATTAATTTTTGACTTATAAGTCACTAGATATGAGTTTACAAGATTAAATGTAATTATGAAAATCAACAAAAATAACATATTTAAATAACTATAATAAGGTTACGAAAACTATACCAAATGATAAGTATTATTTTTTGATTCCAAAACTTATCTTAGTTTATTTCTCTGACCTTCCAATGAAATATTACGAATTTGGAAAGATATGGTGATTAATTGAAATTTAAAATAAAAAACTTGATGAAAATACCAAAAAGCCCCTACATCATGCATTATCAACTTGATGTGTGATGGGACATATCTGTAAATGCATTCAATTAGTTGAACTCATAGTATAACATTGAAATCACATGTTAAATGACATAAATGCTCATAGATGGCATGACAAAATAAATTGTGATCCAATGTGAATAAGTAAAACAAGTAGAGTTTTCCCTCCTCTGTGAATCTTGCATGCGATGAAGAAACTCTGAAGAAGAGCTCATCAGTGAGAACCATGAGGGAGTACCATCGAGAAATGTTACACATAGTTGAACCTTTTGGGTTCCCTGCCTCTAGTCAATTCTAGTGATCTAGAGTATAGGTCGTGGGGGAATCAAGCGCCATAAGGAAGGCTGTCTCCATCACCAAATAAAAGAAAGAGGTCCACAACACCACAAACTAGGAACCAAGAGCCAACTCAATTTCAAAAACATCAACAACCTCAATGGAAAAACCCATACTCAAGCATACTCACAGATTTGCAAACCGATCTGAGAAGAAGGAGAACGAAGAGACAATCAAAAGATCTATAGGTAGCCACCATACATCCAAAGAAACCTGAGGGCTAAAACCTGACATTCACAACTCCAGAATAAAATCATCTAACTTTGGTTGAACATGAGAACAACAAAGAATCCGCTACTCATGTTGTGGGAGTACCATGGCTCACCCTTGAAGCCGCTGCAGAATTGGAAAATATGGAGCTTGTGGGGAGAGAAAAAGGACAAGGGACAAACACATATAGAAAAACTAAACAAGAGAGTAATGGACCAGGATACTCACAGATAGTCTTATTTGTTTATGAAGGTGGAGATGCAAGTACCACCCTATTAGAGCTGAAGCACCAACTGGTCTGCAAAGTCAGGAGAGGTGCCATCAAGATCAATTGGAAGAGGAGGAGGTTTAGTACGGGTGTGGTGAGGCTTTTTGAGGTGATAGATATAGTGGGTTTAAAGGAGGTGTTATAGTGGGACCATAGGGAACCCAAAAAATAAAAGTGTGACACCCTGACTTAGGTAAAACCGATAAATCTGGGATATCAGAAGCATGACAGATAAACCATAATTGAAACCAAATAAACCATATATTAAATTAGGATTGTATTTGTCTTCTTTTATTAAATTGTTTTAGCAAACATTATCCAATTGGATTTAGACTTGACACCTAAACTTATTAGGAACCAAAGAATCTAGTTTTGGGATTAGAATTAGGTTTTGAGAATATATAGTATGATTTTTGGTACAACTAGGGTTTATGTCAATTATCTCATTATCTATTAATATATATGAACATCATCCTTCAAATTTAGGATATAAACTTCATTGTCCTAATATTATCACCAAAGAGTTATATTAGAATTTCTTGCACGAAAACTAGTATTTTACTCAACTTCTCATTAAGCCTATTAGTTTCATCATTAACATGAATGATGGCACATTAGTTAACTCCACCTATATTAAACATCCAAATTAGTGTGTAATGATCCCCTCCCGTAGTTATCCCCTATTTAGGCAGACTGATAGGGCAAGGGACATTACTTTCATACAAGAAAGTTTAGCAATTAACCAAAAATAATTAATAAATTTTACTAACAAAAAAGAATTTGGTACAAGAATTATATTACATGATATGGAATATCTAAAGTTGCATATTAAATAAAATCTATCTAACTATAACCTCCATGTTTGCATCAATGTCTCTTCATCTTGTGCTTTCTTTCTGGATATCCATTTTCATCATATTTGTAGAACAACTGATTATCTTTAAACACTAACAAACAAAATAGTTAGTTAGTATAATAAGTTATATTGGTATATGGGGAAACCAAAATGTTCACATATACTTGTAACAACATATCCACAACAATTACTATTACAAAATCAAAATTTATCATTTTGTTCAGAACTTCTCAACCCATTTTAGTCAACCTCTAGGATACCCTCTCTTAAGGTTTTATCCCTATAGTAGACTTTAGGCCACCTTCTCAATATAGAGCCCAGGTGCCATGTTGGTCTTCCCAATCTGGGTCCTAAACTCATATGACCTTCGTAATCTGGGGCCTAGTCTAACCTTAGATGACCTTCCCAATATGGGGCTTGGTCTAGCCTCAGATGACCTTACCAATCTGGGGCCTGGTCTTAAGTCATCACCATGACTTTTCATTCCTTTCCATTTTCAAACCTCCTGAGTTGATATGCGGGGTTTGAGCAAGTTATAAGCATAATGTGTGATAGCCATATTGACTTTATAGATTACATGACATATATATATCATTCAAGAATTTAATTTCAAGTAATCTGGTAAAACCTTGAAAAACATCAAGAAACTAAAGTGGTTATTCATAGGCATAATCACGTACCTTGATTAGGTGTTCTTGATGTCCAAGCAAGAGCAATCAGGAATAACCAAACAAGTAACCACATAATTATCCTGAAAGTTAAAGCAATGCACCCATGTATAATTATTTTATCCTGATCATCATTAAGACTGACTTGGGTCTCAAGTTTAGGGTTTCAAGGTCAACTTTAGGGATTCAACATGGATTTGGATTTCCAAACCCTAATTACCACTTTTCATGTCCTTTTGATTCATAGTTGTAATTTATCATTAATTGCACCTTTATTCTCAAGAATTCATGATTCATCAAATTATGGGTTCATAAGTTCATATAAGTTTTGAGCCGCTCCTTTTATTCATAAAATACCAGTATTGTATCATCAATATCAACTTAACATATTAATATCATCAATTCTTGAAACTTAGGATTTCTAGTTCATTAAATATCTTAAAGATAAAAACTTTATGTATTTTTTAAATTAGAAATAGATTTAGGCTTTGTTTCTATTTGTATTGGTTTCTAAGAACATTTCATATATTACATGACTTCAATGGACATTCCTATGAATTTTTAGCATTTTTACAAAATAAATTCATTATGTCCAATTGGGGCTCTCCACCTAGGCAACCAACTGGGTAAAGTCGACGCCACTGGGCCATGACTAAACCAATAAGGTCACGCCAAGGTGGCAACCTGTACCCCATGGATGAGGTGAGAAAAAAAGTAAAATCCCAAAGATGCCCTTACCCCACTATGTCGACCCTAGGGGTAGGTTGGTCCTTTCTTTGGTGCTCTTCTTCTTCCTCCGTCCATACGAGCCTGCCATCATTGTCATGGCCAACTACTCAGTTGACTCTATACTACCTGGTACTATTAGAGGAATTGAAGGTGTCGGTCGCTCTGGCAGAGTCCTCCAAATCGAGATTACCCTTCTTCGGTGATGGGTGATGCTTGTAGTGCCCTGGACTAAAAGGATGATTAGCGAGTAGGAGGCTGGTGTTGGGAAGTCTAGGAGAGGGTCAACTGGGGAACATTTAGTTGGTGTGATGAGTTCGAGGAGTCCCATCAGGGCTATTGACAACCTTATATAGGTGCAAGGTTGTGGGAGTGATGATTGTATCTCCTCTTGGAACCCTAGTTTGGGTCGAGCTTCGACATTTTCTAGAATCAGCAAGAAAACTGACAAATAAAGGCTTGCCATGATTGCCTCTTTGTCTCTCAGTCAAAGTTGTTGAATGAAAAACTAGAGCAAAAGGCAGAGAGGAGAGTGAGAACGAGGCCAATGAAGATCACAATTAGTATTGCCATGATTTTCCTTTTTTCTTGGGGTAGAATATGACTGACTACCATCAGATCTTTGATCTAACATGTAATGACCACATTTGTACTTAATTTGTAAACTAGGGTTTACCTGAATGATTACATGCTTGATTATATTGAACATCATTTAGATTTGATTAATGATAGTAGATCAATTGTGATATTTCAAACCTAAGAATAAACTCTAACTATGGTTTTAGTTTGAAAAATTAGGGTTTGAGAAATGTAAACCCTAATCGGAAAAAATTAGGGTTTTGATAGTACATGAATATGGAATTTGATCAAGATAGCAATGTGGTAAATAATTTTTCATATTTTCTAAAATTTTTGTATTTAATTGAATTTTGGATATGATATGAATAACTCAATCATGCATATGGGAGAAAAATTTCATAATATTTGAGTGTTATTTGAATGTGGTTCTTGGTCGAACTATACTTCAACCAAAATGCAGACATAGTGCTTTTCACCAGTGTAGTGTTTTATTTTTATTTATTTATTGGTAATTCCAAATGATTTGAAATTGTAACTGGATATCCGAACCTCAATCATAAACAACATGTAAAATTTTCTTTATTTGTGGATGCATTCAGATCTTATCAATAGACGAATTACAATAATAATTTTATGATAGAAAATTCAGTTGAAATAAGAGAAAGTATAGTGAGGGGTCAATGTGCAATTGACCCAAGCAGCTCAATTGCTCTATATGGTCAACCTAACACACAAGGAGCTCTCATAATTCGTGATTCAATCCAGATAAATGAAATCCTAGAGAGAGAGGGAGAGTTAGGATTTGAGAGGAGAAAGTGATGGAGATGCTGACCTAGGGTTTTGCGGTCTGAGGAATGATGAAATCATGTAAGTTTAGCTTCTTTGCAAGACTTTAATGATGAATATTCTCTCACATGTAAAGATTCCGTCCCTCCTATGATTTGATCCAAAATGGTACCAAAACTTCCCCTTTTCTCACTCTTTCTTCATAATCCCTCATTTTTAGGGTTTTCCGAGTTGAAAGGAAGAAGAATAGGGTGAATTGCTAGGGATTTGATATGAGATCGCGATTTTCAGGGATGAGCTGCGTTTTTAAAGTGTTTTCACACCTTAGGGTGAGTGGGAACTCCCTTTAAATAGTATATTGCACGAAAATTTGTTAAATCATCCATAATCTTTAATTGCTTAGTATGCGACTACAAACCCTGAATTGTGTGTTTGATCTAAGTTATTGCAAAATGATATGAAATAGATTCTTCCTCTATTTAGATGAATTTCAGATGATAAAATCAATTAGAAATGTATACAATACATCCTAATGAGAATTCCCTAAGTATTCACAGAGGTTATAAGAGTAAATTGAAATATAGGAAATTTGTCTATGACTAAAATTGCTGTATAATTTTAATTAGAGAAATTTGTTTATCTGGATTCCCTTGGTTATGAATGATTCTTTATCTGAATTCATAGTACATATATGTCAGATACTATAGTGTTTGTTTGATATCTCAGTAAAGAGGGTGAAACCCTAGATGCGCGGAAAGTTGGATATTTGCGAATAGATATCATAAAACCTATTTGGACAGATTTTCTTGACATGACAAACTTTATTTATTCAATTTTATTATTGATGCATGTTATCTCAGTGAATGGAATGGAAACCCAAATTCAGCTCAGTTCCAAGGTTTCATACATATATTGATTTTGTATGATTTGTTGATAGTTGTCATTATTTAGTGAATGTTTATGTCGCATGAAATCCTATGGGAGCCATGTGATAAGTGAATGGGGTAAATGAAACCCTAAGGATTGGATGTTCAATGAATCAAGTATTTTGATGTCAATGTTCTCAGTATGAGATGTGGTGATGTTTAACAGTTCAGTTGTGGTAAATGTTATCAAATGGTCTATGAAATGAATGGTTTACAGAGCTAAACTAAGATATGTAATGTGATGCACAACTCAAGATTTGGGTTGAGGTGCCCATTTTTCCAAGAAAGTACAAATAATTTATAGGTGCAAATGACGATTACTCGTATGTCAAGTAATTAACTCTTATCAGTGTATTAAGAAATTCAATTGCATGATTCTAGTGTCTAAAGTATCAAGTGGACATGTATTCTATTATTTAAGAATTTTAGTCTGCCTGTAGGTATAAAATATTGATTTCTCAATATATTACATTGTTTTTGAGTATATTGCTATGCCAAGTTTAGAATGATATGCATGTTGTGTTATAAACTTCAAATAAATAGACATGGTACCATAGAGATACCAGAGTCAAGTATAAGTAATGGAAAAGATACAATATAGTAAGAGCTTTCCAAGAATAATAAAATAATAGACTTAAGAGCCTTGAACACCGTAGATTCCCTATGAGAGGTCTGTGCCATAGGGATGAAACGACCTAACCCTGGCAATGTCCAATATACGGGGGTCAGACCATACTAACAGGTGGTACGAGGGATGGAGCCCTAGTGGAAGTCTCCTTAATATACATCATGTAGTGTCCAACATCAACGAGAGGTCCCAGTGGCACTAGAGTATAGAAAAGCCAATAGGTGGCTTGACTCTCCACCTGTGTGCTCAAGTTAGAGGAGGAGTCCAATTTTTATGGCATAATAGGTGTGCCGAGGTCAGAGTGCCATTTTCCTGTTGTAGACCAGCGACGTAGTCATGCTTAGCATTCCCGAGTGTGTCAGCTAAGTCTTATATGGTGAGATCGTAGTTTTCTATGAGTTTTCATATATAGAGTACACTGCCTACGATCTACGCATAAGCTAAAATATGTTCATATAGGCTTAAAGAATTTCTTATAAGTAAGAAAGGCTAAGAAAGATTCGAGTACAACTTCCCAGTAATTATTCTTTGTATGTTTCTGAATTATTACTTATCTTTAAAATTAATCAATCATGCTCATATATTGATTTGCTCTTGTTGATATCTAGAGTATCCTGCCATATTTATGATTGTCAATGATCAATCTCTTTAAAGCTTACTACTGTTATAATTGATATCAGTTGCTTAAAAGTATATCTATAATTATATTAGTGCTTTAGATTATTTCTTTGAAGTACTCATTGACTGAGCAAGTAGGCTCGCCCCTCTACTCACAATTTTTTAGGGATATCACATGGACTTGAAGAAGGTCATTGCATCAGAGTAGATCTGCCACAAGAGTTAAGTCTGAGTATAGTTAAGTTCAGTCAGTCCCTGTCACTCTAGGTCCTTGTATAGATGTGAGAGAGTTGTAAATGATGTTTTGTATCTCCGTTTCCTTAATAAGATAGAATGCATTTGATTATCATGTCATACGTACATGGAACTGTGAGAAACATAATGAATGTATGGATGTGTTTAGATCTTATCAGTAGACGAATTACAGTAATAATTTTATGATAGAAAATTCAGCTGAAATAAGAGAAAGTATAGTGAGGGGTCAATGTGCAATTGACCCAAGCTGCTCAATTGCTCTATATGGTCAACCTAACACACAAGGAGATCTCATAATTCGTGATTCAATCCAGAGAAACAAAATCCTAGAGAGAGAGGGAGAGTTAGGGTTTGAGAGGAGAAAGTGATGGAGATGCTGACCTATGGTTTTACGGTCCAAGGAATGATGAAATCATGTAAGTTTAGCTTCTTTACATAGACTTTAATGGTGAATACTCTCTCACATGTCAAGATTCCATTCCTCCTCTGATTTGATCCAAAATGGTATCAAAACTTCCCCTTTTCTAAATCTTTCTTCATAATCCCTCATTTTTAGGGGTTTCTGAGTTGAAAGGAAGAAGAATCGAGTGAATTTCTAGGGATTTGATATGAGATTGAGATTTTCAGAGATGAGCTGCATTTTTAAGGTGTTTCCACACCTCAGGGTGAGTGTGAACTCCCTGTAAACATTATATTGCATGAAAATTGGTTAAATCATCCATGATCTTTAATTGCTTAGTATGTGACTATAAACCCTGAATTGTGTGTTTGATCTAAGTTGTTGCAAAATGATATGAAACATATTCTTCCTTTGGTTATGAATGATTCTTTATCGAAATTCATAGTACATATATGTCAGGTACTATCTTGGATTTCATTTAAGGTAAATAGTGTTTGTTTGATATCTCAGTAAAGAGGGTGAAACCCTAGATGCGAGGAAAGTTGGATATTGGCGAATAGATATCGTGAAATCAATTTGAATAGATTTTCTTGACATGGTAGAATTTATTTATTGAATTTTATTATTGATGCATGTTATCTTAGTGAATGGCATGGAAACTCATATTCAGCTCAGTTCCAAGGTTTCATACATATATTGATAATGGGAGAGCATGCACCCGAGTGGTTGTCTGTGCATGGTTTTAACTACACGGTGCATGGAATCAATTTCATGGATAATTAAGTGGTTATTTATTTGAAATCTGACCATATTGATGGAATGAGTATGAAAATGTGGTCGTGACAATAATAATGTTTTGACAAGCTATAGTGCATTCCAGACATTTGTAGAACTTTGAGAAAGAGTGACTATTTTTTCTAGTAATTTTAATCCATGGAGAATCATCGAACATATAGTTCTAATTAATTGGTCAACATAAAAATAATTATGAGAATCTTATAAATGTTATTTCCTTGAAAGAAAAAGTGTCACATGTTTGAAGTATATGTTTTTGTGATATCTGTGATCGATGTAGTTTTAGCTAGATGTAGATGAGATCATAGGTACACAAGGGGGAGTTGAGACTAAGACTAGAGTGGTCCTCTCAGGAGTAGGTGAGGGTGGCGTTGGCATAATTCTACTCCCTTGATCTCATTTATACACAACATATTGAGTCAGAGGTTGAAATTTTGTTTTGGATATTGATGTAGAACCTCCATAGGGTCACCAAGAATAAAGAATGGTTGAATAGGGATGATGTGATTATGTCCATTGATACCCATCAAGGTCATTCTATTGATATAATGAGAGCATGTTTTAGTGAACCATCTGGGAAGAAGGCCAAGGTCATATATCCAGATATCCCATTCCCATACAACATTAAGGTGGATCCTCTGATTCCATTGACCGAACAAAGAAGTAATGTCCATCGAAGAAGATGTGGTACCAATTGAGGCCACATCTATATGCATTACATGCCATTAGACTGTAAGAGTAAGGTAGTGGTATGTGGATTGATGTACCTTGATTCTATAACATCACTAAGAGCCATGTCTAGTGTTGAGTTAGGGTTTGAGGAAGTGTATTGGATGTTGTTATTGTTATGTTTGGGATGATGTTGGAATTTGGATTGATATAGAGGTTATATTAGACCAATGTATTTGTGGATCATTTCTTAAAGAGGATTTGGACTAGTATTTTGCGTTGTGTCAATCTATTAGATGAGGTAAATGGGGCGCGAGAATCTTATATTCAACTATATGGTGAGTACAATGAGACTAGAGAGAATGGTTGATCAAAATAAGGTCACCCATTTTCATCATGGGAAAGGACATGTCCCACATAATATGAAGAGGAGTGTATCATACCCAACATTGGGTACCTTACTCATCTCTCACCATTACTTAGAACCTTTTCATCTGAATAAAATAAGTGATTTTTAGCTAAATAGTAATACTTTAACATGAATTGGTATTTAGAAATAACATGTTTCACAATATACTCTACGTAAAGGGTTTAAATGTGGAATAATCATAATCAAAATGAATAGTAGGACTTGATCCACTAATACCCCAAATAATAAATTTGTCACTCTAAAATCTCCAATGACTATGATATTGAAATCAAATAGATTACAAAAAAAATGTCACATATAACTTTGTGAGAAGAATTAATATGTTAAATGAATACTTAAGGAAATGTAACATAAAACATTTTCTAAACACAAAACGAATATCAAATTAGAATTCTCTATATCTTAATTTGGCTACCTAGCTACTTTCAAATCAATCAAATGTTAAATTCTCACATAACTAATTCGAAAAGGAAGGTATTAAAATGAATTAGTTTTAATAAGTTCATTTCTCCATACTAATAAGTCTCTGCACATTTTGTGGATGTAAGGTCATTTGTTACCTTCCCTTTGCCTCAAGCATGCATCTTTGTGCTAAAAGCTGACTATGATTCCGCATAACTACCTACTCCTCTTCTCCTTATCCTCTTCCTCTTCTCTTCCTCACCCCTTCTCTTCTATTTCTTCCTCCCTCATCTTCCCTGGACACTAACCCTAGAAGACCTCTTTCTCATCTTTCATCTTTACCTCTCTTCTTTCTGACTTAAATTGTAGAGTATGAACGAAACCCCACCACAATATACTGGCAGTTTCCACTGAGAGTTCCCAGAGTTGCATACTCTACAAATGTAGGTAAGAGGAGTCTTTGGCACTTCCCATGGTCCTCAGCTCCCATCCAATCTCTAATACTATCGGGTAACATGTTTCTCCTATTATCCTTTGTACTTCATTAGTGAGTTTTGGATATCCAATTGTTGTCTTCCCTATTTGGCTAGTCTCCAACACTTGCTTAGTGTTCACTGGACTATAGAGTTTTTTCCAATTCCTTCAGGGGAAATGACAAAGCTCTAGGGAAACCTAATTTATGGAGATCAAACATACAATGGTGCTTTTCCCTTTAGTTTTGTTTATTAGTAAATGATCAATGTGCATGCTTTCTCATTGTTTTGGACCATGGTACTACCTTGTGCTATCTCACATGCTTTCTTTGTTTTTTTCTTAAAGTTCTTCAATCCTGGTTTCACTGATTGCCCCTAGCAACCTAGTCTTCGACATCAAACTCCAATTTCTCCCCTTTCTTATATTATATCTACAACTCACTAAGCCATGGGTATTCTTACTCATTTATCATGATAGTTCTTATATTTGACTCAAAGAATGATTACTAGTATTGTGGAAGTGTTTATTCCCCTTCCTTCCTACCTATCAGTGACTTCCTCACTCTCACTATGCCTACTCATGATAGAAGCCATAGCCAAGGCTCTCTACTATGCATGAACCCTTTGTTGGCTCAGAAAGAAGAGGCAGAGCATAAGGAGGTGTCACTCCCTTTGTGTTTTGTCAAATCACATATCAAAATCCCTCATTCTTTAGGCTCCAATTCCAAGTACTTTCTCAGAGTTGGGTGACATAATGAATTAATCATGCAATTTATCTGATTTTCATTTGCCTCTTGAGAAATGAGGGAATTCTCGTCTCTTGGGCTGAAATTTTATTTCAAACCATAGGAGGTTTTTGAGTCTAAGTTTTACCTACTTTCCCATGTCACTGATGAATGTATATTCATCATGCTTTTGGGGGACTTTTAGGTGAATTTATATATTTAAATTTGCATTGTTTATCCACACTTCACTTCGTATTTCACTTTTTTATGATTTTAGTTGTTTATGTAGTTTATTTAGTATTTAATATATTTTTGTGTTTATATATAGAATTGATGCAAGTTTAAAAGTGAAGAAAATATACCTCCTCAAAGGTCCAAGATCTGACTGAACACTGCACATCCTCACTCCCCAACTCTGATAACTCCATTTGTTAGAGTGAGGACCTCATATAATGATTCTAGAAAAAGTTATACTTCCCTGAGATCCAAACGGTCGATTGGTCATCCAATAGGTCGATTCAAAATAAAAATTGAGCAGCGAACTCTGAAAATTGAGATGATATTTTTTGGCCAACTGATCAATTGTCCATTCTAATGGATCAACTCAAATTCCATAATATGGGTAGTAAACCCCCCAAATTTCCTTATCAAATGTACTAATCGATTTGCTTTTCCGACCTGTCAATTAAAAACTTATATTTAGTTTTTAATTATTATTTGGAAAGATAATTTCATTATTTATAGTAAAAATTATATTTTTAAATTGATTCAAGACTTGTGACCAACCCAAAAACTGCCTGAAACTCCAAAACCAAAAATTTCCAGCCAACGGCAGGAAACCATTGGATTATTTTGGATGCATCTGGGATTAGATGGATTATATAAATATCTCTGGGGGACATCCATGGAAAGGGATTCATATTATTTCTCTCCCATCCAAAACCTTAGCTGTTGCCAAGGAGAACTAGACATGGAAGTCATGTCACAGAGACACAATCCATTTGAGGATGTGATCAAAGATTCAACCATCGTTTGGGGAGTTGTGACGAGATCCGTTGAGCTTCTGCTCCCCAATGTTGTCCTTCATGAGTTTTCTACTTATCTTCTTTTTATACCATGAACATGGTCAGAGACTAGATCTTTGTCATGGTGGGGGGATTATCCCTGCTACCAGTACTATGTTATATATGTTATCAAACTCATTACTTATGCTTATTAGATGGTTTATCCTTCATTTATTCACATACTCTTTGATTTGGCCAATCATCTTGTTTGTTTGTTACAATACTAAGTGTAGTGACTACAAAGCTTAGGATTAGAAAATTTAATGAAGGTGTAGACCTCCATATGAGATCCCAGAAGGAGTTCTATTGGATGATTGGGTAGTGATCTGTGGGTACATAGATCACGAGTCTATGGAGAATTGATCCTTGTGTGATACACATTCCTAATGAAGGCGGATCCACATGGTCCTAATATAATTAGCTGTAATAACAAATTGCAATAAATAAAATAGTTATATAGGAAGTGGCATTGAAATATGCCATCCTAGTAATTCTATATAGTGTAAAAATTAGTTTGTTCTTACATTGATTTTTTTTCTTGCTAATTTAGTTAATTAAAAAAAACAACCATCCATCCTTGTTGAATACTTTTTTCCAATTAGGCTAGAAATCCATCTTGTTCTTGAAAGCGTTGTCTCTAGGGTTTGATCCTTAAGTACAATAGGATAAGATATATCCTCTTATGGGTGGAGTTTGTTGTAATATTATTTTGATAAAACTAGGATTTTATTGTCATAACAAATTTTAGGGTGCAAAAGCATTGCATCAGATTTTGACACCTTTCTTGGGGACAATGGGACGTTTTGTATTATTAGTCTATTGAGATAACAATATGATTTTTCATACTAGTTTTTTGTGTAATTTTAGTTCCTTTTGAAATTTCTAGTTTTCTAAATAAATTCTTAGTTGTACTTAAATTTTAGTTTTTTTATTATCAAGAGAACCTCCCCCATAGAAGCGCCACTTTTGTGACCCCCCAGACAGCGTAAAACTCTCGGGCCCCGAGCGCCCCACTCACCTGGGAACCGGTTTAAGCGCACAGTTGGCCGACCTGCACGACGAGTACCATTTTAGAGGCGGCCGTTGGGTTTTGAATCTGGGTCCCTTCATGAGGGGACACCGTGCCGAATCACCTGAACCACTCCTCCCCGACTAATTTTAGTTTTGTTAACCTCTTAGTTTGTTTGTATCATATTTAGTTTGTTTTTATAAGAATTTAGTTTTCTTTTCTAATTTCTTTTAGTTTAGATTTAGTATTCTAGATTTTTGTATTTTAATACTTTGGTTCTTTTAAAAAAATTTTACATCTTCATTGATTGAATAAATTTTCTCTTTAGCTTGATACTCATATCTCTCTATCATTTAGGCATTCATTTTAACTGAAGTGGTCACACCGCAAGTCATGCAATGTGGAAAATGTGCCTCCTTGCATCATGATATGTAGGGATTCCAGGAATATACCATAAAGGCTAAAGTATTCATGTGTAGAATCATCGGCACACAACATGCTAGGATCAATAATGAGCCTAGGGACTATCCTGAATGGACTCCATAAGCTAAAACTATAACTCAGAGTGTAAACCTGAAGTGTAAAGTTAATATCATTAAAATAGACAGGAAGAATACGAGGGGGTTTGGCGGAGGTGGCGGCGTGGATTATATCCCTGAACCCAAGATGGATTGATGAGGAAAAGATGCTAACCTTGGATCTAGAGAATCAGAGAATACGCACGTGGAAGGCATGGAGGTTAACAAGGTCAATAAATCACACCAATAGGAAGTAAGCTTTGCGATCTCGAAAATAGGAGTCCTTTTCAACTATGATGGCATGCAAGGTGTGACATATCTTAAAACTGAAACGGGCCCATAACAAAATGAGTTGAAGAGAAACGAGGGAAGGGATGCAGTTACTCCCCCAAACAAAGGGACGAAAACCTCTAACCCTAGGGGAAAAGGGTAAGTACTGCGATCCTATAGTAGGACAGTTACGGAATCTGCAATGGCTAATGGAAGCGAGTTCTTCCTTGAAAAAACAATTTGAAGAAGGTCATTTAGAAGAGGACATCGCACTAAGGGAAGTTGAAGGGTAGCCAACTCTGTCCATAGTTCTAGACCCAGAAGAAACACTAACAAAATCATGGAAATATGCACCGGTAGTGCATCTCGTAGGATCTAAAATAGGTTACATGACTTTGCATGACCGTATTAAGATACAATGGGAGATCATCGACAAATTCAACATGTACGAACTCCACCTTAGGTATTTTTTTATAAAACTTTGTGTCAATGGGACTATGAGGAAGCCCTAACAGGAGGTCCATTGATAATATTGGTTTCAATCTTCCAGTCTAGGAATGGTACCTGACATTTAAGCCAAAAGAGGGGTATCTAGAAGTGATCATCTCATGGGTACACATCATGAACTTGCCTCTCCATTTATATGCATCAACCATCTTCAAATATGGTCTGCCGTTAGGTAGGCTAATCAAGGTGGATAACCATATTGTTAGAAGAACTCGAAGAAAATTTGATTGATTAGTTGTAGAGTTAGATGCCACAAGGAACTTCTGCCTGACCATCCTAATCAATGGGACAGAATATGAAGTGATATACAAGGGATTTCCATGGGCATGTGCCACATGCGACCAAGAAGGACATGTTTGAAGGATTGCAAAGATCAAAAATGGTCAGAAGAAAATCAAACTAAAAACACAAAATAGAAGGGAGGGAGACCACTACAGATAACAACCAAAATAAGAATGATTGGAAGGCACAAAAGAACAAAAGGGGAAGAAGAGGGAATGTTAATCAAGGGGAAAAACCACATGATATGAGAACCAGTAACGTGTTTGACATCTTGGCATGGGAAGATAACACAAACACTGATCAAGAGGTGCAAGCTAGCGAAGCTTCCAACATAACAGAAGGAGTGATGCCAAGAAGACAAACTAAGGTCTGACACAAGAAGAAGGTTCATGGGAAAGAAGAGGAATGTCAACAAGAGACAATGGTCCTGAAGAATATCACAAACACAATAGATACCAAGATGAACCATAAGAAATCATCGACATCCGACCATGTAGCTGTGAACCCAGACTCTGATGAGGTTGTGGAAGTAGTAGAATTAATGGAAGAGGTTGAGGAGAGTGAAAACACAGACAATGTCAAGGCCAAGAGAAAAGAGATGGAAATCAGACCACATGAAGTATTACATGACTTAAATGAAGTGCTAGCTACTACGAATGGTTGTGTTGTTGACATGAAGAGCAAGGGAACTAGATCAAAAATGAAATGTACTAGGAAAACCCAGACTATTGATCAATCAAAGCCACAAAGATGAAGCACGGGGAGGACATTTTAAAACATACCATCTAATGAAAACCATGTACATCAAGACATTGCAAGGGTTCCAACAGAATCTCCAAGTCCACTAAAGAAGAAGATGGGATTGAAACGAACAAGGAAAATGTTGAGCCTGAAGGTGTGGTAGAAAGTGTACCACAATCCACAAACGGTGTTTGATGCTAGACATCCTGTGTTGGAACATCTATTGAGCGGGAAAGAAGGAAACAAAGAGAAACCTCAAAGAATTAATCCTAGAGCCTTGGATGAGTGGAAGTAAATCAACGATAACCATTACTAAACTAGGGTTCATGAAATCCTTTTCAGTGGAGACTAGGGGATTCACTGGAGGGATTTGGATCTGCTGAAAAGAGCACAAATGTGAAATAGACATTTTTAACTATCAGTGACAATTCATAACCTGCTATATCAATAACACTACCCTCATCACCTTCATCTATGCCAGTTCACATATTGCTATATGAAGGATGTTATGGAAGAACATTACATGAATGGGGTAGAAGTTCACTAAGCCATGGATCATGCTTAGAGTCTTCAACACTACTTGCTCCCCATATGAACGGAGTGGTACTCCTCATTACAAATACTCTGAGGTAAAGTTTTTCAAGGAAACTCTAGAGATGGCCGAGCTATGCGACCTAGGTTTCTCAGGCCACATGTTCACATTTCATAGAGGAACACTTAAACAACACATAGATAGAACAATGTGCAACAATCATTTATACAAAATTTTTATAACTTTTGTGTGGAAAATCTGCCTCACCTACATTAAGATCATAATCTAGTCCTAGTAAGAGCAAAAGGGAGACAAGCTAGACCAAGCAGGTTCATAGCAAAAGCAAGCTAGATTCAAGATGAGAGTTTCATCACCATGCTAAAGGGGACTTGGAACACTAACAAGGATTTTTATGATGCATTAAATCTATCCAAAGCTACAATTACCATATGGGACATGGAAAATACAGAGAAGAATGAAGGAATAAAAGGAGACTTCTGAGAAATATTACACATCTGGAGAAGGAATTAGCAAATCACTACATCCAATTACTGATGGAATACATACTGACATGAAAGCAGAACTGGACAAAATCTTAAAGGTGGAGAAAAAAGATTGGAGATTGAAAAGTCATATCAATTGATTGAGAAATGGGGACAACAACACAAAGTACTATAATGCCTTCATCAAGTAAGGGAAATGGTTTAACACCATTACCATAATGAAGAATGAAGAATGTGAATGGATTACTTAGGAATCAACTCTAAAAGATTTGGTAAGGAGTCACTTCCATGCCCTACTAACTGAACCTAATACAACATTAGCGAATGAGTTTGTGGGTGTACTAGGGTCTTTCCAGCGACTAATGCCTAACCAATTATAGATCATTGTTGTTGAGCCACCAGAAAATGAATTCCTTAAAATTGTGAAGGAGATGGACCCTTTTAAAGTGGCTGGGCCAGATGGAATCAATGGGTTGTTTGTTACAAAGCACTAGACCTCCATGTAACACTTGGTTATGAGAACTATGAGAAGTTCTTTGAGAGGACATGACTTGGCCAAAGAGTTGTGCGATATAACTGTTGTATTGATTCCTGAAGTCACTAAGCCCATAGTGTGTCACCAACTTAGACTGATTTCATTAAATAATTTGTATTTGAAGATGTGTTAGACAATTGTTGTAGAGATACTTAAACCTCACCTGCCTTAATGGGTATCTGAATTCCAAAGTGCATTTGTTCCATGGAGGCACATCACTAAAAACATCACCATTGTACAAAAGATCATCCATACGATGAAGCTGAAGTCTAGTTCAAAGCAAATGTTCATCAAAGTGGACCTGTCAAAGGCATATGATCACCTATCTTAGTCCTTTATTGCATACACTCTTCAGAGAACTCATTTGTCGGGGAACATTATCACCTACATAATGAAATCAATCTCCACAAGAGAATGTTCTGCCCTTTGGAACGGAAATCTAATGTAATCTTTTAATCCTAGTAGAGGATTGAGGCAGGGCACCCCCCTTTCCCCATATATATTTGTCCTCTGCTTTGAATGCCTCTATCAGATGATACATGAGGCGGATGATAACAGAGCATGGAAGCCAATAACACTGGGTAGGAGTGGAGTTAAGATCATTCACCTATGCTTTGTGGACGATCTTTTTCTCTTTGGAAATGCATTGACCAAGCAAAAGAAGGCGATTAAAGAATGCTTAAAGAAATTTTAAAATGTGTTCGAGCAAGCTATTTCCATCATGAAGACACAAATTTACTATGCACAAGTGTGCCTAATGTAACTAGGAGACGGGTGGGCAGGTTATGTTGTTTTTAGGAGACAAATGACCTAGGACGTTACCTAGGAGTACCCATTATCCACACTAAAATAATGAAGAGCATGCATTCTAACCTACTCCAATGAGTTGAGTCCAAAGTGAGTGACTGGGTGGCCAAATTCCCATCACTTTCAGGCCAACTTTGCATTGCTAAAACAACTTTAGAAGCAATATCGATGTATACAATGCAAACAACAATCCTACCTCTAACACTGTGTGATAGAATCGATGGTAGCATCTACAGATTCCTTTAGGGAGGAGGGCACAAAGCCCACTCCATGTCCCTTGTGGCGTGGGGAAGGTTGTTAGTAAGAAGGAAAATGGTGGACTTGGTCTCAAATCAATGAGGGACTAGAACACTTCTCTCATCGCTAAGAACTCCTGGGAAATGTGAGCAACAAACATTCCATCTGAGGTAGTTTCATGAGGGATAAATACCATAACTATATTGAAGGAAAGGCTTTAAATGTTTTGAGATTGGATTGTGCTACATTGTAGTGAAAGAAACTTATTGATGAACATTCATATCTGATACATGTGAATGGTAAGAGTATCAACTTGTGGGTGGATGCATGGGTGAAGTCGGGATTGCGGCTCCAACATGAAGCGGTACAGTCCATACCAGTAGAGCTAAAAGACCTCATTCTAGCTAGTGTAGTTCTAGACAATGACAAGTGGGACAACAAATTTCTCAAAGAATGGCTACCAGCAGAGCTAGTATAACAAATTGGCCAGATTGAACCTCTACTAGAAACATGCAAGGAGGATGTTAGAGTATGGTTGGATAATCCACAAGGAACATTCACAACCAAATCTACTTACCACATCACCTGACACCAACATGAGATTAGAATACCAGGAGAATGAAATTTAATATGTGATGCCAAGATTCCAGCTAAGCAAAATTTTTTTACCAGGATACTTATGCATGATGCTTTACTAATGAATAACAGAAAAATGAGGAGGCACTTGACCTCTATCAGTACTTGTGATAGATGTAAGAATGGAGAAGAAACCACATTCCATGCTCTGAGAGATAGTCGCTTTGCGGAAGGGGTTTAGAGAAGCATACACTATGAAGGATTACCAACAAACTTCTTCCAATAAGATGCCAGAAGATGGTTGTGCACAAACTTGAAGCAAGGTGACAGATACACTCAACTATTCATAATAACCTACAGAATTATCTGGATAGCAAGAAACAACCAATTGTTCAAAGGGGGACAAATGCCATTAAGTCAGTAGGCATAATGGATTCGGAGAGAGGCAACTCTGATTGAACAGACATGGATGAAAGAGGATTCATGTAGTATATCCGAAGATAGACTATGTTGGAGCCACCCACTGCCTAAAGTAATCAAAATGAACACTGATGCAACCTTTAATAAGTCCAAGGTGACAACTATGATCGTTACATGTGATCAGGAGGGTAAGTGGATAGGAGTTCATACCAGAGAGATATGAGCAGAGTCAACCCTACATGTAGAGGTGATAGCTGTTGATATATCACATGAGATGGCTAGAAGAGAAGGCTTCACCAAGATGATAGTGGATACTGATTACAAGAAATTTGTAGATATGATGCAACTAGACGAATCACAAAGTCCAAGATTTTCTAGGATCTTAGCTCATATTAAACAAAAAATCACAAAACCAAGTTGTAGACAAGCTGGCTAAGTATCACCAAAAACAAACCATTCAATGTGTTGATCATCCTAGACCTCCTGGATGTATTAATTTGTATCTGGAGGAGGATCGGCGTAATGGTAGTAGTACTACCAAGTTTACTTTTCTTGTATAAAATGATTCTTGTACTATTTTTCCTTATTGTCTAACAAGAGGAGGAGAAGATGAATATATAGCCTCCTGGCTTACCCCCCTCCAACAAAAAAATGACATGAAGCAAACTACAATTGATAATATGTTTGGGGATACTATGAGGTGCTGTTCTATGAAGATGATTTTCCTAATAGGAAAGTTAAAATCAACAATGTCTTTGGGTTTATAGTGAAGAGCCTTACTATGCAAATTATGATCCACCCAACCAATCTAAGTAGATAAAGGCCTTACAAAATATTTTAGCAGTCTAACTAGAAATGCTAGATGATAGAGAAGCTTAGGACAAAAGAATGATGGAACAACTGGCCTAGATGAAAGCACAACTCTAATAGCAAGTCACATCATGTGAGGGTCAATTGAATAGATACCTAGGAAAGGTAAAACAATCCATATTTATGATTGATGATGTGGGTGGCATGTGTTTCCCTAGAGATGACAATGGGGGATCAAAGATAGTGACACAACATAAAGAACTAGAGCCATAGTTGGAATTGTACACTTGTGTTCCATCCTTCTCTACATTAGGTGCCTTAAAATGTCAATATAAAAATCTTCAACAAGAGAGCCCCCATGACGTGTCTATAGGTTCATATAGTGCACCATCATTTCATATTTTAGGCTCACATCCAGACAATTATAGGATTAAACACCCTTGGTTGAATCTATCCTAGAAGGAACTACAATTGTGATTCAGTTGTTTCATATGAGGAGGTACAACCCCAACATGAGGATCTAGAGCTACAAGAAAATTTTACCAACGAGACAATTTCTACTATATCAACACCACATGTTCTATATCCAAACTTAGGTGATGACCATAATCTAAATCCAGACCCTCCACCTGATTTAGCATAGTTGAGAACATCAATTGGAAATCTATGTGAGTAGAAGAAGAAGGTAGTCCACTACTGGTCTTCATGCAAGAGGACACCTTAAGGTCACTAGAAGAGCACCACCCCTGCATTGTGACACTTGTTTTAGACCCACATATAGCTACTACACGACCTCTACTGATGGAGGAGTTTCTATGTATCCTATTAGATTGGTTGTGAGGTAAGAAACAATGCCAATTCAAGCATCCAAATAGCCCATTTGAGCTACCATAACCACCACATCACATATTGCACTATGGACCTCTCATGTAAGGGTGATAATCCTTGTTCATAGCATGTTGGATTTCTTTTACTCTATCTTGGGTTGAGTGTTTTCTCAGTATGAGAAAATTTCTCAGATTGGGGTGGAGGTTGGGTAGCATGTCCTCCTTTCCACCCACATTACCTATTTTACATTCTTGTTTTCTTTCAATATGTTTCTTTTGTATTTAGATCACTTACATCTCTTAATTCTTGAAATATTAGTTGAAGCCATTATATAGTCAACTTAGTTACATTAAATAAGCATCATTCATCATGTGACCCCCTTAAACAATGTGAATTCTTGTGTGATGTTACATCAAAAATTGCCAATGCTAGAATGTATTCTTCCACCAAGGACCTTAATTAATGTCATTCACAGAGATGATGGAAAGTTGTATGTGATTGAGAGGAATGAACTATAATGTGTATTTTGAGGTTACACATAACTTCTTATAGAAATACCATTATGTTGCATGTTACATGATGTATTTTGAATTGACTGTTAAATGTTCCTATGCACTAAATTCAAAAACATGAGATTCACTAGTGTAACCTCTTCTATGCATCTTTCATCATCTTATTACCACTCCATTCATTAAAAAAGCCAAAAATAGTGACAAACTCCAAATTCAAGATGCCGTACCCCTCCTCCCTCTACATATTCTTCCATACCCTCATATGTAATATAGCGTACCACCAATAAAGAAAAGATGCCTTGCACATTCAAAAAATGCAATCAATATGATTATAGTAATCGAAGTAATCTCAAGTTGAATAGAGAGTAGATTAAAAATTCTTCCTTTAATGCCTCCATCACTCTATTTTCTACCCAATACCACCTTCCCTTCTCAAAACACTATTCTGTGTAAATCTTACATAATATAAAGAATTATTTGAAGAATCAATGATATTCTGAGTGTAACATTATAGGTATTGACAGGGAAGTATGTTTGTGAAAACAAAGTCAAGATAGAGCACATAGAAATTTTTATTGCGTGATTTTAGGAAATTAGGGTTGTGTATTCATGTTCGGTGGTAGGGACCAAAATGACGTCGACAGAGTGCTAAAGATAGGTTCGTAGTATTATCTAGTGGTTGTTTCTAATTTCATGTTAATCGAGGATGATTAATATTTAAGTTGAGGGTGATTTTATGAATGCATATTGATCATGTTTACATGCATTTTATACGCAACCATATGTTTAATTTTGCATGTTTATTTACATCAGTTCATATTTCACTTGTTTTAGGATTTTAGTAGTTTATGCAATTTATTTGATATTTAATATATTTTTGGTGTTTTATTCATATGATTGATGTAAGTTCAAAAAAGAATCAAATATCCCACATCAAAATGCCAAGAGTTAACCAAATATCTCATATTATCACTCCCAAACTACAATAGTTAGAGTGAGGACCTCATCCAATGATTCAAGACAAAGCAATAGTTCCCTGGGAAGTTAACCAGTTGATTTAAACCATTAAAGAGTGAGTAGTGAGCTAGATGATATTCTACAACAAGCCAAATGATTGATTGTATATTTTGATTAGTCAACTCAAATTGCAAAAAGTCGGCATTAAAGCTCCCAAATTCTAGAATAAGTGAACTGCTCAATCACCTTTTCTAATTGGTCGATTCACTTGTATATTCTCTCATAGTTCTTGATATATCTCTCATACCAAAATAGGCAGATTGTTTGCCACCGAAATTATATTTAATGTTTAAATATTTACTAGAAAGAGAATTTCATTATCTACATTAAAGATAAATTTTTGGATCACTTCTGGACTTGCAACCAATCCATAATTTGATAGTGCTTCAGATTCAAAAACCTATAGTAAAAGACAAACAACCATTATATTAGTTTGAATATTTTAGGGATTAGACATGATGATATAAATTCCCTGAGGGACGCTTAGGGCAGGGGGTTAAAGTTCTTTCTCCCATTCAAAACCTTAATTGCTTTCAAGGAGAGCCATAGACAGAACTCGACGACTTGTTGTGGAGATGTGCTTTGCCAATGAATGTGATATAGATTCAGCTATCATTCTAGGAGTTGTGACTAGATCCATTGAGTTTCTCCTCCCTAACTCTTTCCTTCATGAGCTTTTTCTACTTCTCTTCTTCTTGTATCTTGAACATTATTAGAGAGTAAATCATTCCTATGGTGTGGGGATTACCCCATTGTTTGTATTCTATTATATTTTTTTATCAAACTCATTGCTTCTGTTTATTAGAGGTTTTTAAGTCATTTATTTACATGCTCTTTGATTGGCCAATTAACTTGCTTGTTTGTTACAATTATAAGCATAGAGAGAATGAAACATAGGATTAGAACATCAAATGAAGATGTAAGACTATAGATGATATCTCTTAAGGAGTTCTATTGGACAATTGGGTAGTGATATGCGTGCACTGTGATCGTGGATCCATGAGGAATTTGATCCTTATGCAATCCATATTTTAAAAGGATGAAGATCCACATAAACCAATATAATTAGTCATAGTTAATGAGTTGTATCAATTAGAATAGTTATACAAATAGCGATGGTGAAACATATCATCCTAGTAACCTGATTAGTGTAAAAATCAATTCTTTCTTAGTTTGGTTTTTTTCTTGAGTGTTAATTTAGTTAATCAACCATCCGTCCTTGCAAAATATTTTTTCTCAATTAGGCTAGAAATCCATCATTTCTGACTGGGTTTGATCCTTAAGTATACTACTATAAGATATGTCTAATTGCGGATGGTGTTTTTCATACTATTATTTCTATGAAACTAGGAATTTATGATATTAGTGAATTTTGATGGTACAATAGCATCACATATTTTATGCCTTTAGATTTTATGTTGCACTTGGATATTCATGTGTATTCATATAAATTTTTCTACCATTAATTCCATTTGAATATGATTCAATTATATATCATATATAATTACTAGGGCAACAAGAAAAGAAAAAAGTATATATCTTTGATATTAAAAAAATGTGATCATTTAAGGAGATGGGTTTCAGTACTTGATTTTAAGTTTATGGTAATGTGACATTTAGGATTAAGAATTTTAATGAAATAAATAGCAAACATACTTGCAAATATTGTGTTAATATATTGAAAAGTATTGAACTCTATCTTTAGGAGTACTATTGGATATGTAGGCCTGACTTTAAGGTATGTCCTCTTCACCTATTTATTTAGGCATTATAAATGACCATGACCCAATTTACCATAACGATGCAAAAATATTCATGATTGACTCATCTTAACATTCTATTGAGATGCCCTTATTCCTGAAATAGAATTTCCTGATAACATTGAAAATGTTGATAATGGTTTTACATTGGGTCTATGGTAACACCTATCTTGATCTTCAATGACTAATAATTGTAATATATCTTTCTTGACACTCTATTATGTGAGAATTTCATATAAACTATTTATCTAATGTAGTGATAACATTTGGGTATGTTGTTCCACCCATCTATCTTGTTTCCACCTATTATATATATTAGGTTGTGCTATTCCACCTTAGGTGTGTTGTTCCACCTATTTCTTGTTGTGATGTGTTGTTCCATCCAGGTTGTGTTGTTCCACCTATTTACTTGTTATGGCATGTTGTTCCACCCAGGGCGTGCTTTCTCCATCCATTTTTGCAATGATTAGTTGTGTCTTGTCCCTACTTTAGACACTGTTAGTCTATGATATATTTGCATGCAACTATTTTTTGTGTGCTATGGAGAACTAATTAATAGCAATGCACTTAATAATTTCTGATTGATATTACATGAATGCCACATTCGCATGTTGTATTTTCATTGAACTTGTCCACATGTTGATAAACACCCTCTTGAATGGGAACTCCCTTCATTTGTATGCATCTCACCTGAAATGCCAAAATATGTTTATTATATATATACTCAGTGTTTATCGACACATACTCTTGCTTTTCCATTTATTGGGTATTGTTACCCCTCCACCTAGAGCCTAAAAAACCCAAGGACCCAGAGTTTGAGGAACAAGATTTTATGGATCAAGACTTGAAAGAAATTGTTCAAGAGTAGAGAAGAACTCGAGATGTCTAGGTGACCCTCCACCTATGCGTGATTCATTTGGGTATTCGAACCCTACAAAGCCAAAGTATGGAATGTCACCCTTAGATCTCCCACTTCATACACTTGAAGCGAATGAAACTCCTGAAGTACACGTTACTTCAAGGGATCAAACTCTAGTTACAGGGTAGGCTAGTGCTTTGATTATACCTACATCTCCTTTTACCTTGAGTAAAAATTATCATTCCTTCATCAAATTCTCTCTAAGAATATAATGGGAAGCATCAATGCAACTATAAGTTTTGATAATCCAAAATATTATTCCTCATTAGAAATCATTAAGATTCAACCACTATACTTCAAGGGTGTAGGAGAGACAAAAATGGTTGATAAATTTAATGATTGAGTCTCAGTCTAGAACACAGTTTTGAAGGAATGTCATGTCCTCCTTGTTAAAAAGTTAGATTTGCCTCATACGTATTGGAAAAACCCACTAAAGTTTCATGGAATGAAGTTAGTCTTACCCTCAACACCCCTTCGATGACATAGGAATGATTTTTCATCTTTTTTTGGGACACATATGTCTGTTCGGTCGCCTTGAGAAATGAGGAGGCAAGATTTTATAGCCTAAAACAAGTATCTCAAAGCATCTCGACATACTTTTAGAAATTCCTCTTGTATGCGACTGGTTTTTTGGAACCACATAGAGCTGCCATCTTCTTGGAAGGCCTAAATAATCAAGTAGGAGCGCTTTGGTGCCACAACTTCGACTAGCATCCTAACATATGGTAGATAAAGCACTATTATTGAAGATTAACTTGGATATCAACCTTTGTCAAAGCCCTAACAAGTGGAAGAATGTGAATGATGACTACCTTGAGAAGTGCAACCAATGTTTTTTCTTCATCCCCCAAGCATGTGGCCTCAAGAGATCTTTGAGGCACAAAGAGACCACCAACATGTGGTCTACCACCAATGTAGTCAATCTAGACACATTAGGCCCCACTACCCTGAGTTCCCATATTTTCCAACTCTGATTCAACAACCCACAAAGAATCAGCAACTGTCATTCCTGCCACTCAGGCACAAAAATAATCTACATGTATGATGACCCCTAGTTAAGAAGTGGGTAGGTTGTGCCTATGACATGAATGCCTAAATTTCCAAAGTTTTTAATGGACCCAATGAAGGTAATCCATATTGAACTCACATCATATACCAATACCTTATATGTACGAGCATGCTTAAGATTACTACCCCAAGATATAAGATGTTTGTAGAATCTAATAGAATCATGACTAAAGTATATACAATGAGTTTTTATCATGGAGAAGTTGACGACTTGATTCACCTAATGATTTTGGTTCCATATTTAGGTTTTAGTTTCACATTTTCAGTTATAAAATATTATTATTATCATATGTATGCCCAAAAGAGTTTGGAATTTATCAATGCTTTCCTGAAAAAAGTCACCTATCACTAAAATTGACAATTTGGAGAAGCACTTAGAAAAGAAACACCCAACCGGTTACACATAACCCTAAAACCATGGACCTAAGAGTAGAGAAATGAGGTAGAAACTTGTATCCCTCTTTCTCATTATATATATAGATGTGGCTTATTCAACTTACCCGTGTTACCCCTTTATATGGATATGTTGAGTTATACATGATTCCTTTTAAGGGTCATAATCTTATACCTTAATAGCTTTGCAGGGTAACTTCATTGTTGTATAAACATTATAATGAATGAATTAGGAAACTCTTTGTGAAATTCCCTTGATTAATGCCACATAAATACAATTACTCACTCAACTAAGGTATTAAATAATGTACAACCTGAATTATGTAAAATATAAAGGTGGATTAGGTGTCACATTGGTTGATTTAGGGAGAAATCACTTTTAAGGTGTGGAGTGTTGTATTATACCCAACTCTAGGTACCTTACTCATCTCTCCCCTTTTAATAGAACCCTTCTCATCAAAATAATAAATATTGTTTTTACACTAATTATCATACCTTAACATGAGTTGGAGTTTAGTAATAATATGTTTCACAAATATACTCTACATAAAAGGTTTATATGCAAAACAATCAGAATAAAAATACATAGTAGGACTTTATGTATATATACCTCAGATAATAATTTTAACTATCAAAAATCTCCTAGGAGTATGAAATCAACAAAATTAAATAATGTGAAAATAAATACCAAAAATGATTACGGAGAGGACTTAATAGATAAATGAATACTTTAGGAAATCGAACATTAAATGTTTTTAATATACAAAATGGTTGTTAACTTTGTATACCTTGTAATTTAAATAGGCTACGTAAATATTTTCAAGTCAATACGATGTTAAATTCTCCCCTAAATTCAAAAATATAGGTATTAAAATTAACTAAATTTATTAGTTTCATTTGACATAATTCTTAAGTTTACACTCATTTTCTAGATGTAACACTAGGTGTTACCTTGCATTTTCCTCGACTGAGCATCTTCAAATAAAACCTTGATTGCATTGCTACATAATCACAGACACCTCATTTTCTCCTCCTCCTCTTACTCTGTCCTCCCTGACCCCATTCTATTTGATTTCTTCCTCACTCATCGAACACTACCCTAGCAGGTTCTTTTACCTCCCTTATTCCTTAATGTATAACAAAGAGTGAATGGAACCTCACTGCAATCTTCTTGTAGTAGCCAACGGAAGTTTACAGAGCCATAAATTCTACAAACATAGTCAATAGAACTCTCCAGTACTTCCAACGGTCCTCCATTACCATCCTGTCACTGACACTAACTAACAACATTTCTCCCCACGTCTCCTATGCACTTCATAATTGATTTTTGGATCTCTGGTTGTCTATAATTATTGTCTTTCCCATTTTGTATAGTCAACAAAATGGTTTCTCAGGGGTCACTGAGCCACCTATTCCGTGTCAATCGCTTCATAGGGATTTTGTAAAGCTCTGGGTAACCTTGATTTATGGAGTTCATGCCCACAATGGCATTGTTGTCTTTGGTATTGCTCATGGATAACTAATCAACACATATGCTTTGTTTCTATTTCTGACCATGGTACTACCTTTCATTATCTCACATACCTTCTTTGATGGTTTCTGAAACGTTCCCTAGTCATGGTTTTACTAATTTCTCTCTCAACATGGTCATGTACATAAAATTCCAATTCCTCCCCTTTCTGCTATTGTAACTAAAATTTGTTGAGCCACGGGTATTCTTGCTTAGTTCTCAAGGTAGTTCTTTTGTTTGACTCAGTGTGTGATTGTTAGTATCCTAGAAGTGTTTATCCCCCCTCCTTCCCTACCTCTCTATGACTTCCTCACTCCACCTTTGCCTAGTTGTGGGGATGTCATAGCCAAGGCTCTCTGCTATGCCTTGACCCTTTGCTAGGTATGTGGGCTCAGAAGGAAGAGACAAAGAAAATGGAGGTGTTCACTCCCTCTAAGTTTTTATGAATCCCTCCTTCTCCTAGATCTAATCTATACTTCCAAGGATTTTCTGTCAGCTAGGTGATACAATGAATTTCTCATATGATTTGTCCTCCATGACTATTTTGGTTGTCTTGAGAGATCAGAGCATTCTTTTCTTTTGGCCTGTAGTTTTAATCTAAACCGTGTGAGTTTATTGAGTCACAACTTAACCTAGTCTAGTTAAGCATTTAGATTTCATGTTGTACAAGGATATTCACATCTTTTCATAATACTTCCTACTATTAAGACCATTTAAATATGAGAAAAGTAGATATATCATAATTAATTAGTAGGGCATCAAAAATATAAAAGTATATATCTTTCAAATCTATAAATGCAACTCACTTACAAGGTTGGTTTTTAGAACCTAATATTGAATTTATAATAAGGTCACTATTCATATTTATGAGTTTAATGAAATAAATAATAACCATATATATAAATATCATGTTTAAGCATTGAAAAAGTTTGGAACCTATCCTTGGAGTACTATTTGATAAGTAGGACTGACTATCAGGTATGCGTTCTTTACTTCATATTTGGACATAATAAATGGCTATGAATCCAATTTTTTAGAATGAGAAAAAAATATTCTTGAATGACTCATCTTATCATTGCAATTTAGATTCCTTTGTTCACGAAATACAAGTACTTGATTTTATTGAATATGTTGATCATGTTGTTACATTTGATCTATGATCCCACAAATGTGCTTTTTGGAAAAGTGAATTAACAAATAGATATATCTTTATTTCCACTCTCTTTTCATGGTATATAGACTATTTATCTAATATAGTTATAACCCCTAGAGCATGTTGTTCTGGCCCAAGTGTGATGTTTCCACCTGCTTATGCAATAAGGTGTGTTATTCCACCCAAGGTGTGGTTTTCCGCCTATTACTTTTTAGAGCATGATGTCCCATCAAGGGTGTGTTTTTCCAACCATTTACTGGTTAGGGGGTGATGTTTCGCCCAATGTGTGCTATGACCACCCATTTTTGCCAATGGTTAGTCGTATCTTGCCCCTATAAGTGGCATGTATTGAAGACACTTGTAGCAAATTTGCCGTCCGTGAGGACCATGTGTCAGCTGACAACTGTCTATAGTAGGTGGACCCAAACCCTAAATGTAATATCCACCAGAACATGAAGAGAAAGAGCATTGTTATTGTTTAAGAAACACAAGGACAATTCTATGTTTCTACCTGTCAACATAAGTATAAATAATAAGGTTGTACATGCAGCTGAGAGAGGTAAAGATGGCTCACTAGAGATGGACATGGCGTGCAGTAGGTGTCATACCTCATTGTTGTTCATGATCCATTACCTCTGTTCATTCCACTCCATATATAAATGGATCATGTTTTACCTATGTCTAACTCATATGTTGTTTGACATGACTTCAATGTTGGTCACTAACCACATTAACTAATGATTTCCTCTACCATATTAACCCTACCGATGGTGGCTACTCTCATACATAATGATCATGGAGGATGTGACTAAGGAAAATGTATGGACAAGAAAGAACTTGTCACTATTGAGATAAAAAGGGAAGCTAGAAGAGATAAACTAGAATTCCCAAAGGAATACTTCTCCATTTGGAAACCCAAGAACAAGAGACAATTGCATATAGGAAATACTCTACCATTGCAACTATAGAAGTGCAAACTTCAATAGGAATTTGTGCATCTTTATAAGAAGACAACATTGTGATGTTTACACATTGGCTAAGGCAAGTAATTGTATTTATTTATCATATAGAAAAATGTTTAGATAAATAATCATACTTGAAGAATATGTTTCTTTATAATAGTAATTTTTTAACAACTAGTATACGAATAATGCACACCGGTAGCGAATTTATGATAAAAATTAGAGAGTACTAACAAAAGTAACTAATTGACAAATCTATTTTTGAAAGTTTACTGAATGAGTTGACTATCATGAATTTTGATTGACCATAATCCAGTAATGATCACGTGACATGTACGGTAAACCTAATAGAATAATTTAAAGGTATGGGTATTGGAGTAAGTGAGACATTCATTGTCCATTGTACTATAAACCCACTTCCTCTTGAGTTTTCTAAGTTCTAGGTGAATTACAATACATTAAAAAATAGAAATTTAGTAAATTAAATCTATGACAATTTAGGAGGAAGGGGACTAACAAAAACATGCAACATGATGTCAATATCACAATTCATGTTGGGTCCAATAATTATAACATTAAAAATGGTAAAAAGGAAATAAAAAATAATCAGGCTTCAATGAAATATAATAAGGGGCAAATACATAAAGAGTGATAATCTTTCTTTTATAAGAAACATGGTCATTTCAAAATAATTTTCTCAGAAGATAAAATTGGCTCAAAAAGAAATATATTTATTATTTTTATATGTATTAGTCATCATTGATATTCTTAGTAACATTTGAAGGTTATACATAGGCATAACTACTCTTGTCAGTTGTGTCATGTATCTTCTTTTGACCTAGATTGTAAAAGAAATTTAAGATTCTTATATATGCAGACTAGAATGAAGTTGCGAGTTAAAGGAATTAGAACCTATAGATTTATATCACTACTACATGACCTACCTTTAGTGTCCGTTATTTAAGGCCTTTAGTGTCAGTTTCTAAGTGACACCTATGTGGGCGACACCAAAAGCTCACCCATTACGTGTCGGTTCCGAAATCGATGCCCAAAATCTTCGCGCGCCACCAAAAATGCGCCATCAGGGGACTATAGGCATCGGTTATTAGATAAGAAACCGACACCATACACCTTCGCGCCATAGAAAGGGTGCCATCTTGGGCACTATCAGTGTCGGTTATTATATAAGAAACCGACGTCATATATCTTCGTGCCACAGGAAATAGACGCCGGTTATTTATATAAAACCGACACTATAACTTTGTGTGTCGGTTTTATACAAATAACTGACGCCTATTGTTTTGTTTTTGTCAGTCTGCAGACCTGCTGTGGCTGGTCGCAGGATGAGAAACCTGCAGTTCAGTTATGAACTGCAGGTTTTACAACATCCATTGATATCAGCCAACAATAGGCCACAAACCTGCAAAATTAACAACAAAAATATTCACACATGCATTTAGCAATGCAACCTGCAGTTCCATTTTATTTTCACACATTTAAAAACATTCATGTAGCTAGCAATCGGTAGTTCCATTCATTCACATTCACACATGTAGAAACATTCATATAGCAACCAACACTTTCATTCATTTTCACTCAAACACATGTAGAAACATCCATACATGTAGAAACATTCACACATATATTATAATTCAGAAATTCATTTACAAAATATCATTCTTTAGTCATTATTCTCTATCAGGATCCCAATTATATTTTAAAACCCCCACTATTTGTATGGTTGTTGCCCATTCTTCTCTTACTTCATTTAATTCTCCCATCGTATAGGGAGCATGTACATCTGGTAAGTCCGTTCCTGTAATGGGGTCAGCTTTAAACACATGTAAAGAGAATGATGTATATATATAATTAATGAGCTATAAATACGATTGATATATTTCGATCATATTATCTAATGAGACTATATAATACCTGAGCAATACAATCGATATCCAGTGTGACATGTTTGATAATCATGTGCATATATCGCATCACATAGTATCCACATGCCCATCCGTTGTCTTATGTAGAACACTATAAATTCAAACATACAAAATATTAAAAAATACAACTAATTAAGCATTATTCACATAAATAATATATACATATATTGCAGTCGGGAACTTACTTTCACATTCTTCCAAATTATTGGCTGGTTCTTTTTCATGGGGACCTTTCCTCCAGCCTTTTTGAACTCATCAAAACCCCTACATGTTAATGTAACACAGAACATTGCAATTAAATAGTAATGTAATAACATATGTTAACGAATATGAAAATGAAATATTTCTCATCAGAATAATGCCATTTTCATTATGTGTCCAAATCTTGTATTCAATTTACTCCCCTTAGGATTTAGATAATAGACAGTGAACGTCTCGGAGACAATAACCAGTAACTCCCAATGCCTACCACTAGAGGTAAAAAAGTTCAAAATTAATAACTCAAAATCCACAATAAAAATGTAATTTCTTAAGTCCAAATTATAATAAGCAAAGTAAACTTACTCTACATTGAATGGAGACATTATCACCGTCTTCTTATTTAAAGCAAAATTTGTAAAAGCCTCACAGAAGTATTGTTGAACTGACGTAGGGTCTTTAGCTACTAGACTAATCAAAGATGGAATCAAAAACCCTACATGTTCGAATCCAAAATCTGCACATATCTTGTCTAAGTAACTGCAAAATATGTATTAATTACACATGCATTAATAAATAAGAAACCAGATCACCAGATCATACACAAGGGATATGGATGTATAAAGAAGATCTCACCTTATCCATAGCTCTATCATAGATGTATTTAGCCAATCATATCCAAACAACTCCAAAATATCTTGTATAAATAGTTTGGTTTCGTATGACTGACCTGTAGAATCTAAATTGAAAGAAACAGTTATAGGGCAGTTTATATCATGTTCGCCTAACCATATTACCATACCCCTACAGTTAGGACCTAACGGGACAGGTAGGTCCTGTGGAACCCAACTGGGTAATGTAGGAGGTGGAAGTGGAGGCCTAGATGATGTGGGCATCTTCTTTTTAACCTGTATATATATATATATATATATATATATATATATATATATATATATATATATATATATATATATATATATATATATAGATATATATATATATATAATTTCAGATCAACTGACATCATATACACACACTAACAATTTAACATAATGTAAATTTATCATACATTTTCAGTAAAGAGGACATCTGCTTTTCGCCACAATATCACTCTGCCTTCTGCCTCACCAAGCGTTTCACAATCTGGGTGGGCATATGGCAATGGAAGATCCACCCATCCTTGGAATATATGTATCAGGCTCACACGAATCCAACCAGCTGGTAATGGAGACCCGTGAAATATTTCCCCAGGTAGGGATGGGTAAGTCGATGCCTCTACAACGACATATTCATTACTTTTTAGACGACATCGCTTCAACCCCTACAAATTTTTGTGTAAAGAATGTTATATAGATATATACATATCATCTTTTTTTGAAACGACTACAATTTCATATATACATATCATCTTGAATTAAAAAATTAGTTACTATGTCATAAAAATACTTACAGCGGATGTGCTAGGTGGTGGTTCTACAGGATTACTCCCAACCTCTGCAGTAGGAGTAGGAGTAGAGCCTGCAGTAGGTATTGTCTGGTAAGTGGCAGTCTGAGATGCCTGCCACTTTTTCATTGCTTCTTCAAGTTTCCTATCAAATAGCTTATCTACCTATACATGGATAAAAGAAATGTCAAATTCTAATTATTGAATTCTCTTTTACAGTAACATTATAAAGAAAGAATATGTTACCTCTTCTTGTGAAAGTCCCGCTTTTGGGACATGTTTGCGCTGGGATGGCCCAGAAAAAGCTTTGATGCCCACACCAGCGCCTGCAGCCCTAACACGTCCAGGATGCTCTGGGTTACCCAGAGCAACTGTCAATTCATCCCTTTTTCCCTCAGGGATGAACTTACCTTGTTTCCTCAGCTCGTACAGATCCCGCTAATCGCCAAAACAAAAATTTGAAATTAAGTAAACAACACAAATAATCAATATTCGAATGATTGCTGTAAGAGTTGTATTTTACCATTTTTGCAGCCGCCTCAACAGTTGCAGCCTTCGTTATTTCTCCCTTCTTATTTTGCCTCCCAGCTATCCAGACATCATAGCGAGGCAGAGGTGTGCTACCTATGGTAGAGGACTCCTGAGTAGCAGCAGACTGAGCAGTAGCCTCAGACTGTAGTCTTTGGCGAATACCTGCATACCCCTTTGGACCCATTGTGTGGTCATGCTTATCATAGTACTGTTCTTCATCTATAGGATCTTCAATGAACTATATTTTACCATGAAGAACAACTGACCATTTATCATTTGCAGGATCATCGATATAAAATACTTGTTTCGCCTGTGATGCCAATATGAATGGTTCACCCTTCTCACCAATCTTTTCAAAGTTCACTAAAGTGAAACCCAATTCATCCACTATAACTCCTTTGGTGTTATCAACCCAATTACATTTGAAGAGCGGAATTCTGAATCTATGTAGTCAAATTCCCATATGTCTTCAATGACACCGTAATATGACATTTTAGCTTCATGTGGACTCTTATCCTTTGCACTTGTAAAAAACATAGTCGATGCTTGAAGGGTGACCCCACTGTTTTGGACGACACTCTTATCATCTTGGCGCTTTGTGTAATATGTGAATCCATTAATGTCATACCCTTCATAAGACATAACAGTCAATTTTGGTTTAAAGGTGAGGCATTTGATAGTTTCAGTAATATCATCTGGTGTTTGAGATAGTTGATGTAAGACTTTATCTTCAAACCACTTAATAAATGTCTTGTTATGCTCTCTAGCAAGCCACATTGTATTAGCTCGAGGATATTGTCTTTTGATGAAATTGGTATGTTCCTCGATATAAACGTTCACTTTGTCCATGTTGTGTAAAATATAGAAATGACCTTGTTCCAACTGCTCACGGCTGATAACGTTCACACGTGATCCCAAAATTCCTTTGCCAAATAGCTCGTCAATATTCTTGTCATTATCAGGAGTGTCATTACCACTGAGAAAATCATTGCAAAAATCCATAACCTCTCTCACTACATAACCTTCAATAATACTCCCTTCAGGCCGATAAAGGTTTCGAACATCACCTTTAAAAATGCTCATGTATCGTTCAAAGGGATACATCCAATGCAAGAAAACCGGTCCCAAGATTGTCACTTCCCTAGTCAAGTGGACAACAAGATGTACTATGATATCAAAGAACGAAGGAGGGAAATACATCTAAAGCTGACATAGGGTAACAACCACTTCTCTTTGCAAATTATCGAGAGTATCAGGGTCAATAACTTTGCTGCAGAGACTGTTGAAAAAGAAACAAAGTCTGGTGATTGCAAACCTTACATGCTTCGGCAATATAGATCGAATTTCCACATGCAATATTTGTTGCATTAGAGTGTGACAATCATGAGATTTAAGACCTATCAACTTCAGATCTTTCATTGATACCAATCTACGGATGTTGGATGAGTAACCATGTGGCACCTTAACATTTACCAAGCATTCACAAAAAGCTTTCTTCTCCTTTCTAGACAACGTGTAACAAGCGGGAGGTAAGTATGTTCTTTTATTACCCATTTCACATAATTATGTTAATTCTGACCTTATTCCCATTTCACGTAGGTCCAGTCTGGATTTTATCCCATCTTTAGTCTTACCTGGTATATTTAACAGAGTACCAATGATGCTATCACAGACATTTTTCTCAACGTGCATTACATCGATACAATGTCTGACTGTCAAAGAACTCCAATAAGGAAGATCTCAAAATATTGACTTCTTCTTATATGAAGAATTGTCACTCCATGTGGCCATAGTACATTGTGATCTCTTACCAAATTCATTGATAAAGTCTTTTACTCTTTCATAAACAACCTCCCCTGGTATAGGTTTAGGTGCACTCCGTTCCTCATTCAATCCATTGAATGCTTTGCGCTTCCTACGATACGGATGGAATTTTGGAAGAAACCTTCGATGACCGAGATATACAGTCTTACCGCCATGTTTTAGTCTTGTTGAAGCAATATTCTCTTCACATATAGGACACGCTTTAGCTCCTTTGACACTATATCCAGACAAATTCCCATATGCTGGAAAGTCATTAATAGTGCAAAACAACATAGCATGCAAATGAAATGTCTCTCTTCATGAAGCATCATAGGTCATCACACCTTCACCCCAGAGTTTCTTTAAGTCATCAATCAGAGGTTCAAGATAAACATCGATGTCATTTCCAGGTTGTTTAGGGCCCAATATCAACAACAACAACATTACATACTCATTTTTCATACACAACTAGGGAGGAAGATTGTATATAACAAGCATGACTGGCCAAGTGCTATGTTGGCTGCTCAATGTCCCGTACGGATTCATCCCATCTGTATAAAGCCCAAGTCTTAGATTCCTGACTTCTTCACCAAATTCAGGGTACAATAGATGTAAAAAAGTGAAACCACTTCTCTACTAAAAATTTGAACAATAGAACCTCCAATCCAAACACACTCAAAAGTGAAAAACCACTAGAGGGGGTGAATAGGGTTTTTAAACAAATTTAACAATAATTTCACTCAAACAACCAACCACAAGAATATTGGACAAGGAGACAAGGGTTTAGAGTGGTTCCTACCTTAGCAAATACTAAGGTAGTCAGTCCACTACCCGGTTGCTTACCCAACCGGGATTTTGAAAGAATTTAATTTTATTACCTCGCAAGGACTTTACATAAAATTACAATTCTTTCCCTAAACCCTTCAAGCAGCCTTCACCTTGAAGTAATTGCACCAACCTTGAAGCAGACTTCACCTAGAAGTAATTGCACCAACCTTGAAGCAGCCTTCCTCCTGAAGTAGCTTCCCGTTGCAATAGCCTTCTTGAAGTAGCTTCCCGTTGCAATAGCCTTCTTGAAGTAGCTTGAAGTCCACCTTCTCCTCCGAGAAGAACCTTCTCCAATCCGCAGCCTCCAACCCTAGGAGTAGCAAGGAGAATATAAGAGATAAAAAGGAACAAGAAAGGAAAATGGAAATTACAACTTATCCTTTGAAGCACAAGGCTTGATTTGCCAATATCAAGCGTGTAGATCTCCTAACCATTATGTATATAAGTGTGATTGCAATGGATAGGAGATTCTAGCCTATAGGACACGAAATTAGAGCAAGTAGAGGAATCGCAAATGCAAGTGTTGCTCAATTTATCAAAACAGATTGCCAATTGTAAGTGTATGCTCAAGTGTATCACAATTGTAGCTTAGATATCTTTAGGTGTCCTAAGGCATGTCCTATTTATAGGAATGACCTACAAGTGCTTAAGGATGTTCTAGACACTTTCTAGGGGGTTCTATGTGCTTAACTAGCCGTTACGTATAAGTTAGTTGCATTAGTAACAGCTAGTTACTTTATTCTGCAGTTGCTGTCAGAGTCCATCTCGGTCGAGGAATTGTCGACCGAGATACCTACTCAATCGAAGTTTTGTCGACCGACAGGCTCTCTGGATTAAGTTTTAGCAACGTTCATTTCCAACTGCCAACTACCTTGTCTACTGTGTCTAACGACTACTTGGGTCTTTCTCGGTTGAGGAGTTTGTCGACCGAGAGTGTCTCGGTCGAGGAGTTTGTCGACCGAGATTGACCCTTTTCAATCTTTCAATTAAGGCACTAAGTGTGTGTATGAGTGTGCATATGTGACACTATTGAAGGGAATGACCTATCTAAGTGTGGTGTTTAGCTAGGGAAGATCTAACACTTGATTTACATGAAGTCTAAGTACTTGTACATTATATATTTGTACACGTTTACAATTGATTACATTTCATGACATTTACAATCATTCAAGCATATAGATTCTCTAGAGCTTTGTCATCCACCTTATTCCTGCAACACTCAAGTAGCACGTTAGATCAATAAGAATGAAATGTTTGTCATCATCGAAACAAAGAGATTTATCATAATGTCCAATTTATCCAACAATCTCCCCCTTTTTGAAGATGACAAACATTTCCTAAATATGAAATAAGGAAATATAAAGCATGTGAGTTTCATACATGAAGATTACCTTTTGTAGCCATTCTTGTTTTGCAAGTGAGTGCTGGCCATCAAGATGAAACTCATTTATATTTTTGATTTTATATTTTTTCTCCCCCTTTGTCATTTCAAAAAGATATCCAGGTTGAATATTTTATATTTCTTCTCCCCCTTACTATGCTCCCTCTTAAATAGATATTCTATTAGGAACATGGATTTAATATCATTTTTGTCTAATTTAGCCACAATTTGTTTCTCAATCATTTGCAAAGGATGTTAAGCCTTGAAATGATATGAGATCATGTTAGGTTCATGGCATATATATTGATTTCTCACCCATTTTACAAGGGATGTTAAGCACTAAAAATGAAATGAGAGTCCTTTAATCTTAGAGTTTATGAAAAAAAATGTCTCTAACCAAATGCCCGGGATGTTAAGCCCTGATTTGTTTAGAGATTTCCTTTAAGAACAAGATATATCATTTTTATGAAATTCATAGATTTCTTCATAACCAAGAGTAAAAATACTAAGGTCGTAAAAAGCTCCAAATGATGTTTACAATGTTTTTGTAAGATTCTTAATCAAATAATCAAATTTGTTTTTATGAGCTCCCCCTTAATCTTACCATTAAAGCAATTTAAAGCTTCTTAGGTCACAAATGATTTTAAATTTTGATTTTGACCTTTATCAAAAGTATACTAAGATTAAGTACAATAAAATGATGTCCAAATAAGCATTTTGTCAAAGCTTATTTTAGGTCGACTTTGACTTCGACCATAGTGCTCCTTGGTCAAATTTCATTTCAACCAAGAGGCAAATGTTGCAGATTGCACATTTGAACATTCAAATATTAATTATAATTCCTGTAGGTAGCTTTAAAGAGATATCAATTCTTTGAGTGAAACTTATTACGAATGATGTCCCTTAATCTTGCTATAAATATCAAGTCCTATTTCTTTTTGTGATCTTGTGTTCAGATTAATCATGTGATTCTTCAAGAAAATATATACTCTTGAAAGCAAGATTAATGTCTCAAGTTCTTAAAATACCAATAGAGAAATTTTATCTTATGTGTTAATAAGCATTGACATTCTTGTTCTAAAGCAACATGTGAAATAGTGAACACATATGTATGATGATAGAACATTTGAATCATGAAATTCAATACAAGGTTGCTATGTAGATATGTCAAGGAATACTTAGAATAAACCATGAAAACAGTAATTTTCCTTGACTAAAGCAAATATGATTCATAACATAGATGAAAATATTCTCATATAAGTGTTCAAGATAATTGTTCATGCCTAACCAGCTTTTTCAACAAACAGTCTTCTTATAGCACAATTTTCATAAATATCTATTTTAACTCATGATGAAAAACTTTAATATATGGTGTTCCAAGAATGATTTCCAGAATTTAGTCTTATTTTGCATGTAAAACAGTCATTAACAGCAAATAGATAGCCACTTGATCAATCAAAAAATTATTCAACAATTTTATTGTAGACTGAAATCAATGACCTGCTCGGTCGACAATTTCTCGACCGAATGTTCACTCGGTCAACAGATTCTCGACCGACAAAGTTTCTGGAATGTTTTCAGAACTGTTAATTGATT
Organism: Alisma plantago-aquatica; assembly: GCA_963693085.1. Lineage (NCBI taxonomy): Eukaryota > Viridiplantae > Streptophyta > Magnoliopsida > Alismatales > Alismataceae > Alisma > Alisma plantago-aquatica. The sequence goes on from OY856414.1 coordinate 659,463,972, forward strand.
CCAAGTAAAATAAGATTATGCAAGTTAGAGCTCGATTGTGTTGAGATATGACATTTGTATATCAAGAATCAGTTTAGGTCAAATCTCAACTAGTTAATTTTGAGCTACTAAGTTTTAGGAATCCAAGCTAACTCATCATTCTTTTTCTTATATGGGCATGAAAATGAATAATGTCCAAGACGCATGCAATAATGACAACTAATAGAGTCAACTTCATTTCTCTTTCTAGGAATTGTGTTCCTAGGTACAAACATGCTCTTAGTCTTTGATGCTTTAGCTCTTTTGGGTTTATTTCTCTTTGGATCATATCCTAATCCTCTTCTTCCATTATAACTAGAGGAAATTTTCAGAATATTTTCAAGCATGTCATTTCCTCTTAACTCATTTATATTTCTTTGTAACTTAGCAATATCATCCATCTTCTTATTTATATCTTTCTTTGCTTGATCGAAATCAGATACTAGAGAGTTTCTTTCTTTGACAACCTCATCATAATCTAAGTGTGAACATAGAACAGGTTGTTTCTGAAGATCATTCACTTGATTTTGCAAGTTTAACTTTTCTAAGGAAAGAAGATTGCAATCGGCTTCTACAGATTTTAACTTAAGATCATAATCTTCATTTGCCTTTTTGAGATCTTCATTTTCAGATGCAAGAGCAAGAAGTTTAACATTTAAATCATCATTTGCTTTAATTGATTTCTTAAGTTTCTTCTTGCACTCAATATATTTTTCATGAGTATCTTGAAGACTAGTAATTAGATCTTCTTTTGGTAGATCAAAAAGACTTACCTCTTCTTCTTCTTCATTTGTTGTAGCAATGAGGCTTTCTACTTCTTCTTTTTCATCATCACTATCATCACTTGAATCATCCCATGCAGCTTTATATGCTCTTTCTTTCTTTTTGTGAGATGATTTCTTCCCTTTCTTGAGTTTTGGACAATCACCTTTCATGTGTCCCTTTTTGCCACATTCAAAGCACCTGGAAGAAGAAACACTAGAAGTTTTATTAGTTTTAAAACTTTTATATTGCTTACCATTTACAATGAGAGTTTCTTCTTCACTATCATCTTCACTTGTGTCATGATTGTCCTTGGTTGATGCTTTGAATGCAATGTCCTTCTTTTTCCCTTGTTGACGTTCACGTTCTCTTCTTTCTTCCTCTTCTAAAGTTGCCTCATGAGCTTCTAGATTGCCAATGAGTTGCTCCATTTTCAATTTAGTGAGATCATTAGCTTCTTCAATGGCTGTCACCTTGGGCTTGTATTTGGGAGGAAGTGATCGAAGTACCTTTGATACCTGATCTTCTTCAAGAACAGTTTTTCCTAAGGCATTCAAACCATTAACAATAGAAGAGAATTTTGCAAACATTTCACTAATGGATTCATTCGGATCCATACGAAAGTGTTCAAACTTTTGTTTAAGCATACTAATCTTAGAGTTCTTAACTTGAACCGTACCTTCATAAGTTATGGACAGTCTATGCCAAATGTCATAGGCTGTGTCACAGTTTGATATTCTATTAAATTCTCCTACTGAAATTGAACAATATAAAATGCTTCAAGCTTTGGCATTCATTTGAGCCGACTTTACCGTATTTGCATCCCACTCTGCATATTGTGTTTGAGGAAGCTCGTATGGGGTTGACACCATCCTCCATAAGTCCCAACTGATGCCTTGGAAGTAGAACTGCATCCTTCTCTTCCAATATGTGTAGTTTGTTCCATCAAACACTGGAGGCCTAGCAACAAATGTCCCTTCAAGGTTAAGGTTGTTGAGCACCCCACCACCCATTCTTCAAGACCTTGTTAGGGTTCCTTGAAGCCTGCTCTGATACCAATTGAAAAACCACTAGAGGGGGGGGGGGTGAATAGGGTTTTTAAACAAATTTAACAACAATTTAACTCAAACAACCAACCACAAGAATATTGGACAAGGAGACAAGGGTTTAGAGTGGTTCCTACCTTAGAAAATACTAAGGTAGTCAGTCCACTACCCCGTTGCTTACCCAACCGGGATTTTGAAAGAATTTAATTTTATTACCTCGCAAGGACTTTACATAAAATTACAATTCTTTCCCTAAACCCTTCAAGCAGCCTTCACCTTGAAGTAATTGCACCAACCTTGAAGCAGCCTTCACCTAGAAGTAATTGCACCAACCTTGAAGCAACCTTCCTCCTGAAGTAGCTTCCCGTTGCAATAGCATTCTTGAAGTAGCATCCCGTTGCAATAGCCTTCTTGAAGTAGCTTGAAGTCCACCTTCTCCTCCGAGAAGAACCTTCTCCAATCCGCTGCCTCCAACCCTAGGAGTAGCAAGGAGAATACAAGAGATAAAAAGGAACAAGAAAGGAAAATGGAAATTACAACTTATCCTTTGAAGCACAAGGCTTGATTTGCCTATATCAAGCGTGTAGATCTCCTAACCAATATGTATATAAGTGTGATTGCAGTGGATAGGAGATTCTAGCCTATAGGACACGAAATTAGAGCAAGTAGAGGAATCACAAATGCAAGTGTTGCTCAATTTCTCAAAACAGATTGCCAATTGTAAGTGTATGCTCAAGTGTATCACAATTGTATCTTAAATATCTTTAGGTGTCCTAAGGCATGTCCTATTTATAGTAATGACCTACAAGTGCTTAAGGACGTTCTAGACACTTTCTAGGGGGTTCTAAGTGCTTAACTAGCCGTTAGGTATAAGTTAGTTGCATTAGTAACGGCTAGTTACTTTATTCTGCAGTTGCTGTCAGAGTCCATCTCGGTCGAGGAATTGTCGACCGAGATACCTACTCGGTCGAAGTTTTGTCGACCGACAGGCTCTCTGGATCAAGTGTTAGCAACGTTCATTTCCAACTGCCAACTACCTTGTCTGCTGTGTCTAACGGCTACTTGGGTCTTTCTCGGTCGAGGAGTTTGTCGACCGAGAGTGTCTCGGTCGAGGAGTTTGTCGACCGAGATTGACCCTGTTTCAATCTTTCAATTAATGCACTAAGTGTGTGTATGAGTGTGCATATGTGACACTATTGAAAAGGATGACCTATCTAAGTGTGGTGTTTAGCTAGGGAAGATCTAATGCTTGATTTACATGAAGTCTAAGTACTTGTACATTATATATTTGTACAAGTTTACAATTGATTACATTTCATGACATTTACAATCATTCAAGCATATAGATTCCCTAGAGCTTTGTCATCCACCTTATTCCTGCAACACTCAAGTAGCACGTTAGATCAATAAGAATGAAATGTTTGTCATCATCGAAACAAAGGGATTTATCATAATGTCCAATTTATCCAACAAAAAGGTGTGATGGAGTGGGTGTATAATTTTCAATTCTTTATATAATGGTAATCAAAAGACCAATGTATAGCAGCGGAAGAAAATATTTGACTATTCAATTATAAAACAAAGGGTTACAAACTTAAACTTACATCACAAGGATCCATGTAGAGGAAATCTAAACCACCTCAAGATTGTCTCCAAGCTTCATCATCACAAACTAAGTCCAGGTCCACATGTCATGCATCCAAGTCTTTCACCTAGGGTTGGAAGCATACCCCAGCAAAAGAAGAAACAAAAGGAAACATCAACAAAGGCTGGTATGTGCATACTAAAAAGAAAACTTTGAGAAATATAAGGAAATATAGGACATCAAGTGTAAAGGCTTCCCATGCAAGAGATAAGTATCACCCAAACGGGTATCAGGAGAAAAGATCATAACAAAAGAGATACTTGCCATAACCAACAAATAATAACAATGTGCTATCAATGTAAATATCCACTACCATGGTGGGAAACAAAGCACATATAATCATCAACATGCATGCATGTGAGATAAGCATAACACTAGAACAATATAAATAACAATTGGCGGCCAAGCACACACTTGAACCTGATAGAGAAAGGAATACTGCCAATCTCCCAAATATATAAATTTTTGAGCATGGATTACTGCCACACTCGATTTATAGAGGAATGGTATACTGCCACCCTCCAAATAAACAATAGGGGATTACTTCCCCAAAACCAATGTAATTACACTACTCTAGTGCTATTGAATCACATAGCATGTTTAATGTAGAGGCAAGTAGAAAAGTATAATCAGAATTATAAAGGTTGCCATCACACAATGGACAACTCAAACATATAACAAATCCACTTCAAAGTGGGCATATATCAACAAGTAAAATCCACATCATAGTGGTCATATAATATCAAAGGTCCCACATGCACCAAGGCATAGGAAAATAGATTCAAAAGATTATCCATGATCATAAGATCAATAACAAAGCAAAGTAGTTCACATGAACCATATATCAAAAGAAAAGAGCAATTTGTATAGGCTATTGTCCATAGGACCAAGAGAATGATAAAGATAGGCTATTGCTCAATATAGAAATAATATGGGATGCAAGCATACATAAGAGAGATGAATAAGAAATTGCTCAATATAGAATTAATGTGGGATGCAATCATACCTCTTACAGAGTCTAAAACACTTTCCAAAATCCTTAAGCAAGATTAGAGTCCACTTGTCCTATTATAAAAACCATATACATGTATTAGCATTACATGCATTCATTAAGAACTCAAAAACCCTAAAGTTGTCAACTTTTCCTACAAACCACCGTTTTAGGTCTCAAAAACATCACCGTCATCTTAGTTAGGATTGTCTGATCAAAATAGCATATATATTTGTATATTTTCGAGATACTGACTTTTAGGCTATTTTTCTTGATTTTTAAGTATTTAATTCAACTCGAAAAATACATATTCGAAAAACTCAGAATCAAACTACAAAAACATTTTTTTAGATAGATCTCATTCTCCCGATTCCAAAACATATTTCATTTTCAAATTCAGACAATCGAGTAAAAAGATACGATTTTTCAAAGATCAACCAATCGAAAACTGCCACGTGGCATTTTGTATCAAACAGAGAGAGCCCGGGCCCACCTGCTGACTTGGCCCAATAAGGGGCAGCCAAGTCACGCGGTCAACGTATGGGTTTGACTCGTCTTAACAAAACAAAACCAGATGAAAGACGGTTATACCCTCGCGCGAAATCAAAGCGAAGAAGAAAGGAACTGAGGGTAAATCGGTAAAACGAGGTTGGGTTATCCCCTTCCTCTCACCCGCACGCCATAGCTGCTGCCGTGAGCAGCTAGCTTGAGGGAAACTTGGGCAAAACCGGGATACTAGACCAAAATGGACGTTTAGATATGCGAAAGAAAGCTCAGAGCAAGACGAACTTGGTGTTACCTTCAATTGAGAAGATGATCGAGGAAACTAGGAGCAAGGGGTGCCGCAATCCTTGCGCCTTCGACTACTCTATGGTGTTCGAAACGGCTGCGAACTTTGAAATTGGACAATGCGTTGAGTTGTAAATGTGACGGCGCACGCAGGGGTAGGGGTATATATAGGTGAGGGAAAGGGATGTGGCGAGGAGGTTGGTGGCCGAAAGGCTTGGGAAGCAAGCAATTGGGCGTTTCCTCGATTCTTCACGAAACTCGAAAATATTGGGATAAACCTGTGCGGAATCGAGAGAGCGATACGTGGGCGAAGAAATCTCAGAAAAAGATAGATTGTAGAGGGAGAAATCCGTATTAGAAAATTGCACGTAAGAAGCATGTTTCCATAAATGACAGAAGGTTGAAGATGATGCGCCTAGCGTCCGATCTGGATCTAACGGCGAGGAATAAAGAGCCAAATCAATTGCATTCCCAAACAAAATCGAATAAAGTCCTATTTAAATTATTCAACTTTTATCTTTCCTTATTTGAGGGTACAAACGACCTCCAAAATTAACCAAACTTGATATCCTTACTAATTTTGACGTGTAGAATCCAAATACGAAATTAGTTTTGCGTTTTGAAAACCTTTAATGTATTAAATAATTCAACACTTATTTTCTCTTTCCTCATTTATTTAGGAATCTATGATTATCCAAAACTACAAAACTTCACCTATAACTAATATTAAGTATGGTGAATATGAATTTGTCATTATTTCCATTTGTTGAAGTTGTTTATTATTTTAAATAATGAGTTGAAAGTTTTGTACACTTTCTCTCTCCTTAATTTATTGTCTCAACAAATATTTTCCACATTGATTCAAAATTCATCCAAAGGTCTATTTTAACATGTTGAACACGAATTTGGCATTATATATTTTTTTGAAGACTTCATTATTTTATTTAATTCATTTAAATTTTATCACTTATATAGCCTTTTAATTTATTAAAGGCATCTAGAAACTTCCTAAATATTTAAAACTTGGCCTATAAGCAATAATAAATGTTAGGAACACGTTTTTTAGATTAATTAATTTTTATCAATATATATTTAATATTTTTGTTCTTTAAGTTATTTTCTCTCTCCTGAATAAAATAAAATATTAAACATCAACCAAATTAAATGCAAATTCACAAATAGACTAATTTTGATATATAGATTACGAATATGGAGTTAGTTTTCCAATTTGAGAGGACTAAGTATTTTATATCACTTTATTGGCCTATTTCCTATTTTCTTTTGATAATGATATTATTATTTACATTTATGTTCCACTTTAACTGATACTTGACCCTTAAGTTACTTTTTGGCCAAGAAAACGAAATTGATATATTTATTATCCAAATTATCTTCTTGGGTTTCTATTTAGGATTTTTGGAACAATATATTCCTCATTATCTTCTTTTATCCAAAATATTCCATATTATCTCCAATTATTACATTTATCATCTCCTTTATATATATATATGGATTCATTTTCTTTTTCATATTCGAAAAAGCACTAGAAAGTTCTAGGATGAAATATTTTATTATTTTTATTACTTAGTGTACAATTTGCACTTCAAGCCCATTATTAAAAACCAACTGAAATATTTGCGCATATAACCCTATATTAGGAATATATGGGAAATATTTATCCAATTAAGTTATTTAACTCCTTATTATCATACAAATGAGTTATATTACATATTAGATTACATTATTCATGCATTAGATTATTAGGATCATCCTAACCTCAACCTTGTTTGGAAAATCACCAAAAGGTCAAAGTTCTAAGGTAGGGTCCAAGATCTGGTATGTTACAATAGATCAATCTTCTTCCACTGTGGGGAATCAGACGCATGTCGTAGGATCCCATCATTATTTTTCTTAACATCTGCATGCCACCTCAAATTCTTCGCATCTATCGGATTGGCAAACAAGCGTTGAAATCGTGATATTATAGGTAGATACCGCATCACCTTGGCAGGAGAACCAGTTTTGGACTCCCCCGAAGTCATCAATTTATACCGTGACACACCACATTTTGGACAATCTTCAAATCCGCATAGTCCTTTTGAAATAATACACAATCATTCGGGCATGTGTGTATCTTCTTGGCATCCATTCCCATTGGGCACAACAATTTCTTTACCTGGTATGTTGAGATTGGCAGCTCATTTCCTTCAGGAAGCATTTCTTTCAACAAAGACAGTAATGACTTGAAGCTTTTGTCACTCAATCTATTGTTAGCTTTCAACTTATACAATCTCAACACAGCGCTAAGCTTCGTAAACTTAGTACAACCTGTGTATAACGGTATCTCAGCATCATGCACAATGTTTCTAAAAATGGGAGGTGGATCGGTGTGCTCTACCCCACAACTATCCAGCATCGCATCAACGATGTCTACTGGAACTGGTTCATTCACATCTACATCATCGTAGGCAATTTCTTCTTCCACACAAGCACTGCTATCGACATCCACTGGTTTTGGGTTTGAAATCTCTCCATGCCAGTGCCATTCTGTATAGCCTTGTATAATCCCGTTGCACATGACATGAGTTTTGATTTCGTCACCAGTGTTGACTTTCAAGTTGTTACCACAATGCCTACATGGACAGTAGAACCTATCTCCAAGTTGTTTCCTATGTTCCTCGGCAAATCTAATAAATTGGTCAAGACCAAAAATACTCTGGGGTGTAGCGATTGCGAATGGACATCCATGATCTATCCATTTTATGATCAAAGAGAAAACAAGTATATATTAGGACAAGATTAGGGTCTAGGGTTAATAAATACATGTGATGTCATTATTATATATAATAAATGTGTACCACCTATCTATTCTTGAACACATAATCTCACTAGTAAGTGTATAATGTGTATTGGGTTTTTAGGAAAATTTCGGCAGCATTTCCCCGCTGTTCTCCAAGTACATATGTACTTAGAGAACAAACGGGGAAATGCTGCCGAAATTTTCTTGAAAACCCAATACACATTATACACTTACATCCTAAGCGAGATTAGGTGTTCAAGAACAGTCCCAACCGGGGACTATCCAAGATTTACTCCTAATGAGTAAATCTTGGATGGGTTTCTAGGCCAACAAATAATGTGTTGTCATTCTTATACCTAAAATCCTAGTTCTTCAAGTTAGGGTGATTATTGATGTCTTTAAAAGCATGATTGGCAATTTAGGGAAAAGCTCATCATTTACATTCCAAGCATGTCACATGTGTGCATTACAGTTCATCATTAAGCAAGAAGGGTGATTAGGATTCTCAATATACTCAACAATGAAACAAGTTAAACATGTGTGCATTACAGTTCATCATTTACATTCCAAGCATGTCACATGTGTGCATTACAGTTCATCATCAAGATATTTATAACTTACTTAAACATTCAATTATGAAGTAAATATACACTTAATTTAGAATAGCATGACGCACAAAGTTGCAGTCAACATCATTATGCTTTGTTCTATCATGGACTATCAGATTGGTATATCACATATGTATCCGGATGTTGCAACGCAGTTATAATCAGCTTTCAAGAAAAAGCAGGTTGTGGAGCGTACAACTATCCTGCGATTCGTAGATTAGAACTAGTATGTTTGGATGCATTGTTTTAGTTCCTATCAGACAGAGATATAGCTGGTGTATATTAATATAAAATAACTTCATATTTCCTATCAACATATGTGGTTACAAGTCCTGCTTCCTATTCATTCATCTACATTTACCAACACTTTTAATCATGATAAGGACAATAGAGGATTCATCTCAGTAGAAGCACAAAATCAGTACCTAAACCCTAAACACAAATAAGTAAATAACTTTAAAAAAATAAAAAAATGCCCAGCAGCTGCTTGGGCGTGCCTTGGCACCGCCCAAGCAGCCGCCGGAGCAGAGGAAGAAGGAAGAAGGCAGGGTGGGCATACCTTGAGGGCAGAGGAGAGCAGCGGTCAGAGCAAAACCTAGCAGCAGGTGGCAGCCGGCGCCGACGGCGAGGAGAGAAGATGAGCGGCGACGAAGGCGGCGAGGAGAGAAGATGAGCGGTGACGAAGGCGACGAGGAGAGGAGAAGCACCGGCGAGGAGTGGCGGCGGAAGGGAGAGCAGCAGGAGCGGCGGCGAGGGCACTGACGGCGAGTGGTGGCGGCGCGGGGGAGCAACGGCGGCTGGGGCAACGACGGAGGCGACGACGGGGAGCAGAATCGCCAGACCTAGCAGCGGGAGTCACAATGAAATAGAGAACAATGGGGAAAAATTCTGTTTGCGGGGCTATTAACTGTACCATAGGCGTCGGTTATTCAAAAAAACTGATAACTAAAACTAACAGTGTCAGTTCTGAACAACAATTGACACCAATACTTGATTATAGTTGTCGGTTTTAAACTACAAAAAAACCGACGTCTATATTCATATGCCGTTTAAAAAATCGTTCTCGATTTATGACCATAGTCGTCGGTTTCTACATAAAACCGACGCTTAAAGGGTGTGAAAAATTCCCCGCGGACAGCGCAGGAAACCTCATAAGCGTCGGTTGTTGTAGTAAAACTGACGACCAAAATGTGGCCAATTTCTATCTCGCGAATAATCTTTAGTCATCGGTTTTTTATTTATCAACCGACGCCATATGTCAAATTTTGGAGGTAATTTTTTTCACTGGAAATTTTGGATTTGGTGGTTAATTTTAGGTGTCGGTTTTTTATTAAGTAACTGACACTTAATAAAAGCGGTACCCGTGTCTGGTCGCCCTTTATAGATTGGATGTCGATTTATGTTATCAACCGACATTGTAGATTTTAGGTGTTGGTTTATTTATACAACCGACACCTTGAAAAGTGACTTTATAAGCCATTTCTGTAGTAGTGATATCCAACATAGTATTTCACATGATTTAAAAGTGTCTCTATGTTTAGATTTATGCTAAAAGTTTAGTTTTCATTTGAAAGTTGGAGTCCATTAAATTTTACTTTGAGGTTTGGGTTGACAACTTCTCTTTGTAAAAATAACTTATATTATAATTTCCTAGTACACTAATTGATGGTCTTTATCATTTCAATATTTGTAAATAGTATGGTAATTCCCTATTCATGTTGAAAACAATAGGAATTCAATGAAAGTTATACTTTCTTGTGGCATAAAAAAGAGGATATGGTGCAAGTGAGTGAATGTAGGTAGTTGTGATGAAACTACCACACTAGTGATACCATATCAATTGCTTTCAACTCAAATTGAATTATTTACTTACTGCAATTAGTTTAATCACATACAACTAACTTTTAATTTCAATGTTATTCACAGCTTGAACTAGATTAACTGGGATGTTTCTAGAAATAGTTGTCCCTTGGGATCCGGCCCTAAAACTATACTATGATAAGGTCCATCTACTTTTAGGTGGGATCATCATACATTTTATTAGTTAAAACTTTAGATTTCATATATATTGATATTTTTTCTTGAATTAAATCATGCATCAAATTTGGACTCCGTTGTCACGAACAATGAAATTCCCTAATTAATTTAATTCATTTTGGATTAGGTTAGTGTTTTCTTTTTCCTAGTTTATTATAATGCTTGTATTGTAGAATCATATTGATTTGTGTCTACCTCACATGTATCTAATCTTCCAGTCATATGTACCATTATTTGAGTATGCAACACCCAAAAAGAAGTAACCATACACTTGATTTTGTTCTAAAGATGGATAGGACATTTCACTAAAGGAATCAGGAAAATAGATAGCAAATGGATGAGGAAGAGATACAAAATTTAGTGGATCATGCCCTCAATGTATAGAGGGATGAGATTCTAAGAGACATCAGTGAACCTTCCAAGAAGAAATTCAGACAACTCCTATAGCAGCCCAAGAGGTAGAGGCTTAGGGATTTTTATTGTCCCTAAGGATATCAACATTTTTACCATATGGTTCATCTATAAAACAATAACACTACCTTTTGATATAAAAACTAAATGGGTTTTGATGATGCCCTCAATGTATAGAGGGATAAGATTCTAAGAGACATCAGTGAACCTTCCCTATAACAGTCCAAGAGGCAGTGGCTTAGGGATTATTCTTATCCCTAAGGATATCAACATTTTTACCATATGGTTCATCTATAAAACAATAACACTACCTTTTGAAACAAAAACTAAATGGGTGTTGATGATGCAAAATAATTTTTTACAGGCAGAGTAGGGCAAGATGCATAAGACCATTTGTCAAATTTAACTTATTTCTTTTCTTTGAGCAAGCAGCCAAACATGTCTAGTGATGCTATAAAATATTGTCATTTTAGATCTCTTTCATAGAAAAGGATAGATTTTGGTACAATTCTTAATAATTTATAATTCAAATGTTCATAACATGTCATTGTAAACTAGTTCATTTTTTCAAACCATTTCCTACGTTATTGCACTAATGGCCCACTTATTTTGGCAATTCATTCATCTTATTGGAAGGATGTTTCAAACTTGTGACCTCCTGGTCATAGAACATCAACTTTACCACTTGGGTGTCATTTTTATTGAAATAATGTTAAGTATAATGGTCCATTTAACTGAAATAATGTTAATTATAATCCTGGTACACTTTCTGAAAATTTTGCATTTCTTCCTTAAATTATTGTGGTGTTGCAATTGATTCAGAAACATGGATGATGAAAATGACTATGGAAATTGATAACATGATTATAAATACAAACATTTTCTATGGAAGAAAGATTTATCCCTAGAAGTTATCATTATGATTCTAACAATCTAAAGTATTTCATTATAACTATTGGTATGTATGCGTAGAGAGCCAATCATATGATAATTGTAATGGCATATCTTGTAAACAATTTAATTAATAATAAAGACAATATTCCAATTTATTCTATTTTATGAGATAATGATGTATCTTAATAAATGTCTAAATACTGATATTACTCAATAACATATATCCTCGGGTTGAGGCCGTAAATGATGATATCATATGAATATCAAGAGTATATGCATTATTGTTAGGTCCCTAGTCGGATGTTATTGTGGAAGGCTAATAGACAACAATAACACTTAGCACTAGAGTTCGTGTTGGTTGATGACAAAATCTCATTATTCATGATATGTGACATCAAACTAAGCACATAGATAGTTGTTAGAGAATAGTGTATTAGACAAACCCACCTTGAGAGTGACACATGGCTACTATGATTGGTAGTCAGAGTCATCTCTCACAATGATGGTGGTGATTGTGGTTCTTAGACCTAAAATCACTACATTCATCACATTTCATTTCGTGTACTTTGACATCATCCACCGTGATCATGAATAAGGGTTGCTAAAAAGGTGGTTCTCGGGAGCACTATGACACATGGGGATGAGTGTGAATGATGTAGATGAGATTTTTTCATCCTACCAGACTTTGATATCATGGCCACTTGATAAGTGAGACTGATAAATGCATGGTCATGCTGGTGTGTTTTAATATGTTATATTGAACTTACACATATCTCAGACAACATACTCTAGTTCAAGGAACATGGATTGAATGTTGAAGAGAATGATGATTCCATGCCTTGAGTTCAATCTAGATATTAGAGACAGAGGAACTATACAGTCATAGTAACGTCAATCGTAGATTGTAGGTTGAAGTTGTTCTCCAACTTCTCCAATTACTTAGGTAGCAATGAAGTCTTAATAGATACCAATCATTAGTTGTGAAACCATAATAAAATAATGAATATCATTACCAACGTAATTTGGATCCCATGGTGTCATACTCATAGGATGTGTTGAATTAGGAGTATAATTGGGGACATTATTGAAAATGTTCTGACCAATTTATTACTAAAACATGTAAGTAATCTACTAGAATAATATTGGAATATAAACTAAGTTAATTGGTTAAAATGTTTAAGCCAATTAGTTAGATTATAATTAATTAAGTTGGCTGGAAAATCCTGAGTGATTGACTAGAGATGGATGATAAGAATTTGTTAACCAATTAATATGATTAATTACTAAATTAATTGGTTCCATGCAATTCTTTTAATAGTCCATGAGCAGCTTGTTTAAAATACAACCACAGTCTTTTTCTTTCCCAAGGGTTTTGGGAAATCCTGCTTCCTTTCTTTTGCTATTATAGGGTATAGAGATTGGATTTTGAAAGGACATACTCTTATACGTGAACCCTAACTATCATAATCACCTAGAGAGATAGAAGGAGGGAAATTGTGATGCTAACACATCGCCAAGTAGAAGACTACTCCTTCCCGCCATCTTAGGAAGCACCACGTGGAGTTCTAGTCCATCCACATAGACAAAGTAGAGACTTAGACACTAAGAACTTGTGTCAGCTACATGGATCCTACGTTTCCATTCAACTCTATCATGGGCCATATTCTGGTTGAGATGTAGAGATTCAAAATATCTCTTTATAAGCTCATCCCATGTTAATTTAGGCATTCCTCTTCTTATATTTATAGTGTTTGGCTCAATAGCATTGCTTCATATAGGTGCACTAGTTGGTCTGCGTTGCACATGTCCATACCATCTGAGACAACCCTCTCACAACTTGTCCTCAATGCTCACTACCCCCACTTTATTCCTGATATCGTTATCTATCAAGCAATCTTTTCTTGTCTTCCCACACATCCATCTCAGTATACACATTTCAGCCACATTCATCTTGTTGAGACCTTGTTTCTCCACCGCCCAACATTCACTCCCATAGAGCATGGCTAGTTGTATAGCTGTTCTATAAAACTTACTTTTTAGCCTGAGAGGGATCTTTCGATCACATAATACTCCAGTTGCACTCCTCCATTTCAACCATCCTGCAGTGATCCGGTGACAAACATCATTTTGGACATCCCCGTCTATTTGAATAATAGAACCCAAGTAACATAATTTATCACATTTTGGTATATCTATACCGTTCAACTTGGCTACATCATTCACAATGTGAGATTGGCTGAAATTGCAATGCATATACTCAGTTTTTCTCCTGGTAATCATCAATCCATTTGATTATAATGCCTTTCTCCAACGTTCAACTTTAGCATTCAATCCATCTTTAGTTTCATCAATCAAAATAATATCATCAACAAATAACATACATGAAGGAATATCATCATGAACATTCTTTGTCAACTCATCCATATCAAGAATGATATATATGGGTTGAGTGTGGATCCTTGGTGTACCCCAACTGTGATAGGAAAAGTTGGTGTCTCTCCTCCAGGCATCTTGACAATTGCAGTAGAGCTATCATACATGTCTTTGATCAAGTCAATGTATTGGAATGTCACACCCTTTTCCTTCAAACCATCCATAACACTTCTTTGGGTACTCTATCATAAGCTTTTTCTAGATCGATAAACACCATATGAAGATCTCTTTTGCTTTGTCTATACTTCTCCATAAGCCTCCTTATTATAAAAATAGGATTGTTGTTGATCTTACAGGCATGAAACTAAATTGGTTGTTTGATACCTGCATTATAGATCTTAACCTCTGCTCAATAATCATCTCCCAAAGATTCATCATGTGACTCATCAACTTGATACCTCTGTATTTTGTACAACTCTGAACGTCACCTTTGTTCTTGTTGATGGGAACTATTGTACTATTTTTCCACTCATCTGACATCTTCTTGATCTTCATGATCTTGTTAAAGAAATTTGTTAACCACATGACTCCATCCCCCATACTCTTCCATACATCAATGGGAATATCGTCTGGTCTGCAAGACTTTCTCATTTTCATGTTTTTCAAAGCATTCTTGACCTCAAATGGTGAAACTCGTCGTGTGTAAATGATATCTCTTGAATTCATGTCACACGAGTCTCTAACATTATATGAAATATCTCCATTGAAAAGCTTGTGGAAGTAATTTCTCCATTGGTTCTTGATATCATCGTCCTTCACCAATAATCTACCATCTTCATTCTTGATGCATTTTACTTGACTCAAGTCTCTTCCTTTCCTTTCTCTTATATGAGCCATTTTATATATATCTTTTTCCCCTTCTCTAGTATCCAACTTCTTATACATATCATCAAAGTATCTAGACCTTGCCTCCCGAACAACCTTTTTAGCATCTTTCTTTCCTTGCTTGTATCTTTGGAATGTTGCCTCATCTTAAGATTTGGGAAAGCTCCTATAGATCTCCCTTTTCAGTTTAATAGCCTTCTCTACTTCATCATTCCACCACCAAGTCTCTTTCTGTGGAGGCCCACAACCTTTAGACTCCCCAAAACCTCTTTGGAAATTTTTGTTATGGAGGAGCTCATGTTGTGCCACATAGTGTTAACATCAGACACCAAGTTCCAAGTTACCTCCTTGATGAGTTTATCATGAAAAGTCAATTTCTTTTCTCCTTTAAGATTCCACCACTTGATCCTACTATCTTGGTTTCTTTTATGCTTGCCTTTATTGATCTTCATGTTAATATCCAAAACCACCAACCTATGTTGGGTCGTGAGTTCTTCGCCAGGAATCACTTTACAATCCTTGCATATGTTACAATCCACCCACCTTGTAAGGAGGTAATAAATTTGTCAACTCTTGAAAGTAATCTTATGAGATTCTCTTTTTCTTGAAATGGGTGTTTGCCAAAATTATATCATATGCAACTGCAAAATCTAATATCCTCTCTCCTTCTCTGTTCCTGCTACCATATCCAAAACCACCATGAAATCTCTCATATCCGGCATTGCTACTCCCTACATGACCATTTAAATCACTCCCAATAATAATCTTCTACTCGATCGGTATTCCTTGCATTAATTCATCCATGTCATCCCAAAAATCCTTCTTTGCATCCTCGCTAAGGCCAACTTGGGGGGAATAAGTGCAAATAATGTTAAAAATATCTCCCCCAAGAACAACCTTCATAGCTATGACTCCATCGCCCATCCTTGTAATCTTGACGACGTCATCCTTCAACATCTTATCAACAATAATACCTACGCCATTTCTATGTTTATCAATACATGCATACCAGATTTTGTATCTCGTGTCTCCAATATCTCTACAACGTTCCCCTATCCACTTGGTTTCCTGCAAGCAAGCTATATTGACTTTTCTTCTCATCATGGTATCCACTATCTCCAAATATTTCCCTGTCAAAGAGCCAATATTCCAAGATCCAACTCTAATCCTTTTTTGTTAAACTTGCTTCTTTACTTGCCTTTGTCGAAAATGTTGCATGTGCACATTTTTCACTGCATCAGGGCAATGATGCAGCTGGACTAGCTTCTTTACCCACAACCATCCAAGATGTGGAAACCCTTGCACATTTTTCACTACATCCGGGTGACGATGCAGCATGACTAGCTTCTTTACCCACACACGTCAAAGATTTGGAAACCCTTATTTGTCCTTCAACACAACCGGGTGTCGCTGTGTCGAAACCCCTTGCATATTTATCACTACACCTAAGTGTCGATGCAGTGTGTCACTAGGTAGGGACGCTCCAATGAAATTCTCATAGAAAGAGTGACAAAGTTTTTATAGGCTAGCTATCAACCTACCACCAACCCTTCTCCTTTACCCGGGCTTGGGACCGGCTACATTTCAACAAAATATGAAAACATAGGCAGAGTTAACAACCACATCTAATGATCGGCTTTGTGTCAGCAATACTAACTTTGTGTGGAAGCACTGAGTTAACTACCAACATATGACTTCAGCCATCTATGGGGAGCACCAACAAGTGATCGAGATCAGCCACATCTAATGATCGATAATACCGATCTATGGGTATGTCAGTACTACCGACAACGGGGATGATCCACATCATCAAATTCAGCCTATCAAGATTGTCAATACCACTAATTTCGTGGATTTGTGTTGTAAAAGGTAGTACCGACACATAGTTAGTAGTACTGATGTGACAACAGAGAGGTAGGCAGATCTATAAAAGGAAGGGTTGTGAATCATTTCTCTTCACACCTTCTCTACTTCTCTTCCAAGAAAGTGTGTGCAAGAATCTCCAGGTGTCTAGACTCTACACCGAGCTCTATTTTATTAACCTCTTGCTTATTTCAAATATAGCCCATCGCAACGTCGACATCAAGAAGATCTATGAGGAGCTGCAGAAGAAGGAGATCCGTGCAGCATGATATAGTGATCATGAGTTCAACGCCTCCATTGGCTTTGTAAATAGCATGTGCATGGTCTGTGAGCGTCAATGGTTGGTAGGAGACCATTCTTTCTTCAACAACTGGCTGACATACCAGGATCTTTTCTGCAAGTTCCTGGAATCACTAGATGTTTGCATCTTCGCCAAGCATGGGGACAGATGGAGGGATAGCAACATCAGTTTTTGTCTCTACAACACTGACTACACCCTGATGTTGTAGCAAGTTAACACCATATATGGATGGCCATCCGAAGGAGACCTTTACTACCCTGAAAATTTTAACTTCAAGGTGGCATGAGAGTTATTATTGGAGCTTCTAGAGGGCCAACACATCAGTTGGCATACTAATTCCATCAACGACATTGAGCATCCCTTTGCTCGCATACTCCATCGTCTCACCATCAACACCCTTTTTGCCAGATCCTTTCAAAGACAGGGGAAAACCCAATGGGTTGACCTCTACTTTCTTTACAAGCTATTAGATCTAGGAAATAGATGTTTGGATTTTGGTTCCTTCTTTCTATAGTATGATGAGTGTCATGCGCCAGGTGGGGAGGAAACCACCAATTCATTTTGTAGGATTGATCACTCTGATTGCTCATCATCTCAATCTCAATCTCTTGACCGCCAAACAACTAAAGGCCTCCTTGAAGCTTGATCTCAAGAATTTCAAGAAGTCTGGCTTCATCAATACATGCTTCAATATTATATACACATGTGTAGTAGGCACACAATATAAGGAAAGAAAGTTTCTAGTTGTAGTCTTCGACCTACAGGGGATCCACCTCATGAGGTGGCATGTTGATAGCTCGTCAGACGAGGAGGAAGAAAAAGATGCTCCAGTAGTAGGGAAACAACAGGAGTAGGAAGAAGAAGAAGATGATGAGGATGAACCAACCATCCCAGTCATGCAAAGGCCGATTCCACACAAGCATCCACGACACTATGTAGCCTCTACTTCTTCTGCTCCCCCTCCATCATAAGAAGATGACCCATACTCTATGGTGGGGATGTATGAGATGTTACGAGAAATATAGTAGGGCCAGTAGAAGTAATTAGAACATTGGTAGGTATCCACGACATGTAGGGACAGTTGTACTAGAACCAACAGGTGATATTGAAGAATGAGAAACTTCTCTTGGCCAACCAAGACAACATGCACATGCATCTACATCGGATGGAAGGATACCTGTAACATACCAAATCTTAGGTAAATTGCTAGTTTAACACTTAATCTATGTTTTTCTTATCCTCTATATTCTGACTGTGCCTTGATGTTTAATTTGTGGAAATAATAATAGTGTGGAATGAAATTGAACACTAATTATGTCAATGTAAGGTCATATGCATAAATATCTTAATGCATGTTTCAATGATGGACTAAAATATAATTTCACCACTTAAGAGGGATAATAGTAAATATTTCAATCTAGAACCTTTGAAGGCCTTTTGGAATAATAAAGAGAAAAAGAAACAAAATAGAAAAGGCTAAAGTCAATAAAATAATGCATTAATTGCTCTAATGTGATCAACAGTGGAAGTATGAGTAAAATTGCCTAAAATTCATAAAAGGGAATCTTAAAGAATAATTCTAAGCCCAAATTCATTTTATTGGGGTTAAAGTTTAATTAGGTGACAAGTTTCACAATTTTGGAAAATTAATAATTATCTTTGCATTATTAGAATTGGAAAATATGATTTTTTCTCCAAATTATTAAATAAATTAATAAACAACATTGAAGGTATAAATAAACCTCAAATTTGTAATCTAAATGTCAAAATGAGTCTATGTGTGAATTTTCATCTAATTTGATCAATGTTAAATATTTTATTTTATATAGGAGAGAGAAAATGATTTAAAGACCTAAAATATAAAATATATGTTGGGAAAAAATAATTACTATCAAAGTAGTGTTCCTTACGTTTAGTATTTCTTATAGGCCAAGTTTCCTATTTTTAGAAAGTTTCTATATGCCTCTAATAAATTAAAAGGATAAAATAATAATAATATTTAAATATGTTAAATAAAATAATAAAGTCTTAAAAAATAAAAAATTGCCAAATTCGTGTTCTACTTGTTCAAATATATCTTTGGATGAATTTTGACTCAATTTGGAAAATATTTGATGAGAATGTGAATTTATGAGTGAGAAAGTGTGTAGAACCTTCAAATGATTAAATAACAAAAAATTGAACAAATATAAATAATGGAAAATTCATATGAAACACACTTAATATGACTTATAGATGAAGTTCCATTAATTTTGGAGAATCCTAGAGGCATTAATGCATGAGGAAATAGAAAATAAGATATGTTTAATTAATAAATCATAAGTTTTCAAAAGGTAAATCTAATTGCATATTCGGATTCTACACCTCAAAATTAGCTAACATACCAAATTTGGGTTTATTTGGAGTTCGATTGAACCCTCAAATAAGGAAAGAGAAAATATTAAATGATTGGATAAGAACTATACTCCAAATTGGATTGGCAACCACATAAATGTCATCTTCCTTCTTGAGTCAGACGCGTACTGTAGCACCGCAAAATCTAGTTTTTTAATTTGCGATTTCTTAGTCGTTTCTCAACGAACTTCACCCACACGTTGTATTTAAGATTCCACATCTTTTGATATATTACTTGAACCATTTTGTCAAGTTTTCGGGAAACACCCAACCTTGGACTCCAAGCTTTCTCATGGCCACGTTAGTTTTGGCCTTAACCCTAAGTTCACCTATATATAGGAGTACCCCGAGCTACGTCGACCCCCACACAACTCTCCTTCCTTCTCAATTTTGTTGTTCGAGATTTGTTTGGTCGTGTGCTACCTCATTTTTGTGCAAGCTTTGCGGAGGCTTTCTTGTGTGCCATGGAGCACCAGCATCCAAATAGCTTGGCTTGGTGAGTTCATTTTCTTCTACTCTTGCCTTCAGTTTCTTTATTTTCTTCTTTGGTCGTCTCCTTCAGTTTCACCTAGATCGCGACTAGTGAGCAACTTTGCTTCTTTGCGCCATGGCAACCTTGTAAGGTTGGGGACAATGTCCCTCGTCTTTTGTCACTTTTAACCCTCTCCTCGCTTTCTTATGTACTTTTCTCAGTAGGGGCATTCTCGTCTTTTGCCCTTGTTTCCTTTTTGCTTTGAAATGAGTCTGTGCGCCACTGACGGGGCTTTGACCAGTGATGTGGCCACCTTCTATTGGGATAAGTCATGGAACGATCCCTCTCTCCCCCGGATTGTCTAAGTGGCTTTTTGATGATTTCTAATTGTCAAATTTTGTAAAATTCATATCTTTTGTTGTGGTCGTGCAAAAATTACAAATAAATATTCGTTGGATTCAGAAAATGCAATCTTTCAAATTGTTTTTTTGGTCTCCTGAATCTGATGTTTTAAAGAGGTGATTTTAATGGATCTAATTAAATAAGATAATAACTTGTATGATCCATAACTAAATATTTAGAAGTCAAATAAATAAATAAAATAAGTTTTCAACTTAAGAAGATATAACCTAAAACATGACGTGGTTTTGGTAACCTAATTCACATATAATAAAAAGGCAATTTCTAGGGTATTGAATAATCAATGCACTTCTAACCCTAATTTCAAATATATGATATTAGGTGCTTCGGAAACCTAGATTTGGATCTAGAAGTAATCTTGTTTTGATTAAGACTCTGTGAGAGGTATTTATCATCTCCTATTTTTCTTTGTTGAGCAAAAACCTAAATCGTGTTTTGAGCAATAACCTAAATCGTCTTTCTCTTGGTCCTACAGACAAATACCTAAAAACCATATCTTTTCCTTTTGAAAATTTTGCTTCATGTGAAGTACCCTACTTATTACTGATCTTGTGGTCAAAATATCTTCATCACTTTCTTTTGGAATCTATATTATGCCTTGTTCATTATGGAACTCAATTTGTTGTTATATGCCCACTTTGAGGTGGTTGATAATGATTATCACTTATGTGGTGATTAATTTGTAAAACCCGACTATACTTTTACTTGCCTCGCTATTAAGCATGTTGTGCGACTCAGTAGCCCTAGAGTAATATAATTTGCATTGGTTTTGGGTTATGTGACCTTTGTTATTTTTTGGGATGGAGGTTATGTGCCCCATACCTGGGTTTCAAATTTATGAGGTTTGGCCCAACTATTTATATATTGAGAGTTTGGTTATGTGCCAATCTCTATCAGGTTTCAAGTTTATGAGGCTTGGAAACCTTTGTTACTTATGTTGTTCTAGTGCTATGTTTATCTCACCTACATGTAGGTTGTTATGGGTTTTGTGCCCTAAAACTATTATGTGTGCTTTTGTGGCACCACTTTTATTATTGTTTTAATGGCAAGTATTCCTTTTACCATATGTTTGTGATTATTTCCTTTTATGCCTAGTTGGGTAGTTCTTACCTCTTTGCATGGGAAGCCTTCTCTACTTGATGTACCTTTTTATTAAAAATAAAATGCTCAATTCCTTTTTAGCATGCTCATACCAGCTTTTTGTTGATATCCTATTTTCTTTCCCTTTTTGTGGGGTATGCTTCTAACCCCATGTGTTGGACAAGGAGGAGGAGATCTAGGAGGACCTGGACCACAAAAAGTGTAGCAGACTTTGTGGGAGACCTTGCTTGAAGTTGTTAGGTGATCCTCAGCTAGTTCTACATATGTAGTTAGTTTTCCTTTATGTCACCCTGCGTGGTGAAAGTTTAGTATGATAAGAAGCCTTGTGATGGTTAGATATATCTTTCAATTCCACTGCTACTTTATGTTATGATACAATCATGTTAAGTAAATTTGGTTTCATCCCCTTTTGAGAAAAAAATTTGTTGGTGGTTGTTGCCCTCTTTATTGTTAGTAGGGAGTGGATCCCTATGGGATCTTACTTCTTAAAATACCAACAGTCATTCTTTGATCACTATTGGATCCAGGGGTACTCTGGTGGATATCTCCAACCTCCACCACCACCACAGTAGCCACCAAGTTTTCAGGAAATGTTCTACCCCTTTGATCCCACCATGCCACAACCTCCTCCACCACCCATGTGATCCAGTACCACTGTTACACCTTTTAGGTAGAATTTTGACTATGTGGACATGGTCAAGTTCAAACTTAGGGGGTAGCTAGAATAGTCTCTAGCTTTAGTTTTGTTCTCTTTAGTTTTTAGTATTTATTTTCTTTTAGTTTCTCTTTTTAATGTTGTAGTATCCTCGTCTATATAGTGTAAAAGTGGATTATAATTTCATGGTACATGCCTATGTCAATTGCTTCTTTTTGTGTGTAATTGAATGGAAAGAAATTTAATGAAATTAAAGAGGTGCTGGCTTAGTTGTAAAATTCTTGAGAAGTACACTTACAGGAAGTGCATGGGCAACTCAACTTAAGGACATTTGATATGAATGGACATCTTAATTATTTATGAAATGTGGATGATGATGGGGTTTGATCTTGAATTGATCAAACAGTTAATGGGGCCTTAAATTGGAATTTAAGAAAGACATCCTATGGTTACCCTAATCACGAGTCATTAGAGAGGGCATATCATATTTTTATTAAAGTCTTTCTCTCTTAATCTCTTAATTATGTTATTCCGCCCATCCTCCATTCATTATTGAATCACCGTCTTAAGATGAACAGGTACTCCAAATTATTTCTTCTTATTGCAGTGCATGGCATAATAGGTGACATGATAGTTAGTTTGCTTTTATTGCATTCTGGAAAAAACACATGTATGCATCAACAATTTCTATGCATATCATTTTAGTTGCATAAGTAATTTCATGTAGATTACATGCATTCCATTTCATTCATTTATATATCATGTGGATATCGTTATCCTTTAAAATTGGAGTGCAGAGATACACATCCATACCCGCAAAAAAAAGAGAAAGAAAATCTTTTTGAATGATATATAGTAAAGGCCTAGCATACCAACTTTCATGCTAAAATACTGGGAAAATGAAAAAAGGAGGAAAATAAGAAGAAACAAGTTTTTCAATGTTTCAAAGTTAGGAGGGAGAAAGGATGACCTTAACTATTCTTAAGGATATGGAAACAACCACATGATGCATTCTTTTGCTTGCTTACTTCATTCTCATTTAGTTGATGAGATTGTTTGATTCATGCATTATTTCTCTCAGAATATTAGGCATGAGGTTTCACATATTTTTCATTCTTCTCGCCATATAGGTTCATCATGTTTTATTTTGCATGAATGATTTGTATGTACTTATGATTCTTATTTTGCCACTCATTTCATATTATTCGTTGCTCTTATTGGTAGGCCATTGATATGATTTTTCTGCTCATTAATTTTTATATGGAGAACTGCTTCCAAGTAAATTGGTAGTTAGGAAAGATCGATGTCAAATAGGGAATCACATAATGCACCAAACAAATGCCTGATTGAGTATGATGTTAATTTCTCTCTTGATTGTGTTCATTAATCTAAGGGTGGATGTCTTTTGTGAATGTTTTCGGTCCCAATAGAGCAGTTAATTGTTCAGTGACTAATGAAGGCTGGTTTAGGACTGCCAAGTAGGGATAGTTGATAAATGAGATTCATATTGTTATGTCCTTTTGATGACTTGTCTCAAATAGATATGAGAGTCTATTCTTTGAGGATGAGCAACATTTAAGCTTAGGAGAATTCGATGCACTATTTATTTATCTTTTTCACAGGCTATTTTGTAGTGACTTTTGTGCACTTTTTGGTCTAATCTCATATTGATTGTGCATGATTTACTTTTATTAGCATGTGATACTTATTTACAATGAATAATCATACTTCCAATATTTCTGAATGATTTGGTACATTTCCAGAGTTTATGTTCAAATTCTATGCATTTCAGGTGAATGTACAAGGGGGTACACATCTCGGTACAACTGACTTTGGAGTCGGTGGTACCGACACATGCTCAGGTGGTAATAGAAAGAAATCGAGAAGACTTGGTAGTACTGACATGCAAGTCGATACTGCCGACAATGTTACAACATTTTGTCCAAGAATGATTGAAGCAACTCAGTACTATCGACAGACATGTCAGTAATACTAAAAACTTGACAGGTGGCCACACAATTATAGGAGTCAGTAGTGCCGACATGTCAGGATTAGGCAGGTCAGAAGGCTTTGTTTAATCTAATGGCTAAGGTTTTAATTGTCCCTAAGTCATGCCTATGACTTAGGGTAAATGCAGCCAGGCCTAAGAATCTTATCTTTTTCCATTGTATGACAACCGGGAGTAAGTGGAGGAGATAGAAAAGAAGAAACATACGTTCCAGATGATCTGGGTACTTCTAGCGGACAAAATTACAGTTGGAAGGTAGCAAATCGACATCTACATGTGAATGGATTGTTTGAACTGTCTACTTCAGGGGTTCTTCATGTTCTCTACATTTTTTCTTTCTCCTTTGATGTCTTTGACTATGGAAACCATGAGGGGCTAATCCCCACATTTCTTAAGGCCGAGAGTAGCCCGGTTATGCATTGTATTTGACTTGTATGCATTAATTCATCAGTTTCTTTTAATTTCTAGATTTATTTCTATGCGAATGAATAAACTATCCGTGCTTGATCACCACAGGTAATAATTAGACATTTAATTTCTTGGAAAGGAAACTAATGGTTGGAACTTCATAGAAATACACGCTCTATAAAACCCTTTGAGAAAGGTATCTTATAAATGTGAGGAGATTATCCATAGCATTCGATAAAGCACCTATCTAATAACATAATCGATACAAGAGTGGGGTTGGTATCGGGTTAGGTAGTGAATTACACCATGAGGGCGGGTAGTTCTCACTACATGCTCTTAATCTAGGATTAGTTGAGATTTTTATTAATGTATTGAGATTAAAGTGCAATGTTAACCGTGGTAAAATCAATATCCTAAAGAATTCACTAATACTAAGAACAACAACCGATAATTTAGAATCATTTTCATTTTTAGATA
Organism: Alisma plantago-aquatica; assembly: GCA_963693085.1. NCBI lineage: Eukaryota > Viridiplantae > Streptophyta > Magnoliopsida > Alismatales > Alismataceae > Alisma > Alisma plantago-aquatica. The sequence goes on from OY856414.1 coordinate 659,489,330, forward strand.
ATTAACCTAACTAATCAAGTTATTAATAGTTTCTGAAGTCATGTTTCCCTATGTTTGACATTCGGGCCTCATTGGCCTATATTAATATGATAGTGTATACTTGCATTTTGAGCGTATACAAAATACCTATCAAGCATGTGGGTACAGTAGACTCAATAGATGTGGAAATGTGGTTGACAACACTGGAGAATGCCTATAAGATCATCAATATCCTAGAAAAGGATACGGTAAAGCATGTGGTGTACTTGTTGAAGGGAAATGTTGGCCATTGGTGGACCATTGAGGAGGATAAGAGACCTAGTGTTGTGATCAGTTGGGAAGAGTTTTGGTGGGAGTTCGTGAGTTGATACTTCCTAGAGACGTACATTGACAAGAAGATCTTGTAGTTTGAGGACATCTGGCAGGGATCAATGATGATCAATGAGTACAAGGCCAAGATCATGGAGCTGTTGAGGTTTTGTCCTCACATGGAAATGACAGATAAGGAGGATGAAATGGTTTGAGAAGGGCTTAATTAAGGAATTGACGATGACGATATCTGCTTTGGAGAACTGAGAACAATTTGCTACCTTTGTTGAGTCTTCTACATGCTTCATGAAGCCTAGGTTTTCCTCACCTTAGTCGTAGCAGAGATAAGGAGTTTAATGATAAGAAATAGAGATAAGGAGTGCCATCTTAGTGGTCACCGAGCAAGGGCAGAAGTCATACTTTTCTGTCGGTAGGAGCTTCCAGCACAACATCAAATTTTGGTGACAGCATTGTCTAGGCCATGGTATAAGAGTAACACCAATTACAAGTGTGGGTAGCCAGGGCACTTGAAGTGGGATTGACAAGTGAAGGATGAGGAGGTGATCTAGCTACTGAGGCAGAGTCAATAGTGTTCCCAGTGGTAGCAATTCATCGGTGCCAGTGGCATAGGACACAGTTAGGTGTCACAAGAAGGATCTTTGGGGCAAGCCGGTAATGGATGCAGGAAAAATAGGTGACGACTCAATTCTACGCCATGAGTCAGCCAGAGAGAGTAGTTAATCCACAGATCGTGCTAGGTTAGATGGAGGTATTTCATTATGATTTGTCTGTATCTTCCTTTGTATCTGTTTTGGTTGACTTAGGTGTGGCACACTCTTTTATGACCAGAGAAGTGATATACATTTGTTCTGTGTCTGTTAGTCATAGATTTGGTAGTCTTTGGTTAGAAACCCCTCTTGTTGGTTCCGCCAAGTTGTGAGAGGTGTGTCTATCATGTGTTCTTGCTTTCTCAGGATGCAACATTCAATTGGATCTTATGCCATATGCAAGGAATCAATGTGATCCTTGGTATGGATACCTAGGATAAGTATCATGTGGTCTTAGACTGTAGTTTCAAGGTAGTGAAGTTCTTTGATGGTGATGTTTTTTTAATCTTCCAAGGAGATAGGAAGATTCTCCCGATGTGCTTGGTGTCAGCGATGATAGTAGAGAGGTTTATGAGATAGGGGTGTGAAGATTTTCTGTCACATGTGGTGGATCCAAGTTGAGGTGTCTTACTATTCATGAGGTGCTTGTTGATTGAAAGTTTGAGGATGTGTTTCCAGAAGTGTTTCCTTGTGTCCCCCTTCCTAGAGAGATTGACTTTGATATCAATCTTATTCTTGGTACACAACCGATAGCGCAGTCACCATACATGATGGCATCGATAGAGATGCAAGAGTTGAAGAAGAAGTTGTAGGAGTTTTTAGAGAAGGGATTTATCGAGTTGAGCACTTCTCATTGGGTTGCTCCCATTTTGTTCATGAAGAAGTATGGATCCATGAGGTTGAGCATAGATTACAGATAGTTGAACAAAGTGACGATTAAGAAAAAGTACATGTTGCCAAGGATAGATGATATGTTTGATTATTTGAGAGGTGTTGTTGTGTTTTCAAAAATTGTTCTGAGGTCGGGTAACCATCATCTAAAGAGCAAGGTGGATGACATCCCAATTCTGCTTTTAGGACTCAATATGGTTACTTCAAGTTTGTGGTTATGCCGTTTGGGCAAACTAATACACCAACATCATTCATGGACCTGATGGACAGGGTGTTTGAGCCTTATGTAGATCAATTCGTGGTTGTGTTCATCGATGACATCTTGATATACTCCAGGGATATCCAGTTGCATAATCAGCACCTATGGTAGGCACTGATGTTGCTGAGGCAGAACAAGTCGTACGCTAAGTTCAACAAGTGCAAGTTTAGGTTGAAAGATGTTCTTTTCTAGGGAATGTGATATCTACTGAAAGTGTTCATGTGGATCCTAATAAGGTTCATATAGTGATAGAGTAGGAGCATCCTAAGATGGAAATGGAGGTTCACAATTTTCTAGGATTGGCAAGCTACTACATGAGGTTTATCAAGAACTTCAGTTCTATGGCATTACCCCTAACCAAGCTAATAAGGAAAGGTGTACATTTTGTCTAGAATGACAAGTGTCAGAGTTCTCTCTAGATTTTGAAGGAGAAGTTGACTAGTGCACCACTGTTAGTAATGGTAGAGAAAGGGAAAGGTTATATCATCTTTTGTGATGTGTCAAAGAATGATTTAGGATGTGTGCTAATGAAGGACAAGAATATATTTCTTTTGCTTCACGACAACTTAAGAAACATGAGGAGAGATACCCAACTCATGATCTGGACCTTCCAACTATGGTCCATGCTTTGAAGATTAGGAGACACTACCTTTATGGCGAGAAGTGTCAGACCTTCACCAACCACAAGAACCTTCAGTACATCTTCTCAAAGCAGGAGTTGAATATGCAGTAGAGACGTTGGATGGAGTTGATCAAAGACTATGATTGCACCATATACTACCATCTAGGGAAGGAAAATGTGGTGGTAGATGCTTTGAGTAGGAAGTTTTCTTTGTCATCATCTACCAATAAGGTGCAGTTGTGTTCCTTAGTGTGCCATAAGAAAAACATGTTGGTTTCTTTGCATCAGATGAATGTATAGATGGAAGTATCTCTATTTGAAGTTGTGGGCTCTGATCTCCAAACTGCGATATAATCCCGATTTAAACTTAGCGGAAGCGATTCGATAAACAGCGGAAGACAAAAATCACGGGAAATTAAAACTTTTCGGGACAAGAGCTTGAATCCATAAAAACTTCTTTCATAACAAGAGATAAACTGTTTACATCTCATGATAATTACTTCTTGAGTAATTATATACATCAAGATACAAAATCTCAAGAACTCACACAAAAGACTCCAAGACCTGAGAGTACAGAGGACACATAGGACTGACTCTAACTACACTACATGGCAGGCTAAATCTCCACCTGAGATTACTGCTGCTCCTGGTGCTGCTGCTGCTGCTGAGATTGGTCACCTGTAGACCGGTTCCTCCATCTACGACGTCCACCTAAAAAGGTTGAAGTCTACGGGGTGAGACAATTTTACATAATTGTCCCAGCGAGAGTTATAACTCTCCGCCAGAAGCTTTATTATAACATCAGAGAATATCTTAAGCAGTAAAGCTTTCAAAGTATTCAATAACAGTTGCAACTAAATAACAAGAGTTCAACATTTATGAGACATGAAGAAATATAAGCACTATCACAGTGTATCATCAATCAACTAACTCATAGTTATCTCTAGCAGGTATACTACGTGGGTGATTATGTTTTACAAACAACATTATGCCCTGTGGAGATGAGGCATACCACTCATACTCCAACTGATCGCTGAGAAGTCACATCAGTATCATACATAGGTCATTAAGAGAGCCGGATTCTCATGACCTTCATCTTCCTCAGTCAGTAAGAGGATCACTTATAGGACATCTTGTGTCTCTACTTATTATAGCTCACCAGGGTAAACTGGTCCTTCGCTATTTTAGAGTTACAGTGGCGTTCTGTACTCTCTTCGTCATCAGGAGTTTTCATGTTTATCTCCACTGATACGGATATCTATGTTTTCTTCATCATCAGGAGGTTTCATGTTTACCTTCCACTGATACGGTAGGGTTTAGTAGTGAAGGGTTGACGGATTACACATCTACATCAATCACCTACACTAGGATGTAAGGTTCTACACATCCATATACCCCACATACTCAATAGTATGTGTTCCAGGAGCTCCCTTAGGAAATCCTGTTTCACCATCATTTGATCTCTAACAATGATGGATCTATGATCAGGGCTCTACATTATACTTGATTAGTTAGGTACATTTAGTATTCATTTAATCATCACACATTGTTCTTCAAGCAATAACAGTAGCATAACAGCTATGAAAGGAGAATACTAAATGTAACAAGCCTAACTCACATCAATCATCATTTCTCATTATACTCATCACCAGTCATCTCTGAAGCATGACTTGGTGGTATTCATGGCTCTTACAACCCATTAACTCATAGGATGCCACTGACAAGGCATCAAGATATTTTACTTATTCATAAAGCCTTTAACATGCTTTTAATGAATACAATATCATCATCCATACCTGGATATGATCACTTTCATATCAGGACCTGCATAGTTAGTTCAAATGATAAAGGTAATTTAAAACAAGTAATATACTTCTCACTCTTATCATAAGAGCTAAGTTCTCTGATTCTTATCAATTAGAGTTTAATACTCATAAAGCATGTCATTACCCTTGAATTAGGGTTTACTATTCACATTGAAGTGAATTGAACTCATAACATCATCATGTATGTGGAACATCATCATTGATGCTCTCAGACTGGCTTAAGATTCATCATACATCATAATTAGGGTTTCCATGATCTCACACAGGTGGCTCATACCCTAATTATGCACATTCATGTGTATTGAAGGTTCTTTAATTGAGTTTCCACCTAAAAAGGGTACTTTCTCTCTCTAGAAGTACTTTCTCTCTCCTCATACTAGTAGATGGTGATAACATCACTCTAGATCAAGTTGAAATAAGTCATCATGGGCTATCATAGCCAAAAACATCACTAACATGTGATTAGGGTTTGATTTGATCAAGGTATTACTCAATTGACCCTTCAAGGGTATTTTGGTAATTCACCCCATTGATCACCATCATGGTTCAAATCATTAGTCACTTAATCCCTTAATGTCCTAGGTTATCATTAGGGTTTTAGGTTAGAGCATCTTTGAACCATTTACATCTCCAATTGGCTAAGTGAAGTCAACCTTTGAACACCTTAAACGATCTCAACCTTCAACATCCAAACGGTTTGAGACCGTTTGGATGGGTTGACCGTTTGCTTTGGTTGACTTCAAGACCGTGTGACCTTCAAGGTCGTGAGCCCAAACCGAGAGGGGGTGTAGACCGTTTAACCATGTTGACTTCAAGACCGAGAGGCCTTACATGGTTTGAGACCGTTTGATGTCTCTCGGTCTTGAGACTGTTTGATGTCTCTCGGCCTTGAGACCGCGAGGCCTCTCACGGTCTTGACACCATGAGGCCTCTCACGGTCTTGAGACCGTGAGGTCTCAAATGGTCTTGAGACCGTGAGCCCTCAAACGGTCTTGAGACCGTGAGGCTCACATGGTCTCAACCGTTTGATCCTTCAACAAGGTTCAAGCTTTTCAATTGATTATGTTTATCAATGTTGAAGTCCCCAAAAGGTCAAATCCATGGTAACCACTTATGGATTAAGTCAATTAGGGTTATGTTTAACCAATTGGTCACTCAATTGACCCTCAATTGTTAACCAATTAGGGTTGAAATCGATTCAATTAAGGTCTATCAATGTTCAGCCATCAACACTCAACAATGTGAATCAACTCAAGGTTGAACCCTTCAATTGAGCTCCACTTGGGCCCAAACTTGGCCCAAACGGTCTTGAGATCGTGTGGATGAACTCTACACGGTCTTGAGACCATTTTCCCAAGATTGCATCAAGATCTAATGTGATTTGATAGGGATTGAACCTTGATTGAGTCACAAATCAGTATTTTGATTAATTTGATAACTTATTGCAATTGGACCCTCAATTGATCAAATTACCTTAACCCTAGACCTCCAAACGGTCTTGGGTTGTCACCACACGGTCTTGAGACCGTTTGGATGAGTTCCAAACGGTCTTGAGACCGTTTTCCCATCCAACTTTTGGATTCTAGTGAAAATTCTTCAAGGTTGGATCCATTGAATTGATTATTATATCAATATTTAATTGCAATGTAATTTGGTATTATTGTACCTTCAATTGGTCAACTATTCTTGACCTCAGACCTCCATACGGTCTTGGGTGATTTCCCACACGGTCTTGAGACCGTTTGGTTGATCCCCAAACGGTCTTGAGACCGTTTAGGTCAATCAACCCAAAAACACTCATTATTTTATTGTGATTTCAGTATTGATTTCAATTAGGGTTTGCCCTAGTAATCACCCTTCAACTCTTAGCTCGTTTGGAATTAGTCCATCAAATTTGGTGAGTTGTTAATTAACATTATTTTGAACAGTAATCGCATACGGTCAATGTCTGGTCAACGACCTTACACGGTCTTGAGACCGTTTTCCCAAAAAGGCTATTTAAGACCGTTTGAAAATCAGGAATAAATTCAATTAAAGTTGTTGATTAAAAAGGCCATATCTCCCGATTCCTTTGGATTTAACCTCTAAATTTTTTAGGGTGATTAGTATACATAATTATATACAGGTTTCTTATACGGTACACGCTCGGTCAACGCTACTATACGGTCTTGAAGACCGTTTGCCCTCTCTCGGTCTTGAGACCGTTTGCTCACCTCACGGTCTTGAGACCGAGAGAGCAAGTTGGGGAGACCGTTTAATAAAGTGAAAAGCGGTGGATTTTTCTTGGAATTAACGTCTTCATCTCCTATCTCAAGAACAGCAAGGATTTCCCACGGATTTGCTTGCAAAATAGCAAAGGAAAGTAGGGAAGAAGAAAAACTATCATCTACATGCATAATCAAGATGTATATAACAAAGCATGGGTTTAGAGTTATAAAACCCACCTAAAGCTTGCTTCTTGAGCTCCAAGCTTTCGAGCTCCAAGCTTTAATGGCGTCCTTGAGCTCTCACAGGTTGGCCAAGGTGAAAACATCCAGGGAAAGTCAAGAAAAGATGGCTAGAAAGAAAGAGCCATGAGAGCTAGCCATGAAATTGACCTTGAATTCGAGTTTTAACCATGAATTTAGGCAAGAAGAGGAATCCAAACCTACCTTGCACCCTTGGTCGTCCTCCTTAGCTCCAAGGCAGTCCTTGGTCGTTTTTGGGTGAATAGAATAGTAAGGAAACAAAGGGAAAGTTCCCTTGCTTAGAGAGGTGGAGTGTATATATACTTGGGGTGGGGTTCTAATTATAAGTTCATAAATTCTCCATAATTTCAACTAAGTCCCTCCACCCTTCATAGCTCGTCCTCTCTTCTTTCTTTTAAGAACAAATTCCTCTTAAGGTCAAGAAATGAGAGCAAAGAAGATCAGCTTATTACTTAAACATACCCATAAAAGGGCTATTGCACATACACCCTGATTATTCAATCACAAAGGTGTAATTCATAACTTGATTATTCAATTGAGGTGACCTCTTCATCATTTCTTCTCTAAATGATGACAAGAGTCTTAACAGATACATTAGATGATATATTTTACAAGTTGCATCCCTTAATTTGGGTAAATTGCATTTTACCCCAAATTAGGGTTTTAAGCACCGGGATTGCTTCCACAGCTGCACCTTGGTGCCCAAGCTTGGGAAATCCCTCTAACTTCAACATAATCATTCTCATGATGTCTCAACATCAGAGAATCATCTTAACATGTGCAATTTGCAAGTTAATCCTTCTAACTGGGTAATTTGCACATAGGTCCTTGTATTACAAAACAATGCTACAACTTTATATAAAAAGGAGCAAAACGGAAAAATATGTTTCTGAGAAACTTAATTACATGCCCAAAGTTAATCACAAGGATTTAATTACATATTTAGGCAAAACACCTAGGGTTAGCTTATAACCCAAGTCAGGGATGTTACAAATTATCCACCCCTTACAAGGATTTCGTCCCCGAAATCGATAAGACATATTAAGAGAAAAGGGCAGGATACTTCCTTCTCATATCATCCTCTAGTTCCCAAGTGGCTTCTTCAACACCACGGTGGTTCCAAAGGACTTTCACAAGACTTATATCTTTCTTCTTTAACTTTTTAATTCTGTTATCAAGGATTGACACTGGTCCCTCCTCATAGGATATATCATCATTCAATTCTACCTCCATAGGTTGTAGAACTGACTCGGTGTTGGGGTAACATTTCTTCAGCATAGAAATGTGAAACACAGGGTGTAACCTCTGTAACTCTGGAGGCAGCTCTAGTCTATATGCTACCTTTCCAATTCGTTCAATGATTGGATAAGGTCCCATAAATCTAGGAGCTAACTTCCCTTTCCTTCCAAAATGAAGGACCCCTTTCCAAGGCGAGACCTTGAGATACACTCTGTCTCCAACCTGGAACTCTAAGGGTCTACGACGCTTGTCAGCATAAGATTTCTGCCTATCCTGTGTAGTCTTAATCTGTTGTTGTATTACTTTTATCTTCTCTGTAGTCTGCTGCACAAGATCAGGACCTAACAACTGATGTTCACCAGTCTCAAACCAACACAAAGGTGATCTACAACGTCTACCATACAAGGCCTCATAAGGTGCCATATCAATACTATGTTGATAGCTATTGTTATAGGAAAACTCTATCAAGCTTAGGTGTAGATCCCAACTTCCGGTAAACTGGAGAGCACATGCTCTCAACAGGTCTTCTAAGGTCTGTATGGTCCTTTCCGACTGTCCATCAGTCTGCGGATGAAAGGCCGTACTAAACCTTAGCTTGGTGCCTAAGGCTCTGTGCAACTGTTCCCAAAAACGACTGCTAAAATGGGGACCTCTGTCAGAAACTATAGTGACAGGAACTCCGTGCAAACGCACTATCTCTTGCACATACAACTGTGATAACCTTTCAGCAGAATAGGTTGTTTTGACAGGTAAGAAATGTGTTGTCTTAGTCAACCTATCAACAACTACCCAAATGGAATCATGTCCTTTGCTTATCCTGGGTAGGCCAACAACAAAGTCCATGGTCACATGGTCCCACTTCCACTGTGGTATGGGTAAAGGTTGCATTGTCCCTGCAGGCTTCTGGTGTTCAGCTTTATCTTGCTGACACACATGACACCTCAGAACAAACTCTGCAACATCCTTCTTCATCCCAGGCCACCAATACAAATCTTTCAAATTCCGATACATCTTGGTGCTTCCTGGATGCATAGCATACATGGAAGAATGAGCTTCTTCCAGGACTAACTTCCTCAAGTTATCCACATCCGGCACTATCATCCTTCCATTATAACAAGCTACATGATCATCTGAGTCATGGAAACCATCTCTCTTCTCATTTCCATACTCAGATCTGATCTGCTGAACTGCATCATCACCTTGCTGTGCTTCCTTAATCTGCTCCCTTAGGGTAGGTTTAATATGCATCTCATCCAACAATCCGGCTAACAATGACACCTTCAACTGTACATTGTCTTGCCTTAAAGAGATAAGCATATCTCTCTTAGAGCATACTAAAGAGTTTAGTTGTGCTCTATCCATGGTTGATGTTGCTGATTTCCTACTCAAGGCATCTGCAACAACATTGGCCTTGTCCGGATGGTAATCAATTGTACAATCGTAGTCCTTGATTAACTCCATCCAACGACGTTGCCTCATGTTAAGCTCGTGCTGAGAGAAGATATACTTAAGGTTCTTGTGGTCTGTGAAAATCTGGAATGTCTCTCCGTAGAGATAATGTCTCCAGATCTTCAAGGCATGAACCACAGCAGCTAACTCCAGATCGTGTGTCGGGTAATTCTCCTCATGTTTCTTAAGCTGTCGGGAAGCAAAAGAAATCACTTGTTTATCCTGCATCAACACACATCCATGTCCATTCTTGGAAGCATCACAGAAGACTACATATCCTTTTCCTTGTTCAGGTAGCACAAGAACGGGTGCACTTGTCAACCTCTCTTTCAACAATTGGAAAGATTGTTGACACTTATCACTCCAAGAAAAAGGAACATCTTTCCGGGTCAACTTGGTCAAAGGTAAAGCTATAGAACTAAAGTTCTTAATGAACCTTCGATAATAGCCAGCTAACCCCAAGAAACTTCGAATCTCCGTCGGTGTCTTCGGTTGTTCCCATTGTAGAACAGATTCTACCTTTGAAGGGTCAACACGAATTCCCGAGGCAGATATCACATGTCCAAGAAAAGATACCTCCAGTAGCCAGAACTCACACTTGCTAAACTTAGCATACAACTTATGTTCTCTTAGCAAGGTCAAAGCTTGGCGAATATGCTGCTCATGCTGCTGAGCATCCTTACTATAGATCAGAATGTCATCTATAAAGAAGACAACACATTGATCAAGGAAAGGTCGAAAAACTCTATTCATGAGTTCCATAAATGCAGCTGGTGCATTGGTTAGTCCAAACGACATAACCGTGAACTCATTGTGACCATACCTTGTCCTAAAGGCAGACTTGGATATGTCACTATCCTTAATACTGAGTTGATGATATCCAGATCTCAAGTCTATCTTTGAAAAGACGGTTGCACCACGCAACTGGTCAAAGAGATCATCAATCCTCGGCAGAGGATACTTATTCTTTATTGTTACTTTATTGAGTTGTCTGTAGTCGATGCACAACCGCATTGACCCATCTTTCTTTTTAACAAACAAGACCGGAGCACCCCAAGGTGAAGTGCTCGGTCGGATAAAACCCTTCTCAAGTAACTCTTGGAGCTGTTTCCTTAGTTCTGCCATCTCGGCAGGCGCCATCCTATACGGAGTCTGGGCTATGGGTTTCGTATCTGGGATCAAATTGATTTCAAAATCAATCTCTCGAGGTGGTGGTATGCCAGGAAGTTCTTCAGGAAACACATCGTCGAATTCCCTGACTATGGGAACTTCCACAGGATTGGAACTTTCATTGGTAACATCTACCACATGGGCTAAGAATGCATAACATCCTTGCCTCAACAACTTATCAGCAACCATAGCTGACACAAGGCAGGTGGGAAGAATCTTTCTCTCACCTTGAAAGATCCATGTGTTGCTTTCATCAGCAAACACAGCCAACTTGGACTCACAATCCAAGACAACTCTATACCTTTCCAAGGTATCCATCCCGAGGATTATATCAAATCCTCGCATATCAAGTGGTATAAGGTCCACTTGAATGCGATGTTCAGAAAAGAAGAGGATGCAGGGAGAGCATACCTCTTGCAAAACGGCAGACCCACTCAACGGAGTCTCCAACAACAAACTATCTGCCCTATGACTAACAGTCATATTGCAGTTACTGATCACTTTACGAGCGATGAAAGAGTGTGTAGCACCCGGGTCAATCAGAACAGATACAGCACATGATGTAGACATATCAGAATATAAAAGTTTCATCTGACCTGCCACTACCCGTGGATTGACCACCGCTTCAGGTGGGTTCATAGCATAGAACCTCGCAGTCGCCTGGTGTTGAGGTGGTGCTGATGATCCAGCTTGAGACGCTTGTCCACGTCCTCGAGCTGCTCCTTGATGTTGTCTACTCTGAGATCCCTGTTGATTCTGTCTCGGAGGCTGTGTCACACTGACAGGCCTAGAATGACAATCCTTCATCAAGTGTCCCACCTTACCACAGTTGTAGCAACTCCTCTCCTGTTGTTGTAGCCTGGGTGGTCCAGTAACTGACACTGATGCAGAACTGTGAGTTCCTTGAAGCGGTTGACTCCGTCCTCTACCTCTGCTCGGTGTCCATTGAGTTTGAAAACTCGATCTGGGTGGTGGAGGGTTAGGTGCAGAGAATCTAGGTTTCTTGGAATCCCTAGACGAAGAACCCTGGAACTGTGGATATCTTTTCTGAGTTTGTCTCTTCTCAACCACAGATCTCTCTATCCTTCGGACTGACTCAACGAAGGTAGAGAATCTCTCTCGGTTTTCTAAGGCAGACACGGGGGTTGACATATCAGCATTCAAACCCTTCTCAAATCTTCTGATTCTTTCCTCCTCTGTGGCAGCCATGTGCGGACAGAACCGCATCAACTCCATGAACTTAGCTTCATACTCGCTAATGTTCATCATACCCTGCCTTAGTCTCTCAAACTGAGAGATCTTCTCATCTAGGAAGGTCTTTGGAAAATATCTATTGATAAATTCCTGACGAAACTCTTCCCATGAGAACTCTACTCCAGGTCTCTTCTGCTCTTCCATGTTCCACCAGTGACCAGCACTACCTTTGAGAAGATAGACAGCATGTCTAACCTTCTCAGCTTCCGGGATGATAAGAATCCTGAAAGCCTTCTCCAACTCTGTCAACCAAAGGTCAGCATCGGCGGGGTCGGCAGTCCCGAAGTACTCGGTAGCTCTGACACGACGAAGTCGTTCGAACGTCTTACCGATACCTTGTGCTTCAGGATGGACAGGTGCCCTAGGTGCAGGCATGGGCATCCTGTCGGTTATGTGTGTCATGGCAGTCATAAACTGCCCGAACATCGTCTGTACAGCTGGGTTACCCATGTCGGCTGGGTCAAACTGGGGTGGCTCTCTTGGTGATTCAGGTGCAGGTTGTTCTATTTTTGGAACCCTTGCACCGCCTCGAGGTGCACTGCCACTACTCTCCGCCACGTACTCATCATGTGGCTCAGCCATTCTTATGTATCTTCTTCTCCTGAGGAGCAGAATATTCTATTAGATAAGGAAGGAGTACTAAAGATAGACTCGACATCCTAAGTCCTATGCCTCTGTAGACTCAACTGACCTAGAGCTCTGATACCACTAATTGTGGGCTCTGATCTCCAAACCGCGATATAATCCCGATTTAAACTTAGCGGAAGCGATTCGATAAACAGCGGAAGACAAAAATCATGGGAAATTAAAACTTTTCGGGACAAGAGCTTGAATCCATAAAATCTTCTTTCATAACAAGAGATAAACTGTTTACATCTCATGATAATTACTTCTTGAGTAATTATATACATCAAGATACAAAATCTCAAGAACTCACACAAAAGACTCCAAGACCTGAGAGTACAAAGGACACATATGACTGACTCTAACTACTACATGGCAGGCTAAATCTCCACCTGAGATTACTGTTGCTCCTGGTGCTGCTGCTGCTGAGATTGGTCACCTGTAGACCGGTTCCTCCTTCTACGACGTCCACCTAAAAAGGTTGAAGTCTACGGGGTGAGACAATTTTACATAATTGTCCCAGCGAGAGTTATAACTCTCCGCCAGAAGCTTTATTATAACATCAGAGAATATCTTAAGCAGTAAAGCTTTCAAAGTATTCAATAAGAGTTGCAACTATATAACAAGAGTTCAACATTTATGAGACATGAAGAAATATAAGCACTATCACAGTGTATCATCAATCAACTAACTCGTAGTTATCTCTAGAAGGTATACTATGTGGGTGATTATGTTTTACAAACAACATTATGCCCTGTGGAGATGAGGCATACCACTCATACTCCAACTGATCGCTGAGAAGTCACATCAGTATCATACATAGGTCATTAAGAGAGCCGGATTCTCATGACCTTCATCTTCCTCAGTCAGTAAGAGGATCACTTGTAGGACATCTTGTGTCTCTACTTATTATAGCTCACCAGGGTAAACTGGTCCTTCGCTATTTTAGAGTTACAGTGGCGTTCTGTACTCTCTTCCTCATCAGGAGTTTTCATGTTTATCTCCACTGATACGGATATCTATGTTTTCTTCGTCATCAGGAGGTTTCATGTTTACCTTCCACTGATACGGTAGGGTTTAGTAGTGAAGGGTTGACGGATTACACATCTACATCAATCACCTACACTAGGATGTAAGGTTCTACACATCCATATACCCCACATACTCAATAGTATGTGTTCCAGGAGCTCCCTTAGGAAATCCTGTTTCACCATCATTTGATCTCTGACAATGATGGATCTATGATCAGGTCTCTACATTATACTTGATTAGTTAGGTACATTTAGTATTCATTTAATCATCACACATTGTTCTTCAAAAAATAACAGTAGCATAACAGCTATGAAAGGAGAATACTAAATGTAACAAGCCTAACTCACATCAATCATCATTTCTCATTATACTCATCACCAGTCATCTCTGAAGCATGACTTGGTGGTATTCATGGCTCTTACAGCCCATTAACTCATAGGATGCCACTGACAAGGCATCAAGATATTTTACTTATTCATAAAGCCTTTAACATGCTTTTAATGAATACAGTATCATCATCCATACCTGAATATGATCACTTTCATATCAGGACCTGCATAGTTAGTTCAACTGATAAAGGTAATTTAAAACAAGGAATATACTTCTCACTCTTATCATAAGAGCTAAGTTCTCTGATTCTTATCAATTAGAGTTTAATACTCATAAAGCATGTCATTACCCTTGAATTAGGGTTTACTATTCACATTGAAGTGAATTGAACTCATAACATCATCATGTATGTGGAACATCATCATTGATGCTCTCAGACTGGCTTAAGATTCATCATACATCATAATTTGGGTTTCCATGATCTCACACAGGTGGCTCATACCCTAATTATGCACATTCATGTGTATTGAAGGTTCTTTAATTGAGTTTCCACCTAAAAAGGGTACTTTCTCTCTCTAGAAGTACTTTATCTCTCTATAAGTACTTTCTCTCTCCTCATACTAGTAGATGGTGATAACATCACTCTAGATCAAGTTGAAATAAGTCATCATGGGCTATCATAGCCAAAAACATCACTAACATGTGATTAGGGTTTGATTTGATCAAGGTATTACTCAATTGACCCTTCAAGGGTATTTTGGTAATTCACCCCATTGATCACCATCATGGTTCAAATCATTAGTCACTTAATCCCTTAATGTCCTAGGTTATCATTAGGGTTTTAGGTTAGAGCATCTTTGAACCATTTACATCTCCAATTGGTTAAGTGAAGTCAACCTTTGAACACCTTAAACGATCTCAACCTTCAACATCCAAACGGTTTGAGACCGTTTGGATGGGTTGACCATTTGCTTTGGTTGACGTCAAGACCGTGTGACCTTCAAGGTCATGAGCCCAAACCGAGAGGGGGTGTAGACCGTTTAACCATGTTGACTTCAAGACCGAGAGGCCTTACATGGTTTGAGACCGTTTGATGTCTCTCGGTCTTGAGACCGTTTGATGTCTCTCGGCCTTGAGACCGCGAGGCCTCTCACGGTCTTGAGACCATGAGGCCTCTCACGGTCTTGAGACCATTAGGTCTCAAACGGTCTTGAGACCGTGAGCCCTCAAACGGTCTTGAGACCGTGAGGCTCACATGGTCTCAACCGTTTGGTCCTTCAACAAGGTTCAAGCTTTTCAATTGATTATGTTTATCAATGTTGAAGTCCCCAAAAGGTCAAAGCCATGGTAACCACGTATGGATTAAGTCAATTAGGGTTATGTTTAACCAATTGGTCACTCAATTGACCCTCAATTGTTAACCAATTAGGGTTGAAATCGATTCAATTAAGGTCTATCAATGTTCAGCCATCAACACTCAACAATGTGAATCAACTCAAGGTTGAACCCTTCAATTGAGCTCCACTTGGGCCCAAACTTGGCCCAAACGGTCTTGAGATCGTGTGGATGAACTATACACGGTCTTGAGACTGTTTTCCCAAGATTTCATCAAGATCTAATGTGATTTGATAGGGATTGAACCTTGATTGAGTCACAAATCAGTATTTTGATTAATTTGATAACTTATTGCAATTGGACCCTCAATTGATCAAATTACCTTAACCCTAGACCTCCAAACGGTCTTGGGTTGTCACCACACGGTCTTGAGACCGTTTGGATGAGTTCCAAACGGTCTTGAGACCGTTTGCCCATTCAACTTTTGGATTCTAGTGAAAATTCTTCAAGGTTGGATCCATTGAATTGATTATTATATCAATATTTAATTGCAATGTAATTTGGTATTATTGTACCTTCAATTGTTCAACTATTCTTGACCTCAGACCTCCATACGGTCTTGGGTGATTGCCCACACGGTCTTGAGACCGTTTGGTTGATCCCCAAACGGTCTTGAGACCGTTTAGGTCAATCAACCCAAAAACACTCATTATTTTATTGTGATTTCAGTATTGATTTCAATTAGGGTTTGCCCTAGTAATCACCCTTCAACTCTTAGCTCGTTTGGAATTAGTCCATCAAATTTGGTGAGTTGTTAATTAACATTATTTTGAACAGTAATATCATACGGTCAACGCCTGGTCAACGACCTTACATGGTCTTGAGACCGTTTTCCCAAAAAGGCTATTTCAGACCGTTTGAAAATCAGGAATAAATTCAATTAAAGTTGTTGATTAAAAAGGCCATATCTCCCGATTCCTTTGGAGTTAACCTCTAATTTGTTGAGGGTGATTAGTATACATAATTATATACAGGTTTCTTATACGGTCCACGCTCGGTCAACGCTGCTATACGGTCTTGAAGACCGTTTGCCCTCTCTCGGTCTTGAGACCGTTTGCTCACCTCACGGTCTTGAGACCGAGAGAGCAAGTTGGGGAGACCGTTTAATAAAGTGAAAAGCGGTGGATTTTTCTTGGAATTAACGTCTTCATCTCCTATCTCAAGAACAGCAAGGATTTCCCACGGATTTGCTTGCAAAATAGCAAAGGAAAGTAGGGAAGAAGAAAAACTATCATCTACATGCATAATCAAGATGTATATAACAAAGCATGGGTTTAGAGTTATAAAACCCACCTAAAGCTTGCTTCTTGAGCTCCAAGCTTTAATGGCGTCCTTGAGCTCTCACAGGTTGGCCAAGGTGAAAACCTCCAGGGAAAGTCAAGAAAAGATGGCTAGAAAGATAGAGCCATGAGAGCTAGCCATGAAATTGACCTTGAATTCGAGTTTTAACCATGAATTTAGGCAAGAAGAGGAATCCAAACCTACCTTGCACCCTTGGTCGTCCTCCTTAGCTCCAAGGCAGTCCTTGGTCGTTTTTGGGTGAATAGAATAGTAAGGAAACGAAGGGAAAGTTCCCTTGCTTAGAGAGGTGGAGTGTATATATACTTGGGGTGGGGTTCTAATTATAAGTTCATAAATTCTCCATAATTTCAACTAAGTCCCTCCACCCTTCATAGCTCGTCCTCTCTTCTTTCTTTTAAGGACAAATTCCTCTTAAGGTCAAGAAATGAGAGCAAAGAAGATCAGCTTATTACTTAAACATACCCATAAAAGGGCTATTGCACATACACCCTGATTATTCAATCACAAAGGTGTAATTCATAACTTGATTATTCAATTGAGGTGACCTCTTCATCATTTCTTCTCTAAATGATGACAAGAGTCTTAATAGATACATTAGATGATATATTTTACAAGTTGCATCCCTTAATTTGGGTAAATTGCATTTTACCCCAAATTAGGGTTTTAAGCATCGGGATTGCTTCCACAGCTGCACCTTGGTGCCCAAGCTTGGGAAATCCCTCTAACTTCAACATAATCATTCTCATGATGTCTCAACATCAGATAATCATCTTAACATGTGCAATTTGCAAGTTAATCCTTCTAACTGGGTAATTTGCACATAGGTCCCTGTATTACAAAACAATGCTACAACTTTATATAAAAAGGAGCAAAACGGAAAAATATGTTTCTGAGAAACTTAATTACATGCCCAAAGTTAATCACAAGGATTTAATTACATATTTAGGAAAAACACCTAGGGTTAGCTTATAACCCAGATCAGGGATGTTACAGAAGTCTTAATAGAACAGTTACATGTGAAGTCCACATTGAGACAACAAATTATAGATGTCTAGTGAGATGATACTGTGATACAGAGAATTTGAGCAGAGTTTGTAGCAAGAAGCATGATGGTTTTGATGAGTCAGAGGATGGAACAGTGTGTTTCCATGACATGGCGGTGGTTCCATATGTTGACGGTCTGAGGAAGTTGGTTCTTGAAGAGGCTCACTCTTTGATGTACACTATGCATCTAGGCAGTACCAAGATGTACCATAATTTGAAATAAATGTATTGGTCACATGGATTAAAGTGTGATGTGGTTGAGTTTGTGGCAAGGTTCAATGTGTATCAGTAGGTCAAGGTTGAGCATAAGAAACCTACATGGACATTGCAACCATTGGCTATACCTCAATGGAAATGGGATCATATCATGATGGACTTTGTGGTCGGTATTTCTAGAACAACCAAAGGTCTTGATTCCATATGGGTGATAGTTGACCAAGTTAGCTCATTTCCTTCTTGTGAAGACTATGTATACAGCTAGAAAAGTTGGCACAAGTGTATGTTGATGAGATAGTCTGTTTGCATGGTATCCCAGTTACCATAGTGTTCGATAGAGGTCCTCAGTTTACTAGTAGATTTTGGGAATGTCTAGATGCAGCCATGGATACATGTTGAGGTTCAGTACAATGTTTCACCCACATACAAATGGCCAGTCCGAGAGGAATATTCAGACTTTAGAAGATCTCTTGAGAGCTTGTATTCTTAGTTTTTGGGCATGTTGGATGTACACCTGAGCTTGATAGAGTTTGGCTACAACAATGGTTACTAGAGGAGCATCGACATGGCTCCATAGGAGGCTTTGTATGGGAAACATTGTTGTTTTCCACTGTATTGGTACCATATCGGTGAGTAACAAATTTTGTGTCATGAGCTTGTGCAAAAAGTAATCGAGAAGATCAAAGTGATACAACAAAAGTTGAAGGTAGCCCAGGATAGAGAAAACTCATATGAAGGCAACCCAGGATAGACAAAATCCATACCCTATGGTGGCATGTTTTGGGAAGGTGGCTTATAGGTTGGAGTTACCACCAGAGTTGTACATGTTGCATTTGGTTTTCCATGTTTCTGTGTTGAGGAAGTTTCACCCTAAAATAGATCTAGTGTTGCAACCAATGGAGGTTGAGTTGGAAGAGGATGTGTTGTATGTGGAAGGTCATGTGTTGATCTTAGATAGGAGGGTGAAGAAGTTGAAGAAGAAGGATATAGTGTTGGTTAAGGTTTTTTGGCATTACCGTGGCATGTAGGAATCCACTTGGGAGTTAGAGTATGAGATGCATAAGAAGTACCCATCTCTTTTCACGTTGAATTTTGGGGATGAAATCCTTTTTAGGGGTTTATGATTGTAAGACCCCTGACCATTCTTTATGCCTGACCTTGTTTACTTAGAATAATTAGATTCTTAACACCTTAACCTAATCTCTATATGTGCTTTAATATCATGTGACATTCTTTTGTATTTACTTTGGTCCAGTTTGAATGATGTTTGAGCTAGTTATGTTGTATGTGTGCTTGTTTTGTACCAAGTTGCAATTTACCCATGCGTAGGGTTTATCTTGCACTTTGTCACATGTTTGATGTGCCCCTCATGTTTATCACATCATGTTAAAAGTGAATGATGTTGGTGGGCACTTTTTTGCACCTTGGTTTGATGAGGATGGAAGTGGTGACATCGTATGTTGAAGTTAGGGTTTGCATGGGTTGCATGGATGCATAAGTTGATGTGAATCCCTTTGCGTGTGGTGACCGATGCACTTCCTTGGTTAGAGGTCGAGGTGTTTTGAGTTGATACCTTGGTTTTAGTGACCTATTTCTAAATCTTGGTCACCATGGTCACTATGCTTGCTTGGTCACCATGGTCTTCATGATTTCATAGTGTTCGCTATGTTTTCTGAACCAAAGTGGTTGCTACCTCACCTAGGTATTAAATATGGTTTATGTTTGGGTTAGTGATACGTGAGAGTGGTGTTTGCATGGACGAATTTTGGGACACATAGGATGTGTTAGTTGACACATAACATCCCTAACCTCTCTCCTACCCTTAGGTATATATACCTCTCTCTTTACATGCTTATGATCCTTTTGCACCCTCTCTTCCTTATCTCTTCTTTGGAGCCCATCCCTCTTTGGTTCTTGGTGGAGAAGGAGGTACCAAGGTTGAAGAAGGTGGTTGTTTCCCACTTTGGTGATCCTTTGGTGTTCCTTAACCTTGGTAAGTGATCTAACTATCTTGATTTCATTTTCTTACAAACCCTACCTCTCTTTGTTCTCTCATCTAAATCCATGGGTTTCCATGCTAATGCTTCTTGAGGAACATCTCTCTTTGTGGTAAAATCCATGGTCTTTTCATGGTAGTGCCTATGTTGAGATGAAGAACCCCTCTTCTATTTCTTTTCGGCCTAGGGTTTCCCTTTTTCTTGGTGCACCTTTAAGGGTTGTTCCGTTTCTTTTGAGATGATTCTAGCTTGTCTGTGAGGTGGTGATCAAGATTTGGTTTATATCTTTCCTTGGAGCTTTCTTTCTATTTGGAATCTCTACATCACAACCTAAGGTGAGTTATATAACTTGTTTCACTCATCTTGCATGTCAATAATCTATCGCTACAATGTGGTTCTAAGTTCTATGATGATGATATATTGAACTAGGGTTTATGGTCATGTGGTGATATTGTATAGATTAACTCTTTTTAATGAACCCTAAGTCTTGTGCCCAAAGGCTTATGGTTGGTGGAAGTGTTATTTCTTATATGCATATCTCTAAACGCTTCTTTCTCATCATGTTTATGGTTCAGTTTCTCTCTTTTGGTGATGGAGGTTTTGGTTCTTGCATGCACATGCTAAATGTTAGTTTTCTTCTCATGATCATGGTTTTGTTCTCATGCTTGAATATGGAGGTTTTGACTCCTGAATGTATGTGCTCAATGTTTGTTTTTTTCTCTTTTATATTGGGTCTTATGTTGACCCTTGTGACGATCATAATCAGGGATTTGGTTTGTATATTCTTCACGTGGTTCTCACCTTAATGACTCTCGGGTTCATAAATGATCCATATATTTTGGTTGCTACAAAACCCTAACCCTAACTTCTCAGGTCGCTATGTTTCCATGTTGGTAGCTATGTTGATTCTTTCATGAGGTCTCTATGTAGTTGTATCTTGTGGGTCACTATGTTTGTAGTTTGTGTGGTCACCATGTTGGTTTGTTTCTTGCTTCTCTCTATGTTGAAGTGTAGTGTGTGGTCACTACAAACCCTAACCAAAAACGGTCGCAAGGGGGGTTGACCCTAAACATAAGTGGTCATTGTGGTGTACCATCATGGTGGTCTATGACCCCATTCTTTCTATGTGACCAGCTGTGTTCTCTAAGACTACGTGATTATGCTATTTGGTTGACATGGTGTTAATGAAGTTTGACCGAATGGCTTCCAAGAATGTCAGAGGTGGTGAACTTTAGGGTTAAATATTAATTATTGTCATGAAACCCTAAACTGGTTAATTGTGCAGAACCCTAACCCTAATTTGAGTACATATTGATAAATGCTTAGCTTGCTTGAGTAATTGGTATGGTGATGAAGTACTTTACTCAATCGTACGTTTTGTAACCATGATTTTTTGTTAAATAAGAATCATGGCTAAGATTTGTTCGTGATGACACTCATGTGACACGTGTGTGGTGATTATGAACCTTGATTGGGATTGGTGAGATAATGAGGTTTCATGCGGGGAACAATGTGAATGGCCTTATGACCTTGGTAATGGCTTTGTGCCCTAATTGAGGTGATATCCTCTATAAGATGTGATGAGTAATTGGTATCCCATGGCGATGTGATTATGATGGACTTATGTGTAAACAAGTCAAACAATACAATGTGGTGATGAGAACAACTTTATCCTTTATACATTTTATATCTTCTGAGGTTGTTCTTTGTCCTTACTTTTGTAGAATATATTTAGGGTTTTCTTGTAACTTGATTGATGCAGTACAAAAGACACCCTATTGTCTTAACTAATCAAGTGAAACCCCAATCATGTATTTTCCATGTGCCATAGATCCATTCTAGTGTCATAATTTGCTGGATGGTGAAACGAGTCTTCCAATGGGAAACTCAGAGCACATACTATTGAGTATGCACGGTGCTTGGAGAGAACATCCTTGTCATCCATATCTCAGGTGGTTAAGAATGGTTTTCGGTCGGGTGGTATATGTGATTGTGTGAGGCAGCTGTTAGAATAATTGTAGTGATGCCTCAGTAATAAAGGTGTGTACAACTTGGTTTCTAGTGTTGTGACATGTACCAAGGTGGATTAGGTGTTATTAACTTTACTATATGTTGTTAATTGTGGTTGACTGATATGTCTTTGTGGTACAAACATGTACTGATCGAGTGTGGAGAAGATCGTGGAGTTTGGCTCTTCCAAGATCTTGTATGGAACTGATTTTGACTTAGTAGTGATCGGTTGGATTTGTGTGGTATGACTCAAATACTTAGGGCTTAATAAAAGATGTAACATAGCCGTGTAGCATATCTTCTTAGGGATAAACATGACTCACATTGTATGTTTAATCTTGCCTTGTTTCTTGTACTGCTCAGTTGTATTATAATATGGTAAGAATCAACTGTTATACATGTTCTCCATATTCCTTCTAAATGCATAACTTTTTCTACTTATATGTTGTACATGCTTAACTTTCTTAGCATGTATAACCAATTTAAAGTTATTCATTTAGCTAAATGTACTCATCATGTTAATAATGTTATTTTCTTGGTTAGTTATAACTGTGTTGGCAATAGTTGTTGGTGGATAGTTATCTCTCTCACTGGGACACTGGTCTCACCTTCATGGTTTGCCACATCTTTTTAGGTGGTTGTGCATGACGAGGTCGAGTTTGTGTTGTTGAGGAAGAGAAGCTCAAAGATTAGTGAACATAAAAGGTTGGATAAACTGTTAGTGTTGTAGTAGAATCATATGTGTCGTCCATGAACTCTCAAGTCTGGGAGGGTTGTGTTTATAGATGATGTACCTCGATATGTGTTTTGGTCATACACCTTAGATTTGTATATGGCTTGGATATATGGCATACATATATGAACATGATATCTTTTTTAATAGGTTGTGACCATTCACCAAGTGAACAATTGTTAATATTAGATATGATAGGTGATATGGTATAGCTTGTTAAACTTTGTGTAATATGTTTTCGTTGTTGTTGGCTATATGAAATGGGTTTTAATTTACCCTGTATATTGGTAGTGTGGTTACTTAGTTGTTAATCGCGTGCTTTAGTTTTGAGTTATCTTGGTTGGTGTGATTGGTGTGTCACAATAATGATGGGGAATTGGTGGGGATGTCTTCTCAACCTCACCAGTTAAAATTCTTCCTCCATGGATTCCTACTTCTCAAAAAACTACTTTCATCCATCTCCTCATCCCCTACCTTGTCATTAGAGGGCCAATGAATGTGGTCAACATCACAAAGGGCATAGACCTAGAAGTCCCCTCTCACCGAGCTTTGATATGGCATGGATCCTTAAGTATTGCTTGGTGAAGAGCTTTGGGTTTTAGAAGTGTTTAAACTCCAAGTCTCCTTTTGACTTGAGGGGTTGGAGTCGAGAAGGGTCTAGGAAGAGATATCTTGAAATAGGTGTGAGTAGACCTCCAAAGTGAATGGGTAGCTTCCTCTTTTCACTCTTGGCCACTTGATAGGCATGTGTCAAGAAGAATGTGCCATTGTTGACCTTCTCACTCTCATTTACAAGGAATCAGCTGATTAAACCTTGCCCTACCCTCGTGTAGATGTGGCAAATAGACTTTTTGTTAGTACATGGTGAATTAGGTGGGCAGAGAGATGCTAGCTGTCATTTATGGATGTCATTTAAATCTAGAATTTGTAGGTAGGGACTCCATCTTGGGATAGGCAGATGTATGGGTGAAGTTTTGGGGTCGCACCACTAACCTTAGTTGGTCCATCCATGGATGTCACTAAATTTGGCCTACGATATGAGGGGTGTTGAAGAGATGGAACATGACCCCTACATCTTCCATTCAGTGGTATTAGTGTAGTGCTTGGGAAACACACCTCGAGGGAGGAGAGAAACTCGAGTGTGATTTCTAGATATCTTTGCCAAACACCAGAAAAAAGGAGTTCATTCGTCATCCTTTGGCATGCACATACCTTTTGAATGTTTTCAGTGAAATTGATCCTATTGATGAAGTATCTATCATTATATCTCATGGCCTTGAGTACATGATTTTATAGCTTGGCGTAGATCTTCTTCAAAAAATCAGAGACATAACAATGCAAGTGGGATCAATGATGATTTAATGAAGGATCATCACAGAGGAGAATCCTTCTTGGAGGGGTGCTTCCTTAACATGGGAGAAAGGATATAGAGAAGGAGATCAGTGTCATTATGCCATCAGGATGTCATACATGATCGTTTAGAGTTGCTTGTGGAGTACTTGTCAAGTAGGAATTGCTCAGGTGTGGAGATGATGAAATAATTACCTTGTTTATATAGATGAGAAGCAACTCCTCCATGAAAATTTTGGTGCCATAAAATTGAGAGTTAGTTGTATCAAATTGAGCATCTATTTGCATTGTTTCAGAATCAACCATTAATATTGAGACTTCTTAATTATTGATAAACCTGACCCATAGATCGTGATAGTCGATGGTACCAATGAATTCTGGTGGTACTGATGTTTTTTTGAAGGCCATTGATTGTTGTTAGCAGTCATTTGATGGATACTCTTTTGGCCATTTGATCGTATGCCACAGATTTTTGTCACAACCAAACTTGGTGGTATCAACTTGTTAGTCGGTGCATCCAAAATTTTCATGCAACATTTGGCATAAGTGATTTTTTAGCCATTATATATTCTCATTCAGATTGACACTTGGGTTAGCGTCATCAAGATTCATAAATATTTGTATGGCCAATAATGCAGCATCTTGGTTCCACAGACAGGGCTATCAGTGCCACTAGGATTTTACTATAGTAGTACTAGTTATTAGATGAGCTTGACAATACTGATGGCGTGTCAGTTCTGCCAGTTTTTACCTGTACGATTCTTGTCTGAGTTCTCCAACTCTGACTGTCACTAACTTGGAGTCAGTGAAACTGACTTTCCCATGTTCATGAACATGAAACACAACCATTAACCTCATATCAGTCTTGCATCATAATAAAAATTGAAGAGAAATTTCCTCCCATCAGTGCCCCCTTTTTAACATTATAGGCTCAATATTTTGAGATCAATAAATTAAGAAAATTAGCTTCAGTCATTCCTGGTTTCTAATGACCACCACCCCAAAAAATATAGTGTTTTAGCCTTTGACTACTATTAAAACATGGGATATGTCACTCATATCCACAGTTCCATGTGGATAGACCTTGACTACTTCATAGGGGTCATTCCACCTAGATTTAAGCTTGTATGAATACAACTTCAACCTAGAATTACATTTCTATCATAATTCATATTTGTTCTCTACATACAACTTTGTAGTTTCATATGCATCTAGGAAAATGTCATTAATCTCATTTAGTTACAATCTCATTTTATGCCTACTAGAATTATAAATGCCCTTAAATCCCACATAACTCTATGTTCCAGCTCCACAAAAAGATGGCATGCCCTACCATACACCAGTCTATAGGGGTCTATCAGAGTCTTAAAAGTTTCTTATACTCCCATAAGCTCTCATTTAGTTACATACTCCAATTGGTGCGAGAATTAGAAAGTGTTTTCTCAAAGATAAACTTCACTTCCCTATTTGACACTTCCACCTACCCTTGTGTCTGGGGAAGGTCTGGGGTATCTGCACGATGTGTCACTCCATATTTCCTCAACAACTTCTCAAATTGATAGCTCATGTAATGCCAACCCATCACTAATAATCGCATGGGGCACTCTCTATAGAAAATGTTATCCCTAACAAATTTATATACAACATGTGCATCATTGCAGTGGGTTAGAATTGCTTCCACCCACTTTGATACATTATCAATGACTAACAATATGCACATATATGAATTCAAGTATAAAAAGTGTCCATCAAGTCAATGCCCCAAACATCAAACACTTTAACTTCTTGAAATATGTTCATATGCATCTTTGCCCCCTCCTCCAAATAATAACATTGTGTTGACATACGTCACATCTCCACACAAATCCATATGCATCCTTGAGAAAGGATGGACAATAAAACACATTCTACAAACTTTAACTACTGTCCTAGAGATAGTGTGGTATTTTTCTATGGGTAGGGAGTGACAATGAGACAAAATGCTTTGTACTTCCTCCTCAGGTACACAATTATACAGTATCCCATCTATCCATTGTTTTAGAAGGGTTGAGTCAATCTTGATGAAATTTTTCAACGGGTGGAACAAAATTATTTCTCTCCTGATATTTCCACTCCCTAGACGTCAGTCACTGTATCAAATAATTCATAATATCAACAAACCAGGGATCTTGAAACTGAACAACTAATAGTCTCTCTCAAGAGAAGTCTCTTTGAATAGGGATATTCAACCCCTTTTCTACCAAAAACATTAGGGGGTTTGAAGAGCTAAAATACAACTAGTTAGTAAAATGAGATACCAAAGGTAACCAAGAAATGCATCTAAAGGTAACCAAGACATGCATTTAAACAACCCTATATATAATTCTAGCAATAATCAAGGAAAAATAGCAAGAGGGTCCTTGAAATTATAACATAATGTGATGGAGAAAGCTAATAAACTACGAATTTGATCCTCAAGATGGAATAATTTGCCCAAAAAATGTCAGCACTCAAGACTAAAGCCATGAGTCTTGTTTAGAAGGTCATTTCTACATAAAAAATACTAGTCTTGCACCAAAATCTGACACAGGAGTAGAAAATTTAAAAACTGCATAAAATATTTAGATGCTCCAATTTTTGCATATAATGTAGATCTATTTGTTTCATATCACAAGGATATGCAAGGAAATCAAGATAGTAGATATGCAAATTAAGTAGAAAATTGAACATAACATATAATTTTATACTGATTGATGTGTTAGATACTAATTGATGAATAAGACTAGAACTACATGTAGATGAACTACTAATAGATGATATCTCAATTTAGGTCTACTAGTAGGATCTAGATCATAGAAAAAGATGTAAAAGTTAAAGAACAAGCTATGAGTAGATATATAGAAATATCTAAACAAAGAAATAAGCAATTTCAGAAGCATGAAAGGATATTACTCGCTAGCAAATATGCATCGTTACCTAAAAATGATTACCACTAAGAAACTCAAGATTGCATCAAAAGATATACAATTAGATAGATGTAGAAAGTTAGAGAACAACAAAACAAATTAGATTACAACCAAGAGATTCAAAGATATCATCATCAAAATATGCATAACAACTCAAGAGAAGTAAATGCAAGATGTAGATATGCCAATTTATAGCAACTAGAAAATTAGAGTTGTATGCAGGATAGATAATTTAAAGCAGGGCAGTATGTTTATCATAAAAAGGTACCAATGGGAGTGTCATAGAATAAGACTCTTTGGTGAGAAAGTCTAGTTGAGAGGGAAATTCTCTTCCAAAAAGCTATCTATATATTATGTGCACAATGTTGTTAGTCGAGTTTCTAGGTTGAACATCTCATCCCACAACAACTATTGGCAATACCCATTAGTGCTTGTCGGTCGAGTTTCCTTAGGACAAACTCGCCAACAACAAAGGTTGTCAAAAGGTACATATATTTCAAAAAGAAAACATATCTAGAGGCATGATAGAAATATAAACATATCCAAACATGTGTAAGAAAGTTAGTATTGCACTATGAAAGCATCAGGGGTGGTTTTTGAGAAAGAAAGTGATGAGAATCATGATATACCAACTTTAACTCAAAAACCATACGTATTAAGCATACTAAACTTGATAAAAATAATCAATGCTTAGATATAAGACAGAGCTCCACTACCGCTATTATTACCATTTCTTTTCAACTTGTTGCCACCCCATACACAACTCACCTTTATTCTATTATTTGGATTAATATACCAATTTGTAAATTAATAGCTCAGGTCAATCCATTAGCAAGAGACCTACAAGAAGAAAGATGCAATGGTTCCCAACAATATTTTTGGGTCCAAAGGGGTTAGCTTAGCAGCCCAAGTCCTATTACACTTGGCTGCTTTCTAAAAGGACAAAATGGAGAATAATGACCAATTTTATTGCAATTATTACATGATTTCATAACATTAAAACTAGAGGATTCATCATTAAAAATTGAAGGTCCTTTGTCTTTGTTGTTCCTTTGTCTACTATCAAGTCCAATATCATTTCTACCCATTTGTTCGGTAGTGTGATATAGGATTTGATTAAGATTATTTTTCTCATCTAAGAATCTTTGCATAAAGGATCTCAAACTATGATCATCATACATAAGAGAAGTAATAATAGAAGACAATTGATTGTTATCATCTCTATCATTGAAAAGATCAGTTTTTAAGCAAATAGATTTGATCATATAAGAATATTTTTCAATATGAAGAGAAGCAGCAGTATTCTCTCTAGTAGTAGAACTAGAGCAAGATTCAAGGATATCGATTTTAGCAAGAAAGGAAGAATTTTCTTTTTCAAGCAAAGAAATCTTAGATAGATACTATTTTCATATGCTAATCCTTGCAAAACAAAGTCTTTGTCCTCTATTTCAGTTTTAAGTACATTAATGTCATGCATGAGAGAATTCACAATTTTATTATGTTTTTCATTACAACTAGGCATAAGAGGTTGAGCTTTTAGAAATCAACCTTATCAAGCAAATTAGCATTTTCAAGTTTAATAGAGTCTACTTGACTAAGATAAGCATTATTTTCATCTTACCAGCAAATTTTAGCATGTTCAAGATCATCTTTTTCTTCATGCAAGTTATCAACAATTCTAGCCAGCATTTTCTTTTCCTTTTTAGCAGACTTAAGAGAGGCATGAGTAGCATGAATAATTGCAATTAAATATTATTTATCTAAAGAGTTTATATTTACATCATTTGAATCTTCATTTGAACTTGCAATGAGAGCTGAATGGCATTCTCCATCTTCACTATAGCTTGATCTAGATCCTCTACTAGATTCTTCACTTGAAATTGAGTTGGAGGAGTCACTTGAGATTTTGTGTCATTTATCCTTCTTCTTGTGCTTCTCTTACCTTCTCTTGTGATGATGGTTCTTTTTGCCTTGTGGAAAATTGTTAAGAACACTCACTTTTGAGTGTCCAAAGGACCTTTAAGTCGAGGATCATTACTCAAAATTTCCAAGATCAAATTTAACAAATAATAAAGAATAATAAATAATTTCCATTTTTTGAACTTGAATGAATACAATATTGTATAATGAGATCCTCTAAGGAGTTAGATGTATATTTCAAGAAATAATTATACATAAATGAGATACTAAACTAGTTAATCTTCCTTGCCTTATCTTTAATATCTTCAAGAGTTTTCAATCTTTATCTTCATGTCTTTGTATCATGTGAATGATCTACCTAAAATGCTGACAAACAAAATGCGGTCAGCATATTTCTATACTGGTAATTGGGTTCATCCAATAATCAAAAGTACATATAATCAACCATCATTTATTTTGCACATAAGAACATGTATATTCTTTCATATTCTAACCCATATCTGATCTACTATCTCAGGTTGTATTCACTGTCCATCATTGGAATTATGTGGGTTACCCTTCGATCACTGTGACCTAGGGTTCAAAATATCATTATTTACTTTATGTGATACTCACAGGGACTTTATAATTTGAATGAAATAAGTAAACATCCAACATATACCATTCATTCAATCTTTGAAAAACCTCAGTAAATGTTGGAAGTCGATATATGTAATCATAAGTGTATCCACATACCTTTTCCCTGTATAAGACATGCAATATGTTTCATATACTTTGGGAATGAAATATAAGCATCCAAAGTAGATCAAGCAATCCATATTCAATCAACGTCATTTGTATGTATTTAGACCCTAAATTTTCACCACACATTCATAGAATGCTAATCAGATCCACCATTGGTCTTAGACTAGGGTTTAGGGTTATATCAGGTTTAGGTTAGGAATATTTGTATAAACCCTAATTCTGTCTAGGGTTATAAACCCTTGTCGAACATTAGATGACTCTAATCATTAATTAGACTCATTGTCACATTATGATTCCATTAAATCGAATCATGAGGTCAAAGATCCAATCTCTATAAGATTTATCATCATTAAACCCTTGATATATCATTAGACTTAAAAGCGTAAAATATAATAACTATTAACTACATCCAATTCAGATATGAGAACATCATTATATATGACAAAGATCAGATTAGATCAGGAAATAATTGTATTCATCATTTTTAGCACATTATTCATTACAACTAGGGTTTACTTATAGTAATCACTCTAATTCCATATGTATATGGTTATTGAGCCTAATAATACATCATCATCAACATCATCATTCTTATGTGACTTCATGATATACAAGAGTATCAGGTATCATCAAAGTCAAATAGATTCATTGAGTAGCATTATATTCATTGAATCTAGGGTTAATATGCATTAATCTCACTAGATTTGTGTATTACCTATTTTTTGGAACTATGTTCATAACTAGAATATGAAACTATTATATTCGTGATCTATGCAATTTTATGATAAAAATGTTATATAGTTTGACTATCATCAGATCTACCAATCAATTACTAGAATATTTACAAGATAGGTACATATGTGCCAATCACATATTGACACAACAGCAAAATCTAAAGTTATCCTATTTGACCACGTGATGGGGCTAAGCCAATGAGATTGTGCCATTGTGGCAACCCACACCCATGTGGTGGGGTAGAGCAAAGGATCAAAAGACTAAAATGATCTTCACCTTAAAATAGAGACCCAGTGCTAAATGTGTCCTTTTCCGTGTCTTCATCTTATTTCCTCATGTTCCTCTGTCCACGACTAAGGCTCTGTTGAGCATGGTGGAGGTGAATTGATGGTTGACTCTCAACTTCTGACTGCTACATATAAGTTTAAGACTCCAGGTCGCTCCGCCACAACCCTCTGAACTTATCCTATGCCCTTACAATTCATTTTCATGGCTCACGACCCTTCACGATGACTCAGGATGATCTCCTGATGACTTGCTCCGTTATTGTCTGTATGCTCATGGGACAGGAGTTTTGTTCCTCCTATAATAGGGATGAGAGTCAGGATCTCACCATGGTGATCCAATGATACTCTAGCACAAGGAATTGGTATGTATCACCTCCTTCCAGTGTGGTGGAGGCAAGGCTACCGGAGTCAAGGATGGAGCTTGGTCAGGGGTTCTTGGGTGCTTCGTGAGAAATTGTGCATGGTTTAGGAAACTCTGGGTCACAATAGAACTCTAGGATAGAATATATAGGAAAAGGCAGGCATGAAGAGCCAATATAGATCAGCCCTATTTTCCTATTTGTCGAGGATTTTGGGCATTATCTAGATTCTCAATGATAATTGTGAAGGTAGGGTTCTTGGGATCATTGTTATCTCGCACGACCATTGACACCAAAATAGGGCCTTGAAGATATCTAGAGAGGAAGAGGGAATGCATAGGAGGTTGGGTCTCTACTACCCGTGGGACTCAACAAAGTTCAGGCGAGAGATAAGACTCCCCTACACACGTTCCACTCGGATCCTAAGTCTAGGTCCTGCTGGACTATGGTCTAACCGCCCCCTTTTCCCGATATTTTCTTTTCCTTTTTTATTAAACCCCTCTATCTTGTTCTAATTCTCTAGGATAGATAATAGCTCTAATAATCCCAAACTTTATATAAACTTACTCAATATATTATCTTGACTTTGTCAAAAGATTAAGTCAGGGAAAGCTTGTTTGATCCCTAAGACTTGGTTTCCAAGTATTAAGTAGATAATTCATTAATTAATTATCCAGATCATGGGATATCTTAGAATCTTCTGGAATTTCTCATATTATCTTATCTTGATTATCTTCTGGTTAAAATATCGTACACATTCATCATGGTGACGGGGTAGAAAATATCCAATTTCATATACTAGGGACCCATTTGTAAACCTTGATTGGCCCCATTGGGCTAGAATGAGTCCCTAAGGCCAATGATTCACATATCGGGCTATGCAAAGGTTCCATAATCTTAATTACATTCCTAATTACAAATTTAAGGCTTTGATAGTTATTGCATCTCATATTAGTCTTATATGATCACATATGATCAAAAGCATATTATTTACTTAAATTGAAAACATAATATGAGTCTAGGGTTCTAAATTCATCAACCCAGGTCATATTATTCTCTTAATTATTTCATTTGAATCTTAACATCATAACTTGATTTAGACTTCAAATCTCTAAATTTCAAGGATGTAACAACAATATTCCTTGAAGTGACCTTTCTTTCCACGTTTGAAGCACCGAGTAGAGGTGAAAGACTTGCCTTTATAGAATCTACCCTTAGAGTATATGTCATCTTCTTCAACTTTGAGATAATGGTGAATCATGATTGACCATAGCTTCAACTTGGACTTTGATTTCAACCTTATTCACTCTCTTGAGCTCTTTCTTTTCTTCTTCATCTTGCTTGTCAAGTTTAACTTCAAAATCCTATAGATTTCCTATGAGCTCTTCAATAGGAATATCACCAAGACTTGTTTCTTCAATGGAGGTTACCTTGGACTACCACCTCTTGAGGAGAGTTATTAGCATCTTTGAGTTCACCTCTCCTTGATCCATAGGATGACCTAGAGCGGAAATGTGGCAACACATCCCATTATCATACAGATAATGAGGTGTTACGTGAAAACAAGCAGAAATCACCATAACCACAGATTATAAAAATACGGGTTAAATAAAACCGATTGCAGAAAACTGATAAACTGTGGAACTATAACTTTCCAGTCCTCATCCTGCACAGAAACATGTCATATATATATATATATATATCTATGAAAACTGATATGTGTCCATAGCTCAGAGACAGTTGTTCATCCATCACATGAGTTCACCACCTGCTCATATACATCGAGGCCCGCACCCGGCCAACAGCAAGATATATACACAACATCGATAGTTCATCGTGAAACATCGTCAAAACACTGCCAAGGACCTGAGAGTACAGGGATGACTCTAGACTCTACTACAAAACATCCAAAACAGCAGCATGTCCAACGCTTGCCTTCTACTGCTCCTCAAGCTGCTCGTCCGCAACACCACGACCACGACTACCTCGACCACCTAAAAACCAGAGGAGTAAGACAATTGAACAATTGTCCCAGCGGGAAACATAACTTCCCACCGCAACTACAAACCCTCAACAAGATAAAGCTATAACAGCAGATATCAATTAACATGTATAGCAAGAGTAGTCTGTAAAAAGTGAGGCTATTCTTATCGACAAGCTTACCAGCTGTACAAAAACATATAACAGATATTTCTCAAAAGAACATGATCGACAAGATAAGATATATCACGGTATAATATAATTATCAGAATAAGACATATGACCACATAACCTGATAAATATAGAAGTACCTGCAGATATGCCAGAATTAAATACACAAACCAGGCCTCAATCAATGTTTCGTGTTTATCTTAAACAGTAAATACTAACTGCTGTATTACATATTATTATGCCCCGAGGATTTGAATCGTACCATTCAAATTCAACCTCTGGCTGCGAAGCCCAAGTCTGGTGCCATACAAGGTCAATGGAAGAGCCGAACTCCACAACCTCTCACCTCGTGGTCAGTACACGAGTACAACACAAGCATGACCTTAGTCACATGTTGAAGTGGTCTGAGCCACAGGGTTAGCTCCATAGGCTACCCTCACTCTAGCCCGCCTTGGTACAGGTCTCGGCGCTAGTAAAACTGAGCCACGGGCCTGTTCACCGTGCTCTGAGCCATGAACGCATTCATGCTCTTCACATCACATACCCTGAGCCATGGGCCTGTTCACCATGCTCTATATACGTATCTGAGTATGTAACCGAAGTTACACTCCTCCTTACTTTAGGCTAGGAGTAACCTCACATATTCAACAATATGCGCTCCGGGTTAACCCGTAGGAGAACCCGTTTCACCATCACCAAGTCCTGACGATGATGGATCTATGGCCAGGGCAAACTACATGATATGATTTCACCGTGGTTAATTAGTATCTTTTAGATGTATTGCAGGATTCAACCAAGCTATATAACATGCAAGATATAACTGAAAGTAAAGAACATTATATTATTATTGCAACATCATCAACCTGATCCATCACAAGGATCCAACATCACGTGCTACCACTTGGCCTCTTGCCAACCATCCAGATCCATCTCGAGGATCATCGCATACTCTGGGATCTCAATCCCTCATCATGTACTGTCACTGCCTTTCCAAGGCTCACATCATCATCATGGGACAAACATACCACATATATAATCTCATAGAACAATTATCAAGAAATGTTACTCATCATATATGCCGCATAGCCCATTCATGGCTACACATTACCTGCATGGTTAGGATACATCGTAACCCTAGTTTCAACATAAAGAAGTATGCTCATTATCATGAACTATCATTCAAAATACTCTACTTATCATTGTTACCTTTATCATTAAACAACCATTAATGTAACTACCATTTATCATTGCCATTAATCACTTAAGCACAAGACCTATATTATGCACAACATTACTATTCTTGCTACCATCAATACTATTATCACATCAGCATTCATTTATTATCTTTATTGCTATGTCGTTAAGCAGAATATTAATGTAACGGTCACTTAGCCATGAAAAACACTAGAGGGGGGGTGAATAGAATTTTAAATATATTTTAACAATTATTTCACTCAAACAATTAATCACAAAAATATTGGACAAGGGGACAAGGATTTAGAGTGGTTCCAACTTTAGCAAATACTAAAGTTGTCAGTCCACTACCCGGTTGCTTACCCAACCGGGATTTGGAAAGAATTTAATTTTATTACCTCGCAAGGACTTTACATAAAATTACAATTCTCTCCCTAAACCCTTCAAGCAGCCTTCACCTAGAAGTAATCGCACCAACCTTGAAGCAGCCTTCACCTAGAAGTAATTGCACCAACCTTGAAGCAGCCTTCCTCCTGAAGTAGCTTCCCGTTGCAATAGCCTTCTTGAAGTAGCTTCCCGTTGCGATAGCCTTCTTGAAGTAGCTTTAAGTCCAGCTTCTCCTCCGAGAAGAACCTTCTCCAATCCGCAGCCTCCAACCCTAGGAGTAGCAAGGAGAATACAAAGAATAAAAGGAACAAGAAGGAAAATGGAAATTACAACTTATCCTTTGAAGCACAAGGCTTGATTTGCCTATATCAAGCGTATTGATCTCCTAACCAATGAGTGTAGAAGTGTAAATGTTGTGGAAAGGAGATGCTAGCCTATAGGACATGAAATTAGAGCAATGGGAATGAATAGCCAATGATGGAATTGCTCTATTGCTCAAAATAGATTGCCAATGGGTATTCAAGCTCAAGTGTAGCACAAGTGTAGCTTCGGTGTATTTAGGTGTCCTAAGGCATGTCCTATTTATAGGAATGACCTACAAGTGCTTAAGGACGTTCTAGACACTTTCTAGGAGATTCTAAGTGCTTAACTAGCCGTTAGGTATAAGTTAGGTGCATTAGTAACAGCTAGTTACTTTATTCTGCAGTTGCTGACAGAGTTCATCTCGGTCGAGAAATTGTCGACTGATATACCTACTCGGTCGAAGTTTTGTCGACCGACAAGCTCTCTGGATCAACGTTCATTTCCAACTGCCAACTACTTTGTCAGCTGTGTCTAACGGCTACTTGGGTCATTCTCGGTTGAGAAGTTTGTCAACCGAGAGTGTCTCGGTCGAGGAGTTTGTCGACTGAGATTGACCCTGTTTCAATCTTTCAATTAAGGCACTAAGTGTGTTTATGAGTGTGCATATGTGACACTATTGAAGGGGATGACCTATCTAAGTGTGGTGATTGGCTAGGGAAGATCTAACACTTGATTTACATGAAATCTAAATACTTGTACATTATATATTTGTACAAGTTTACAATTGATTACATTTCATGACATTTACAATCATTCAAGCATATAGATTCCCTAGAGCTTTGTCATTCACCTTATTCCTGCAACACTCAAGTAGCACGTTAGATCAACAAGAATGAAATGTTTGTCATCATTGAAACAAAGGGATTTATCAGAATGTCCAATTTACCCAACAATCTCCTGCTTTTTGAAGATGACAAACATTTCCTAAATATGAAATAAGGAAATATAAAGCATGTGCGTTTCATACCTGAAGATTACCTTTTGTAGTCATTCTTGTTTTGCAAGTGAGTGTTGGCCAATATGTTATGAAACTCATTTATATTTTTGATTTTATATTCTTTCTCCCCCTTTGTCATTTCAAAAAGATATCCAGGTTGAATATTTTATATTTCTTCTCCCCCTTAATTTTATACTATGCTCCCCTTAAATAGATATTCTATTAGGAACATGGATTTAATATCATTTTTGTCTAATTTAGCCACAATTTGTTTCTCAATCATTTAAAAAGGATGTTAAGCCTTGAAATGATATGAGATCTTGTTAGGTTCATGGCAAATGTATTGATTTCTCACCCATTTTACAAGGGATGTTAAGCCTTAAAAATGAAATGAGAATCCTTTAATCTTAGAGTACATAAAAATGTCTCCAACCAAATGCAAGGGATGTTAAGCCCTGATTGTTTAGAGAGTTCCTTTAAGAACAAGATATATCATTTTTATGAAATTCATATAACCAAGAGTAAAAATACTAAGGTCGTAACAAGCTCCAAATGATGTTTTTAATATTTTTGTAAGCTTCTTAATCAAATAATAAACTTTGTTTTTATGAGCTCCCCCTTAATCTTATAATTAAAGAAATTTAAGGCTTCTAAGGTCACAAATGATTTTAAATTTTGATTTTGACCTTTATCAAAAGTATACTAAGGTGAAGTACTATAAAATGATGTCCAAATAAGCATTTTGTCAAAGCTTATTTTAGGTCATCCTTGACTACGACCATAGCGCCCCTTGGTCAAATTTCATTTCAACCAAGAGGCAAAATTGCAGATTTTCAATTTAGCATTTATATATGAAGTATAATATCTGCAAGTAATTTGATTAGATATCAATTTGAAGCATTTTAAATAATACTCAATATGAAAACATTTGTCCTTGATTTTCCTAGAATATTTATATAAACTTTGTTATAGGTACATAAATATCAAATTCCATTTCTTCTTGTATCCTCATAAGATTCTTAAATGAAAACACGATTAATATCTCAAGTCTTTAAAGATACCAATTGAGAAATTTATCTTATGTGTTGCAAGCATTAAAACAACATATTACCAACAAATCATTTTGCTTACCTATGTATCATCAAGGATCATTCATGCAATAAGCATCAACTTTATATATAGGAAGCTGAATAATGAAATGTTGAAAGCATATCCATGATGTAATGATAAAACAGTAACAATATGAAATTCAACATATGGTTTCTATGTGAATAAATCAAAGAATACTTAGAACAGACCATGAAGGCAGTAAATCAACATGATTCATAATTTTTAGTTTTAACTTAAATCATTTAGAGAATAAACCAAATTAATCTCATATAAGTTTTCAAGGATGATTTCCAGAATTTATACTTTGTTTTGCATGTACAAACATTCATTAACCACAAATAGATAGCAATTTGAAAAAAAATTCAGCAATTTTACAGCAGACTGGAAATCAGTGACCTGCTCGGTCGACAATTCTTCGACCGACTGTTCTCTCGGTCGACAGTTTCTCGACCGACAAGGTTTCTGAAATGTTTTCAAAACTGTTAATTTGCTTCCAAGTAAAAACAAAATTATGCAAGTTAGAGCTCGATTTTGTTGAGATATGACATTTGAATATCAAGAATCAGTTTAGGTCAAATCTCAACTAGTTAAATTTAAGCTTCTAAGTTTTTTAGGAATCTAAGCTAGATCATCATTCTTTTTCTTATATAGGAAAAATTTTGTTTTTGCAGATTTAAAAGAATTATATATATATCCAAGTTAGATGTTTAGATACTTGAATTAATTTGTTATCCCATTATGTTAAGTTGAGATAGACATATAAATATGCAACTAGGGTCCTTGGTCATATCTCAACTTATTTTTGCTCATTTAGTTTGGGGGTTTTGGAACCCACACTAACTCGACATCCTTTTTCTTATAAGAACATGAAAAAGAATAATGTCCAAGGCGCAAACAATAATGACAACATATAGAATCAACCTCATATCTCTTTCTATGATTTTGGTCTAGGTTGTTCTTGGGTATATATGTATTTGTGCCTCTAGGTATATATATAGATTGATGTGCTTGTGTCTTTCTCCAACTAGGTTTATGATAAGATTTTCCCTTAGGCTTGTAACCTAGTCCTCTCCTTCCAACTTGATGGTAGGAATCATTTAAGATTTGATCAAGAATGCCATTATTATTTAGACTACTAACTTTTTGTTGTAACTTAGCAATCTCATCCATTCTTTTCTTGATATCTAGCTTTGCTTGATCTAGATTAGATGATAATGAATTTCTTTCTTTCACGATAGTATCATAATCTAGATGTGAGCACAAGACGGGTTGTTTTTGAAGATCGTTTACTTGAGTTTGCAAATTAATCTTTTATTGAGAAAGAAGATTGCAATCTGCCTCTATAGATTTTATCATACTATTATGATCTTCAATGATCTTTTTAAGATCTTCATTTTCAGAAGTAATAGCAAGAAGCTTAGCATGTAATTCATCATTTGTTTTATTAGCTTTCTTTAACTTCTTCTTGTACTCAATATATTTATTATGTGTCTCTTCAAGACTAGCAACTAGCTCTTCTTTAGATAAATTAAAAAGACTTACCTCTTCTTCCTCTTCACTTGTTGTAGCAATAAGACAATCTTTATGCTCATCTTCCTTCTTTGATGTCCATGGGCAGCTAGATGTTGTGTGGCTTGTTCCTAAGCACCAATTGTATAATGTTGTAGATTGGTCCAAGCTGCTCTTTTTATTGCGGTTGTAATCACCATCACCCTCCATTCTTCAAGACCTGGTTAGGGCTCCTTGAAGCCTGCTCTGATACTAATTGAAAAACACTAGAGGGGGGGTGAATAGAGTTTTAAATATATTTTAACAATTATTTCACTCAAACAATTAATCACAAAAATATTGGACATGGGGACAAGGATTTAGAGTGGTTCCAACTTTAGCAAATACTAAAATTGTCAGTCCACTACCCGGTTGCTTACCCAAGTGGGATTTGGAAAGAATTTAATTTTATTACCTCACAAGGACTTTACATAAAATTACAATTCTCTCCCTAAACCCTTCAAGCAGCCTTCACCTAGAAGTAATTGCACCAACCTTGAAGCAGCCTTCACCTAGAAGTAATTGCACCAACCTTGAAGCAGCCTTCCTCCTGAAGTAGCTTCCCGTTGCAATAGCATTCTTGAAGTAGCTTCCCGTTGCGATAGCCTTCTTGAAGTAGCTTGAAGTCCACCTTCTCCTCTGAGAAGAACCTTCTCCAATCCGCAGCCTCCAACCCTAGGAGTAGCAAGGAGAATACAAAGAATAAAAGGAACAAGAAGGAAAATGGAAATTACAACTTATCCTTTGAAGCACCAGGCTTGATTTGCCTATATCAAGCGTATTGATCTCCTAACCAATGAGTGTAGAAGTGTAAGTGTTGTGGAAAGGAGATGCTAGCCTA
Source organism: Alisma plantago-aquatica (assembly GCA_963693085.1). Taxonomy (NCBI): domain Eukaryota; kingdom Viridiplantae; phylum Streptophyta; class Magnoliopsida; order Alismatales; family Alismataceae; genus Alisma; species Alisma plantago-aquatica. The sequence continues at coordinate 659,528,958 of OY856414.1, forward strand.
TAGGACACGAAATTAGAGCAATGGGAATGAATAGCCAATGATGGAATTGCTCTATTGCTCAAAACAGATTGCCAATGAGTATTCAAGCTCAAGTGTAGCACAAGTGTAGCTTCGGTGTATTTAGGTGTCCTAAGGCATGTCCTATTTATAGGAATGACCTACAAGTGCTTAAGGACGTTCTAGACACTTTCTAGGGGATTCTAAGTGCTTAATTAGCCGTTAGGTATAAGTTAGGTGTATTAGTAACGTCTAGTTACTTTATTCTACAGTTGCTGACAGAGTTCATCTCGGTCGAGAAATTGTCGATCGAGATACCTACTCGGTCGAAGTTTTGTTGACCGACAGGCTCTCTGGATCAACGTTCATTTCCAACTGCCAACTACTTTGCCAGCTGTGTCTAACGGCTACTTGGGTCATTCTCGGTCGAGATGTTTGTCAACCGAGAGTGTCTCGGTCGAGGAGTTTGTCGACCGAGATTGACCCTGTTTCAATCTTTCAATTAAGGCACTAAGTGTGTTTATGAGTGTGCATATGTGACACTACTGAAGGGGATGACCTATCTAAGTGTGGTGATTGTCTAGGGAAGATCTAACGCTTGATTTACATGAAATCTAAATACTTGTACATTATATATTTGTACAAGTTTACAATTGATTACATTTCATGACATTTACAATCATTCAAGCATATAGATTCCCTAGAGCTTTGTCATTCACCTTATTCCTGCAACACTCAAGTAGCACGTTAGATCAACAAGAATGAAATGTTTGTCATCATCGAAACAAAGGGATTTATCATAATGTCCAATTTACCCAACAAGCCACATTATTCCAAACATTAACATTACTATTACTTTCTCTCACTAGCAATACATCACCTTCATCAATACAATTAATATCACCAACACTATTGACATCTTAGTTATCAACAACATTATCATCATGGCTATCGTTAATACTACCATGTCATTGTTATTAAGCAAGGCATCATACTCATTGTTGTTATTACTAACAAGACACCACCATAGGTTATTGGTGCATAACTAACCACCTCCTTATCACCAAGGTTCGTTACTATAGGATCAAAACACCCTCACTAGAACTCCTCATAACCCTTACCCAAACACAGCAACACGGCTGACCAAAAGGGGAAGAGCAGCAACGCTGCACGACACAGCGTTACTGGGGTAACGTGCGTCAGAGAGGGGTGTCGGGCATCCTATAGAAATCGGGCAACGCCCGTCATCACTACTCTGTCAGCCGACACTCAAGGGGCGTGACGCCCGTCAGGCCTATCGCCCATCCCAGGCTGACGCCCGATACAGCCGTTCACAACGCCCGATACTTCTTCCCAAAATGGCCAGGTCATCACAAAGGAAAACCACCAGGAGAGAGAAAGGATGGAGAGAGAAGGACTCCCTCAAAACGTGCTACCAACATAACCCACTCTCACGGCCGATACATCAAGGAAAGGGGCGTAGTGCCCGTCATGACCCCAGGCCCTGTCGACCGTTACAACTTCAAGGTGGTATCGCCCATCAGGGCTATCGGCCAACACTCCTTCTAGCACCACCCATCGCCCAACACAAGGGCAGGGTATCGCCCAACACAAGGGCAAGATGTCGATCAACCGAAGGCTGACGCCCGTCAGGCCTACAGCCCATCACAAACATATCGGCCGACACAGGTACAAAGCAAAGTACACTAGCATATGAACAAGAACGTAACGAGAGGAAAAGGAGTTAGGGATAGAAATTATGCAACCCGCCTTGAAGCTCCAAGGAAGAAGCACTCCAGGTGAGTGTATCGTCCAACACAGCAGCAAGGGGAGGGATATCGTGCACTCAAGGTGGTGGAGAGACCAAAAGAGCAAAGGAGACTAAGGCAAGGGAAAGAACCATATATATATATATATATATATATATATATATATATATATATATATATATATATATATATATATATATATATATATATATATATATATATATATATATATAGAAGGAAAGGGTGGGGAAAACAAGGTAGGTCCATGCCATGTGTCATCCATCCAAGGAACACTCGTCCTAGGGTTCCAGCCCACACACTAGCAAGGCATGGGACACTTGTCCAAAAATGCACCAAGTGTCCACTGCACGAGACCAGGCATCACGGGCGACACAGGCAGCAGCTCCACCGGGCGGCACACCAGCCTGTTGTGCAACACAAAGCAGGTCCTGGACGACACAAGGCTCAAGCAAGCCCAAGCAAAGCCCAGAAAACTCAAACAACAAGCCCAAGCCATCCTCTCAACCCTAGAGGAAGCAAAGAGAGGGAAACATCTCACAGGATGGCAAACTTGCACGCAAAACCCCAGACTTGGGTTATTTGCAAGTAGCCCCTCGAACTCTCAACAAAGCACAACAAAAGCCCTAATCACCGCTTAAAGGTGATTAGCAAGCACCAAAGCATCAAGATTAAGCAAAACAAACAGGGTAAACCCTAAACGTAGGTCAGGGTCCTTACAGGAAAGACCATTTCACAATGGTGTTGAGCCTTGAGTACATCTTGGCTACCCTATCCTCCTTTCCCATCTTGAAGTTTTCAAGGATGCAAGCATAAATAATTTACTCTCCTTTACTTACTTCGTCCCTTCATAAGTGACACATAGCTTTCTCCATACCTCATAGGCCGTCTCACATGAAGAAATCAGATTGAACTCGGTGGGGGAAATAGAGGCATGGAGAATGTTGATGGATCTTGCATTCAAGGTTTCTTTCTTCAAAGTAGCTTCATCCCATTCTTCTATCTTTATCTTAGGTAGCTTGTATGGAAGATCCACCATTCTCCATAGCTCAAGACTTGATCCTTGTATGTACTATTGTAACCTTCTCTTCCAATAGAGGAAGTTGCTCCCATCTAAGATTAGAATGTTGATGAGGTATCTCCCACCTTGATAATCACCCATCTTCTCCTACTTGTATAAGTATTGCTTGAAAAATACTTGCTCTAATACCAAATGTTTAATCATATTATGATGGGCTCTAGAGGGGGGTTGAATAGAACTATAAACACTTAAACCAAAGTCATTAGACCTTCAAAATATATCAAGATATAAGGTTAAATATATAGTATTTGAGTGTAACTAAACATACATAGAAAGGATGAGAGAGATTGAATAAGAACAAGAACACAAGCTATGTATATTTGTTTCAAACTCCAAACTAGGAGAATGTACGTCCACTACCTAGAGAGGTCAACCTCTAAGGTTTTTCAACCATGTCTTACTCTTTATATTCCATTATAAGAGTTGCAACATATGACCTTCCTTTTTTGGGACAAGGATACTCAACCTCCCTTTGAGGAAAAGGGAGCCCACAACCTCGCAAAGGACTTATCCATCCATGACCAAGTATCTTCTACCTCACTGAGGACTTGCCCACTTTTGTAACAAGTTTTCGGCCTTCACCAATGACTTACACACTCTTGCAACAAGTGTTCAGCCTTAAAGGAATTACCCACTCTTAATTTGGATCTTCCGCCTTTGACTTCACCTTTACTAAGGAGAAACTTTCATCAAAGAACTCCTTCCCTTCTTCATTTTTGCCTCTCTTAGTCAAGAGAAAGAATCTTCATCTTTATGGTGGAAAAAGAGATTGGGAGGTGGAGAAAATGAGAGCCTCATGAGATATACATGTAGGACTATCTCTCCTTAAAATCTCCTACTCACTCTAATGGATGTAGCAACTGATTAAGTTTAAGAGTGGAAGGAGGTTCTTAGAGGACTCAACTATAATATAAGGACCTTCATAGTGTTTGGCTAACCATGGGATGAAACTCAATGGGTCCTATTTATATTTCAGGATTCCTACAAGCTAGTAGAAATACTTAAGGATGAATTCTAACCATTTAGGGTGTTGCTACAAATATATTTTTGAGTTTTGCAACACTCCAACATTTAGAAATACTTTTTTTGCACATTTTATACAGTGCGGTCGATCGAGTTTAAATAAAGGCAACTCAATCACTATGTGAAAAATCAGTTTTGAGTTGTCGGTCGAGTTTATCCACTCGACCGAAGGCTTAAATGTGATTTTTCTATGCAGAGGTCAATTGAGTTTGTCCTAGAAAAACTCGACCGACCCTGGCCGTTCCCAAGATCCATTAAAGGTGACAGTCGAGTTTATCCTAGAAGAAAGTTGGCCGACAAAAATCTCTGTCATGAACTTTGAAAAGTGTCATAAAAGTTCTTAAATTCTATTTCAGTGTTCTTGATTTTTTTAAGCTTAATTACAAGTCATACAATCATCACAAGTGATTTACAACATGATTCTAATAGATATAGACTTTTTTTCTACAAAAGTACACTTGCAATGAGTTGGACGTATTTTTCTCCAAGTTAGAATGTGCAGCTTAGGATATTTTGAGTGTGTCTATATCTAATATGAAATCACTTAAGTAGAAGCATTAGATACAAGTTAGTGAAATGATTAATCGTCATAAAAATAAGAGTTAGTCAATTAGACTTTTAGAGTCAATTAGACTTTGAGTCAACAATTTTGAATAACTAAAAGTGATTTTAAAACATCTTAATATTTTACTTACAGATATAAATACATTCACCAATCCATTATTGTTAATATTAGCACAAACTTTTAGAAGACATACAAATTCCCATATTCACCCTCAACTTGTCTATTATCTTAAGGATAAGAGGGTAGGAGCAAGAAAAGGATGTGGATATTAGTTGAGTAGGTAATTATCTACATTTTTACCCGCCACACTTAGTGGGTTAAAATAAAGATCAGTCTTTACTCTCCCATTGACAGTTCTAGTGCTAGGAATACCCAAAAATCGCAATACTCCTACCCAGAAGATAATCCAGAAACGTCACGTCTTGAAGAGGTCGACCTCGTTTAGCCATCGTATCCCAAGCCATTATTTTTTGCCTTGATATTTTCTAGAAAAATCAAAACTAGATTTAACCAATTGAGCTAGACTCTGTGATTAATGAAATACCCATTCCAGTTAGTGGTGGTGGCGGTTGTGTGACGTTGTCAGGATCACGTAAGTTAAATCTGGAATGGGTGTTCATGGAGTCCCGCAGTTTTTGGCGTCGCCACAGTACGGACGAACCACTGGCGCTTTTCTAACCCAAAACCACGGGACGGCCTGTTAATTTTGGGTAAAGACTGGAATTATTTCTTTTGAGATTTGTGGCTTCGTCTATGGTTTGCTTTGAAATATTTGACAACAAAGGGCCTTGGTAATTGATATGAATATTTTGATCTAACTTTCACTTGAAACGAAGTAATCATAGAAGTATATCAACAGCCGATCAATAATTACTTGGTATCTTGGTGATACTAAGCAACACACCGCTCAAAATTTCGAGGCCCAATAGTGGCATTAGGGGTGTAAACGGTGCGAGTAGGGTGTGTATCTGACTAAATCCATATCCATACCCATTTAGTTTACCAAACCCTGTTCCGGTTATAGACCAGCATAATAAAAATTTAGACTCATACGATATCTATTTTCACAATAATAACGAATTTGCGATGAGCATATGCGGATAAGCTGTTCTACATAAACACGACATTGTTTATGTAACTAAAATTACGACTATGCTCCACATATTCTAATACAATGTGATGTTGCTATTATCCAGGATAAACATGCAACCGTTATACAAAATAATGTAATTTTTTTATAGATTGAAGATTAGTTGCATTAATTATTTATATGTTTTAGTCATCGTCATAGTATTTTAATTATACAATATATCATGTAACTATTTTGATTTTAAATTTATATGTTGCTCATGATTGTAATTAGAATAGTTAATTTTCAATTAGATGGCTAGTCTTAACCTTATTATTATTAAGTAATATTTAATCTCACGTATTATATTAATTAGACTAGTAAACCATGATGTAATAATATATAATTTAAGTAGTTATTCATGTATAGCGGGTACACAAGTTTGGGGGCTTGGGTTCAAACATATCTCTTAGTGGACTCACTTATATGTGGTTCTATGGGTATGCGGGTTCACGTTTTGTGGGTCTAAAAATTTAGATTCCTGACGGAATTTTAAACATTCTGAATTTACGGGTTTGCACGCCTGTCCATACACATTTATAGTCCTAAATGGAATAGATATTTGACATAGGCATAGTTCATTTTGATTCAATTTGCCATGAAAATTACAAACCAAACTGTATATATGAATTTGTAAATTTTTCAAATCAAACCAAACTACTAATTATACCAAGACCAAACTAAATAATATTTTAAAATTATAATTTCATTAGTCTAGTTTGATCCTAAACTCTTACCTAAAATTTTTAAAACTTTTTAATAACAATGCAACCACTTGTCACAATATTTAGCAACCAATATAACATGGTAAATTAATTTCCAAATTAGTATTTCTTACAACTGGTTAATAAGAACATATTTATAAATTATTTGTTGACATAGTACAACTACAAATTCGAATGCTAGAATCATAGAACATTTGCTTAATTTATTTTTCCAAAGTCCCATTTATCTCACATTAGTTATACACGTTAGTATTTATATTTTTATATATTTTATAATTGATTCAAATAAGTATAATTATATAATACAATTATGTATGTAATGAATATTTGGAATTGTGTATCGGCTCGATTTAGTTAGGTTAAATTGTTCTCTTTAACTGAATCAAATCATTATTTGATGGTTTGAGAATTTTAAAACGAAATCAAATCAAAATATTAATTTTGATTCTATTGGGTTGATTTGTTTGATTTGCTTAATTTTGTGCCCACTCTAAATAAAATTGGTGTGGTAAACCAAATAGACGAGATAATGTGGTTGTGGAGCGGTGGCAGGGTGGTGAACTAATGGGATGTTTGGTTCCTCAAAAAATGAACACGAAGACGCATTCTGAATTTCAAAAGAAAACTACTTACGTTGTTCTTGTTTGGTTAGGCGAAGTTGCAATTTATATATTCGTTCGTTTTTGTTTAGTTCAACGGATTGTCACAATCTTGATGCATAGCAGAAGACAGTGTCATCTAAAATCAGAGAACGTATTGTGCCTAAAACCAACACAACTCATTTCCCCTCGTTGTCAGTTATACAAAATCCACAATATCCTAGGGAGTGTTTGAACAGAGAATTTAGTTGGATCAAATGGGAACAACTATGTTGGTTCCTAGAATCAATTGATAGCTAAAACCCCGTCTCCCGTGCAAGTCCTTCGTCTCTGGCGATTAGGGCTTGGCGGCCGTGGACGTCCGCCGCTACCCGTCAGGGGTCTTTCTCACCCGTGAGGGTGTCTCTCTCTTGCAGGTCCAAGGGGAAGCTGATCGTCTGGTCTAGTTTCCGGTAGAAGGCATGGATTTATAGGAACGGTATGCAAAGATGACGCTGACCGAGGAAGAAGAAGCACCGATCGATGTCCAAGCAGACGAAGCGGAAGAAGGAACCGAGCACACAGAACTGGCGTTGGTCGCGAGACTGCTAACAGAGAGAAGCTACAACTTTGGGGCAATGCAGAGAACCCTAACAAATTCGTGGGGGTTAAAGGATAAGGTTTTATTCAAGAAAGTTGAGGCTAATATATTCATAGTCCAATTTTTCGACTGGAGAGACAAAAGGAAGGTCGTTGATGGATCTCCTTGGAACTTCGACAACAGACTCCTATTGTTCAAGGAGATATCACCGGAGGAGCAGCCGGCCAAGGTGAACTTGACGATGAGTCCGTTTTGGGTAAGATTATACGGCCTCCCACTGGGCTACAGAGGCGAGAAGGCTATCAAGGAAATTGCAGGGCGGATAGGCGAGGTCCTTTCAGTGGATCGAGATGAACTTGGGTGGGAGACGTCGTCTCGCGTGTGAGTGTTGATCGACACCTCCAGACCGCTCATGCGCACGCTACGGATAAGAACCAAGGGCGGCGGCGTGTCTTCCATATCCGTGAAGTACGAGAGGTTGTCCCTGATCTGTCACGTCTGCGGACGACTAGGGCATGGAGAGAAGGACTGCGGGGAGGTAGGGGAAGAAGAGAAGGAGGGCGGGCAATGGGGGCCATGGCTGAAGGCGTCCCCAAAAAAGCCCCGTCAAAGCGTTTATGAGGAAGTCTATGGGTCAGGTGCTGCGAGGAAGCCGCTCAAGTTTAACCGGCATCCTGTAGCGCCGGTGACGGCGGTGGGGAAGGAGCTGAGGGTTGAAGATGAGGGTTTGGCTGTGGGGGGGAGAAGAGGACGGGAGGGTGCGGGTGTGGAAGGACGGCGGGATGACCAGGAGGAAGAACGTCATAGTTTGGGGGGAAAAGAAAGGACGGCGGGGGGGAAGACTGGTGTTGGAAGAGCAGAAGCAAGCGTCTCAACTGGAAGGGATGGGGGATCGGGGGTGAACGTTAGTGAAGAGGGTGGGGGAAGCTCGAGAAGCCTGGATGATCTCCTGAAGGATGGTACACGAGGCTCAGATGGGAGAGTTCGATTCTCCTTAGAGGAGTTGTTTGCTCTTAGGAAGACTGTTGCCATACCGGAGGAAGTGCCACCGGTGGAGGAAGAGAGGTCCGATACGTCGCCGATGGGTGGCGTCCGTCAAACTATGAAGGAAAAAAGTGTGAAGGAAGACAGGCTAGCACAAGGCCCACACAGAGAAAATCCAGTAATCACAAGAGCACATGGTAGAATTAATAAAGTGGGGCGCAACAAAGGTCAAAGCAACAAGAAGGACGCCAGAGTTAAGAAGAAACACACCCCCTGGGTATATAAAATGAGCAGAGGCGCTAGATTGGGCATTCCAGATAGTGAGGTTGCATGGGACTCAATTGCGGGCAAGAGAGGAAGAGACAACAACAGTGCTGACATGGACCTAGATGAGCAGGTACAACAAATTGATACGGGGAAAAGAGCAAGGCAACAGGAGAACATGGGCTTAGCAGATGACATGGTCGAAGAAACCCAAGTTGTGGTGTTTGGTGGTGACCAACACCGCAAAGGACAATGAAAATCATTAGTTGGAATTGTCGGGGGATGGGCGACCCTGACAAGGCGACGGCACTGCGGTCGTGGTGCTGGAGAGAGAGCCCAAACATAGTTTTCATCATGGAAACTATGATTGCAGACACAAAGTTAGAAGACGTGAAGAGAAGTTGTGGTTTCATTGACGGCATCTGTATTTCCAGTATGGGAAGATCGGGAGGTCTGGGCTGTTGGTGGAAGGACGTAAAGGTGGAAATCATGGGTTACTCGCAAAGACATGTGGAATGCTTGGTGGATGAGGGCAGGTTTGGGAAATGGAAGGCAATTGGCATCTACGGGTGGGCGGACCAACCCAATAAATTCAAGACATGGGAGATGATGCGTAAGATTAAAAGGGAGTCATATTTTCCAGTTATCTTCTTCGGTGACTTCAATGAAATAGTATCTAACTCAGAAAAATTGGGAGGGCCACCCAAGGAGGAAAGAATCATGCAGGGCTTCAGAGATGCTATTGATGACTGTGCTCTAGTCGATTTGAGCTACACAGGCAGTATCTATACATGGAGGAGGGGGCTGACCATGGAGACACTGATTTAGGAGAGATTAGATAGAGCGTTGGCGGATCTTGAATGGAGAGGAAAATACACATACTGCAAAGTGATTCACCTACCTATATATGAATCGGACCATGCCCCTATCATCACCACGGCTGATAGAAGACAGGTGGACAGGAAGAAAAAGAAATAGGAGTTCTTTGCATTCGATCCGGCTTGGACAGCGGAGGAGTAATGTCAGGTCACAATTGCTAACACATGGACACAAAGCAGAACGGAGGGATTGGTTGGAAAAATTAACAGATGTGGAGCCAATTTGAAGGAGTGGGCTGAAAAGAAATTCAAATTTAGAAAGAAAAAAATTCGGGAACTTGAAAAAGAACTTCTGGAAGTGCAAAATCTGTTGACCTAGGTGTCGCACATTGCCCATATTTTGATAATGACTTAACCATTCCATTCATATGTATCTAACAAATCTATTTGAGATCATTGCAGATATTAGATACAAGAAAAGAATCTCTTTTATCTCCATAGCTACTCTTCCGGCACATGCAAAACATGTGACTTTTAACCGCTTTGTAATATAGCCCTTAGAGGCTTAGAACATTTTATGTAATCACTCATAATCATGTTTTGCATTGTATCTAAGATGGATAAAATGATTGGGACTCAAAAATCCATCATTTGTACAGTTTATGAAAATTCCAAAATACCCTTAACAGGGATTTTGTCGGCCGAATTCCAAACTCGGCCGATCCATATATTCTGGAATTTTCTGGGCTGTCGGTCGAGTTTCCAACTCAGCCGACCCCTGTTCGGTCGAGTTTCATTGGTAGGAAACTCGGCCGATCCACTGGTTAGTCAAGACTGAAGGTCGACCGATCGGTCGAGTTTCCCCATGGAAACTCGGCCGACAGTCTGCCTCTCAGACTTGTCGCCTAGTGTGTCGGCCGAGTTGCCTTTAATGAAACTCGGCCGATCGGACTGTACTGGAATGCAGAAAAAGCAATTCCAACCGTTGGAGGAGTAGGTGGGACTCAAAATAGATCCGTTGCAAGTTGTAAAACGGCTAGTTTGTGCCACTTAACTCACCCAACCTCAAAGGGACACCCTCAACTATAAATAGGACCTCTTGGACTTCATTCCAAGGTTGCTCATTCACATATGCTTGGTCCTAGCCTTAGTTGAGTGGTTTCTAATCCTTTGAGCCCCTTTCTCTCTCTACCTTCAAAGCAAATTCGTGAGTATGAGTGAGTTAGGATTCCATGTATGAGAGCTATCATTTGTAATCTTGTAAAGCTCTCCTTTCTACTTCTCCCATCTCCATTCTCTATGAAGATTGATTGAAGTCTCTTCTCCGAGTGAAAGAGAAGAAGGTTGCTGTTCTTCCCCAAGTGAAGGAGAAGAAGGCTAGCTGCTCCAGACCTCCAAGTGAAGGAGGAGGGTGCTAAAGCTCTCCAAGTGAAGGAGAGGTGCAAGGCAAAGCTCAAGCAAGATAGGTAAATCTTGCAAGGCCGAAGACTAGAGCAAGAGTGGGTAATTCCTTTGAAGAAGGTGGAAGACTACTTGCTTGGTGGGTAAGTCCTTGGTGAGGTAGAAGATCTTGGCTTGATATATAAGTCCTTGGATGGTTGGTAGTTGTAGCTTGTAATCTTATTGTGTGATATATATAAGAGAACCAAGTTACAAATCCTAGAGCCTAACCAACTCTAGGTAGTGGACTGACATTGCTCCTAAGTTTAGGACATGGAACCACTCTAAACCACCTGTCCAAGTGCATGCCTTCCTTGTCTCTTATCCTTGCTTTGTATGCTAGTTTAGGACATCAAATTGCTGTTTTGAATTAAGTTCTGCACTTAATATAATTTGGTGGTCTAATCACTTTTGTGAAGTTTGTGAAGCTCTATTCAACCCCCCCCCTTCTAGAGCCCATTGATCCAACAAGTGGTATCAGAGCAGGTCTTCTCCAAGCTACTTCAACAAGTAGGAGAAGATGGGCGATTCAGCTCTTGGGTCACTCAATCTTGAAGGAAGCTTCTCCATGAGACCCCCGGTCTTCGACGGCACAAACTTTCTATATTGGAAGAGAAGGATGCAATTCTACATCCAAGGCGTGAGCTACGAGATGTGGAAGATAGTCCATCTCAAGTATGAAGAGCCAAAGGGGAACATCACCACATGGACGGAAGATGAGATGAAGCGTGCTCAACTCAATGCTAAAGCTGTGAGCATCATCTACGCCGCCCTTTCACCATCGGAGTTCAACCACATCTCTTCTTGGGACACGGCGCATGAGATTTGGCATAAGTTGTGTGTCACCTATGAAGGGACGGAGCAAGTCAAGGAGGCCAAGGTCTATATGCTCGGCGGCCTACTTGAGAACTTCAAGATGGGGAAGAATGAAAGAGTTGCGGACATGTACACAAGGTTGAATGTCATCTTGAACAGTCTTGCAGCCCTTGGAAGTGTCATGGATAGAGGTACCATCAATGCAAAGATCTTGAGATCTCTCCCAAAGAGATGGGAGCCAAAGGTCACTTCAATTGAAGAAGTCTACAAGCTGAGCGAGTTGTCAACCGAGGAGCTGGTTGGTAATCTCCAAGCACATGAACCAAGGCTCGACAAGCAAGAGGAAGAGGAGAAAAGAGAAGAGAAGGAGTCCAAGAAGATGAAGGACACAGCCTTCAAAGCTCAAGTTGAAGAAATGATGCGGCAACAACAACTTGCCATGAAGTCTCCCTGCCCTTCCTCAAGCGAAGATGAAGGTGCAAATGATCATGAAGCCAACTATTCAAAAGGAAGACACTTCAAGGGCAAACCATCATCCTCCACTCCTAGATGCTACGAGTGTGGTCAAAAGGGCCACTACAAGAATGACTGCCCAAAAGCCAAGAAGGGCTATCATAAGAGCAGCCACAAGAAGGATGACAAATACAAAAGAGAAGCCAAGTACAAGAAGAAGAACAAGAAGGAGAGAAGACCCAAAGATACAGCTCATGCGGCATGGCAGGAGTCCTCTACTTCAAGTTCCTCAAGCTCCGAGGATGGTGAATGTCACCTTGCACTTATGGCTTCTACTAGTGAAGAAGTAATTGAGGTAAGTGAGGTAAGTAAGGTAAGTGATGAAAGTTTACTTGATTTATCTAAGGAAACCCTCATTGAAATGCTTAATGATTGTCAATCATCTTTTGCTAAATGTAAAGCTAAAAGAAAAAGATTAGGAAAGATAGTTGATGATCTCTATGCCAAGATTGACATTCTAGATCAAAATGAGAAATTACATCTTGATAGCATAGATTCTTTACAAGGGCAATTTCTAGACCTTGAACTTCAATATAATGGAGTAGAGGTTGAGAATGGTACTTATCTTAAAACTATTGAAAATCTTAAGATAGAGAACCAAAATTGCCTAGATGAGCTAGATGTTCTAAAAACTGAAAATGTTGAACTTAAGCTTATTGATGATGCTAGGAGAGATGAAGTGTATGCTTATCAAAGGGAAATTGTAGTCCTTAAATCTGAAAATGCTAAACTTCTTGCACAAACAAATGATTTATCTTCTAGACCTATCTTGCCTAGAAATGAAGTTGCAAACTTAACTCTTGAAAAAGACTCTCTTCTTACTAAAGCCCTCTGTCTTGAGGCCGACCTGTTGCATGCTAGAGAAGATCTTGCTAGTTTATCTACTACCATTACAAATCTTAGTGATGATAATGCTAAATTAAGATCTACTTTGCAAAGGTTTCTTTCGGGTAAGAAGTCTCTAAATGATGTTCTAGAGCACTCTACCAAACAAGTTGGTACTAGTGGTCTAGGATACAATGCGACTACTCCAAAAGGTAAGAAGAAGAAAAAGGGTAAGAAAAAGAGTGTGGAAACTCCAATTTTCAATGGAGAGTCTTCCGGCTCTAAAAATCCCATGGTATGTATGCATTGCAAATGTGATGATCATTATTCTACCTATTGTCCTTACAAGCCTAAGGGGACCAACCCAAATATGAAATGGGTCCCCAAGCTAACCCCGGACCCCAAAGTTTGAGTTGGGTTCCGACATCCTCTTTTCTTGCAGGTCACAAAGAAATGGATTGTTGATAGTGGCTGCTCTAAGCACATGACTGGAGAAATCAGCCATTTCAACAAAATTGTGAAGAAGAAAGGAGGATCGGTAACCTTAGGGGACAACAAAAAGGGTAAGGTTATAGGTGAGGGTGATGTAGGTAATGATTTGTGCATTAAAAATGTTTTGCTTGTTGATGGCCTACATCACAACTTAATTAGTGTTAGCCAATTATGTGATAATGGTTATCTTGTGCTCTTTACTTCCTTAGAATGCTTGCTTCTAGATTCCCTGTCCTATAATGTCATATATAAGGGAACTAGAAATGGTAATCTATATGTGATTGTTCTTGATGCTTTAAAGCCCATACTAAATAGATGCTTAGTCGTGGATAGAAACAATCTTTCGCTTTGGCATCGACGTTTGGGTCATGTGAACTTGCATCAAATGAAGAAACTGAACAAAAAGGACTTGGTTCGAGGACTTCCCAAATTGGATTTTGAAAAGGATGAGGAATGTCAACCTTGTACTCAAGGGAAACAAACCAAATCCTCCTTCAAATCCAAAGGAGTCATGAGTACCAAGAGAGTTCTAGAGCTTCTTCATATTGATCTCTTCGGACCTATGAGAACACAAACGCTTCGCGGCTCCAAGTATTGTCTTGTTATTGTCGATGATTTTTCTAGATTTACTTGGACTTTCTTTCTCGTTTCTAAAAGTGATACACTCGATGTTTTCTCGAGCTTTTGTAAACGAGTTGAAAACGAAGCTTCTTGTCATGTCGTTTCCATCCGTAGTGATCATGGGGGAGAGTTTGAAAATGATCTTTTTGAACGTTTTTGTGAAAAATCGGGTTATTCGCACAATTTCTCTTCTCCTCGCACGCCCCAACGAAATGAAGTTGTTGAGAGGAAGAATAGATCGCTACAAGAGATGGCCAGGACCATGCTTCTTGAGTATGACACTCCTAAGAAGTTTTGGGCTGAAGCCGTTAGCACCTCATGTTTTGTGCAAAACCGAGTTTTCACTCATCCGACTTTTAAGAAAACCCCCTATGAACTATGGCGTGGTAGGAAGCCGTCAATTGATTTCTTTCATGTGTTTGGATGTCCATGTTTTGTTTTGAACACCAAGGACTCTCTCGACAAGTTTGATCCGAAATCCTACAAGGCTTTCTTCCTAGGCTATAGCACTACTAGCAGGGCTTTTAGAGTGTTTAACATTGAACTATCTAAAATAGAAGAGTCTATAAATGTTAAATTTATTGAAACTAACCCTGGTATTGGCAAGCATTTGGGTGATGATGATGTTGCAGATGAAATCATTCCTATCTTAAAAGAGCTCAACATCAAAGACAAAGGCAAGCAGGTTGAAGAAGAAGAAAAGGAAGAAGAAAGGAAGGATCCCACTCCCCGCTTTGCAAAGAATCACCCCAAGGAGTTGATCATTGGCAACCCGTTTGAAAGAGTGAGGACACGAGCTGCACACAACAAAGAACAAGCAGACAGTGCCTTCATCTCTCAACTGGAGCCAAAGAACATCAAAGAGGCCCTTGGCGATGATGAGTGGATCCTTGCCATGCAAGAAGAGCTTGAGCAGTTCGAGAAGAACCGTGTGTGGACCTTAGTGCCAAGACCAAATGATAGAAAGATCATTGGTACCAAATGGGTCTACCGCAACAAGCTTGATGAGCAAGGAAAAGTGGTAAGGAACAAAGCAAGGTTAGTAGCACAAGGTTACAATCAACAAGAAGGTATTGATTTTGATGAAACCTATGCTCCTGTTGCTAGATTAGAATCTATTCGTATGCTACTTGCCTTTGCTAGTTATAAAAATTTCTTGCTTTATCAAATGGATGTTAAAAGTGCGTTTTTAAATGGTACAATCGAGGAGGAAGTATATGTTGCTCAACCTCCAGGCTTTGAAAATGATAAGTTACCCAATCATGTCTATTTCTTGCAAAAAGCTCTCTACGGACTCAAACAAGCACCTCGAGCTTGGTATGAGAAACTAAAGAACTTTTTGTTAGATAACGGGTATATCATGGGCAAAGTTGATTGTACTTTGTTTCTAAAACACACTTCTACCCATTTTCTCATAATTCAAATATATGTTGATGATATTATATTTGGCGGAACTGACCTTGATCTTTGCAAAGAGTTTGGTTCTCTTATGCAGAGTGAATTCGAGATGAGTATGATGGGTGAGCTGACCTTCTTCCTCGGCTTCCAAATCAAACAAACCAAGGAGGGTAACTTCATCAACCAAGGCAAATACACACTTGAACTTCTTAAATGCTTTGGGATGGAGAACATGAAGCCAATGGATACACCCATGTCAAACACTGCAAAACTTGACAAGGATGAAGAAGGTGAGAAGGTAGATGAGAAGCTCTATAGAGGTATGATCGGAAGTTTACTTTACTTAACTGCCTCTAGACCTGATATAATGTTTAGTGTTGGCTTGTGTGCTCACTTTCAATCAAGCCCTAGGAAATCACATCTTATTGCTGTCAAGAGGATTTTGAGGTACTTAGCCAAAACTCCAAATTTTGGACTATGGTACCCTAAGTCAAGGGACTTTACTCTTGTAGCATATAGTGATGCTGACTACGCAGGTTGCTTGATTGATAGAAAGTGCACAAGTGGCACTTGCTTCCTCTTGGGACCATGCTTGGTGTCTTGGTTCTCCAAGAAACAGAGCACAGTGGCATTATCAACTACCGAAGCTGAATACATTGCAGCCGGAAGTTGTTGTGCCCAGGTCCTATGGATGAAGCAAATGCTCCAAGACTTTAACATTCATTTTGATGCTTCTCCTATTTTCTGTGATAACACTAGTGCAATAAATCTTTCTTATAATCCAATATTGCATAGTAGAGCTAAACACATAGAAGTTCGCCATCATTTTCTCCGTGATCACATTGTCAAAAAGGATATTTATATCACACATGTGGATACGGAAAATCAGTTGGCCGACATTTTCACTAAACCGCTTGCTAGAGAACAATTTAATTTTATTAGATCAAAATTTCTTATAACCTCTCTTGATGATGTTTAATTGCTCTCTAATTAGTTGGTTACATCTTATGTGTGTTGCTCTTGCTTATAAATGCTTTGGTTGCTCAAAATGCTTGTTTTTGATAAAATTTCTCTTGTTTCTATCTCTTCTTCGGGCTTTTCTCACAAATCGGATTTTAATCGACAAATAGTACCCTATGATGATGGGAATGTGCCTAAATATGCTTAATATACAATCTAGTCCAACCAGAAAAATTGCTTTAGGTCATTTGAGGCTAGGGCTAGAATCTAGGTTTTTCCCACATCAGGGATTCTGTCGGCCGAGTTGGAAACTCGGCCGATCGGTCGGGCACAGGGCACCTGTGTGTTCTGTCGGCCGAGTTTCCTCTCCCTGGAACTCGGCCGATCGGCGGCAGACTGGTTTAATATATATAGGAATCGGCCGACTTGCTCCCTCTCAACTAGAGCAAAGTCGACCGAACCCTAGACGCCCAGCCCGACCCTTCCTCCCCTGGTGCTCCTCTCTCTCTCTCTCCGGCCGATTTTCTTCCCAAATCGACCTGTTCGTGTGTTCTTGCTGCTCTTGGCGTGCCGCCTGCTCTCTCTCTCCGCGTGGATCGGCTCCCTCTCCTCGTTCTCCTCTCAAATGAGGTCCCAACGCCGGAAACGTGCCGTTCCCGCCCCTGCTCCTGCGGTTCCTCTTGCGCCTAGGTATATGGTGTTTGATAATCTTTCTTTTGTTGACAATGCTGCTATTGCTCGCTACAAAGAGCTCCTTCCTCGCTCTCCCTTTCCTTTTCGAGCTCTTTATCAGCCCCATAGCTTTCATGCCGACCTTTTCGAAGCTTGTCAACTCTTTCGCACACATCATCTTGAAGCTCTTTGCATTGAGGATGCCCGTTTTTATAACCTAAAATACAGCTCCAAAGCTGTACGTCAATTCTACGCTAACTTGCGGTGGAATTACGACTCTTTGGTTCCCCCTTCGGACACCTCAATCGTTTTGACGTCTATGATTGCCGGCCAACCTTTCCATATTACTGAACGCTCGTTCAATCTCTATCTCAATGGCAATGTTGGCACGGCTTTGTGGATTACCGATTACCCTGCTTATCTTGATCTCTTGTATCCCGAGGACGTCTATAAGACCATTGAGGTTGACTTGACTGACATTCATAAGTTTCTCAAGCAACCCGATTTTCCTTATAGAAAGAAGGGCACTCTGCCATCTTCTGCCCTGTCCTCTCCTCGCCGTGTCTTGGCGTTCGTTCTCAGTTGCAATGTCCATCCAAAGAAGAATCAAACGGACATCGCTGAGAATACAGCTATGATGATGTATCTGCTTTTGAACAACCAAGGAGTCAAATGGGCTTGTTACATCCTTCACCATATGACTTGTTTTGACTCGGGAAAGAACACCAAGGGCACGCATCTTCCATATCCTGCCCTAATTTGTGGTCTTTTCCAGCATGCCACTGGAAAATCTCTCTTTTCCGATTTTCTCTACCGCCCCGATCGTAAAGGGGTTTATATCAGTGAGACCACTCTTCAGAAGAGTGTCCCTACCTCTGGTGCATCATCTTCTTCTGCTCCACCTCCACCTCCATCATCATCTGCTGCACCTCCTCCTCCACCCTCCACAGCTGCACCACCTCCTCCTGAGCCATCTTTCCGACCTCCTCCGCAGCCGACTTTTGCTGACTTCCATGTCTCCAATGAGGCCCTCATGGGGTACCTCATGCATCAGCAAGCCTACAACATACAGGTCCAGCAACATCACCATCAGGATCTGTGCCACATCATGTCGTCCATGTCTTTGTCTTGCCCTCAGCCCTACCCCACCTACGAGCCCTACCCCGGTGGTGACTACGCTTCTTTTGCGTATAGTCAGTTTTATCCTCCTCCACCCCCTTCTGCTTCCGCTGATCACTCTACAGGTGGATACTCTCCTCCGGTTCTGGCTCTCCCAGGTGGCCGTTTGTCTGATCTTCTGGCCCAGTACACTTCTTCTGCTCCCCCTATTGAGGTTGCCTATGAGTTACATGCTCTAGGCATGTCTTGGGCCGAGCAGAGTACGAGGTGGCCCGGGCGTGCTTTTGGTCCTCCAGACGAGGATATGGCTGACCAGGAGGATGCTGAGACTGACGCTGATGAGGCTACTGCGACGGATGCCGAAGACGACGATGACGATGCCGATGCTGAAGACGAGGCTACACCAGCTGCTGCTCCTCCTTCAGATGATGGAGATGAGGACTACCAGCCCGACGAGGACATGGAGGCTGCCGTTGATGATGTTGACATAGATTAGTGTAGCTTAGAGTTGATGTGTCTAGTTTAGTCTCGGATGACCATGATATATCTTTTTGGACTATGATTGTATTATTTACTTTAGGCACATCATCTGAGTTGTACTATTGCTACTCCGTTTGTCCGTGTAGTTTTTGTCTTATGTTTTCTTTTGGAAACACTTTGTATGGCTTATCTTATAGTGTGTTCCATATTTTGATGAATGACAGGTGCTTGCTTTCGTGCTTTATCTTGATATTTATCTGTTTCTCTATGTTTTGGTTGATTGAGTGTTTGGAGAAGACATTGCTTTTATGCTCTTCTACCCCCCTGCCTTTTTGAGATGACAAAGGGGGAGAAAGACCTCAATCATATTGTTTTTATTGCTTGTATGGTTCTTTTCTTGTCTATAAACTGAAATGCATCTAGACTTGTTTAGAATCATATAGTATCTATATATGCTATGTCTGCTTGTGTGTTAACTAACTATGCAGGAACGAGTAAGCATGAATTGAGGGGGAGCATTACAAATTGATCATATTTGCATCCCCTTGCAATTCCCTAAAGAAAAGGTATAATTTTCACATTCTTTTCAATATGTTGAGGAATGGTTTGTCATTGTCAAAAAGGGGGAGAATGTTGACCTAGGTGTCGCACATTGCCCATATTTTGATAATGACTTAACCATTCCATTCATATGTATCTAACAAATCTATTTGAGATCATTGCAGATATTAGATACAAGAAAAGAATCTCTTTTATCTCCATAGCTACTCTTCCGGCACATGCAAAACATGTGACTTTTAACCGCTTTGTAATATAGCCCTTAGAGGCTTAGAACATTTTATGTAATCACTCATAATCATGTTTTGCATTGTATCTAAGATGGATAAAATGATTGGGACTCAAAAATCCATCGTTTGTACAGTTTATGAAAATTCCAAAATACCCTTAACAGGGATTTTGTCGGCCAAATTCCAAACTCGGCCGATCCATATATTCTGGAATTTTCTGGGCTGTCGGCCGAGTTTCCAACTCAGCCGACCCCTGTTCGGTCAAGTTTCATTGGTAGGAAACTCGGCCGATCCACTGGTTGGTCAAGACTGAAGGTCGACCGATCGGTCGAGTTTCCCCATGGAAACTCGGCCGACAGTCTGCCTCTCAGACTTGTCGCCTAGTGTGTCGGCCGAGTTGCCTTTAATGAAACTCGGCCGATCGGACTGTACTGGAATGCAGAAAAAGCAATTCCAACCGTTGGAGGAGTAGGTGGGACTCAAAATAGATCCGTTGCAAGTTGTAAAACGGCTAGTTTTTGCCACTTAACTCACCCAACCTCAAAGGGACACCCTCAACTATAAATAGGACCTCTTGGACTTCATTCCAAGGTTGCTCATTCACATATGCTTGGTCCTAGCCTTAGTTGAGTGGTTTCTAATCCTTTGAGCCCCTTTCTCTCTCTACCTTCAAAGCAAATTCGTGAGTATGAGTGAGTTAGGATTCCATGTATGAGAGCTATCATTTGTAATCTTAAAAAGCTCTCCTTTCTACTTCTCCCATCTCCATTCTCTATGAAGATTGATTGAAGTCTCTTCTCCGAGTGAAAGAGAAGAAGGTTGATGTTCTTCCCCAAGTGAAGGAGAAGAAGGCTAGCTGCTCCAGACCTCCAAGTGAAGGAGGAGGGTGCTAAAGCTCTCCAAGTGAAGGAGAGGTGCAAGGCAAAGCTCAAGCAACATAGGTAAATCCTGCAAGGCCGAAGACTAGAGCAAGAGTGGGTAATTCCTTTGAAGAAGGTGGAAGACTACTTGCTTGGTGGGTAAGTCCTTGGTGAGGTAGAAGATCTTGGCTTGATATATAAGTCCTTGGATGGTTGGTAGTTGTAGCTTGTAATCTTATTGTGTGATATATATAAGAGAACCAAGTTACAAATCCTAGAGCCTAACCAACTCTAGGTAGTGGACTGACATTGCTCCTAAGTTTAGGACATGGAACCACTCTAAACCACCTGTCCAAGTGCATGCCTTCCTTGTCTCTTATCCTTGCTTTATATGCTAGTTTAGGACATCAAATTTCTGTTTTGAATTAAGTTCTGCACTTAATATAATTTGGTGGTCTAATCACTTTTGTGAAGTTTGTGAAGCTCTATTCAACCCCCCCCCCTTCTAGAGCCCATTGATCCAACAAAATCAACTGTCGGATGCACGGATGCTACAAAGAGCGAAAGAAGCGGCAGGAGAGCTCCAGTATTGGCTGAGAAATGAGGAGTCATATTGGCACACTAGAGTGAGGGCCAATGAGATGCGGGAAGGAGACAGGAATACGGCATATTTCCATCACAAGGCTTCCAATAGAAGAAGGAGAAATTTTATTGAAGGGCTGAAAGACAACATGGGAATATGGAAGACAGAGGAAGAGGATATTCAGAAGGTGGTCACCGATTTCTTTGAAGAGCTTTTCAAAACTTCGAATCCCATGGACTTTGGGGCAACAACTATGGGTATGGACAGAAAGGTGGACAGCGAGCTATCTAGACAGATGGAGGAAGATATTACTGATGAGGAAATTCTACACGCTCTCAAGAAAATGCATCCTAACAAGGCTCCGGGACCGGATGGTATGAAGGCTCTTTTCTTTCAAAAATACTGGCACATTGTTGGAAAGGATGTGGCTAGTTACATAAAGGGGTGGTGGCGTGGACAGAGGAGCATGGAGGAGGTTAATAACACTTTGGTTGTCCTAATTCCAAAGGTGGAAAAGCCTAAGGAGATGGGTGAATTCAGACCTATTAGTTTGTGTAATGTCATCTATAAGATTGCCTCAAAAGTGATTACAAATCGCATGAAGCCGCATATGGACAACATTATTTCTGAAAATCAAAGTGCCTTTATTCCGGGGAGATTGATTACGGATAACGCTCTCATTGCCTATGAAAATTTTCACACTATGAAGAAGAAAAGAAAGGATGGAAGGGGTAATCTAGCTCTCAAGCTCGACATGTCCAAAGCCTATGATAGAGTTGAATGGGATTTCCTTATGCACGTTATGGGGTGTCTGGGTTTTGGTGACAAGCTAAGGGATCGGATCTATGACTGCATATCTACTGTTAATTATGCCTTTGCGATTAATGGAAACCGGACTGGAACGATCAAGCCCACCCGAGGACTTAGACAGGGAGACCCTCTCTCACCCTACCTCTTTATTCTATGTGCGGATGCTTTTTCTACTTTACTTCACAGAACTGCTAACAATAATCTCATTCATGGGATTAAAGTTAGTAGATATGCACCGAGTATTTCACATCTTTTTTTCGCAGACGACAGTATTCTCTTTGCAAGAGCAACCACCACGGAATGCTTGAAAATTGCTGAAATTATCAGCCAGTATGAACAGGCATCCGGGCAAAAACTTAACTACTCGAAGACGGAGGTTGTTTTCAGCAAAGGAATGTGTCTATCTAAGAGAGAAGAGATCAAAGAGATGTTGCAGGTTAAAGAGGTGGACAGGCATGCCCGATATCTGGGTCTACCTACGGTTATAGGGATGTCCAAAAAGTAGATTTTCAACTATATTAAGGAGAGGGTGTGGCGGAAACTACAAGGATGGGCGGAGAAGCTGTTATCCAAACCGGGCAAAGAGGTGCTGATAAAGGCGGTGGCACAAGCTATTCCGACGTATGTCATGAGTATTTTCCAGTTAGCGGCAGGGATGGTGGATGATATGCACAGTATGGTGGCAAGATGGTGGTGGGGGGCCAAGGGTAACGAGAGGAAGATAGCCTGGATGAGTTGGGATAGGATGTGTAAACCAAAGAAGCAAGGCGGGATGGGGTTCAGGGACTTGCATGTCTTCAACCAAGCGTTGTTGGCTAAGCAGGTGTGGAGAGTACATTCTAAGCCTAATACGATGGTGGCCAAAGTTCTCAAAGTAAGATATTTCCCTTCATCTGATATTTGGGAGGCGAGGAGAGGTCATAACCCGAGCTACACCTGGTGTAGTATATGGGCGGTGAAGGCTCTTGCTGTGGAAGGGGTGGAATGGAGGATTGGGAGTGGTGCGGATATAAATATATGGGAGGACAGGTGGGTGCCGAAGAGGAGAGACACGTTGGGAGAATATAGATATGCGGAGGGAGAGCAGCCCATATATGTGAGTGAGCTCATTCATGATGAGAGGATGGAATGGAACAGTGACATTATTCACGCCATCTTTCCGGACAGCATAGCAAGGGATATTATGGCTATACCTCTCAGGATTGAGCGAGTTCCCGACGTCAGGTTCTGGTGGCCATCAAGGAACGACGAGTTTTCGGTCAGATCGGCTTACTGGATAGGAGCTATGGGGAGACAGAATACACTAGCACATATTTCCGAGCCGGGGGAGAGCATTTGGCAGTTGATATGGAGGAGCAGACTTGCTCCAAAGGCGGCACACTTCATGTGGCGAGCAGCAACATGTGGACTAGCAACAATGGACAGATTATATGACAGACACTGCAACACGGATGATATTTGTTTGCTGTGCTACTCGGAAAGGGAGTCCATCCCACACATGCTATTCAGATGTCCAAGCGCCGTCTAAATCTGGGAACAAGCGTCGCACTATGCCAGGGACAGTGTGGATCGGGTGAAAGACCTTACGGTCATGGAGGCCATTACCACCATCATGAGCACTGAGGACAAAGACATACGGGAGGAGATGGTTGCCACCACTTGGGCGGCATGGACGCTGCGAAACGCCCGCATTTTCAAGAAACAAAACCAAAGCGGAGCAGCTCTAAAGACCAGCTTGCTGGCGTTGCTACGTGACCACAGCAAGATAAATGCAGCGTCGAACAGCCATGGTGAACGGCACTCTACAAGAACCCAAAGGGCGAGATGGACAGCTCCAGTGGCCGATCAAGTCAAGTTGAACGTTGATGCGTCGGTAGGAGAGGATGGATCCACGGCGGCGGGATGGGTTCTCAAGGACAGCCATGGCAATGTCCTAGGCATTGGCAGCAAACGATGGATGGGATGGAAGGACATAGACATTGCGGAGGCCTTAAGTTTACGTGAGGCCATTCTCTGGATGAAAAAACATGCATGGAGCAACATTGCGGTAGAGACTGATTCGCAGGTGGTGGTCAACGCTTTTCACAAAGCCGGCGTGAGGAGTGACTATTTGGGAGGCATCTTGGAGGACATTAGGCTGCTCATAGGCATCTTTAGTTCTTTCTCTTTATCGTTTAGTAGTCGTAGTAGTAATAGTTTAGCTAACTCTATAGCTAATGATACTCGTCGTGGATCAGTCGAGTCTTTTGATTTGGTGTCGTCTTTTTCCAGTTTGTACTTGAACCTTGCTAGGGCCGATTGGCCACCGTAATGAAATATGGCACGACACCTTCAAAAAAAAAAGTTGGATCAAATGGGATTAGTGGTTGTCTTTTTATGCTGTATATGGACTGCATGAGACTAATTCTGGATAAATGAAACACAGAATTAATCCTTTATTGTTCGCTAATAATTAAAAGAACAGGGTACGCTTGGAATTCTAAACTTTCATGTCTGGACCAACTCGATCGTGTCCCAAACAGGAATCTCTGTCCAGACCTCAGTTTTAGCGAATTTGTCTTATAAGCAACACCGAAAACCTGTCATAGCCAGATTATGTTTACCAAACAACGCCACTGGGTTGTCAACAAAATAAGAAAAAAAAAACAGACTACTTAGGCATGTTATCCCGTTCTAGTCTGACTTAATCATAAACAACTTCAAAATTTCAAAAGGTTCCTTATGAGCGAATTGGAGTCTAATATCCTGCCAAATAAGTAAACAACAACGTACTAAATCGCTTGATCAGCGGTAAAGTGCTGCTCTATGGGTTCGAAACTCGCTGAATGTGAAGGAAACAACAATAAAACAGCCTGCATCTGCGGTTGCGAAGGGGCTCCTCCAGTAAAATAAGATGAAAAATTATCTTTAAATCAACAAATTTCAGTGGGATTCAAACTCAGGAATTCATTTTTAAGCCAGCCAAACGGGCCTTAAGACGAACTCTGTGCGCTGTTCTATTAACACCAGCGCCCAGCGGGGACCTCGGTGGTGAAGCACTGCACTGCTAGTACTGTCCGGCCGTACACACACAACACCACGCCAGTAATATGACTGATTGATCCAAGCTGGTCCTCCTTGGTTTGGCGGGACGCATTCTGGGTTGTAGTCCCCCTGTGCAGTTCACCGGAAACTGCGCCGGCTGGGACCTCCGCGAATCGGGCACCACTTGGCCACTTATCCACACCGACGTCCGTCTGTCTAACACTCCAACCCTACGCCCTCTAACATCCCCATCTTTCTTTTTGAATTATGTTACACACACCCCCCTTATCTCTGGGCTCCCATCCGGTTCTTGAGAAAATACATCTTCATTTGCACAGTTGTCTTTGTATTAATACTCATGCAAAGTCCATGCAAAGTCCATACAAAGCGCAGAGAATGACACAATATGTCTCTCCACTCTTCTCTCCAGAGTATTAATACTCATGCAAAGTCCATGCAAAGTTCATACAAAGTGTATTAATTCCTTTTTTCTCTTGTAATTATTCTTTTCCGTTCTAATCCACCCACCTGCATTTCCGTATTAGTACAGTACCTACGGAATCCAATAGCAACATTGATCTTGAAGCATAAGTACAGTACCTACAGAATTCAGTAGTAACATTTGTCATCTGGACATAATTTTTTTACAAAATAGAGAGATAAGTTGAGTGTCCATTTGTTGATGATCTCAAAAGTATAGTGCACATCAGATTAAAAATCATTTATAAAATATATCCATAAGTATGGTATCATTTGTGAATTTCAATTCATTTGCTGAAGCATAAATACAGTACCTAGCAAATTACAAAATCAAGCATAATTGTATAACTAGTCTAGAAGTATAAGCACGGTACCTACGTGATCTCGTAGCATCATTGAACATCTGGACAATTTTTTTACAAAATGCAAGCATAAATATAGTACCTAGAAAAATACAAAATCAAACATAATTATATAACTGGTCTAGAAGCTTAAGCACAATACCTACAGAATCACATAGCAACATTGACCATTTGGTCAAGAATCAACTATAAAATGCATCTATAAGTATTGTACCCACTTGTTAATTCCAACTCAGTTTTTTCAAACATAAGTACAGTGCTTACCAAATTATAAAACCAAGCATAAATACAGTACCTAACAAATTACAAAATCAAGCATAATTGTATAACTGATCTGGAAGCATAAGTACATTACCTACGGAATCCAATAACAACATATTTTACCTGGACATAATTTTTTTACAAAAATGTAGTGCACATCTTGTCAATAATCAACTATAAAATGTATCTATAAGTATTGTACTCAATTATTAATTTCCAACCAAGTTTGTCAAACATAAGTACAACACCTCTCAAATTCATTTGTGAATGTATATGTATTTATTGTAGGTATAATACTTACGTAATCTGCAGTGGGGATAAATATGCAATACAACTTTTTGTAAGCTATAGTGGATTGATATCTGCAATTTGCATGACTGTTGCATGGAGTGGACAGAGTATTTGTACCTTGCATGTATTTTGCATGCTTTTACATAGGTAATAGTATCAAAAACCGGCTGCATGCTGAGACTAATTAAAAATCGCGTATGGGTAGAATTTTTCTTTTTTTTATGAACTCTAACATCCCTATCGTCCCTCTGTACCCGCTAGTTCCTCATCAAGATTAAAATATGCCATTGCCATCCTGGGTATCGTCCTTGCCATGAGAGTGAATGCGGAGCAGCCGCCGATGAGAAGGCAGGTTGCGGCGGCCGCAGGTACTTAGGTAGGTGGTGGCGGCGTTAAGGGGTGGGCCAGCAAGGCAGTCAATTACAGATATGAATGCAGCACATTTATTTCATCAAGGACGAAAGGGAATCGGTATAGGGTGGGGGAGAACTAATAGCCGTCAATCAAGTTAGCTGACGGCTATTTCTTCGTTGAGTTATTACTTTTTCTATTAATCTAGGAAACAAAGTTTTCGCTTTATCAGTTATATACGCTTCTTGTAACATTGGTCGAAGCAGACAGTTATGGAATGAATTATCTGATCTGGGTGGTTCTCTTGCTAGTTTCCCTTGCCTTATAGTGGGTGATTTCATCCAGAAATCTATTATATAAGGGGTTGAGTGAGTATGGTAGTGACAAATATTTTTAACTATATATATAGGTAAGTAATATAATATTTCTTTAGATAAATTGAAACAAGTACACCTAGTATAATTTCTGATTGCCTCTACATACTAAAATAATCTATCTATAAAATAAATAAAAAATTATGTCATGATATAATTCACTATGTCGAAGTAGTGTGTTTTTACTTAGATATCTAAGTCGTAAATAATAAATTATTTGACCATGTCTTTCAAATTAAACAATTAGAGGATCATAATATAGTCATTTTGAACCGGATTAATGGAAGAATACCAATTATATGAAAAATGCGAACAAACTTATCTTTTCAATGTAGAGAAGGTAACAAAATAAAATATGACACGGTGGATGTTATTATTCATGGAAGACCCGATTAATTTTGTAACACTCTAACCTTATACTATAAAGAATATATGTATAATGTACTAGGTAATGCCAAAGTATTTTGAGATCTTGACAAAATGGTTGGTATTACATAATATCAAAAAGAAAGAAGAAGCATATTCATTAGATTTGTATAAACACCAAATGATAGAAAAGGAAAGTTCAGGAATGAAAAGTGAAAATAATGAAAAGAAAAGATTTAGTTTTGTTACTTATTATAGAAGAGAGGCCATGAAAGAAACAATAGTGTTATTTTGGTACTTTCATTTTACATATCATTCTTCTTTTTCTCTCTGTCTGATTAAAATTATATCTACAAGACGGATTTGCTACCAGGTTCTTATAAAATTTTAATTATTAGTAGCTAGATGAAATATTAAATATTTATATAAAATATAATTCAGAGTGTGTGAATATTGTGCGCCTATAAGTATTATTTAGGTTTGTTTCTGTATAAAAACATAGATCTTTTCTTAAGAGTGGTTGACTAATAAATTTAAATGAAAACTATTTAAATAGAAGGCATATGTTGTGCTTGTATGATTACTACTTTTCCTCCTTGATCTATAATTATAACTTAGTGCACTGACTCAAATTATTGTTGATTCTGATTTTAAACTAATGAGTCTCAAACATTACATTAGATTTCAATTAATATGTCAACATGTTCAATAGTATCATTTATAAACTTCATATTATGTAACTAATTTTTATATTTTAGGAGTATATGCCCCTAGTCCCTAGAAAGATCCACTATTAATAATCTAGATAAGTTGCATAAATCTTGATACAAATTAGTACAAAATTATTAAGCAAAATTTAGCAAGATGGAAACAAAAATAAAATATCTTAACTTCATAAATTACTATAGTAATTGGTGATATCTATATTAGGATTATAAATTTTATAGTCTTTGAGGAGATAGAAGACATGATCGTCAAATATATTTAGTTCTACCCCCAAGTTGTTTGGACAAAGCAGAGTGATATAATTAGTTGAATTAATAAGATTAAAAGTTATATTTTGTATACTATAATAAGATACTTTCGCAACATTTTAATCTGCACATGGTATCATAGTTGTAATAACAATATTTTTTTGGAGGGGGCTTCAGGCTGGGTAGCCTCCCCTATGTCTCCGCCCCTGATTTCAATATAATCATACATCCTACAGAGAATGTTGGAATGGGACATGTTAATACCAGATCCATCTCTGATTTTTTATTCGGTTGAGGATATTGGTCTCCATGAAGTGGTGTTTAAAGGTAGCCCCTTCACATGTGTTGATAAGCAAGAAGGGGATCCTACAATTTGGGCTCGTTTAAATGGTCGTTTTGTTAATACTTACTGACCTAATGACACCTATTGCCTGCTGGAACACTTGACATGCATTTACGCTTCTAATCATTGTCCACTCTTTTTTCTATTGAAGTCAGAGGATCTTGTAATTTTAAATCTTCTTTCTGCTTCTTTGAAATTTAGTTGAAACATGAGGAGTTGAAAAATATCATCACAAATAATTGGCGCTTGAAAAGGGTTGGCAATCCTTTTGTCAGAATCTTTGAGAAGTGATAATTTCTCAAACGTGCACTTAAGAGGTGGAACAAACAGGTTGTAGATACCTTATTTGCAAATTTGTGAGGAAGACCGCAGAGAAGGCAAAATATAATTGTTTCTATTATTTTTTGAAATTACAAAGTTGTTCTTGTGTCTATATCATGTTTTTTCTTTATTTTTTAAAATTATATATTACATAAGAAGGCTCATATATACTAATAAGGAAGCCCATGGGGGAGGCTTAATGTGATTTTCTTCATTATTTTTTAAATTAAGCTAGTCATTTGTGTGTGCATCAACAATTCTTACTTTATTTTTCAAATTATATATTACATAAGCAGGGTCGCTATATTATATAAGAAAGTTTGTGGGGGGAGTTTAATGCAACTTTCTATTATTTTTTGGAATTAAGATTGGTTTATGTGTGTATACTATAATTTTTTTCTTTACATATAAAATATATATTGAATAAGCAGACTCATCTATACTATATAAGAAAGTCCATGAAGGAGTTTGAATGCAAATTTTCTCTATTATTTTTTCAATTGCACAGTGGTCCCTATGTGGTACACTACACTTTTTTCTTTACTGTTAAAAATTATGTATAATATAAGAAAATTCATCTATAATATACAAGAATCATGTAGAAATGTTGATTATTTTTGGGATTAAAAACATGTCCATGTGTGCGTACACAACATGTGTCTCATTATTTTTAAAATTCTATATCGTATGACTCATCTATATTGTATAGGAAAGCCCCGAAGGGGGGCTGAATTTTGCCATCATTTTTTAGAAGTACAAACCGGTTCCTGTGTGTATGCTACAATTTTTTTCCTTTACTGTATAAAATTGTAAATTGTAAAAGAAGACTCCTCTATACTATATAAGAAAATCCGCAGAGGGGGTGGATGCAATTTTCTCTAGTATGTTTTAGAACTACAATGTAATCATTGTGTATGCATTATATTTTCTCTTTAGTTTTTAAATTTATATATTTTACAAAAAGACTCATCTAAACTATATAAGAAAGCCAACAAAGGGAGTTGAATGCAATTTTTCCATTAATTTTTGGAATTACAAATTGGTCCTTGTGTGCATGTGACATTTTTTCTTTACTTTTTAAATTATATATTTTATAAGAAGATTCATCTATAACATATAACAAATCTTGTGGAGTAGGGCTGGATGTGGTTTTCTCTATTTTTTTTAATTGTAAAATGATCCATGTGTTTGTACACTATACTTTGTTCTTTACTTTTTGTAATAGTATATTGTATAAGAAGACCCGTTGAAGTATTTTATGTAATTTTATTTTTTTCTAATTAGAAAGTAATCCCTCGTGTGGTATCTTGATTACTTTTTTAGAACTAAGAAATGATCCTTGTATGACGTAATAAAGCTATATATACTTTATAAGAAAGCTTGGGAGATGGCTCAACACATTTGTTTCATTTTTCTTACTTGAAATTGCGAACTAGTCCATGTTTACAAACTACAATTCTATCATGACTTTGTAAATTATATACTATATAAGAAAACTCATTAAAGGATCCAAATAGTAATTTATATTTTTTATTACAAATTAGCATTTGTACATAAAATTTTCACATCTTCTTTTTAAAATTATGAATTGATCTTTTGTGTTCTATTAAATTTGCATGCACAACTAAAATGTCTTTAACTATATGTGATACACATACGTATGACATATATTGTATGTAATGTTTCCCTTTATTTTTTTTAAATTGTAAGTAGTAATTTTATTCAAATTAGACAGCCGTGTGATACACATGCTATTTAGAAAAGTGTGGAGGAACTTGGATGTATATTTATCTTTTTTAAGATGTTATTTTCTCTTCTTTATATATATATATATATATATATATATATATATATATATATATATATATATATATATATATATATATATATATATATATATATATATGAAAGTACAACCTTCATACCGAGTTTTGACAAGTTTGTATTTATTCTATTTTGCTAAATAAATTGCAATCATTGTACCATAAATCCCAAAACCTAGCCCTTACCCAACATGTGTAATAGATTTAGATCTCGAATGGCTCAGATCAGCCTAGATAATTGTCACTCCCCGGTGCCAAAAAGTGAGATTACTCAAAGAAAAATGCACGATCAATGGTTCAACAACCATATTAACAAAAGAACGAATAAATTAAAATTGATCTCAAATAACCATCACGAGCGGAAACATATTACATTAAGGGACACGATTTGTACCATATCACATACCAAACCAGGTATTTACATCTCTATAGTGGCAATCTGCCACACACATGCTACTAAAGATCTGCTAACATGTACAAGCTAATTATATACAACAAAGGTATACTTCCAAAAACAATTATCGAGTTACATATCAACTACAAAACAAATGCCTCTTGAACCTAAGAGTACAAGGACGACACATAGTGTAATGACCATGCTTCCTGGTAACCCCCAATTAAGAAAGACCAAGAAGGCAGAGGCGCTATCCCAAAAATAGGATCAATGGTTTTGTAAATAATCAAAAATAATTAACCAATTCTACAAAAGACTAAACTAAAAATTGGAATAAAAATTTACTTTCACATACCTTAAAAAAAGGCAACTGAGACTTCTACCTGTAGTAGAATTCTATCTAACTAAATCCTCCTTGATAATTTAACTTTAATGTTTCACATGTTCCACTTTACTGTTTGTCCAATTTCAGGTATTTCCTAAAACGTTGACAAACAAAATGTCAGTCAGTATAAATGAATATACTGATATGTGGGGACAAACAAAACATTGTGCATAAGCTTTAACAACCTATTCATATCAAGTAGTTGTTAACAATGCAAAATTGCATTTTCAATGTGACTTCCCAACCACTTTTACTCATCCTTTGTGATACCCTCTCTTAGGGTTTAGTCCTTGTAAGGGACTTAAGACTACCTTCTCCATCCTCAGCTTGGTACATAGGGTCACCTCTTTGGGTGCCCAGTGGTCTTCCCTCTGGGGCTTGACCACTTCAGACGTTGGTCTTGCATCATACATCCAGAGATGGTATGTAGGTTTGAGATAGTCACATATATACTTAAGTTGTGATAATCATATTCACTTTAAAGATTGCAGAAATAAAAGCATCCAAACAGTTTATTTCCTTGCAATCGATAAAACAACGAGAAAATTCCGGGAAACTAAAGTGTGTACTCATAATTAACCACATACCTGATTTGGATATTTCACGAGAAATAAGCACAGTCCAATCAATCAGGCAATCCAATCCAAGCAAGCAATTCAACCACACAAAAGCACAAAAACATGAAAAGTGTATGCAACCTATTTACTACACACTTCATCAAGAATCCATTTTATTGACTTAAAATTATTGTCTAGGATTTCTAATATAAATTAGGGTTTCATTATGGTTCCTTTATATCTCTTTACAACTTTCCACTTTTATAACCACAAAACCCTAAAACAATAGTTCTAGGTTCAATACCCTAATTACTCAATTATTCACATTCAATCCTCTTTATCACCACTTTGGCTTAGGGTTAACTTAATATCATGTTTATATAAAGAATCTCGAAGTATAACTCATTAAAACCCATTAACACTTAGATTAGGGTATCTAAGCTCATTAATGCACATTATCATATAAAACCCTAAATTAAGCTATTAAGCATATGGATTATCTATTTAGACACAAAAATGCCTTTTTATTAATAATAGGATAATATGCTCATAGATCATCCATATTAATCATCCCAATTTTATTAATCATAAAATTAGGGGTTTTCCTCATTATAAAGCATTAAGGTTAGAAACTTTGACTACTTTTCAGACTATGATCAGATTCATGCTATAAATCTATTTTTAATGGATTCCTTACATTTTTCAGATCAATATTCATATATAATACTTCTTAATCCTAGTTACCAATATTTTCTTACAATTTTTGCAAAATAACAAATATTGGACCAATTGGAAGAAGCCACGTCAGTGCTTACCTTGAAACCCTTGGGTCCACGCCGATCTGGATGGACCAGTGGCTACGTGCCACATCATCTGCTCATTCCAAGTGTAAAGGGCATCGAGTCCCATTGGAAAGACAATACTACCCCCACGTCCTTGGGCTTAAATCCTTGTGCACCAAAGGGCAGAACGGTATTTCCCCCCTCTCTCATCTCCTACCTTTGACCATCTTGCTTGTGAGTCCAGGCTTTTCGGGTGAGTCAACAAGATGGTTGACTCCTAGCTTTCAAGCATCCGGGCAGTGGGCAAAGGCACTTGAAGCTCCACCTAGTCACTACAGATTCTACAAGGACATCAATTGCCCAGGGAGCGACATGGATAAGGAGAACAGAAAGCTCGTGCATCGGTGGATAGGGAAGGGAAAATGTGGAGGAAAATGGGTTCCTAATCAAATTACTCACATGGACAACTTAGTTCGGTGTTGCAAAGCATCATGAAGTGTTTTACAAACTCATAGAAGGGAACCATCCCCTTATATAGATGTAAGGTAGCCCAATGGAGTTCAGCTTTCCAGGTTATTGGGGAAACTCCCAATTCCGCACAAAATAGGGGTATCAAAGGGGTTATCTAATCCGATTTAATCTCCCAAAGTTGAACATCAACTTCTAAGGACTCCAAGAGAAATAGGGAGAGAGATACGTCAGATAAATCCCACACTTTACTGTTCCCTTTTCCCAATCTGACTCGAAGAGCAGCCACCATTGGATCAAGGATCCAATGGCTATCAAGCCTCGTATAAGAGCATAAGTCACAATTGAATTGTGACATTTAATGTTACCCTTTTCACTTTAGAAAATTTACAAAAATCATATCTCCCAAACAACATGTCCACTTAATACCAAATTTGAAAGGAAAGACCATAATGACTTAAACTACTTGTGTGCCAAGTTTGGGACTCGAATTCGAAAGTATGAGAGACTTTTCTTCCTATGAAAGTTATCTCTTAATAAGGCATATTTTATGCATATTTTCTCTCTCCTATTCTTTTTTTTTCTCTTTATTTAAATTCCTTTTATCATTAGGAAACTTTTGGATTCAAAATATCATCCATGATAATTCCATTATCCATATTTCCACATATTTCTTAAATTTTCATCATTATCTCAAATTTCCTTCTCAATAAAGCAATATTTAATTTCTTATCTTTCTTTTAATCATATTGGACTCATTAACATATTATGATCCATGAAATCACATGCACAAAGAAAATATTGCAAAGGAATCTATTCAATACATATAATTCATACAATTTCCATAATCCCACATTTATTGGGGAAATTGCATTTCCAAACATATGAACCCAAAAATTGGGGTTGTAACGTCCTTCCCCTCTTATAGGAATGTTTCCATCAAAATTCCACCAAACATACAAACAATCAAGATAAGACTTTTTCAAATCCATCATTGGCTCCCATGTGGCTTCATCCTCCCCATAGTGCTTCCAAAGAACCTTTATCATCTTATATTCTTATATCAGAGTTCTTTCTCACCTTGGTATCGTGTACCCTTATAGGTGACTCGGGATATGTCATCCTTCCTCAAAGCTCAATAGGTTCATGGCTCAGCACATGGCTTGGGTACATCACATAGTACCCTAGATCGAACTCATGGAACATATCATACATCATGTTATATTGAGGGGTAAGCCTAAACATAAGCAACTCCACTAATCCATCTCAAATGGACCTAGGTATCGGGGACTCATTTTTTTCTGCTACAACTCAGAGAGGCCAGATTTTCATAACACATGTTCTCCCATAGTGAACTCCATGTCAGTCTGCTTCACATCAGCTCACGATTCCTGTCGCCCCTGGGCTTTCTCAGCCATTGCATGATCAAAGCAACTTCATCTGCACACATTTTGGTCTCTCTAACCTTCACAAGGTCCTCTCACTGGTGTCATCCTAATGAAGTGGTGAGTGACACAACCTTTCTTATAGAACTTCTTACATCCTGATACTGGCTATGGTGTCTATCATCTCAAGCAAACTCTTCTAGGATTTGGAATTGCTCCCATATATCACCCTGAACAAGCGCACTTGCTCTGATCAGACCCTCTAAAGCTTGAATGATACTCTCTTGACTACCCATCACTTATGGGTGATATGTTGTACTAAACTTCAATCTAACATTGAGTTCTTCCTACTTCCACCACATGGAAGTGAACTTGAGGTCATGCTCAATATATTGAACTCCGATCACAGTGTAGTTGAACTATCTCTCTCATATAAATATGTAGTTCAACCAGATATGTCACATTGATAGTTATCTCTCTTAGGTAAGGGATTAGGTCAACTTGGTAAGGCGATCTACCATAACCCATATTGCATCATGACCTCTCTTGATCTAGGGGAGACCCACCACAACGTCCATGGTGATGTACTCCCATTCCCTCTCGGGGATTCTTCATTCTCTATAGCAACTCACTGGGTTACTAGTTTTCAGCCTTCACCCTCTGACATGAATGGCAGTAGGCCGCATGTAACTCTATATACTTCTCCTTCCCAGGTCTTCAAAGTACTACTGCAAATTTCAACTATCTTTGTAGTACCACGGTGTATGGTGTACTCAAAATCATGAGCCTCTACTTTTCATTATTCCTCAAGGTGACTCCTCGAAAACCCTAAAACACTCTAGTAGTGGGTTACACCACTTTCTTTTCCTGAGAGGTGTATCCGAGGTTCTTACCACCATCCTTCTATCTCCTCAAGCTCTAGGGTGGCTAACTAAGCAACTACCAACTCGACCAATGGGTCTGGTTGTATCTGGGTGTTAGCCATATAGGTTTCATCTTCTAATGAACTTAGGGTTCACCAAACAACCTCTTCCAGCCACTCTATTGGCTAAACAAGACAGCTGTACACTTGAGTTGTGCCTCGACTAAGAGTATCTGGTACCACATTAATTCCCTTATATTCTAGGTGATGGTGAAAACATAACCCTCCATATACTCTACTCATCATCCTCATCTTGGGTTTAGGTCTAACTGAGTCAAGAAAACTTCAAGCTCATCATCTCGGTTATCAAACTCAAACTTCTAACTCATAAATTCCATACTGCTTTGTAGGAGGTACATATCATATTACCTTTGTTCTCTTCAAGTTTCCAAACCATCTATTCAACAAACTCTCCAAAAGGTGTGATAGTTTCTCTATCCTCAAACATCATAGCAATGTTTCAAATCACATCATCTTTATCCTTAGTGTATGGAATGAGTATTGCTCTATCTCTCACACTCATAATGAGAGGAAATAAGCATTTGGATGTAGTCCAAATATAGAGTTCATCTCGTTCCAAGAGTAGAGATGGTGCATCACACATCGTCAGTACACTTTCCAATCTAAGGTGAAATGTATATCTCATGTCTCCACACCATGAGTATCTCGAATCTAAGTTTACAGCCATGAAAGGAATGTCCCCAAGCATTATTGGGTTTACATGCTAATACATACATAATCCTTAGTCCTTTCCTCAAGGTCTCAAGGTTTTTAGTACTTTTAGGGTTATCCCTCTTCCCTTATGCATCTAGGGAGTGCCTCCCTCATTTTCCCTTTGGGTCCCATGAACTAATGAAGGTGATTAATCTCCTAATCCATGGTCCTCAGACAAAGATAGCTATTACCTCCCGACCCTATGGTCTTGTGCATCTAGGTAACAGACAACTCCTACTCCCATCGGTCTTATCCCCACCTGACCTTAGTATAGTCCTAGAATTCTATGATGGTACATCTCAAACTTGAATCCTTACCTGAACCTCCATCATCCTTCTGGGCACTCATGGTCAAACTTACATCCTTTCATAGGGATCATGGAGACCTACCTACCTTGGTCTAGCCCCATACAGGTTACGTCCATGGAAATATATCCTCATGCCCCTTAGAGATGGTCACACCATGGTCTATAGATTCGTTCTCATATTATGTGCTCTCCACTTAGCTCATCAAGATCCTATGAGAGCCTCCTTAGGTTACTTCATACCTAACTAAAAGCGGGTACTCACCCTAAAGAAGGGTCCCTTCCCAAGATGGGAGAAAACTATCTCTTGATAGTAATAAAAGTAAAAAACATCATTACTTCCAAGGTTTACAACATTGTGTGCATGGTTAGTCCTGTCATGCTACTTATGCACGTAGCTATTAAGAAGACAACCTACTAAGCCATGCTAAGTCCCTTAGTATGTCATACTTGTTCCTTATTCCTTGAAGTTATACAATCTCATACAAATGTCACCAGAATGTGTTAGGGGTTCATCATACATATACCTTAGTCCAATGGGGGTTTCATTTTCTCTAAACATGAGGGGGTGCCATACTCAAATCCTTAGGAACTCAACATTGTAAGGCCCCTAAACTTGCTTAAAGTGTTAAAAAAGATTAATTATCATAATGGAATTCTTATAACCCTAATATAACCTTGTGGTATGCTTTTAAATCATAATACAAGCTTAAGTTTCAAATTTGGTCCAATTTGGACATTGTTTGAGCAAGTTATGCAATTTTCTGCACATTTTAGACTTTTCTACAATTTACCCAATTGAGAGGTTTTCTTTGCAATTTATCACTTGCATTATGTTCCTTGAATATTCTCTCATCATCCTTGATCTTTTTGAGTCATGGGGCTCCCATTTAATCCTTAGTTTGAAGGTGTTTTCTCTAAGGGTATTTTAGGGTTTACCCCTTCATGGATGAGCTACCTTTTACTAGCTATAAATTAATGAGTTATTTTTTTTGCTTGGAAATTCAAGAAATGAGGGATAAGCATGTCTATATGGACATTGGGGGAGCTTCTTGTGTGTGTTCTTGTATATTCTTAATAGTTTAAGGCCATGGACACTTGGAAAGTACTAGAACTTCAACTTTTTCTTTTTCTTTATCTTAAAGTTTCATATACTTTTCCCTAAGCACCAAAACGAGACATTTTCTCTCCACCAATTCCCTCCTTCTACAAACCTCATCCTCCCTATGTGCTTCTACGAATTTCCTGTCCAAGGAATAAGAAAGAGGGGATCTTCTTGGAAAAAGAATCTAGGGTTGCAATTGACTTCCTTTTAGGGTTTGAAAAGCTTCCTTCTAGTGATCTTGACCTAAAAGAGTAAGAATCCCCTTCTTTCCTACATTTATTTCTTTTTTATCCTTCCTCCAACCTTTATCCAATTCATAATCTTTCTGTTCCATGGTAGAAATTTCTCTAAAGCTCTAAAACCCTACCTTTCTTGCTCCTTATGCTTAGGGTTTGCTCATTTGATGAAGAAAGGTGTTAGATGGACGAGTTCATAGCTTATGCTTGGATTTTCTACCCTACCTGCTCAAGTTTTTTTCTGTTTGAGGTTTCGTATTCTCATTATAGGCAAGTTTTTATAACTTGCTTCACGTTTATTGCTTACTATAAGCTTGCTAGCTCATGTTCTTGCTTGAAAATGATGATTCATGCATTAAAAAGCTATGCTTGACTTGGATTTTGATTTTTATAATGTTCCCTATTCTGATTTCAGTTCTGTATGAACCTGTGATCATGTGTATGTTATTATTAAGGTATAATATGACTTGGATCAGGTTGGTTTGACAACCTATGGTGCTAAGCACCTATCAACCAACGATCAATTTTAGGGTTTTAAGCTGATTTCTTTTATAAACCCATGACCCGATGATGGTACCATTGCAACAACCCTATGGTGTTGTCTTCACGAAAACTGATGGTCGTGATCAAAGGTGTCAAATGATGGTGACAACTTATGGTCACCCCTTAGGTCAGGTTTTGTATCAATTAGAAGATTAATGATCAACCATTAAGTACTGTAATAATGTTATCAATCAATGATGACATTAGCTTAATATTTGATGTTGATTAATGAATATAGTGTTGATCTAAAAACCTATGGTGACTTAATGGTCAATAATGATGGTGGATAAGGTATCCAAAATCTATGGTGAGTGAATCATATAGTTGCATCATCAATTATGCCTTAGACCAATGGTTTCTTGGGTCACTTCATTCAATGGTCGGACATTTACTGTAATTGATGGTTTTAACACATGAATTTGACCCAATGGTCAAGATCTAATGTTTATTCCTCCAATAAAGTGGAATGATGGCTAATGTAATATGTTGGTCCTAATAATGTGATTTAGATGGTTTCCTTTATATGATCAACTTAAGGAGCTTACTTGTTGACAATGGATGGCTTGTTTTAAATGAATAGTCGATTGTGGGTGTTACCCTACTCTCAATGGAACTTTTTGTGTTGTCAATCAAGGTATTTCTAGGGTTAGATGGTGACTCTTTCTAGAGAACAAACCAAGGACTTCGTAGGTGGTTTATCCAAGGTGTTTACTTATGTAAACAACCAATGGTCTTACCTTTTAAACATTCAATGGTTCTGGGTGACATTGTGGTACGATGATATGGGTTGAATGATGATCAAACAAATGGAGGGTTACCCTTAATAAGGTAGTCTTACCTATTCACTCATATGAATATAAGGTATGATAACTATATTGTGTTGATATGTAACCATAATGAGGTATGTCTTGTTATACCTAGCTTGAATATAACTAAATAATGCTAATTGGGTATGAATAGTCTTTGAATGACTAATACTCTAACGCCTGAGCCCACTGTCCAAGACTCTAGTAGATTTTCAAGAATGACGACTGGCCCCACAGACCACCACTAGCCTTAACTGTGCACTTTGTCCACACTGACACGCAAGCCAGGATCAACTTCCCGACTGGTCACCCATCCTAGTACTACTCCAAGCTGAGCACGCTTAACTATGAAGTTCTTTAGAGATGGGCTCCCGCAAAAGGAGGTACACCTTGGTGATATGGGTAGTCCAATCATTCCTTTTAAGATCATGTTATCTGAGGCCTCAAATCCTAGGATGTTACAATCTCCCCCACTTAGACTCTTGACGTCCTCGTCAAGGCTCAACTATATGGCCTCATAATCTGACCCCATTTCAGTGCAGACCCACAATGGCCCATGGACACCCAACTCCCATCCACGGCTACCAGCACAAGGGCGGCTCCATCTCGTCTCTACGGATAGCCCTTTCCAACTTGCCTGGACCGCATGGCTCAAGACTGGCATGCCACATGCCCATGTGGGCCCCGCCTACTGGAGGGGTTATGGCTCTGATACCATTTCTAACGCCTGAGCCCACTGCCCAAGACTCTAGTAGAGTTTCAGGAATGACGACTGGCCCCACAAACCACCACTAGCCTTAACTGCGCACTTTGTCCACACTGACACGCAAGCCAGGATCAACTTCCCGACTGGTCACCCATCCTAGTACTACTCCAAGCTAAGCACGCTTAACTATGGAGTTCTTTAGAGATGGGCTCCCGGAAAAGGAGGTGCACCTTGGTGATATGGGTAGTCCAATCATTCCTTTTAAGATCATGTTATTCGAGGCCTCAAATCCTAGGATGTTACAAATACAATCATGGAGTACTATGTTATTATTGTTAAAACCCTAGTATGATATAACCTGATGGTTACACCTTGATTTATGTGTGGGTTCATACTTGAGAATAATATGGAATGTGATGGTGATGCTTCACCTTATGCATCCACGATCCAATGGGGATTTAGTGAGTTAGGGTTTGGGTATAAGTGCTAATTAGTAACATTGATATAATTTATCATGTTGAATCTAACTCAAATTCAAATAGATAATGATGAGTATTCATGTTTAAGATTCTTATATGATGGAATGATGGTGGAATAACCTCCTTAACATGATCATAACCTTAATGTGTTAATTTGTGGTTATCATAGCCACATGGTTGATACTTTCTTATGCTAAACATGTGCATTATGAATATGATGAGTGTTAAACATATCTAGATTCTTTGCATGTTGATGTAATAAAGTAATGTTCTTAATGTTAATATAACCCTTGTATGATTGTTTATGAATATCACCTAGCTCATTAATGCAATATTGTGTTGATCTAGTGTATTTTATGTAAGTAATGTTGTTGAACCTTGTTCTAATGCATGGAAAGATAATGATGATCTTACAGGGAATAGTATGATGGTCTTAGTGACCTTTGGGCATGGTTGAGACCTGAATGAGGTGTAATCCTCTTATGTTATAAGGGTTGATACCATGTGATATTGTGAAAAGGATTTATATCCTGTGATAGTATGTGCAACATTAGTACAAGGATTTATATCCTATGATTTAGAATTTCAACTTCACATTAGTAGAAGGATAAAAAGAAATATGTGCAATTACATGATCATATACATGTATAACCAACATGATCATAAGAGAAAAATTAGAAGTTAAAGATGACAGGTGGAAGAGTAGTATATGGTAAGAGTATTATGGAAATTAAGGAAGGGTTTGAAATATGATGGAGTAATATATATTATAAAAGAAAAAGGTTAGGAGATTCAAGCAAGTTCTAATTAGTCAAGTATCCTTGTTGATAACCAATTAAACCTACATATGAGAAATGTATTATGGAAATGTTTGAAGATAAGAATTCTAAATCTCAAAATCATCTTCTCTTTCATATCTTCCTTAATGAGAGCAATGTGGAAATGAAGTGATAAGAAAATGAATCATATATGATGCATAAACACCATGGCAGAGACATCTAGTGTATGTAATAATGACACACAATATGATGACGAAACCCTAGTAGGGTAAACTGAGAATATAATATATCTGAATGGCCAAGTAAGAGAAAATAAATTCAATTTATAAGATAAGGAAGACTTTAGTAAAACTTATGAGATCCAAAGTTTGAATTTCAAATTAAGGGAGCAAATCACATCACAATAATGTCATTCTAATGATAAGGACAAAACCCTAGAATGCTTAGAGTTTTAGTAGTTCAAGGGATGTCACTAGTGATTTGACCTTGAATACTAGCATCTCTATAAAATAAGATCATGAGATTGGCACTATGAGAGTTAACTAGAACTGATAGTAATCCAGAGTTTAAAGGTAGGAAAATTGAAAGATAGATCAACAATATGGAAATGATTCAGAGCAAAGAATAAGAAATAGATTTGAAATATAAGAGGTGTGACTTGAATAAAAGGAGAACTGCAACATGAGCAAAGTGTAATCTAAAATAAATTCTTACAGTGATATCAAGAATGATGAATAATCTATTCTTATCTTACATGTTTCAATTTTAGGGATGTTTATTCTATATGATCAAAATGAGAAGGATAAATAACAAGAAGTAAGTCGTAATGAATGAGGAGATAAGAGAAAACAATGGCTTTTAGTAATATGTGAATTTGTTTTAGAAGTGTAATTTGTTGAAGGTATAATGAGGGATGTAAATTGGTTCTATGTATGATTTCAGTGTACATGTGCAAGCAATATGTTAATTAAAGGGGTCTGATAGTTGTAGTCATTCATACCAGTAATCCATATTAGTATTGGAGAATTGTGGTATGGTTATATGGGTTGAATGATGATGGAAAAAATGGAGGGTTACCCTGAATAAGGTAGACTTACCTATTCACTCATATGAATAGAAGGGATGATAACCTATTGTATTGATATGTAACCCTAATAAGATATAGCTTGTTATACCTAGCTTTAATATAAGTAAGTGATGATAATTGGGTATGAATAGTCCTTGAATGACTAATACAATCATGGAGTAATCAGTTATTGTTGTTGAAACTTTAGTATGCTATAACCCGATGGTTACACCTTGATTTATGTGTGGGTTCATACTTGAGAATAGTATGGAATGTGATGGTGATGCTTCACCTTATGCATCCATGATCCAATGGGGATGTCGTGAGTAAGGGTTTGGGTATAAGTGTTGACTAGTAACATTAGTATAATTTATCTTGTTGAACCTAAATCCATTACAAATAGATAAGGATGAGTATTCATGTTTAACATTCTTATATGATGGAATGATGGTGGAATAACCTCCTTAATATGATCATAACCTTAATATGTTAATTGGTGGTTATTATAGCCATATGGTTGATACCTTCTTATGCTAAACATGTGCATTATGAATATGATGAGTGTTAATCATATCTTGATTCCTTGCATGTTGAAGTAGTAAAGGAATGTTCTTAATGTTAATATAACCCTTCTATGATTGTTTATGAATATCTCCTATTTTATTAATGAAATACTACGTTGATCTCGTGAATTATATGTAAGTGATGTTGTTGAAGCCTTGTTATAAGTCATACAAAGATAACGATGATCTTGCAGCGAATAGTATGATGGTCTTAATGACATTTGGGGATGGTTGATC
Source organism: Alisma plantago-aquatica (assembly GCA_963693085.1). Lineage (NCBI taxonomy): Eukaryota > Viridiplantae > Streptophyta > Magnoliopsida > Alismatales > Alismataceae > Alisma > Alisma plantago-aquatica. The sequence continues at coordinate 659,572,288 of OY856414.1, forward strand.
CCTGGATGAGGTGTAATCCTCTTGTGTTGATAAGGGTTGATACCATGTGATATTGTGAAAAGGATTTATATCTTATGATAGTATGATGACTAGTATGGTCTCATGAATGGAAAGTGAATAGTACCATGTGATGATGATATGAGAAATTATGTTTCACACATCTTATATCTTTTATAAGTTGTGATTTGAAGAGGAACAAATGTCTCAATTTTGAAAAAAATAATTCTAGATCGTAGTATTTGAAAGCTTACAAGGAGAGAGATATCCCTAGTAAAGGTTTTTTGGAGGAATCATGTATAGAAGAAGTTACTTGAAAATTAGAATCATAGATGTTTAACAAGTATCTTTTCCTCTTTTAGAAATTTTGAGAAGTAATTTTTATTAGAGGGGGAGAATTGTTACAACCCGTTCCTAGCTTTGTTGGTAATCATAGAGATTTAAGATAATCTTAATGTTTGTCATGCTTTTGTTAGTAATACTCTATGTTGTTCTTTGTCTTAACTTTGGTAACCTTAAATAATTGTTTGGACAACTCATAATCATCACTGAAGCAAACTATAAAGATCTGAGTTGGAGTTAATATAGCATTAACCCATACATGTGTGTAAGAAGAGAGTTAATGACATCGGAGGAAATAATTAATAAATAATTTTTATTTTGAGAATATTATCTAAATAATATTTTATAATTGTGGATAACTAAATTATAAATCTAACAAAAAAAGAATGAATCAAATAGGGGTTATAAAGAGAGAGTTATGCCATTTTTAGTAATATATACAAAGCATCGCGACCGCGGTCGACGCCGCGACCCGCGATGCTAGGACCGCGACCGATGTTGTGTCGACACCACCGCCGTGACGTTGCATCTACACCGTGACTTTATATTCTAGGACCGCGACTGACTCTGCGTTGACACCGTGCCCGTGATGCTCGGACTGCGACCGACGTTGCGTCGACAACGCGACCGCGGCCGACAACGCCCAAGATAGCAAATTATAAAACGATCATATCTCGAGCAATACATATTTGTTTTCAACAAAATGAAGTGAGTTGGAACTGAAATTCGATCTTATATCATCCCAGACATCTTTCTCTATGAGAGTATGACTTTGAAGGCAATTTCTGGGATAATTTTTGGGGAAGAATGTGAAGAACAACAAAAATCGAAAAGGGTTGCTATAGATTTTTTTGGTAAGTAGTTTTATCCGTCGATTCTTCCTCCTTCTCATTTCCCTTGATTGGAACCCTTGATCCAGTGATTTTGAGGTTTGGTTTAACCTCAGATATTCATCTTCTACCTACAACAGACCTGGTTTAGGGTTGAAAGGAAGAAGAAACCGCAGATTTTGCTAGAGTTTTGCTATGGATTTGAGATCTTCAGAGATGGGCTACGTTTTTTAGGTGTTTTCACACCTTAGGGTGAGTGGGTACTTCCTTTAAACAGTAGGTTGCACAAAAATGAGTTAAATCATCATTAATTTTCAATTTCTTAGTATGCATGAACAAACCATACATGGTCTTTTTGATCTGGCTTTTGCAAGTTGATATGAAATGGATGATTGATCTATCATGACGAATGTCAGATGATGAAATCATATTAGAAATGAGTACAATCCATCCAAATGATAATGCCTAAAGTGTTTGTAGAGGTTATAAAAGTAAACTGAAAGTTAGGGTATTTGGCTATGACTGAAATTGTTGTATAATTGAATAAAGAAGTTTGTCTAGTTGAATCTCCTTACTTATGAATGATTGTTTTATTTGTATGCATATAACATATATGTCACATAAGATCTTCCATTTCATTTGATGATATCAATGTTTACTTGATATATCAGTAAGAGGGTGAAACCCTAAATGAATGGAAAATTGGAGGTTTGCAAATAGACATCTTGATTCAATGTTATTCTTGATGTATGCAGTTTTAGTAAATGGTGTGGAAACCCTAGTTTAGTTCATTACATGGTTTCATATATATATATATATATATATATATATATATATATATATATATATATATATATATATATATATATATATATATATATATATGTGTGTGTGTGTGTGTGTGTGTGTGTGTGTGTGAACTGCTTAGAGCAATTCTTATTGAATGATGTTATGATGTATTCAATCCTTATGTGATAAGTGAATGAGGTAAATGAAACCCTAATGATAGGGTGTTCAATGAAACAAGTATTGTGATATCAATGTTCCTCAATTTGAGATGTGGTGATGCTTAACAGTTCAATTGTGGTAATAGTTATCAGATGGTTTATGAAATAAATGATTTACAAAGTTGAACAAAGATATGTTGATGTGATGATTGAATTGTGAATTTAAAGAGTGAATTGGACATGTAGATGCCCTGAACACTGTAGAATCCTCTCAGGATGAGGCCTGCGCTGTGAGGTGGAAATAGTTTCCCGACTAGAGGTAGTCCAGATTGAGGTAAGCCAGAGTGCACCAGTAGGGTGTGGGGGTCTTGACTAGTAGGGAAAACTCCTTATAGTTGTGTGGTACCTAACACCAACTGGGGATGCTGGTGGTACTTGTGTTACATGTTGAGTGATCAGTGGTCAGTAGGTCCACTGATGCACAATAAGCCTGGGGGCTTTGACTCACTGCCTGAGTACCCAGGTTGACAGGTGGAGTCTGAGATATCTGGCCGCTCTTATTAGCCACCGAGAGGCATACGTGCTGAGGCCCGTTGCAGACGCGGTCTTACTCAAGAGATAGGCTTAGGAACTCGGGCATGCTTCTAAGACTTGTATAGTGAGATCGTAGCTTGCTGTGATTCTTTCACATGTTGTGGTACACCTCATGTGGGTTCAGGGCATAATAAGATGAATGACAGATTAAAAAAGTGTGTGTAGTTATTCAATTATTCTTTGTATATTTCTGAATTGTTAGTTCTCTTTATGATCAATCAAGCATTTCATATATTGATTCACTCTTGTAGATATCTAGAGTATCTTGAAATATTTATGTTTGGAAATGATTAGTCTCTTTAAAGAATATTGTTGTTATAATTGATACATGTTGCTCAAAAGTATATTTGTAATTATATCAGTGCTTTAAATTGTTTCTTTGAAGTACTCATTCACTGAGCGAGTAGGCTCACCCCTCCACTCACAGGGAAATCACGTTGACTTGAAGATGGTCAAAGCATCATAGTAGATCTACCACATGAATTAAGTATGAGACTAGTAAAGTTCAGTCGGTCCCTATCACTCTAGGTCCTTGTATAGATATGAGAGAGTTGTAAATGATGTTTTGTATCTTTGTTTCCTTGATAAGAGAGAATGTATGTGATTGTTATGTCGTATGTACATGGAAGTGTGAGAAACAGAATGAATGTATGGATGTGTATCATTAATGTTGAGATAATATTAGAGAAATAAAAGTTTAATTCTCTTGTAAAGTTTGTTTATGTGATTGGATGCGAGAAAAACAAATAGTTTGAAATGAAATAAAGAAAAAAAATTAAGGGAGTGAATTTTGTATTAAGTATAATCCTCAAACTTATACCCACATCTCATGATTAGTGGTAATCGTGGGATGTCGGCGTGACAGTCTTTTGGTGTAAGAGCCTTGGTTGAGTCGTCAGGGACCATTAGGATAGAAAGTCGGAGTTATAAGTGTGACAGATAGGTGGTGACATGTCTTTATCTCTGGGAGGTATGAGTATTTAGATACCCTTGCCCGGTATCTAAATACTTAGATTGACCAATATCAAGCAACTATGTCTATTCTTCTCTGGATGCCCTGGCCAGGTATGCAGAGGAAGGATGGGATAGAGAGAAACCCTAGAAATCTTAGGGTTAGGAGACCAAAAACTAATGAAGGAGTAAGATATTAAACATAGAATGTGATACAACTCTTGCTTTATATTGCTTCTTTGATTGTAGATAAATAGAAATGCTCTTATATGTATGAATTCATATTATCAGTTTGTAGAATATATATGGTTCTTTTATATTGGTGTGTACTTGAAGTGATTCAGTTATTGTTTATATTCTTTGTATCAAGTAGACCAGAAGTTATGTTTAAATGAGTTTTCCCTAAGTGGATATTCTTTCCACATGTTTGAGATTAATAAGAGTTGGTTAATTATGAGTAGCTCTTTGCTTCAGGACTGCTAGTTTAGCACGGTCCGACTGATAGGATGTGTTACTAGGATCTAATGACTTCTATTAACAATATAATAAGAGTAGACTCTGGATAAATTAGACCCACATCATAGTGAGAATGTACATATACTAAGATGTTGAAACATATGGAAATATTAGAATAGCTAAGAATCAGTTGGAACTTATATCTGAGATCCAACTTTGGGACTTCATATGAGAAACCCTTGATTGGGAATAAAGGAACACGACATATGGTTTAGATTAAGTCTAATGACTAGTTTTAAATGGACTCTAAATATGAAATATGGAAAATATATGAGAAAAGTATGTAAGGACTAAGATAGTATGAATCAATCATGAGGAATGGATCATATAATCGAGTACAATGCTTTTTTGTACTCCAAAGAAAAGGGAAAATAGAAGAAAAGAGTTAAGTATACGATAAGTACATAGAAGTGAAGAGTCTTCAGAAGAGTTAAAGTAAAGAGAATTAGATGAGCATGTAGATCATAAGACCGGGACAAGAAACTTAGTTGAATTAAAGAGAAATATTGGAAGTGATGATCTTGATTAAGGAATGAAGGTTATGATATAATGGAGAGCATGGAATGTATAACTTCACTATCAAGTTTAATACATTCATCCTTACTACCTTCGGATTCCAAGTCTCTATAGAACGACAAACTAGTTTCTAAAAGAAGAACAAAAAGGGTAGATTAACAAATGAAGAAGTCATACAAAGGTAGACTATATTCAGGAAGGAAAAACTTGATTGAAAGAGAAACTAAGTTTGACCCATGCATGAGTTGTTTGATTTAAAATGAAGGCTATGTAATGTATTAAACATGAGGTGAGACAAGTAGAGAGATTATTGATTTAGAATTTCAACTTCACATTAGTAGAAGGATAAAAAGAAATATGTGCAACATGGTATACATGATCATACACATGAATAACCAACATGATATAAGTAGAAGTTAATGATGATAGGTGGAAGAGTAGTATATGGTAAGAGAATTATGGAAAGTAAGGAAGGGTTTGAAACATCATAGAGTAATATATATTATAAAAGAAATAGGTTAGGAGATTCAATCAAGTGCTAATTAATCAAGTATCCTTATTGATAACCAATTAAACCTAAATATGAGAAATGTATTAAGGGAATGTTTGAAGATAAGAATTCTATGTCTCAGAATCATCTTCTCTTTCATATCTCCCTTAATGAGAGCAATGTGGAAATGAAGTGATAAGAAAATGAATCATATATCATGCATAACCACCATGGTAGAGACATCTAGTATATGTAATAATGACACACAATATGATGATGAAACCCTAGTAGGGTAAACTGAGAATATAATCTATGGCCAAGTAAGAGAAAAGAAATTCAATTGATAAGATAAGGAAGACTTTAGTAAAACTTGTGAGATCCAAAGTTCGAATTTCAAATTAAGTGAGCAAAGTCACATCACAATAACATCATGTTAATGATAAGGACAAAACCCTAGAATGTTTAGAGTTGTAGTAGTTCAAGGGATGTCACTAGTGATTTTACCTTGAATACTAGCATCTCTATAAAACAAGATCATGAGATTGACACTAAACTTTCTCAAAAATTCATTATTATAGCTCGTCTTTGCTGTCACATGTTTCTTTTCATCACTTCTTATTCCTAAAAAATGTGGCAAACCACAAGGGTGAGACCCAGTCCCAGCAAGAGATATAACCTCCCACAACATTTATTGATTACAACATTTTAAGTAATTAAACAGTTAAGCAAATTAATCAGATATACCAAATAAGCTCAGCAACACTGATGATTAACAAAATGCACAAGGGATAAGATAATAACTATCATCATTAGCCAGACTATCATCCTTTATCATGTTGATTATATAAGTAATTCAGTAGCATATGCATATCTAGCATCATGAGCAAGTCCAGTAACATAGCATAGCTAACAACATGAGCATGTCTAATTGGTTGGACATATCTACATTATAAGAAGAGCTAACAATAAAAGCACAACTATTTGGATAAGCATGATCAGCAGTATATGCATCTCTAGTTACAAAGGCATGGCTAGCATGCTAAACATAACTAACAACATGAGATAGATAGCATCATGATTATAATCAGCAGTAGAAGTATAGTTATCAACATAAGCATGACTATTGTATTGTAAGGACCTATTTGCTTTGCTTAACCCTGGTGCTTTGGTGCTTGCTAATCACCTTTAGTGGTGATTAGGGTTTGGTTGTGTTCTGTTGAGAGTTGGAGGTGCTACTTGTAAATAACCCAAGTCTAGGGTTTTGTAGGAAAGTTTGCCACCTCGTGAGGTGTTCCTCTCTCTCTCTTTGCTTCCTCTAGGGCTGAGAGAAAGGCTTGGGCCCGTTGCTTGAGTTCTTTTGGGCCTTGTTGAGCTTGTTGGGCCTTGAGGTGCCTTGCTTTGGTTTGGTTGAGCCTTGTATCGGCCAAGATGGCGAGTGTATCGGACAAGGATGAAGTGTGTCGCCCAAGGAGCAAGATGTTGTGTCGCCCATGCTCTTTGGTCTAACCTTGACCTTGTTGAGTAGACACTTGGAGCATATCTTGGACATGTGGATGGAGCTTGCTAGAGTGGTGGCTCGTGCACTAGGACAAGTGTCCCTAGGCAAGTGACACCTTGCTTGGACCAACCTTGTTTTCTCCTCCCTTTCCTTCTATATAGGCAGTTCCTTTCCTTAGCTTAGGGTCCCTTTGGTCCCTTGGTTCCTCTCCACCTTGTTGCACGACACAACCCTCTCTTTGCATGTTGGCGGCCGATACACCCCTTGAAGGAGAAAGTTTGGAGGCCGACACACCTTGGAGAAGCAAGTGGTGGCCGATAGCCTTGGAGTCTCCATCTTCCTTGCTTGGTGGTGCTTGGATCTTGGAACTTGAAGTTGCTTAGGGAGGGTTGCATAACTTCTAACATTAACTACACTATCTCTTGTTATAATCTTGTTTACATGTTAGTAGCTTAGTTTCTTGCTTAGTATCCATGTTGGCCGATCCTTGTGAACTAGGGTTTAGGGATCAATACTCCTTTCTCCCCTTGGTTTAGAGGAGTGAGTTTGAGTTTCTAGTGTCATGAGCAACACCCCTCCTTCCCTTAACCGATTGAGGTGAGCTTGTGTCCTAGTTGCTTAAGCAACACTCTCCCCTCACCATGGGCTAGAAGGGTGAGCTCGTTTGTGATGGTTGATGTGCAAGACCCCTCTTTCTTAGTTGATTGAGGTGAGCCATCTTCCTAGGGTTCGGGTGACCTTATGATGAGGAAGAATATGACCTTGTGAGTGGTACCTTTGGGTCGTTTTGAGAGTAAGGGAAGAGCTGCCCGACAGTCCCCTTGACCTAGATGCTTTGGTCGATAGGTGGTGCTAGCTGTGATGGACGACACCCCACTTGATCTTGAGTCTTGGGCGACACATGAAGGGTGTTGTGTTGGGCATCACATGCCTAGTTCCTTCCTTGTGTGACGGGCATCACACCATGCTAAGATAACCTGCCCGATACACCTTGGTAGATGTTTGCCTTGTGCTCTTGTACCTTGATCGATGGGCGTTGGGGTCTGGTTCTGTGACGGCCGTTAGGCCTTGGTCCAGTAGGTTGCACAATATGTGGGATGTGTTCTCTCTCTTGGGCATTATCCTTTTGTGGGTTGACCTGGTCGACACCACCCTGTAACGGGCGTTGCTGAAGTGCCCGACATACCCCTGACGCGCACTACCCCCCTTATGTGACGCCGCGTTGCTGGCTTGGTTGCGTTAGTAGCAACACAACGTTGCGGGCTGAGATGTGTTGATTTTTGGTAAGGGTCGGTGTCCGATACAACCTTTAGTGAGGATTCTTACAACCTATAGTGAGGGTCTCACGGTTCATGGAAGTAGATTGTTATATATGTTCTTATAGTGACATTTATATCTTAATCATCATGATTAGTTGTTAATGGTAAGAAGGACAATGATAAGTATGTTAAACGGTTTGCCTTATGATGTGTCTTATGCACATGATCATCAGTTGATGTGTGGCTGATAAGTATGGGATCTTTAATGTCATCCTACATTGGCAAGCATAGTCTTTCTGTTGAGCCTATGATTATTATGCACTAACCATGCAGGTGATGAATAGCCATGAAAGGGGCTATGAGAGATATGTGATGAGTAACATCATAATTACTCTTCTTGACGAAATTGCATGTGTTTTTCCCATGATGATGATGATGTAAGCCTTGAGAGGCAGTGGCACCATATGATGAGGGATTGAGATCCCATGGTATGTGATGATCCTTGTGATGGATCTAGATTGATTGGAAAGAGGCCAAGTGATAACATGTGATGTGGATCCTTGTGATGGATCAGTATAATGTGAATGGTAGTATGAGTACAATGTTGAGTTTATGTTGTTTATATCCTGTTATAGTTTGCATGTTATACAATCCATCTAAAAGATACTAATTAACCATAGCGAAATCTATCATGTAGTTTACCCTGGCCATAGATCCATCATCTTCAGGAATTGGTGATGGTGAAACGGGTTCTCCTGTGGGTTAACCTGGAGCGCATATTTTTGAATATGCGAGGTTTCTCCTAGCCTAAAGTAAGGAGGTAAGAGTGCAACTGCGGTTGTAGACTCCAGGGTGCGAATTTAGGCCTGTAGCCCAGTTGTGATGAAGAGCATGGTGAACAGGCCCATGGCTCAGGATATGTGATAAGAGGAGCATCAATGCGTTCATGGCTCAGAGCACAGTGTTCAGGCCCGTGGCTCAGTTTACTAGCGATGTGACCTATACCAAGGCGGGCTAGGCAGAGGGTAGCCTGTGGAGATGACCATGTGGCTAAGACCACTTCAGCATGAGATTGCGGTCCTGCTTATGTTGTACTCATGCACTGACCATGAGGCGGAGCAGGTCGTGGATTCCAGCTCTTCCATTGACCTTGTATGGCACCGGCTATGGCTTCATAGCCGAAGGTTGGATTTGAATGGTACGGTTCACTTCCTCAGGGCATAATAAAACGTAATCCAGCCATTTAGTAATTACCGCTTAGGACAAACACAAAACATTGGTTGAGGCCTTGTTGGTGTAGTTAACTTGTTTGTATCTTGCAGTTGCGTGTACATTTCTCATATGTGGTGAGCTTTATACATCCTATCTTATTAATCATGTTTCATAAGGAAATGGTTGGATAAATGATTGAGTATATTTGGTAAGTTTGATAAGTATGAACAGTCTTATCTTATAAGTGCTCTTGTTATACCTGTTATCAGATATCTGCTTGTATAGCTTTATCTTTCTGAGGTTTTGTAGTTTTGTCCGGGAGTTATGCATCCCGCTGGGACAATGTTCAATTGTCTCACCCTGCTGGTTTACACCCTTTTTAGGTGGTCGAGCTAGACGTGGTGGTGGTCGCGGAGTTGTGGCCGAGCAGCAAGAAGATCAGTAGAAGGCAAGCAATGGATATGCTGCTGTTTTGGAAATTTTGTAGTAGAGTCTAGAGTCATCCATGTACTCTCAGGTCCTTGGCAGTTTTTTGACGTTGTTTCACGATGTACAACTGCAGATGTTTTGTATATCCTGTTGTTGGCCGGATGTGGGCCTTTATGTATGCATAAACAGGTGATGAACTCATGTTATGACAGGACAGCTGTTGCTCTAAGCTGTGGACATGTATCAAGGCTTGTATGAATGTATATAACATGTTTTCTTGCAGGATGTGGACTGGAATGAAATAGTTTCTTAGTTTATCAGCTTTCCGTAATCGGTTTTAATTAACCCGTGTTTTCGATAACCTGTGGTTATGGTGATTTCCACACGTTTTCGCGTAACACCTCGCTGTCTGTGTGATAATGGGATGTGTTGCGATAAGGTTTTCGTATCAGAGCTTTAGGTTCGCTGAGTCTACAGGGATCTAGGACTATGTTGTGTATGTTCTTATGAGTTTTCCAAATTCCCTCACAATCATTTTCTGCCCTCAGTGGAAGAAAAGTCAAGATGTCTAGAAACCATGAAGAACACGCTGCTGAGCGCAGCGATGCTGCATCTGTTGATGGAGCAGTAAGGCAGGCACATGAAGATCGGGTGCCTGAGGTCCCCCAACCTAACGCATCCATTCTTGAGCATCCTGCCTACCAAAAGCTTTTGGGGCAGATGATGGCTATGATGAATCTCATGGTTGAGCGATTACCAGTGCCTCCTCTGCGAGCACATGTTCCCCATGGTGAAATATTGGGTATTGGGAAGACCTTCGAGCGGCTTCGCCGAGTCGGAGCTTCGGATTATGCTGGAACGGCTGATCCAGCGGATGCAGATGTGTTGCTGACAAGTCTTGAGAAGGCTTTTTGGATCCTCGACATCCTCGAAGCAGACAAAGTAAAGTATGTTGTCTACCTTCTGAAAGGTAGTGCAGGTCACTGGTGGACCATCGAGGAAGAGAAGCGGCCTGGTGAGGTGATATGTTGGGAGGTCTTCCGGCGCGAGTTCGTCACCAGGTACTTTCCGAAAACGTATCTGGATGAGAAGATCAGTCAGTTTGAGAGCTTGCGACAAGGAAGGATGAACATAACTGAGTACGAGGCCAAGTTTATGGATCTGTTGAGGTTTTGTCCTCACATGGCAGCAACAGACGAGGAACAGATCAGACGTTTTGAGAAGGGTCTGAGTGCTGAGCTGACAACACCTGTGTCTTTGTTGGAGAACCAAGAGAAGTTTGCTATGTTTGTGGAATCCGTCCGGAGGATCGAACGATCAGTAAGGGAAAAGAGAGAGTCTATGGATAAGAAGAGACCTTCTCAGTTTCAGGGGCAAATGTTTGGTGGCTTCACGAAGCCCAGGTTTTCAGCACCGTCTGTGATGAGAGGTTCTGGTGGACCGTCTCAGTAGTCTCCGAGTAGAGGAAGAGGTTATGTTTCTTCACCATCTAAGGCACAAAGTACGGCTTCAGTGGCAGTGACAGGGCCATCTAGGCCACGGGTTGATGATAGAGCATGCCATCAGTGCTGTCAGATCGGGCATTTGAGGTTCAACTGCCCCAATATAGATGTTGAAGTAACGCAGCTGCCGAGGCAGAATCATTAAGGATCGGATCGACAGCAGCCCAGTGGTAGAAAAGGACGAGGACGCGGTCAAGCGTCTCAGGCTGGATCGTCTGCTCAAGGAAGCAGAGGTCGTGGACAGCAAGCAACGGCTCGATTCTATTCCATGAATCAGCCGGAGGCGATAGTCAACCCGCGAGTAGTGACAGGTCAGATGGAGTTAGTTCATTCTGATATGTCTTCTTCTTTCTTTATATCTGTTCTAGTTGACCCGGGTGCTACGCACTCTTTTATCGCCTACAATATGCTTGAGAACTGTCGTTTACCTGTTAGTCGTAAGAAGGATAGTTTGTTGCTAGAAACCCCTCTTGATGGTTCCTCGTTGCTTCGAGAAGAGTGCCCATCTTGTGTCTTGTCTTTCTCGGGACACCGCATTCAAGTGGATCTTATACCACTTGATATGCATGGGTTTGACGTGATCCTTGGGATGGATACATTAGAGAAGTATAAGGTTGTTCTGGACTGCGATGCCAAGCAGGCGGTGTTTGATGATTCTGGGGAGAAGTGGATCTTCCAAGGAGATAGGAAGATTCTTCCGACGTGTCTGGTATCAGGTATGGTGGCAGATAGGTTTCTATGACAAGGATGTGAGGCGTTCTTAGCTCATGTGGTAGATACTGTTGTGTCTACCAAGGAAAAAGGTCCTAGTCTTGAGGAGGTGTCCGTTGTTCGAGAGTTTGTAGATGTGTTTCCTGAGGAGTTTCATGGTATTCCCCCACCCCGAGAGATTGATTTTGAGATCAATCTGGTCCCAGGTACACAGCCAGTTGCACAGACACCGTACAGGATGGCTCCAGTGGAGATGGCAGAGTTGAAGAAGAAGTTCAAGAGTTGTTGGAGAAAGGTTTCATCCGACCAAGCACGTCGCCTTGGGGTGCTCCCTTGTTGTTTGTAAAGAAGAAGGACGGTTCGATGCGGTTGTGTATAGACTATCGGCAGTTGAACAAGGTCACGATCAAGAACAAGTACTCGTTGCCAAGGATAGATGATCTATTCGATCAGTTGTGTGGTGCTACAGTGTTTTCGAAGATCGATCTACGATCCGGATATCATCAGTTAAGGATAAAGGCGTATGACATACCAAAGTCAGATTTCAGGACGAGGTATGGTCACTATAAGTTCGTGGTTATGCCGTTTGGGTTAACCAATGCACCTGTTGCTTTCATGGACCTGATGAACAGAGTGTTTCGTCCGTTCTAAGATCAGTTTGTTGTAGTCTTTATAGATGACATCTTGATCTATAGTCGGGACAGGCTAGAGCATGAGCAACATCTTCATCAAGCGTTGACTCTTCTTCTCCAACATCAGTTGTATGCCAAGTTCAGTAAGTGTGAGTTCTGGTTGGAAGAGGTGACTTTCTTGGGTCATGTGATATCTGCTGAAGGAGTCAAAGTAGATCCAAAGAAGGTGGAATCTGTTGCAGATTGGGAACAGCCAAAGATGCCAACAGGAGTTCGCAGTTTTCTGGATTTAGCAGGATACTACCGAAGGTTTATCAAGGACTTCAGTATGATTGCCTTGCCGATGACAAAGTTGACAAAAAAGGACAAACCTTTTGTCTGGGATGATCGATGCCAGCAAGCTTTCCAGAGTTTAAAAGAGAAGTTGACCAGTGCTCCGGTGTTGATCCTGCCAGAGCCTGGGAAGGGCTATGTGGTTTTCTATGATGCTTCCAAGAAAGGCTTAGGTTGTGTGCTGATGCAGGAGGATCATGTGGTTTCTTTTGCTTCACGACAGTTTAAGAAACATGACGAGAACTATCCGACTCATGATTTGGAACTGGCAGTAGTGGTTCATGCGTTAAAGATTTGGAGACACTATCTGTATGGGGAAGTGTGTCATATCTTTACGGATCATAAGAACTTGAAGTACATCTTTACGCAACATGAGTTGAACATGCGACAGTGGCGATGGATGGAGTTGATCAATGACTATGACTGCACTATCGAGTATCATCCTGGTAAGGCGAATGTGGTAGCTGATGCGCTTAGTCGAAAGTCTTCTTTTTCTTCCAAGAAGGCACAACTGAGTTCTCTGGTATGCCATGAGCGAGATATACTTGTCTCTTTGTAGAAGATGAACGTGCAGATGGAGGTTTCCTCATTAGCTGGACTTTTAGCACAGATGCAAGTCAAGCCTACGTTGAGACAGCAGATCAAAGATGCATAGCAGACAGATGATGTGGTACAGTTGATCAGATCTGAGTTTGGCAGTGAAAAGCGTGATGGGTTTCATGAGTCCGAGGATGGGCTAGTCTGCTATCGTAATTGGATGGTGGTCCCTGATGTTGATGATCTGAGGAAGTTGGTGCTCGAGGAAGCACACACATCGATGTATGCTATGCATCCAGGTGTCACCAAGATGTACCATAGTCTGAAGGACTTGTATTGGTGGGCCGGTTTGACGAAAGATGTAGCTGAGTTCGTGGCTAGATGTGCGGTTTTTCAGCAAGTGAAGGCTGAACATCAGAAGCCGGAAGGTACGTTGCAACCCTTGCCGATACTGCAATGGAAATGGGATCATATAACCATGTATTTCGTAGTTGATCTACCCAAGACAACTAGAAATCACGATTCCATTTGGGTGATAGTGGACAGAATGACGAAGTCTGCCCATTTCCTACCTGTAAAGACGACGTATACAGTTGAGAAACTCACTGGAGTATATGTGGATGAGATAGTACATTTGCATGGTGTGCCAGCGACGATAGTTTCTGATAGAGGTCCTCAGTTTACGAGTCGTTTCTGGGAACAGTTGCACAAAGCGTTGGGAACGCAGTTGAGGTTCAGTACCGCTTTTCACCCACAAACAGACGGACAGTCTGAGAGGACTATTCAGATTCTGGAGGATCTCCTTTGAGCTTGTGTCATACAGTTTCTAGGCAGTTGGGATATGCATCTCAGTTTGATAGAGTTTGCGTATAACAACAGTTATCAGCGGAGCATTGACATGGCTCCTTATGAGGCTTTGTATGGGAGGAGGTGTAGATATCCTTTGTGTTGGTATGAGTTTGGTGAGCATCAGTTGTTGGGTCCTGAGTTAGTACAGCAGACAACAGAAAAGATCAAGGTGATACAACAACAGTTGAAAGTGGCACAGGACAGGCAGAAGTCTTATGCAGACAATCGTCGACGACCTTTGGAGTTCTAGGTAGGAGACAAAGTATACCTCAAAGTATCGTCGTGGAAAGGTGTGCTGAGGTTTGTCCAGAAGGGTAAGTTGGCACCCAGGTATATGGGGCCTTACTTAGTCATAGCACGTGTTGGTAAGGTAGCCTATGAGATAGAGTTACCTCCAGAGTTGCACAGGTTGCATCCAGTGTTCCATGTCAGTATGCTGAAGAAAAGCCATCCAGATTCAGGAACAGTGATATAGCTAGTTGAGGTTGAGCTTGATGAAGATGTGACCTACGAGGAAGGTCATGTGGCGATCCTTGACCGAAGGGTCAAAAAGCTGAAGAGGGAGGACCTGGTTCTTGTGAAGGTTCTTTGGCATCATCGTGGCATTGAGGAAGCCACGTGGGAGATTGAGGAAGAGATGAGGAGGAAGTACCCCTCGCTTTTCTCTTCATATTTCGGGGACGAAATCCCTTAAAGGGGGTTAGCTTGTAAGGACCCTGACCTTCGTTTAGGGTTTACCCTGTTTGTTTTGCTTAACCCTAGTGCTTTGGTGCTTGCTAATCACCTTTAGTGGTGATTAGGGTTTGGTTGTGTTTTGTTGAGAGTTGGAGGTGCTTGCAAATAACCCAAGTCTAGGGTTTTGTAGGCAAGTTTGCCACCTCGTGAGGTGTTCCTCTCTCTCTTTGCTTCCTCTAGGGTTGAGAGGAAGGCTTGGGCCTGTTGCTTGAGTTCTTTTGGGCCTTGTTGAGCTTGTTGGGCCTTGAGGTGCCTTGCTTTGGTTTGGTTGAGCCTTGTATCGGCCAAGATGGTGAGTGTATCAGCCAAGGATGAAGTGTGTCACCCAAGGAGCAAGATGTTGTGTCGCCCATGCTCTTTGGTCTAACCTTGACCTTGTTTAGTGGACACTTGGAGCATATCTTGGACATGTGGATGGAGCTTGCTAGAGTGGTGGCTCGTGCACTAGGACAAGTGTCCCTAGGCAAGTGACACCTTGCTTGGACCAACCTTGTTTTCTCCTCCCTTTCCTTCTATATAGGCGGTTCCTTTCCTTAGCTTAGGGTCCCTTTGGTCCCTTGGTTCCTCTCCACCTTGTTGCATGACACAACCCTCTCTTTGCTTGTTGGCGGCCGATACACCCCTTGAAGGAGCAAGTTTGGAGGCCGACACACCTTTGAGAAGCAAGTGGTGGCCGATAGCCTTGGAGTCTCCATCTTCCTTGCTTGGTGGTGCTTGGAACTTGGAACTTGAAGTTGCTTAAGGCGGGTTGCATAACTTCTAACCTTAACTACACTATCTCTTGTTATAATCTTGTTTACATGTTAGTAGCTTAGTTTCTTGCTTAGTATCCATGTTGGCCGATCCTTGTGAACTAGGGTTTAGGGAGCAATACTCCTTTCTCCCCTTGGTCTAGAGGAGTGAGTTTGAGTTTCTAGTGTCATGAGCAACACCCCTCCTTTCCTTAACTGATTGAGGTGAGCTTGTGTCCTAGTTGCTTAAGCAACACTCTCCCCTCACCATGGGATAGAAGGGTGAGCTCGTTGGTGATGGTTGATGTGCAAGACCCCTCTTTCTTAGTTGATTGAGGTGAGCCATCTTCCTAGGGTTCGGGTGACCTTATGATGAGGAAGAAGATGACCTTGTGAGTGGTACCTTTGGGTCGTTTTGAGAGTAAGGGAAGAGATGCCCGACAGTCCCCTTGACCTAGATGCTTTGGTCGATAGGTGGTGGTAGCTGTGATGGACGACACCCCACTTGATCTTGAGTCTTGGGCAACACATGAAGGGTGTTGTGTTGGGCGTCACATGCCTAGTTCCTTCCTTGTGTGACGGGCGTCACACCATGCTAAGATAACCTGCCCGATACACCTTGGTAGATGTTTGCCTTGTGCGTTTGTACCTTGATCGATGGGTGTTGGGGTCTGGTTCTGTGACGGCCGTTAGGCCTTGGTCCAGTAGGTTGCACGATATGTGGGATGCGTTCTCTCTCTTAGACGTTAGCCTTTTGTGGGTTGACCTGGTCGACACCACCCTGTGACGGGCGTTGCTGAAGTGCCTGACATACCCCTGACGCGCGCTACCCCCCCTTATGTGACGCCGTGTTGCTCGCTTGGTTGCGTTAGTAGCAATGCAGCGTTGCGGGCTGAGATGTGTTGATCTTTGGTAAGGGTCGGTGGCTGATACAGCCTTTAGTGAGGATTCTTACTACCTATAGTGATGGTCTCACGGTTCATGGAAGTAGATTGTTATATATGTTCTTATAATAACGTTTATATATTAATCATCATGATTAGTTGTTAATGGTAAGAAAGACAATGATAAGTATGTTAAACGGTTTGCCTTATGATGTGTCTTATGCACATGATCATCAGTTGATGTGTGTCTGATAAGTATGGAATATTTAATGTCATCCTACATTGGCAAGCATAGTCTTTCTGTTGAGCCTATGATTATTATGCACTAACCATGCAGGTGATGAATAGCCATGAAAGGGGCTATGAGAGATATGTGATGAGTAACATCAGATTGATAATTACTCTTGTTGACAAAATTACATGTGTTTTTCCCATGATGATGATGATGTAAGCCTTGAGAGGCAGTGGCACCATATGATGAGGGATTGAGATCCCATGGTATGTGATGATCCTTGTGATGGATCTAGATTTATTGGCAAGAGGCCAAGTGATAACATGTGATGTGGGTCCTTGTGATGGATCAGTATGATGTGAATGGTAGTATGAGTATAATGTTGAGTTTATGTTGTTTATTTCCTATTATAGTTTGCATGTTATACAATTTGGTTGAATCTTGCAATCCATCTAAAAGATACTAATTAACTATAGTGAAATCTATCATGTAGTTTTCCCTAGCCATAGATCCATCATCGTCAGGAATTAGTGATGGTGAAACGGGTTCTCCTGCGGGTTAACCCAGAGCACATATTTTTGAATATGCGAGGTTTCTCCTAGCCTAAATTAAGGAGGTAAAAGTGCAACTGCGGTTGTAGACTCCATGGTGCGGATTCAGGCCCGTAGCCCAGTTGTGATGAAGAGCATGGTGAACAGGCCCATGGCTCAGGATATGTGATAAGAGGAGCTTGAATGTGTTCATGGCTCAGAGCATGGTGTTCAGGCACGTGGCTCAGTTTACTAGCACCGTGACCTATACCAAGGAGGGCTAGGCAGAGGGTATCCTGTGGAGCTGACTGTGTGGCTAAGACCACTTCAGCATGAGACTGCGGTCCTGCTTATGTTGTACTCATGCACTGACCATGAGGCGGAGAAGGTCGTGGATTCTGGCTCTTCCATTGACCTTGTATGGCACCGGCTATGGCTTCGCAGTTGAAGGTTGTATTTGAACGGTACGGTTCACTTCCTCGGGGCATAATAAAACGTAATCCAGCCGTTTAGTAATTACCGCTTAGGACAAACATGAAACATTGGTTGAGGCCTTGTTGGTGTAGTTAACTTGTTTGTATCTTGCAGTTGTTTGTACATTTCTTATATGTGGTGAGCTTTATACTAACTATCTTATTAATCATGTTTCATAAGGAAATGGTTGGATAAATGACTGAGTATATTTGGTAATCTTGATAAGTATGAACAGTCTTATCTTATAAGTGTCCTTGTTATACCTGTTATCAGATATCTGCTTGTATAGCTTTATCTTTCTGAGGTTTTGTAGTTTTGGCGGGGAGTTATGCCTCCCGCTGGGACAATGTTCAATTGTCTCACCCCACTGGTTTACACCCTTTTTAGGTGGTCGAGCTAGACGTGGTGGTGGTCGCGGAGTTGCGGCCGAGTAGCAAGAAGATCAGTAGAAGGCAAGCAATGGATATGTTGTTGTTTTGGAAGTTTTGTAGTCGAGTCTAGAGTCATCCCTGTACTCTCAGGTCCTTGGCGGTGTTTTGACATTGTTTCATGATGTAAAACTGCAGATGTTTTGTATATCCTGTTGTTAGCCGGATGTGGGCCTTTATGTATGCATAAACAGGTGATGAACTCATGTTATGACAGGACAGCTGTTGCTGTAAGCTGTGGACATGTATCAAGGCTTGTATGAATGTATATAACTTGTTTTCTTGTAGGATGTGGACTAGAATGAAATAGTTTATCAGCTTTCCGCAATCGGTTTTAATTAACCCGTGTTTTCGATAACCTGTGGTTATGGTGATTTCCGTACGTTTTCGCGTAACACCTCACTGTCTGTGTGATAGTGGGATGTGTTGCCACATGTATGTACACATCTACAATCTTAAGCATATCCACGACATAAGTATATCTGCTATCTCTTAACTTCACTAAGAATCATCTTTATGTAAAGAGAACAAACAAGGGTTATCATCCAATGTGAAATGTTGTGTATAACCCTAAACAATATGCTACATGGTTGTATTACATCTTTTATTATGCCCTGGGGAATTTGAATAGTGTATTACATCTTTTATTATTCCCTGGGGAATTTGAATCATACCATTCAGAGTCCAGCCGACCCCTGAGAAGGGAAATTATGTTCTATACAAGATCTAGGAGTATCGGTATCCTAAGATCTCTTCCCCTTAGTCAGTATGAGTAAAAAGGCAGTGACATATCAGTCAAAGTTGCCACCACAATGACATATAGTCAAGATGCTAACCACTAGTTTGCCTTTGGTATACGTCATGACACTAGAAACCAGGGTATACAAATCCAACACTACTACAGAAATGGCCTTTGGCGTCGGTCGTTTAACCCCATTCGGCGTCGGTTTCCGACCGACGCCTATGTGGGCGCCGCTAAAGGTTGAACAATTCGGCGTCGGTTTTTTAACTGACGCCTATTTATTCTATAGGCGTCGGTGTTTTAGTATATAACCGACGCAAAAAGTGCCCTAGATGACGCCATTTTCTGTGGCGCGAACACTTTTGGCGTCGGTTATATACTAAAACATCGACGCCTATACTTCAAGACGACCGGCCGAGCTTCCCTGCACGGCCGTGTTTAGTACTATAGGCGTCGGATTTATATGAATAACCGATGCCTTTTCCACCACGGACGTGCTATCCTGCACGGTCGGGTTGTTTGTATTATTAGGCGTCGGTTTTTATCAAATAACCGACGATGTATGTCTTTGCTGACGGTTTTCTATAAATAACCGACACCTATTTCTATTTTTTTTTCATATCAGTTTGCAGGCCTGCTGTGGCTGGTCAGCAGGATGAGAACCTGCAGTTCAGTTTTCTGAACTGTAGGTTTACAACATCCATTGATATCAGCCTACAAACAGGCCGCAAACCTGCAAAAGTCACAAGAAAAATTTCACACAAGTACATACATTCAGACATCAATTCAATTCTCACATTCACACATATAGAAACATTCAAATACATGTATTAACATTCAGAAATATTCATTTACAAAGTATCATTCATTATCGCTATCAACATCCCAATTATATCTTACAGTTTCCACTGCTTGTATGGCTTTTACCCATTCTTCTCTTACTTCATTTAATGCTTCCATCGTATATGGAGCATGTATATTTTTTAAGCGTTTACCTATAGTGTGGTCAGTTTTAAACACCTGCAAAGAGAATGATGTATATATATAAGTAATAATATAAAAATAAGATTGATATATTTCATACTAACTAATGAGACTATATATAATACCTCATGTATGCTATCGATGTCCAATGTGGCATGTTTGATAATCATCTTCATAAATCGCATCACATAGTATGCACATGCCCAGCCATTGTCTTGTGTAGCACACTATAAATTGAAACATACAAAATAATACAACTAAGCACAATTCACATCAATAATATATATATTTGAGTCGGGAACTTACTTGTACGTTCTGCCAATTTATTGGCTGGTTCTTTTTCCTTGGGACCGTTCCTCCAGCCTTTTTGAATGCATCTAAACCCCTACATGTTAATATAACACAATAAATTGCATAAGTAAATAGTAATGTAATAAAAGATGTTAACGGATATAAAAATGAAATATTTCTCACCAGAATAATGGCATTCTCATTACGTGTCCAATTTTAGTGTTCAATGTACTCCCCGCAGGATCTAGATAATAAACAGTGAATGTCCCGGGGACAATAACTAGTAACTCCCAATGTCTACCGCTAGAGGTAAGAAGTTAACAATTAATAACTCAAAATGCAAAATAAAAATGGAATTTTCTTAAGTCCAAATTATAAATAAAGTAAACTTACTTGACATTGAATGGAGCTATTATTATCGTCTTCTTTTGCTGACCAAAAATTGTAAAAGCATCTATACAGTATTGTTGAACATTATCAGGGTCTTTAGCTACCAAACTAATCAATGATGAATCAAAAATCCCACATGATCAAATGCAAATTGTTTGCAATGATCTTCGACTAAGTAGCTGCAAAACATATAGGCGTATGCATTAATATATAAGAAACCAGATCACCGGATCTTACACAAGGTATATGGATGT
Organism: Alisma plantago-aquatica; assembly: GCA_963693085.1. Classification (NCBI taxonomy): domain Eukaryota; kingdom Viridiplantae; phylum Streptophyta; class Magnoliopsida; order Alismatales; family Alismataceae; genus Alisma; species Alisma plantago-aquatica. The sequence goes on from OY856414.1 coordinate 659,593,108, forward strand.
ATAAACAAGATCTCACCTTATCCATGTCTCTATCATTGATGTATTCAGCCAATCATACATAAACAGCTCAATAATATCTTGTATAAATAAAGAGCTATCGTATGATTGACCTGCATAATCTGCATCTAAATAAACTATTATAGGGCAATGTATATTATGTGCCCGTAGCCAACATGCCATTCCCCTACAAGCAGGACCTAACGGGTATGTTAGGTTAGTTGGAACCCAAGTTGGTAGTGCGGGAAGTGGAGGTGGAGGCCTAGGTGCTCCTGGTGTCTTCTTTTTAACCTGTATATATAATTTCAGATCAGTTGACATCATATATACACATTAACAGTCTAAATCAATGTAAATTTATCTTACAATTTCAATCGTGTAGATGACATCTGCTTTGGGCCACAATATGACCCCGCCTTCTGCGTCACCAAGTGTATCAATATCTGGGTGGGCATATGGCAACGCAACTTCCCTCCAATCGGGTAATACATGTAGCGGGCTCACACGAATGTAGCCCTGCGGCATTGGAGTCCCATGAAACGTTGCCCCAGGAAGGGACTGGTAAGCCTGCGCCTCTGCAACAACATAGTCTCCTATTCTTAAGCGGTATGGCTTCAATGCCTACAAATTTACGTAAAGAATGTTATACATATATACATATAATCTTGAAAACATATCATCTTGAAAAGACTAGCTACAATGTCATAAACAATACTTACAACAGACGTGCTAGGCGATGGGTCTCCAGGATTACTCGCAGTCTGTGCATCAGGAGAAGAGTGGGTCGCCATAGGCTGATTGGAAGCCTGAGATGCCTGCCACCGCAGCAATTCTTCCTTGACCTTCTCAGCAACTACATCGTTGACCTTCTTAGCAACTAAATCCTCAACTCTCTTATTCTCCTATACATGGATAAAAGAAACATTAGCTTCTTATTAATGAATTTTCTTTTGTAGTAACATTCTAAAAAAAGAATAGGTTACCTCTTCTTGAGAAAGTCCCACTCTGGGTTTGCGTTGGGATGGCCCAAAGAATGCTTTGATGCCAACACCAGCGCCGGCACCTCTAACACGTCCAGGATGCTCTGGGTTACCCAGAGCAACTGTCAATTCATCCCTTGTGCCCTGAGGGATGAACGTGCCTTGTTTCCTCTGCTCGTGCAGCTCCCGCTAATCACCATAAATAGAAATTGGTAAGTTAACACCACAAATAATCAATATTCAAATGATTTCTCTAAGAGTTGTATTTTACCATTTTTGCAGCCGCCTCAGCAGTTACAGGCTTCTTTATTTCACCCTTCTTGTTTTGCCTGCCAGCTATCCAGATATCATGGCGAGGCATGGGTGTGGTAGACTCCTGAGTAGGAGCAGACTCCTGAGTAGCAGCAGACTGCTGAGTATCCGCAGACTCCGCCTGTAGTCTTTGGCGAACGCTTGCATAGCCTTTTGGACCCATAGTGTGGTCATGCACATTCAGTGCACGCCTTGCTTTTTGTGCGTCACTGAGGGCCTAGTTAGTATGCACATTAATGATTTGGTTAGTAGCACTAAATGTTAATCTTGAATAGGTGAATACAATGTATATTAATTAAATTTGGAGTGACGCCTAATACCTTGAATTCTTCAGACTTTCTTGAAGCAACAAAATTGTCCCAATCTTCTTTGTCCAAGAAGTTCCATTGTTCAAGGGCTGACTTCTTCTTCTTATCACCCTCTTTTATGTATTCTCTGTTCAGATTTGTCCTATAATTCCTAAGCATCTTTCCAGCACGTTGCATCACACTTTTACGATGCAACTTCTCATCCAATGCAAATAGATTCTGTAAAATAGAAATGTTATTAACTAGTATCCAAAATAGAATTGCAAATAATAGAATTTGTAATCTACAAAATAGAATTGCAAATAATAATAACTCACGCATAAATCTTTCCATATCAAGTCTTTTTTCCCTTGAGGAACTTTATGCCAATTATCATACTTAACACCACAATGGCTCCGAGTGGTACACCCAAGATAGTTTACAAAATTATTGCGGTTCACTCCAATTGCATTTCCTCCATTATCAAAATCCACCACCAATTTGGATCCACTACCACTTAGCGCTAATAACTTCTTCAACAAAGTGATGCCCCTTTTCTTGTTAAGTGTTTGGTGCTGTGCATCAAGTTGCTCCAGTGCTTCAGTGGGTATAGGTACATCATCAACCTAAAATTTGACAAAAATAAACACACTAAATTAGCCCAATATAGAAATATAGGATATATGACATAACTAGAAGATAATGAATTTTATAGAAATACAGGATATGTTTTTAGAACTTACATTAGAATCCTCGCCATGCTCGTCATGGACAGCATGCTCATCATGGACTTCATGCTCATCATGGACATCATGCTCATCATGGTCAGCCATCTGAAAATGTCATTAAAAAGGCAAACATTTAGCATTTGTATTAACTAGAAAAAGGCAAACATTTAGCATTTGTATTAACTAGAAAAAGGCAAACATTTAGCATTTGTATAAACATACATGTCTCTAAAATTGTGATCTTTTATCAATTAACAATCCTTCATTGTGATCTCCGCGCACATATAAGTCATCATTAGCTTCAATATTTTGTGGAGTTGGCAACCCAACTGAGAATGGACTGGAGTCATCATACTTATCATAGTACTCTTCTTCATATATAGGATCTTCAATGAATTGTCTTTTACCATGAAGAACAACCGACCATTTATCATTCGCAGGATCATCGATATAGAATATTTGTTTCACCTGTGATGCCAATATGAATGGTTCACCCTTCTCGCCAATCTTTTCAAAGTTCACCAAAGTGAAACCCAATTCATCCACTATAACTCCTTTGGTGTTATCAACCCAATTACATTTAAAGAGAGGAATTTTGAAATCTATATAGTCAAACTCCCAAATGTCCTCAATGACACCGTAATATGATATTTTAGCTTCACGTGGACTCTTATCCTTTTCACTTGCAAAGTACATAGTCGACGCTTGAAGAGTGACCCCACTATTTTGGACGACACTCTTATCATCTTGGCGCTTTGTGTAATATGTGAATCCATTAATGTCAAACCCTTCATAAGACATAACATTCGGTTTTGGTTTAAAGGCGAGGCATTTGATAGTTTCTGTAATATCATTTGGTGTTTGAGATAGTTGATGTAAGACTTTATCTTCAAACCACTTAGTAAAAGTCTTATTATGCTCTCTAGCAAGCCACATTGAACTTGCTCGAGGATGTTGTCTCTTTATGAAATTGGTATGTTCCTCGATATAAACACTCACTTTGTCCATATTGTGTAAAATATACAAGTGAGCTTGTTCCAACTTCTCACGGTTGATTACTTTCACCCGTGATCCCAAAATTCCTTTGCATCCTCAAAATTCTTGTCATTATCAGGAGTGTCATTACCACTGAGAAAGTCATTGCAAAAATCCATAACCTCTCTCGCCACATAACCTTCAATAATACTCCCTTCAGGCCGATAACGGTTTCGAACATCACCTTTAAAAACGCTCATGTATCGTTCAAAGGGATACATCCAATGCAAGAAAACTGGTCCCAACATTTTCACTTCCCTAGTCAAGTGGACAACAAGATGTACCATGATATCAAAGAACGAAGGAGGGAAATACATCTCAAGCTGACATAGGGTAACAACCACTTTTCTTTGCAAATTATCGAGAGTATCAGGGTCAATAACTTTACTGCATAGACTGTTGAAAAAGAAACAAAGTCTGGTAATTGCAAACCTTACATGCTTCGGCAATATAGATCGAATTGCCACAGGTAATATTTGTTGCATTAGAGTGTGACAATCATGAGATTTAAGACCTATCAACTTCAGATCTTTCATTGATACCAATCTACGGATGTTGGATGAGTAACCATGTGGCACCTTAACATTTACCAAGCATTCACAAAAAGTTTTTTTCTCCTTTCTAGACAATGTGTAACAAGCGGGAGGTAAGTATGTTCTTTTACTACCCATTTCACGTAATTCTGTTAATTCTGACCTTATTCCCATTTCACGTAGGTCCAGTCTGGATTTTATCCCATCTTTAGTCTTACCTGGTATATTTAACAGAGTACCAATGATGCTATCACAGACATTTTTCTCAACGTGCATTACATCGATACAATGCCTGACTGTCAAAGAACTCCAATAAGGAAGATCCCAAAATATTGACTTCTTCTTGAATGAAGAATTGTCACTCCGTGTGGCCATACTACATTGTGATTTCTTACCAAATTCATTGACAATGTCTTTTACTCTTTCATAAACAACATCCCCTGGTATAGGTTTAGGTGCACTCCGTTCATCATTCCATCCATTGAATCTTTGCGCTTCCTACGATACGGATGGAATTTTGAAAGAAACCTTTGATGACTAAGATATACAGTCTTTCCGCCATGTTTTAGTCTTATTGAATCAATGTTTTCTTCACATATAGGACACACTTTAGCTCCTTTGACACTATATCCAGACAAATTCCCATATGCTGGAAAGTCATTAATAGTGCAAAACAACATAGCATGCAAACGAAATGTCTCTCTAGTTGAAGCATCATAGGTCATCACACCTTTAGCCCAAAGTTTCTTTAAGTCATCAATCAAAGGTTCAAGATAAACATCGATATCATTTCCGGGTTGTTTAGGGCCCGATATCAACAATGACAACATAACGTACTTATTCTTCATACACATCCAGAGAGGAAGATTGTATATAACAAGCATGACTGGCCAAGTGCTATGTTGGCTGCTCAATGTCCCGTACGGATTCATCCCATCTGTACAAAGCCCAAGTCTTAGATTCCTATCTTCTTCACCAAATTTGGGGTACAATAGATCAATCTTCTTCCACTGTGGGGAATCAGACGCATGTCGCAGGATCCCATCATTATTTTTCTTAACATCTGCATGCCACCTCAAATTCTTCGCATCTTTCGGATTTGCAAACAAGCGTTGAAACCGTGATATTATAGGTAGATACCACAACACCTTGGCAGGAGAACCAGTTTTGGACTCCCCCGAAGTCGTCAATTTATACCGTGACGCACCACATTTTGGACAATCTTTCAAATCTACATAGTCCTTTTGAAATAATACACAATCATTCGGGCATGCGTGTATCTTCTTGGCCTCCATTCCCATTGGGCACAACATTTTCTTTACCTGGTATGTTGAGATTGGAAGCTCATTTCCTTCAGGAAGCATTTCTTTCAACAAAGTCAACAATGAAGTGAAGCTTTTGTCGCTCCATCTATTGTTAGCTTTCAACTTATACAATCTCAACACAGCGCTAAGCTTCGTAAACTTAGCACAGCCTGTGTATAACAGTATCTCAGCATCATGCACAATGTTTGTAAAGATAGGAGGTGGATCGGTTTTCTACCCTACAACTATCCAGCATCGCGTCAACGATGTCTGCTGGAACTGGTTCGTTCACATTTACGTCATCGGAGGCAAATTCTTCTTCCACCCAAGCACTGCTATCGACATCTACTGGTTTCGATTTTGAAATCTCTCCATGCCAGTGCCATTCTGTATAGCCTTGTACAATCCTGTTGCACATGACATGACTTTTGATTTCCTCACCAGTGTTGACTTTCAAGTTGTTACCACAATGCCTACATGGACAGTAGAACCTATCTGTAGGTTTTTTCCTATGTTCCTCGGCAAATCTAATAAACTGATCAAGACCAGATATAAACTCTGGGGTGCAACGATTACGAATGGACATCCATGATCTATCCATTCTATGATCAGAGAAAACAAGTATATATTAGGAAACAAGTATATATTAGGAAAAGATTAGGGTATACACTTACAACCTAAGCGTATAATGTGATGTCATTCTTATATATAATAAATGTGTACCACATATCCCATCCTTGAACACCTAATCTCACTAGTAAGTGTATAATGTGTATTGGGTTTTTAAGAAAATTTCGGCAGCATTTCCCCGCTGTTCTCTAAGTACATATGTACTTAGAGAACAAACGGGGAAATGCTACCAAAATTTTCTCGAAAACCCAATACACATTATACACTTACATCCTAAGTGAGATTAGGTGTTCAAGAACAGTCCCAAACCGGGGACTATCCAAGATTTACTCCTAATGAGTCAATCTTGGACGGGTTTCTAGGCCAACAAACACATTTGATGTCATTCTTATATATAATAAATGTGTACCACCTATCCCATCCTTGAACACCTAATCTCACTAGTAAGTGTATAATGTGTATTTGGTTTTCAAGAAAATTTCGGCAGCATTTCCCCGTTGTTCTCTAAGTACATATGTACTTAGAGAACAAACGGGGAAATGCTACCAAAATTTTCTCGAAAACCCAATACACATTATACACTTACATCCTAAGTGAGATTAGGTGTTCAAGAACAGTCCCAAACCGGGGACTATCCAAGATTTACTCCTAATGAGTCAATCTTGAACGGGTTTCTAGGCCAACAAACACATTTTATGTCATTCTTATATATAATAAATGTGTACCACCTATCCCATCCTTGAACACCTAATCTCACTAGTAAGTGTATAATGTGTATTTGGTTTTCAAGAAAATTTCGGCAGCATTTCCCCGTTGTTCTCTAAGTACATATGTACTTAGAGAACAAACATGGAAATGCTACCAAAATTTTCTCGAAAACCCAATACGCATTATACACTTACATCCTAAGTGAGATTAGGTGTTCAAGAACAGTCCCAAACCGGGGACTATCCAAGATTTACTCCTAATGAGTAAATCTTGGACGGGTTTCTAGGCCAACAAATGCATGTGTTGTCATTCTTATATATAATAAATGTCTATAAAGTACAGGCAACATGGTTAATCCTAATCAACAGAGCATTATTAAATAATAAATCAAGAAATCAATAGTTTCAAACAAAAGGTCTAGGAATCTTTACTAGACATTATATGTATCCCTAATCATCATATTTAACATACTATATTATTATGAACATCCAGATCAGATTAAGATCATACTATGTTATAACCATTGGTTTAATAACCCTATTTCCGCATGTACATGTTTATCAACTTTAAAACCCTATAATTCATGAAATCATTCTAATTCAATTTAATATGTTGGGATCACATAATTATATAATGACATCAGAATATATAGAAGAATCATAATTAACATGATTAACAACATGCTCATCAAACTAGGGTTTTCTTGAATATCATCTATTATTTGTGTACTAGACATTATATTTATCCCTAATCATCATATTTAACATACCATTATTATGAACATCCAGATTAGATTAACTCTAATAAAATACATTACATGCATTTTTATCACAACAATTTGATCGATGCATAAAAAAGCAGAGCAGCTGGCAGCGGGAAGACCAACCTTGTCAGAGGGAAGAAGGCAGAGGCTCCGGTGGCTCTGGCTGGAGAAGTAGCTAGCAGCGACGGCGGTGGAGGAGTAGCTAGCAGCGACGGCGGTGGAGGAGTAGCTAGCTGCTCCGGTGGCTCTGGCGGTGGTTGCGGCGGCACGACGACGGTGGAAAAGCACCAGGCGGCGCCTAATCTCAGGCGTGGCGGCGGCGCCGGTTCTCAGGTGCTTGGAGCAGCAGGGGCGGGCAGCAGGGGTGGCGGAGAAGGGGGCGCGGAGAAGGAGGAGTGGTGGAGGAGAAGGGGGCGCCGGAGAAGAAATAGTCGGAGAAATGGCGCTGGAGAAGAAATCTCCGGAGAGAAATCGCCGACAGCAGAGAAGGTAATTGCTCGCAATGAAACAGAAGAAAGGGGAAGAGTCGGGCGATCGCGGGTTATAAGTTCCCAAATAGCGTCGGTTGTTTAAAACAACCGACGCCTAAACATCTTTAGCGTCGGTTGTTTTAAACAACCGACGTCCAATTGGACGATATTTTCATGAAATTGTTTGGCGGGAACCACTTTCAGCGTCGGTTATAAAAGGATAACCGACGCTGAAAGTGACACTTTTCGCGCAAATTTTCATCGCACATAGGCGTCGGTTTATACCTACATAACCGACGCTGAAAATGACACTATTTTTTTGATCAAAATTTGGATTTCGCGGCCGACTTTCAGCGTCGGTTTGTTATAAACAACTGACGCTGAATACAAAGCGGTACCCGTGTCTGGCTGGTCTTCGAATATAGACGTCGGTTTGCTTAAACAACCGACGCCTAACATATAAGGCGTCGGTTTTCCTTAATAACCGACGCCCAGAAAAGTGACACTGAATGCTATTTCTGTAGTAGTGCAATCACTGAGGTACAACCGCAGTTGTCCTCTAATCACATCATGTTATAATAACTGAGACATGACCGCAATCGTTCTCAATCACATCAGATGTATGAGGCATGACCCATAGCCAACCTCCACAATATGCATTGTGGATGACAAGGATATATCCTCAACCTGCCACCCCTACATACTCAACAGTATGCAGTCCAAGTTTCCCTTAGGAATACTCGTTTCACCATCCAGCAAGTTTTGACACTAAAGATGGTTCTACGACAAAGGGAACTACATGATTAGAGTTGCACTTGATTAGTTATGCCAATTGGGTGAATTAAGGATGCATCAAACAAGTGGACATACAAATCCTAATTCACTTCTTGCAAGCATATAAATATCACAACTTTTAAAATATATAAAATGTGTGAAACATAATTTCTCATCTCATCATCACATGATACTATTCACTTGCCATTCATGAGACCACACTAGTCATCATACTGTCACAAGATATAAATCCTTTTCACAATATCACAGGGTATCAACCCTTATCAATATAAGAGGATTACACCACATTCAGGGCTCAACCATGCCCAAAGGTCATTAAGACTGTCATACTATTCCCTACAAGGTAATCATTATGTTTGCATGCCTTATAACAAGGCTCAACAACATCACTTACATATAATACACTTCATCAACACAATATTGCATTAATGAGCTAGGAGATATTCATAAACAATCATAGAAGGGTTATATTAACATTAAGAACATTCCTATATTACACCAACATGCAAGGAATATAGATATGATTAACACTCATCATATTCATAATGCACATGTTTAGCATAAGAAAGTATCAACCATGTGGCTATGATAACCACCAATTAACATATTAAGGTTATGATCATATTAAGGAGGTTATTCCACCATCATTCCATCATATAAGAATGTTAAACATGAATACTCATCATTATCTATTTGCATTAGAGTTAGGTTTAACATGATAAATTATATCAATGTTACTAATCAACACTTATACCCAAACCCTAACTCATGTCATCCCCATTGGATCATGGATGCATAAGGTGAAGCATCACCATCACATTCCATACTATTCTCAAGTATGAACTCACACATAAATCAAGGTGTAACCATCGGGTTATAGCATACTAGGGTTTCAACAATAATAGAGTACTCCATGATTGTATTAATCATTCAAGGACTATTCATACCCAATTACCATCATTTAGTTATATCAAAGCTAGGTATAACAAGCTATACATCATTAGGTTGCATATCAACACAATATGGTTATCATACCTTCTATTCATATGAGTGAATAGGTAAGACTACCTTATTAAGGATAACCCTCCATTTGTTCCATAATCATTCAACCCATATCACCATACCACAATGTCACCCAGAACCATTGGATGTTTAAAAGGTAAGACCATTGGTTGTTTACATAAGTAAACACCTTGGATAAACCACCTATGAAGTCCTTGATTTGTTTTCTGTAAAGATTTGCCATCTAACCCTAGACATCCCTAGATTAACAACACACAAAAAGTTCCATTGAGAGTAGGGTAAAACCCACAATCGACTGTTCGTTTAAAACAATCCATTGTCAACAAGTAAGCTCCTTAAGTTGATCATATAAAGGAAACCATCTCAATCACATTATTAGGACCAACATATTACATTAGACATAATTCCACTTTATTGGAGGTATAAATAGTAGATCTTGACCATTGGGTCAAGTTCATATGTCAAAACCATCAATTATAGTATAGGTCCGGCCATTGCATCAAATGACCCAAGAAACCATTGGTCTAAGGCTTAATTGTTGCTACAACTACAATTATTAACTCACTATAGGTTGTAGACCTGATCCACCATCATTAATGACCATTAAATCACCATAGGTTGTTAGATCAACACTATATTCATTAATCAACATCAAATATTAAGCTAATGTCATCATTGATTGATAACATCAGTAGGGTACTTAATGGTTGATCATTAAACTTCTAATTGATCCAAAAACTGACCTAAGGAGTGACCATAGGTTGTCACCATCATCTGACACCTTTGACCACGACCATCAGTTGTCATGAAGAAAACACCATAGGGTTGTTTCAATGGTACCATCATCGGGTCATGGGTTTATAGAAGAAATCAGCTTAAAACCCTAAAATTGACCATTGATTGATAGGTGCTTAGCACTATAGGTTGTCAAACCAACCTGATCCAAATCATAATATACCTTTGGAATAACGTACACATGATCACATGTTCATATAAAACTGAAATCAGAACAGGGAACATTATAAAAAATCAAAATCCAAGTCAAGCATAGCTTTTTAGTGCATGGATCGTCATTTTCAAGAAAGAACATGATCTAGAAAGCTTATGGTAAGCAATAAATGTAGAGAAAGTTGCGGGGAAACCGTGGCGGATTAACCGGAACCAGCCTCAAGTTCCTTGGGATCAGCCACTTTGGAGCAAGAGTCATTGCCCCAAATGGAGCTTCTGTTCGTATAGGGTGATCTGGGGAAGACTTCCTACCAGTGATAGAACCAGCAGGTGGTATAATGGCAGTGTGAATGCCTGTCCGCTTTGCCAGAAGGAGGAAGAAACACATCAACATATGTTCTTTGATTGCGAGTTTACCAAATATGTTTGGACTCACTGTTCTCTTAAACTTCCATGGGGTGGCAGCCCCCCTATGAGTTTACAGAACACCATGGAGTGGATCTTAAACTTGACCAAAGGAGATAGCTATCTTAGAAGATTTGCGGCACTCATTTGGACGGGACTCATATACCATATCTGGCATGAAAGGAACAGTAGGTCCCATGGTAAGAGGGGGAGGGACAAATACCAATTTTTTGATGAGTTTGTAAAGAGTTTGGTTTGGCATTGTAAAGCTAACCGAGGTATCCTATTAAAGGTGAAACCTGAGGTCATCTTGATGTGGGGTCTTAAATGACCATGTATAGTATACGGGGTGGTTTACTCCTATACTCTTTTTGCTGATCTAGTAATATTTTACCTTATCCAAAAAAATGTAGAGAAAGCTATAAACTTGCCTTTAATGAGAAGATGAAACCCCACACAGAAGAAAGCTCGAGCAGTTAGGGTAGAAAGTCCAAGAATAAGCTATGAAGTCGTCCATCTAGCACCTTTTTTCATCAAATGAGCAAACCCTAAGCATAAGGAGCAAGAAAGGTAGGGTTTTAGAGCTTTAGAGCAATTTATATCATGGAACAGCAAGGTTCCGGCCTGGAGAAATCTAGGAGGAAGGATAACAAAGAAATAGATGGAGGAAAGAAGGGAATTCTTACTCTTTTAGGTCAACATCACTAGAAGGAAGCTTTTTCAACCCTAAAATGAAGTCAATTGCAACCCTTAAATCCTTTTTCCAAGAAGATCCCCACTTTCTTCTTCCTTGGACAATAAAATTCACAGTAGTACAAAGGGAGAACGAGGTTGGGAGAAGGAGGAAATTGGTGGAGAGAAAATGGCTCATTTTGGTGCTTGGGGATAAGTATATGAAACTTTAAGATAAAGAAAAAGAAAACGTTGAAGTTCTAATATCTATCCAAGAGTCCATGGCCTTAATTTATTAAGAATATACAAGCACACACAAGAAGATCCCCCACCATGTGTATAGACCTTCTTAGCCTTCCTTTGTCAAATTTCCCAGAAAATCAAATAAATCATTAATTGATAGCTATTAAAGGTAGCTCATTCGTGAAGGGGAAAACCCTAAAATACCCTTAGAGCAAACAGCTTCAAACCAAGGTTTAAATAGGTGCCCCATGGCTCAACAAGCTTAAAAATGATGATAGAATATCCAAGAAACATAATGCAAGTTAGAAATTGCAAAGAAAACATCTGAATTGGGTAAATTGTAGAAAATTCTAAAATGTGCATAAAATTGCATAACTTGCTCAAACAGTGTCCAAATTGGACCAAATTTGAAACTTAAGCTTGTCTTATAATTTCAAAGCATAGCACAAGATTATATTAGGGTTATAAGAATTCAATTATAATAATTAAGCTCATTCAACTCATTAAGCAAGTTTAGGGGCCTTACATATAATTTTAGGAAGATTGCTAGAATTTAAAGTTGAACATTACTACTAGAGTTGTATAGATGACACAACAAGTTTATACATTCCATATTGAGAATGTCTTCTTAGGTGGGGGTTTTTGTGCTGCCCCAAGATGAGATATTTATGAATGATGTGACATCACCATGTCACCATGATATGCAAGTAATCATGTAAAGGTAATAGGATGAGGTGCAAAGGAAGTACCCATCTTTGTTTACCTCGGATTTCGGGGGAGAAATCCCTGTTAGGGGTTTATAGTTGTAAGGCCCCTAACCTTTCTTAAAGTGTTTAAAAGCTTAATTATAATAATTTAATTCGTATAACCCTAATATAACCTTGTGTTATGCTTTGAAATCATAATACAAGCTTAAGGTTCAAATTTGGTCCAATTTGGACATTGTTTGAGCAAGTTATGCAATTTTATACACATTTTGGACTTTTTGCAATTTACCCAATTGAGAAGTTTTCTTTGCAACTTATCACTTGCATTATATTCCTTCTATATTCTATCATCATTCTTGAGCTTGTTGATCCATGGGGCGCCCACTTAATCCTTTTTTTGAAGGTGTTTTCTCCAAGGATATTTAGGGTTTACCCCTTCATGGATGAGCTACCTTTAGTAGCTATCAACTAATGAGTTATTTGTTTTTCTTATATATTCAAGAAACGAGGGATAATCATGTCTATATGTATGGTGGGGGATCTTCTTGTGTGTGTGCTTGTATATTCTTAATAGTTTAAGGCCATGGACACTTGGAAAGATACTAGAACTTCAACTTTTTCTTTTTCTTTATCTTAAAGTTTCATATACTTATCCCTAAGTACCAAAACAAGCCTTTTTCTCTCTACCACGTCCCTCCTTCTACAAACCTCATCCTCCTTATATTCTTCTGCGAATTTCCTTTCCAAGGAAGAAGAAAGAGGTGCTCTTCTTGGAAAAAGAATCTAGGGTTGCAATTGACTTCCTTTTAGGGTTTGAAAAGCTTCCTTCTAGTGATCTTGACCTAAAAGAGTAAGAATCCCATTATTTCCTCCTTTTATTTCTTTGTTATCCTTCCTCCTACCTTTCTCCATGCCGGAACCTTACTGTTCCATGGTAGAAATTGCTCTAAAGCTCTAAAACCCTACCTTTCTTGCTCCTTATGCTTAGGGTTTGCTCATTTGATGAAGAAAGATGCTAGATGGATGAGTTCATAGCTTATGATTGGATTTTCTACCCTACCTGCTCAAGTTTTCTTCTTCTTGGTGTTTCATCTTCTCATTAGAGGCAAGTTTTATAACTTGCTCCACGTTTATGGCTTACCATAAGCTTGCTAGCTCATGTTCTTGCTTGAAAATGATGATTCATGCACTAAAAAGCTATTCTTGACTTGGATTTCGATTTTTATAATATTCCCTATTCTGATTTCAGTTCTATATGAACCTGTGATAATGTGTATGTTATTATTAATATATAATATAACTTGGATTAGGTTGGTTTGACAACCTATGGTGCTAAGCACCTATCAATCAATGGTCAATTTTAGGGTTTTAAGTTGATTTTTTCTATAAACCCATGACCCGATGATGGTAGCATTGCAACAACCTTATGGTGTTGTCTTCATGACAACTGATAGTAATGATAAAAGGTGTCAAATAATGGTGACAACCTATGTTCACCCCCTTAGATCAGGTTTTGGATCAATTAGAAGTTTAATGATCAACCATTAAGTACCCTCATAATTATATCAATCAATGATGACATTAGCTTGATATTTGATGTTGATTAATGAATATAGTGCTGATATAACAACCTATGGTGACTTAATTGTCACTAATGATGGTGGATCAGGTCTCCAAAACCTATGGTGAGTTATGTTGGATAAATTGGACATTATGATAAATCCCTTTGTTTCGATGATGACAAACATTTCGTTCTTGTTGATCTAACGTGCTACTTGAGTGTTGCAGGAATAAGGTGGATGACAAAGCTCTAGGGAAATCCATATGCTTACATGTTTGTATTTTCATGAAATGTAATCGCTTTGTAAAAACTTGTACAAATGTATAATGTACAAGTACTTAGACTTCATGTAAATCAAGCGTTACATCTTCCCTAGCTAAACACCACATTTAGATAAGTCATCCCCTTCAAATAGCTTCACATATGCACACTCATACACACACTTAGTGCCTTAATTGTAAGATTGAAACAGGGTCAATCTCGGTCGACTAACTCCTCGACCGAGACTCTCTCGGTCGACAACCTTCTCGACCGAGAAAGACCCAAGTAGCCGTTAGACACAACTGACAAGGTAGTTGGCAGTTGGAGATAAACGTTGCAAAACACTTGATCCAGAGAGCCTGTCGGTCGACAAAACTTCGACCGAGTAGGTGTCTCGGTCGACCATTTCTCGACCGAGATGGACTCTGACAGCAACTACAGAATTAATTAACTAGTCGTTGTTAAAGCAACTAACTTATACCTAACGTCTAGTTAAGAACTTAGAAACTCCTAGAAAGTGTCTAGAACGTCCTTAAGCACTTGAAGGTCATTCCTATAAATAGAACATGCCTTAGGACACCTAAAGACACCTAAGCTACACTTGTGCTACACTTGATCTTGAATACTCATTGGCAATCTGTTTTGAGCAATAGAGCAATTCTAACATTGGCTATTCATTCCCATTACTCCAATTTCATGTTCTATAGGCTAGCATCTCCTTTCCACAGCACTTACACTTCTACACTCATTGGTTAGGAGATCAATACGCTTGATATAGGAAAATCAAGCCTTGTGCTTCAAAGGATAAGTTGTAATTTCCATTTTCCTTCTTGTTCTTTTTATTCTTTGTATTCTCCTTGCTACTCCTAGGGTTGGAGGCTGCATATTGGAGAAGGTTCTTCTCGGAGGAGAAGTTGGACTTCAAGCTACTTCAAGAAGGCTATTGCAACGGGAAGCTACTTCAAGAAGGCTATTGCAACGGGAAGCTACTTCAGGAGGAAGGCTGCTTCAAGGTTGGTGCAATTGCTTCTAGGTGAAGGCTGCTTCAAGGTTGGGGCAATTACTTCAAGGTGAAGGCTGCTTGAAGGGTTTAGGGAGAGAATTGTAATTTTATGTAAAGTCCTTGCGAGGGAATAAAATTAAGTTCTTTCCAAATCCTGGTTGGGTAAGAAACCAGGTAGTGGACTGACTACCTTAGTATTTTCTAAGGTAGGAACCACTCTAAATCCTTGTCCCCTTGTCCAATATTTTTGTGGCTGGTTGTTTGAGTTAAATAATTGTTAAAATATCTTTAAAACTCTATTCACCCCCCATCTAGTGTTTTTCAATTGGTATCAGAGTAGGCTTCAAGGAACCCTAACAAGGTCTTGAAGAATGGGTGACGGGGTGCTCAACAACCTTAACCTTGAAGGGACATTTGTTGCTAGGCCTCCAGTGTTTGATGGAACAAACTACACATACTGGAAAAGAAGGATGCAGCTCTACTTCCAAGGCATCAGTTGGGAGTTATGGAGGATGGTGTCAACCCCATACGAGCTTCCTCAAACACAATATGCAGAGTGGGATGCAAATACGGTAAAGTTGGTTCAAATGAATGCCAAAGCTGTAAGCATTTTATATTGTTCAATTTCAGTAGGAGAATTTAATAGAATATCAAACTGTGACACAGCCTATGACATTTGGCATAGACTGTCCATAACTTATGAAGGTACAATTCAAGTTAAGAATTCTAAGATTAGTATGCTTAAACAGAAGTTTGAACACTTTCGTATGGATCTGAATGAATCCATTAGCGAAATGTTTGCAAAATTCTCTTCTATTGTTAATGGTTTGAATGCCTTAGGAAAAACCGTTCTTGAAGAAGACCAGGTATCAAAGGTACTTCGATCACTTCCTCCCAAATACAAGCCCAAGGTGACAGCCATTGAAGAAGCTAATGATCTCACTAAACTGAAAATGGAGCAACTCATTGGCAATCTAGAAGCTCATGAGGCAACTTTAGAAGAGGAAGAAAGAAGAGAATGTGAACGTCAACAAGGGAAAAAGAAGGACATTGCATTCAAAGCATCAACCAAGGACAATCATGACACAAGTGAAGATGATAGTGAATAAGAAACTCTCATTGTAAATGGTAAGCAATATAAAAGTTTTAAAACTAATAAAACTCCTAGTGTTTCTTCTTCCAGGTGCTTTGAATGTGGCAAAAAGGGACACATGAAAGGTGATTGTCCAAAACTCAAGAAAGGGAAGAAATCATCTCATAAAAAGAAAGAAAGAGCCTATAAGGGTGCATGGGATGATTCAAGTGATGATAGTGATGATGGAAAAGAAGAAGTAGAATGTCTCATTGCTACAACAAATGAAGAAGAAGAAGAGGTAAGTCTTTTTGATCTACCAAAAGAAGATCTAATTGCTAGTCTTCAAGATACTCATGAGAAATATATTGAGTGCAAGAAGAAACTTAAGAAATCAAATAAAGTAAATAATGATTTAAATGTTAAACTTCTTGCTCTTGCATCTGAAAATGAAAATCTCAAAAAGGCAAATGAATATTATGATCTTAAGTTAAAATCTATAAAAGCTGATTGCAATCTTCTGTCTTTAGAAAAGTTAAATTTGCAAACTCAAGTGAATGATCTTCAGAAACAACCTGTTCTATGTTCACACTTAGATAATGATGAGGTTGTCAAAGAAAGAAATTCTCTAGTATCTGATTTAGATCAAGCAAAGAAAGATATAAACAAGAAGATGGATGATATTGCTAGGTTACAAAGAAATGTAAATGAGTTAAGAGGAAATGACATGCTTGAAAATATTCTGAAAATTTCCTCTAGTTATAATGGAAGAAGAGGATTAGGATATGAACCAAGGAGAAATAAACCCAAAAGAGCTAAAGCATCCAAGACTAAGATTATGTTTGAACCTAGGAACACAATTCCTAGAAAAAGAAATGAAGTTGACTCTATTAGTTGTCATTATTGCATGCGTCTTGGACATTATTCATTTTCATGCCCATACAAGAAAAAGAATGATGATTTAGCTTGGATTCCTAAAACTTAGTAGCTTAAAATTAACTAGTTGAGATTTGACCTAAACTAATTCTTGATATACAAATGTCATATCTCAACACAATCGAGCTCTAACTTGTATAATTTTCTTTTGCTTGGAATCAATTAACAGTTCTGAAAACATTCCAGAAACTTTGTCGGTCGAGAATCCGTCGACCGAGTGAACATTCGGTCGAGAAATTGTCGACCGAGCATGTCACTGATTTCCAGTCTGCTGTAAAATTGCTGAATTCTTTTTTAAATTGATCAAATTGCTATCTATTTGTGATTAATGACTGTATATATTTTGGAAATCATCCCTGAAAAATTATATGAGATTAATTTGGTTTATTCTCTAAAAGATTTAAGTTAAAACTAAAAATTATGAATCATGTTGATTTAAGTCAAATTACTTCCTTCACGGTATGTTCTAAGTATTCTTTGATTTATTCACATAGAAACCATAATTTCATGTTGTTACTGTTCTATCATTACATCATGGAGATACTTTCAACATTTCAAAGTTGATGCTTGTTGCATGAATAATGATTATTGCATGATCCTTGATGATACATAGGCAAGCAAAATGATTTGTTGGTAATATGTTGTCTTAATGCTTGCAACACATAAGATAAAAAATTTCTCAATTGGTATCTTTAAAGACTTGAGATATTAATCGTGTTTTCATATTGAGTATTATTTAGAATGCTTCAAATTGATATCTAACCAAATTTGCCTATTGGTTGAAATGAAATTTGACCAAGGGGCGCTATGGTCGAAGTCAAGGTCGACCTAAAATAATCTTTGACAACATGCTTATTTGGACATCATTTTATTGTACTTAATCTTAGTATACTTTTGATAAAGGTCAAAAGTTTGATAAAGGTCAAAATTTAGAAGCTTTAAATTGCTTTAAATTATAAGATTAAGGGGGAGCTCATAGAAACAAATTTGATTATTTGATTAAGAAGCTTACAAAAAAAACATTATTTGAAGCTTGTTACGACCTTAGTATTTTTACTCTTGGTTATGAAGAAATCTATGAATTTCATAAAAATGATATATCTTGTTCTTAAAGGATTCTCATTTCATTTTTAGGGCTTAACATCCCTTGTAAAATGGATGAGAAATCAATACACATAAGCCATAAAATTAAAAGAACATCACATCATTTCAAGGTTTAACATCCTTTGCAAATGATTGAGAAACAAATTGTGGCTAAATTAGACAAAAATGATATTAAATCCATGTTCCAAATAGAATATCTATCTAAGGGGGAGCATAGTATAAAATTAAGGGGGAGAAGAAATATAAAATATTCAACTCGGATATCTTTTTGAAATGACCAAGGGGGAGAAAGAATATAAAATAAAAAATATAAATGAGTTTCATTCACTTGCAAAACAAGAATGGCTACAAAAGGTAATCTTCAGGTATGAAACTTACATGCTTTATATTTCCTTATTTAATATTTAGGAAATGTTTGTCATATTCAAAAAGGGGGAGATTGTTGGATAAATTGGACATTATGATAAATCCCTTTGTTTCGATGATGACAAACATTTCGTTCTTGTTGATCTAACGTGCTACTTGAGTGTTGCAGGAGTAAGGTGGATGACAAAGCTCTAGGGAAATCCATATGCTTACATGTTTGTATTTTCATGAAATGTAATCGCTTTGTAAAAACTTGTACAAATGTATAATGTACAAGTACTTAGACTTCATGTAAATCAAGTGTTACATCTTCCCTAGCTAAACACCACATTTAGATAAGTCATCCCCTTCAAATAGCTTCACATATGCACACTCATACACACACTTAGTGCCTTAATTGTAAGATTGAAACAGGGTCAATCTCGGTCGACTAACTCCTCGACCGAGACACTCTCGGTCGACAACCTTCTCGACCGAGAAAGACCCAAGTAGCCGTTAGACACAACTGACAAGGTAGTTGGCAGTTGGAGATAAACGTTGCAAAACACTTCATCCAGAGAGCATGTCGGTCGACAAAACTTCGACCGAGTAGGTGTCTCGATCGATCATTTCTCGACCGAGATGGACTCTGACAGCAACTGCAGAATTAATTAACTAGCTGTTGTTAAAGCAACTAACTTATACCTAACGGCTAGTTAAGCACTTAGAAACCCCTAGAAAGTGTCTAGAACGTCCTTAAGCACTTGAAGGTCATTCCTATAAATAGAACATGCCTTAGGACACCTAAAGACACCTAAGCTACACTTGTGCTACACTTGAGCTTGAATACTCATTGGCAATCTATTTTGAGCAATAGAGCATTCCAACATTGGCTATTCATTCCCATTGCTCCAATTTCGTGTTCTCTAGGCTAGCATCTCCTTTCCATAGCACGTACACTTCTACACTCATTGGTTAGGAGATCAATACGCTTGATATAGGCAAATCAATCCTTGTGCTTCAAAGGATAAGTTGTAATTTCCATTTTCCTTCTTGTTCTTTTTATTCTTTGTATTCTCCTTGCTACTCCTAGGGTTGGAGGCTGCGGATTGGAGAAGGTTCTTCTCGGAGGAGAAGGTGGACTTCAAGATACTTCAAGAAGGCTATTGCAATGGGAAGCTTCTTCAAGAAGGCTATTGCAACGGGAAGCTACTTCAGGAGGAAGGCTGCTTCAAGGTTGGTGCAATTGCTTCTAGGTGAAGGTTGCTTCAAGGTTGGTGCAATTACTTCAAGGTGAAGGCTGCTTGAAGGGTTTAGGGAGAGAATTGTAATTTTATGTAAAGTCCTTGCGAGGTAATAAAATTAAGTTCTTTCCAAATCCCGGTTGGGTAAGCAACCGGGTAGTGGACTGACTACCTTAGTATTTGCTAAGGTAGGAACCACTCTAAATCCTTGTCCCCTTGTCCAATATTTTTGTGGTTGGTTGTTTGATTTAGATAATTGTTAAAATATCTTTAAAACTCTATTCACCCCCCCTAGTGTTTTTCAAGTTGATCATATAGTTGTAGCATCAATTAAGCCTTAGACCAATGGTTTATTGGGTCACTTGATTCAATGGTCAGACCTATACTGTAATTGATGGTTTTAACACATGAACTTGACCCAATGGTCAAGATCTAATGTTTATTCCTCCAATAAAGTGTAATGATGGCTAATGTAATATGTTGATCCTAATAATGTGATTTATATGGTTTCCTTTATATGATCAACTTAAGGAGCTTACTTGTTGATAATGGATGGCTTGTTTAAAATGAATAGTAGATTGTGGGTTTTACCCTACTCTCAATGAATCTTTTTGTGTTGTTAATCAAGGGATGTCTAGGGTTAGATGGTGACTCTTTCTAGATCACAAATCAAGGACTTCATTGGTGGTTTATCCAAGGTGTTTACTTATGTAAACAACCAATGGTCTTACCTTTTAAACATCCAATGGTTCTGGGTGACATTGTGGTATGGTGATATGGGTTGAATGATGATGGAACAAATGGAGAGTTACCCTTAATAAGGTAGTATTACCTATTCACTCATATGAATAGAAGGGATGATAACCATATTGTGTTGATATGTAACCCTAATGAGGTATAGCTTGTTATACCTAGCTTTAATATAAATAAATGATGGTAATTGGGTATGAATAGTCCTTGAATGACTAATACAATCATGGAGTACTATGTTACTATTGTTAAAACCTTAGTATGCTATAACCTGATGGTTACACCTTGATTTATGTGTGGGTTCATACTTGAGAATAGTATGGAATGTTATGGTGATGCTTCACCTTATGCATCCATGATCCAATGGGGATGTTGTGAGTTAGGGTTTGGGTATAAGTGATTATTATTAACATTGATATAATTTATCATGTTGAATCTAACTCTAATGCAAATACATAAAGATGAGTATTCATGTTTAACATTCTTAAATGATGGAATGATAGTGGAATAACCTCCTTAACATGATCATAACCTTAATGTGTTAATTGGTTGTTATCATAGCCACATGGTTGATACTTTCTTATGCTAAACATGTGCATAATTAATATGATGAGTGTTAATCATATCTTAATTCCTTGCATGTTGATGTAATAAAGGAATGTTCTTAATGTTAATATATCCCTTCTATGATTGTATATGAATATCTCCTAGCTCATTAATTCAATATTGTGTTGATCTAGTGTATTATATGTAAGTAATGTTGTTGAGCCTTGGTATAAGGCATGGAAAGATAATGATGATCTGTGGGCATGGTTGAGCCCTAAATGAGGTGTAATCCTCTTGTTTTGATAAGGGTTGATACCCTGGGATATTGTGAAAAGGATTTATGTCATGTGATAGTATGATGGCCTTAATGACCTTTGGGCATGGTTGAGCTCTGAATGAGGTGTAATCCTCTTGTGTTGATAAGGGTTGATACCTTATGATATTGTGAAAAGGATTTATATCTTGTGATAGTATGATGACTAGTGTGGTCTCATGAATGGCAAGTGAATAGTACCATGTGATGATGAGATGAGAAATTATGTTTCACATGTTTTATATCTTTTAAAAGTTATTTTATTTATATGCTTACTAGAATTGAATTAGGATTTGTATGTCTACTTGTTTGATGCAGCCTTAATTCACACAATTGGCATAACTAATCAAGTGAAACTCTAATCATGTAGTGCCTTGTGCCATAGATCCATCTGAGTGTTAGAACTTGCCAGATGGTGAAATGAGTATTCTTAAGGGAAACTCAGAGTGCATAGTGTTGAGTATGTGTGGGGGGGGGGGGGTAAGTTAAGGATATATCCTTGTCATCAACAATGCAGGTTCTAGAGGATGGCTATGGTCATGCCTCATACATCATATGTGATTGAGAATGGTTATGGTCATGTCTCAGTGATTATATATGTGACAAGATTGGAGGACAACTGTGGTTGTACCTCGGATGGTAGGGTATGCATACCCACCTCCTTTCACTAGTGTCGTGACCTGTACCAAGGATGTACTAGAATGTTAGCATCTTGACCTTATGTGTCACTGTGGCGGACCCATACTGACCGGGGGCAGTAAAGATCTTTGGAGTCCAACTCTTCCTAGATCTTGTATGGCACTGATTTTGACTTAGTAGTGGTCAGTTGGATTTTGAGTGGTATCCTCAATTTCCTTACGGCATAATAAAAGATGTAAGATAGTCGTGTAGCATATTTGTTTAGGGTTATACACAAAGCTTCATATTGGATGAAAACCCTTGTTTGCTTTCTTTTCACTGAGATCATGTATAGTACGATAAGAGATAATAGATATGCTTATGTTGTAGTTATGCTCATGTTGTAAACATACTTTTGTTGTCAAATATACTGACATTGATGGTTAAGATGTTGCTGCTAGCTATGTTTAATATTGCTAGCCATGCCTATGTAACTAGAAATGTTGAAACTGCTAATTATGCCTATGTAGTTCATTGTGTTATGATGTTAGTTCTACTTATGCCAATATTGATAGCCATGTTATGTTACTAGACATATTCATGATGTCAGGGATGCTTATGCTACTAGATTGCTTATACAGTTAGCAAGGAATATGATATAGTCTGATTAGTAATAATGATTGTTATTAGATGCAATTTGATGATATTTGAGTAGATATCTATCCAAAGAAATGGATGTATTTGTTATATATATATATATATATA
Source organism: Alisma plantago-aquatica (assembly GCA_963693085.1). Lineage (NCBI taxonomy): Eukaryota > Viridiplantae > Streptophyta > Magnoliopsida > Alismatales > Alismataceae > Alisma > Alisma plantago-aquatica. The sequence goes on from OY856414.1 coordinate 659,616,166, forward strand.
TATATATATATATATATATATATATATATATATATATATATATATATGCATTTATGATCATACTTGTTGCTGAGATAATTTGCATAATTTGTTTAGTATACTGGAACTATTCAATCTGTTCGATTGATTATTAAATACTCCAACTACTTAATTATCTACTATTTAAAATGTTGTAATCAATAAGCACTCTTGGAGGTTATATCTCTTATCGGGACATGGGTCTCACCCTTGTGGTTTGCTACATCTTTTTATGTAATCGGAAGTGATGAAAAAAAACATGTGGCAGCAAAGAGGAGCTATAGTAATGAATTTTGGATAAAGTTGATTAGATGTCTAGTGTGTCCTAGAGTCGTCCCTGTACTCTTAGGTCAGGACAGGAAAGTTTGTATATGGTGTTTGAGACAAATCGGAATTTTGTTAGCATGGTAATGCTTGTTTGTGTGGCATATACAAATATTGTTATCTTGTGTATATATGTTGTGTCTAAGATCATAGAACAATTTGTATCAAATTCTTATCATAGTATGGATAAAAGAAAGATGTCGAGCTCTTATGCAATTTTTTCTGAGCAGGTGTTGATGTTGAAATTAGTTTTAGTTTACCCATATTTTTGGGTCTGTGGTTAATTGGTGATTGATTGTGTTTTATGTTTTGAGTAATCTCGTTTAGTGTAAAGGTTTCTCACAAACATCTTTGTGAGCATTAGGTGCACCAGGTACTACTTCTTCCCCTCTTTGTTCTAGGAACCCCAGGTTCACCACTTATGCATCATTTGTCTAACTGCATGTCTAGATGTTCAACCAAGAACCAAACCTATACAAGATATGGCATATACCTCCTACCAATCTTCCACGTGAACAACCCTTACAGTCCTACACCAGGACAACCAAATTGGTATAAAACCCTAAAACTTGTTCACATACCGTACCTCTTTAGGGTCTTTTAGAACTCTATTCCTACCCTTAAAAGGTAAGCACCTATGACATCTGTACATTTGTTCACGAAGCCTCTTTCTCTTTTCTAGGGTTTGGTTCCTCTAAAAGCATCCAAGGTACAACAAGCCTCCAAGGATCATGCGTGAGGCAACCACAACTATCTACTCAGGGTTGTCTAAAACAGGTCATATCATACCCAACTTCTCATGATTCCTGATGTCTCAGAGTGAAGGTATCCAACCTTCTTCATTGGGGTCTCTCTCTCTAGATCTATCCCTACAACTGGTCCTACTACTATGGGTTCTCTCTTAGAATATGGGTCAACCTCTTAAGGATACATGTCCATCCCTTCTTGGGTGAAACATACTATCAAGACCTCTTTCCGGCCAAGTTCATCCAAAGGTCTGCATGCTCAACTCATAAACTATCAGGCATAACCCTATCTGGCTTAGATCTAACACTAGCTACCAGACTTACTGCCTCTTTCTTCTATGAAGGTATGTGCCTCTTTCCTAATCATATATATATATATATATATATATGAGGGTTCCTATATGGTCACCAATAACCTCCTCAATGAGGGAGCTATCCTTCACCCTAACAGGCATGACCCTCCAAAGGTAGGGCTGCCAAAAGGCACTAGAGGTCAAACAACCATACATAGCTCATGCTTCACAAGGGTACTCAAAACCTATATGTAAAGCATGTACTAACCCACGTACTAGAAGGTATAGAATACTAAGGTATCCAACTCAAAATGTCATCCCTTCCTCTAACTACCACTTAGGTTTAGGGTTAGCATCATCCTCAGAGGATGTGTCAGGTCTCTTCCTTTTCCTGGAGGCTTCTTCCTCCAAGGCTAACTCTCTCCTCATCCTCCTACAAGAAGGTCTACCCTCATAGCTCTCCAGAGGGCACAACAATGCATGCCATGCAACCTAAGCATGTAACTAATCTTTAGTTTACACTTAAAATATTGAAACACCATGACATCTTGTTTACATGCTTTTCATTATTTGGTGGAGGATACCTTAATTCTTATTACTCTTAATCCCAAAACTCAGGAGGGTGGTGGAGAGAGAGAGAAACCCTAATCTCTAAAAGTTATTCAATGAATGGGGGTAGAGAAGGGACAAAGATAGATGAGAGAAGGCCTAGAGGTATCTTATTTTGAGTCAAATCCTCTGATTTTGGCCAAGCAGTCACACAGAATTTGGGAGTCCTCCTAGACAAACTAGAGGGGCGGAGGAAAATCTTTTCAGCCCCCGGATTGTGATTCTTTTCTAAAAAACTCCATCATTAGAAAATCCTCTAACAACTCCCTTGGGTTATAAGTGTTTGTAAAATTTAATAATTATTAGAGATTAAATGGAAAACCATCGCTCCAATACCAATTATAATGACCTCACTTCCCGGTAACCCCCAATTAAGGAAGACCAAGAAGTCATAGGTGTTATCCTAAAAACAGGATCAATGGTTTTGCAAATAATAAAAAATGATTAATAAATTCTACAAAAGACTAAACTGGAAATTGGAATAAAAAATTACTTTCACATACCTTAAAAAAAAGGCAACTGAGACTTCTACCCATAGTAGAATCCTATCTAACTAAATCCTCCTTGATAATTTAACTTTAATCTTTTACAGGTTCCACTTTACTATTTGTCCAATTTCAGGTTTTTCCTAAAACAATGACAAACAAAATGTCAGTCAGTATAAATAAATATACTGGTATGTGGGGACAAACAAAACATTTCACATAAGCTTTAACAATGTAATCATGTCAAGTAGTTGTTAAAAATGCAAAATTACATTTTCAATGTGACTTCCCAACTGCTTTTACTCATCCTCTGGGAAACCCTCTCTTAGGGTTTATTCCTTGTAAGGGAGTTAAGGCTGCCTTCTCCATCCTAAGCTTGGTACCTGGGGTAACCTCTCTGGGTGCCCATTGGCCTTCCCTCTGGGGCTTGACCACTTCAGACCTTCCCTCTGGGGCTTTGTCTTGCATCATACATCTAGAGATGGTATGTAGGTTCAAGACAGTCACATATATACTTAAGTTGTGATAATCATATTCACTTTAAATATTGTACAAATAAAAGCATCCAAATAATTTATTTCCTTGCAATCGATAAAACATCGAGAAAATGTCGAGAAACTAAAGTGTGTACTCATAATTAACCACATACCTGATTTGGAGATTTCACAAGAAATAAGCACAATCCAATCAATCAGGCAATCCAATCTAAGCAAGCAAGTCAACCACACAAAAGTGCAGAATCCTCAAAAGTGTATGCAACCTATTCACTACACACTTCATCAAGAATCCACTTTATTGACTTGAAATTATTGTCTAGGATTTCTAATCTGAATTAGGGTTTCATTATGGTTCCTTTAGATCTCTTTACAACTTTCCTCTTTTATATCCACAAAACCCTAAAACAACAGTACTAGGTTCAATACCCTAATTACTCAGTTATTCACATTCTATCCTCTTTATCACCACTTTGTCTTAGGATTAACATAATATCACTTTTATACAAAGAATCTCAAAATATAACTCATTAACACCCATTAACACTTAGATTAGGGTTTCTAAGCCCATTAATGCACATTATTATATCAAACCCAAATTAAGCTATTAAGCATATGTATTATCTATTTAGACAGCAAAATGCCTTTTTATTAACAATAGGTTAATAATCATCTCAATTTCATTAATCATCAAATTAACATTTTTCCTCATTGTTAAGCATTAAGGTTAGAAACTTTAGCTAATTTTAAGACTATGATTAGATTCATGCTCTAGATATATTTTTAATGGATTCCTTGCATTTTTTGGATCAATTTTCATATATTATACTTCTTAATCCGAGTTACCAATCTTTTATTATAGTTCTTGAAAAATAAAAAATATTGGACCAATTGAAAGAAGCCACGTCAGCGCTTACCTTGAAACCCTTGGGTCCATGATGATCTGGCTGGACCACTAGCTACATGCCACATCATTTACTCGTTCCAAGTGGAAAGGGTGTTGGGTCCCTTTGGAAAGACAATACTACCCTGACGTCCTTGGGCTTAAAGCCATGTGCGCCGGAGGGCAGAGCGGTATTTCCCCTTGCTCCTGTCTCCTACCATCGACCATCTTGCTCATGATTCCAGGATTTTCGGGCGAGTCAACAAGATGGTTGACTCCCGGCTTTTAGGCCTCTGGGCGACGGGCAAAGGCATCAGAAGATCTGCCTAGTCACTTCAGATTCTACAAGGGCATCAATTTCCTAGGGAGCAGCATGGATAGGGAGAATGACAAGATTGTGCACCGGCAGATAGGGAAGGGAAAATGAGGAGGAAGATGGGTTACTAATCAAATTACTCACAGGGACAACTTAGTTCAGTGTTGCAGAGCATTTTGAAGAGTTTTGCAAACTCACAGAAGGGAACCATCCCCTTACATAGGTGTAAGGTAGCCCGATGGAGTTCAGCTTTCCAGGTTATTGGGGAAACTCCCAATTCCACACAAAATAGGGGCATCAAAGGGGTTATGTAATCTGATTTAATCTACCAAAGTTGAACATCAACTTCTAAGGACTCCTAGAGAAACAGGGAGAGAGATACGTCAGATAAATCCCACCCTTTATTGTTCCCTTTTCCCAATCTGACTCGAAGAGAAGCCACCGTTAGATCAAGGATCCAATGTCTATCAAGCCTCGTATAAGAAGATAAGTCACAATTGAATTGTGACATTTAATGTCACGCTTTTCACTTTAGGAAAACTTACAAAATCATATCTCCCAAACTACATGTCCAATTATTACCAAATTTTAAAGGAAAGTCCATAATAATTTAAAAGACTTGTACGCCAAGTTTAGGACTCAAATTCCAAAGTATGAGAGACTTTTCTTCCTATGCATATTATCTCTTAATAAGGCATATTATATGCATATTTTCTCTCTCCTATTCTTTTATTATCTTTTATAAAATTCTTTTTACCATTAGGAAAATTGGATTCGAAATCTCATCAATGTTAATTCCATTATCCATATTTCCACATATTTCTTATATTTTCATCATTATCTCAAATTTCCTTCTTAATAAAGCAATATTTCATTTCCTCTTTTTCTTTCAATCATATTGGACTCATTACCATATTATGATCCACGAAATCACATGGAAAAAGAAAATATTGCAAAGGGAATCTATTCAATACATATAATTCATACAGTTTCCATAATCCCACATTTATTGGGGAAATTGCATTTTCAACCATATGAACCCAAAAATTGGGGTTGTAACACATAGGACTCTACTACACAACACTAGCAACTATCCATCCTTCTGCTTCTACTGATCTCTAAGCTACTCTTCCACAACAAAGTGATCCTACCCATGTCACTAAAGACCACCTAAAAAGATGCGGCAAACCAAGAGACTGAGACCCATGTCCCGGCGAGAGATATAATTCTCAACCAATGATTATTGAAACATAACATAATATAACATTATTAAGAAGGATGGGCATATTTAGCTAAACAAATAATTATAATTGATTGCACATAATAAGCATAGAAAATGCTAAGAAGGAATATGAAGAACATGTATAACGGTTGATTTCTCTTACCGCATTATATAACAACTAAACATTAATAAAAATTAGACAAGGGTAAGCATCCAATGTGAATTGTATTTAGCCCTAAGCAGATATACTACACAAATGTATTTCATATTTTAAGCCCCGAGGAGATGAGGCATGCCACTCAAACTCTAACTATCCACTATAAAGTTAAAAACAATGCCATACTAGATCTAAGAGATTCAAACTCCTATGATCTCATCCGCCCTTGGTTGCTACGAGTCTACCACAGTGACATGTAAAGTCTAACTGCAAATTAGCCTAGTCCACCTTGGTACATAGGTCACTCAGACTGAGCGGCGGTGTGGGAGATCATAGGAGTCCGACTCTCCTAGATCTTTTATGGCACTGATGTCGACTTAACAGTGGTCAATTGCAATATGAGTGTGTAACATCTGAATTTGTAAATAAAATAAGTTTAGGGTCTTTAGTGAAAATTTTCAACATTTTATTTCAAAATTCTAAAGCATGGATGCAAGTTACTCAAATATAATGACTATTCCATCCAATCTCCAATTTTGATTCAAAATATAACTCACTAAGGAAAAGATAATTCGTTTTAAATTCATATACATTGAGATAATGACATATGTAAGTTTGATGAATAAAAGATAGATAAAATGTAAATCTAATCATATAGGAAGATTCTAGATGTTTTGTTTAACCTATGGTCCAAATTTCAAGTCATTAGGACTTCATCTGACCCCTAACACGAGTAGAAAAATTCTATATAGTTTTTTAGTGTATCTTGGTTTTAATCACATAACCTAAGTTCTGATTTTTATTGGGCATGTCACACCCTTATTTTTTTATTATTTCACCTAAGGTTCCTTGTCACGCAGACCTATTTATATCCACTTAGTGCAGACTCTCACACAGCCATCACATTTTCATTGTAAGGTGTCACACTCGTCTCCCATAGAAGACAGAGAACAGGAGCCTAAGGCTTGATTCCTTCTCCAATCCCATATCTCCCCTACGGAGTTAGGATGTCAATGACTTCTTCACCTCTAAAATCCTCATCACTGCCCGTACCGATAGACCCAGATTTTCATGGGATGTTATGCCTTATCCAAGAAACACCCTTCTAGGTTTGGACTCCCCTCGTGACCTATTTATCAAAAAACATGCCTCCATATGTGGAACCTATAAAAGAGGAACCAGAATAGATCACGGAATGACACAAATCCCTCCTCCCCTTCCAATTTTTTCTCCAGCGCGTTGAAGACCCCCGACCTACTTGAATTTTGTTTCTGGCGAAAACCTTCTCTCTGATGTCCACGCTGTCACTACAAGTGCAATTGGGATCCAAGTAAGCATCTATGGACTCCTTTTGCTCTTTCCCATTTTTCCTGTGCTAACTCAAGTCATTGATCCTATTGCCCAATTTATACACCTCGTTGGTGAATTTCCATCTTGACTTTTATGTGCTTCTCATACTACAAAAGCTTGTTGGTTGGCTTCCTCATCTACCGAAGATCGTTCTTTGATCCCTGTTTGTGGAATTACGTCGTATTCGTATGATTTTCCCTTCTCCGGTCATCTCCCTGTTTTAGTCCCTTCACAGGGTGTATTAGGGCTGTGATGGTCCTTTCACCACCGTGATTGATGCTTTAGATTCAATGACGTCTCTCGGACTTGTGCGGCTTGTTTTCCTCGTATCCATGGGGACAGTTCTCCAGTTTGGGTTCTTTGGTTTAGCCTTCCATGGTAGTGACTCTTTAGTAATATGTAGGATAATTTTGATATGTAGATTTTGAATTTGAAGTTTGTTTCCACTTTTGAGACTTCTTTTTATGAGATATGCCATATGGCCCATTAACGACCCATTATCTAAATTATTCATCCAATTAAGTTTCTTATCTTCATATTACTACCAAAATGAGTTATGTGGCATATTTTATGTATCCATTATAAAACAAAGATTTAATGTTAGAACATTAGGTTGCATTAAGGTGATCTATACATGCATTATCTCATTGGGGTTATACTAAACATCTATTTAGGTCTAACCTTCAACCTTGTTTGGTTAAGTCCTAAATGTCAACTTCCATGGTAGGGCCCGAGATCTAGTATGTTACAGCACACCACTCCTTAAAGGGATTTCATCCTCAAAATCAAAACATCCACAAAAGAAATCAACTTATTCACCACCCCTTAAAGGATTTATCTTATTAAATCAAAACTATTCTTTAGGTACAAAAGGTTCAACTACACTTCCTTACATCCAACTACATAAGCATCATGCAAAAAAAGAAGAAAAAAAACATAACTTGTAAAGACTAACTATGAACTATGATTTAACTTGCTCTTGTCTATCCTGAAATAAGTCTTTACACCTAGGAGACCAGTTCAACATATTAGGGTCCCTAAATATAAATCATATAGATGTCTAAGGCTACTATTCCCTAAAAGCATGCTATTTTGGACAATTCATATCAGCTCAGGACAGCCCAGTATCATATGGATTCAGGAGTCCTTGTAAACCAAGCTAGTGGTGCGGAGGAAAATCTTGCCAATCCCTGAACCCTGATTCTTTCTAGACACATTTGCTTTCAACTTCATGTCTTAGTAGCTGACTAAAGGCCAAGCTAAACAACCTCAAGTTATTATGGTTACTTATGCATCTATTAGTTGTAAGTATTTTAGGGATCTATTCATCATTATTCTAATGTGAAACTATATGATCTAAATCAACCCTTCACCATCTATTGATCAACTCTAGGGAAAACATGTCACTTAAAGGTAAGGCAAGTATTCTAACTAGGGAGACAAAATTGAATTAGTCAGATTCCGACTACCATGGGCTCTGATACCATGTTGTAAGGAGGCAGGATCACCCCCTTACTAAGGAAAAATTGAAGAATAAAACATCCATTCCAAACACACTCAAAGGTATGCTGGAATGGGTGTAACATTTTCAAATTTCAATAAATGGTATTCAAAACAACCAAATTATATCAACAAGAATAAAAATAATGAATATATTCAATTTTCACAAAGGATTACAAAAGTACATCATAATATCCCGTAAGGGTTTACATGTATGATACAACATAAGAATCTGAGTAGAGGAAAATCTAAACCATAACAACTTTGTCTCCAAGCTTTAACTCCTTAAGCTAGTCCAAAACTTCATGCCTTCTCATGCAAATCCTTCACCTAGGGTTGGAAGCATACCCCGGCAAGAAGAGAAAATAGATGACATCAGCACAGGCTGGTATGTGCATACTAAATAGGAAAATTGAGCTATATATGGAATAAAGGACAACAAATATAAAAGGCTTCTCATATAAAGGATAAGGACCACCCAAATGGGTATCAAGAAAAAAGGAATTGAAATCATATGATAATAAAAGAATACTTGCCATTAATAACACATAAAGATTGTGCCACACAAGAACATGTAAAGAATTAGGGCACACACCCCATATCATCAACTTTCTTGCATGTGAGATAAATATAGCCCTAGAACAATATATACACAAAGGCGGCCAAGTCTCATAAACTTGAAGCCTGATAGAGAAAGGAATACTTCCAATCTCCCAAATATATAAAACATGAGCCAAGAATCACACACCTTGCTCTGGGTATGAGGTTCCTTTTCATCCCAAAAGAGCAGGAAATATCACATCTACTCAACAGGAAATAACACATCTGCCATAAAAACCAATGCCATTACACTACTCTAGTGCTATTGAATCACATAGCATGTTAAATGTAGAGGAAAGTAGAAAGTATAGTCAGAATATATAAATTAGTCACCTCATAAGTGACCAACATATACATCCACCTCATAAGTGGGCAAAAGACATCACATGTCATCTTTTAGAGTTCCATCATGAATAAAGCATAAGATAAGAGTTCAAAAGAATATCCATGATCACATGATCAATATCAAATAAGGTAGTTCACATGAACCATTTCAAAAGAAAAGACATTGTGTATAGGCGAATGTCCATAGGAAAAAGAAAATGAATAAGCATAGGTGAATTGCTCAACGTAGAAGAATATAGGATACATCATACCTTTAGAGTGAAGAATTAGAAATTGCTTAATATAGAAATAATGTGGGTTGCAATCATACATCAACTTCAGAGTCTAAATAGTCCAAGTCAATCCTAGGCCCCCAAAGAACCTCTAGGAAAGGTGGACATGTCCAATAAGTAAGGTTCTCAAGCTTAGAGAGGCTAGTTTCTCCAACAAAGCTCCTATCTCGAGCAAGAAGCACCTTCTCCACTTTAAAGGTGAAAAACCCTAACAAAAGAACATGGAGATAGGGTGTTTAAGGGCTCTAGGTGGGGTTTCACCATGGAAGACCATGGTTTCGACCTGGAGGAAAGTGGAAGGAAGACTGACAACGTGAAAATAGGAAAGGAAAGGAGGATACTTACTAGTTTTGGTCAAAGTCACCAAGGAGGAGCTTAAGAAATCCTAAATAGAGAAATTTGGAACCCTAGGAGCCTTCTTCACCAAGGTAGGAACCTCCTTTTACCTTGGGATAGCACCTTCATGGAAAAACAGAGTAGGAATGATGCTCTAAGCTAGAAGAAATAAAGGAGAGCAAGAGTTTCAAATTGGGATTTGGGAAGGGGCAGATATGGCTTTATAAAGAAAGAGGTCAAGTATGAGGTGTCTATGAGACTTTCCATGTGTCATGTATAAGGGTGTACATGGAAATGCAAGGCTTTATGGATAAGAACGAAGTCAATCATGAGGTGTCAAGTTACTTTGCATGTGTCCAATTCTAAGGGTGCCTATGGACATGCAAACCTTTATGGATAAGGAAGAAGTTACGCATGAGGTGTCCATGGAGCTTTCCATGTATCCTTAGCCTAGGGATTTCATGGCCATGCAAGAGGACAACTCAAAGAGGCTTCTTGAATATAATATTTCGGTTTATGGAAACTTATAGACCATCCCAAACGACCTCCAATCAAAGAAATAACCTCATTGGTTGATAGCTTTTAAAGATAAGCTCATTTATAAACAGGGTAATCCCTAAAATGCCCTTGGCGAGAAATACCTTCAAACTAAGGTGCAACCAGATGTCCCATCGTTCAAAAACTCGAGAATGGTAAGGGAATATATAAGGATTATAATTCATGTGACAATTTGCAAAGAAAATCTCCCAATTGGGTAAATCACAGAAAAGTCCAGAATGTTCCTAAAATTGCATAACTTGGACAAACAACATCCAAATTGGACCAAACTTCATATACAAGTTATCTTTGATGTGTTGAATATGAATTTTCCATTATTTCCATATTCTGAAGTTATATAATCACATTATTCATTACTTATACCTTTTACTCATTTTCTCTCATAAACTTATCCTAATATTTCAAGGGTTGTCCAAATTAGATGAAATTTGAAATGTAGGCTAATTTTGATATGTAGATTTCAAATTCGATGTTTGTTTCCACTTTTGAGGCTTTTTTATGAGATATTTCATGTGGCCAATCAACGGCCCATTGTCTAAATTATTCATCCAATTAAGTTTCTTATCTTCATATTACCACCAAAATGAGTTATATGGCATATTTTATGTATCCATTATAAACCTAAGATTTAATGTTAGAACATTAGGTTACATTAAGGTGATCTATACATGCATTAGCTCATTGGGGTTACATTAAACGTATATTTAGGTCTAAACTTCAACCTTGTTTGGCTAAGTCTAAAATGTCAACTTCCAGGGTAGGATTCGAGATCTAGTATGTTACAGCACACCACCCCTTAAAGGGATTTCATCCTCAAAACCACAACATCCACATATAAGAAAACAACTTATTCACCACCCCTTAAAGGATTTATCTTATTAAGTCAAAACTATTCTTTAGGTACAAAAGGTTCAACTACACTTCCTTACATCCAACTACATAAGCATCATACAAAAAGAAAAGAGAAAAAAACATAACTTGTAAAGACTAACTATGAACTATTGGTTAACTTGCTCGTGTCCATCCTCAAACAAGTCTTTACACCTAGGAGACTAGTTCAATATATTAGGGTCCCTAAAGATAAATCGTATAGATGTCTAAAGCTACTATTGCCTAAAAGCATGCTATTTCGGACAATTCATATCAGCTCAGGCCAGCCCGATATCATATGGATTCAGGAGTCATCATAAATCAAGCCAGTGGTGCAGAGGAAAATCTTGCTAGCCCCCGAACCCTAATCCTTTCCAGACACATTTTCTTTCAACTTCATGTCTTAGAAGTTGCCTAAAGGCCAAGCTAAACAACTTCAAGTTATTATGGTTACTTATGCATCTTTTAGTTGTAAATATTTTATCATTATTCTAATGTGAAACTATAGGAACCTAAATCAACCCTTCATCATCTATTGATCAACTCTAGTGAAAACATGTCACTTAAAGGTAAGTCAAGTATTCTAACTAGGGAGAAAAAATTGAAATAGTCAAATTATGACTACATGGGCTCTGATACCATGTTATAAGAAGGTAGGATCACCCCCTTACCAAAGAAAAATTGAAGAATAAAACATCCATTCCAAACACACTCAAAGGTATGCTGGAATAGGTGTAACATTTTCAAATTTCAATAAATGGTATTCAAAATAACCAAAGTATAGCAGTGGAATTAAAAAAATGACTATATTCAATTTTCACAAAAGATTACAAAAGTACATCATAATATCCCTTAAGGGTTTACATGTATGATACAACATAAGGATCTGAGTAGAGGGGAATCTAAACCATAATATCTTTGTCTCCAAGCTTTAACTCCTTATATTGGTCCAAAACTTCATGCTTGATCATCCAAGTCCTTCACCTGGGGTTAGAAGCATACCCCAGCAAGAAGAGAAAATAGATGACATCAGCAAATGCTCGTATGTGCATACGAAATAGGAAAATTGTGCTATATATGGAATAAAGGACAATAAATATAAAAGACTTCCAATAGAGAGGATCAAGACCACCCAAATGGGTATCAAGAGAAAAGGATTTGAAACCAAATAATATTAATAAAACATAATGATTGTGCCATACAAGCACATGTAAGGAATTAGGAAACACACCCCATATCATCAACCTGCATGCATGTGAGATAAACATAGCCCTAAAACAATATAAACACAAAGGCGGCCAAGTCTCATAAACTTGAAACATGATAGAGAAAGGAATATTGCCAATCTCCCAAATATATAAAATATGGGCCAAGAATCGCACATATTTCCCTGGGTATGAGGTTCCTTTCCATCCCAAAGAGCAGGAATTATCACAGCAGCTCGGCAGGAAATAACACATCTGCCATAAAAACCAACGCAATTACACTACTCTAGTGCTACTGATCACATAGCATGTTAAATGTAGAGGCAAGTAGAAAGTATAGTCAGAATATATAAACTAGTCACCACATAAGTGATTAAAATATACATCCACCTCATAAGTGGGCAAAAGACATCACATGTCATCTTTTAGAGTTCCATCGTGAACAAAGCATAAGATAAGAGTTCAAAAGAATATCCATGATCACATGATCAATATCAAATAAGGTAGTTCACAACCATGATTTCTAAAAGAAAAGGCATTGTGTATAGGCTAATGTCCATAGGAAAAAGATAATGAATAAGCATAGGTGAATTGCTCAACATAGAAGAATACATGATACATCATACATTTAGAGTGAAGAAATAGAAATTGCTCAATATAGAAATAATGTGGGATGCAATCATACCTCCACTTCATAGCCTAAACAGTCCAAGCCAAGCCTAGGCCTCCAAAGAACCTATAGGGAAGGTGTACAGGTCCGATAAGTAAGGTTCCTAAGCTTAAAGAGGTTGATTTCTCCAAAAAATCTCCTATCTTGAGCAAGAAGCACCTTCTCCACTTTAGAGGTGAAAAACCCTAACAAAAGAACATGGAAATGGGGTGTTTAAGGGATCTAGGTGGCGTTTAACCATGGAAGACCATGGTTATGACGTGGAATAAGGTGAAAGGAAGACTAACAACATGAAAATAGGGAAGAAAAGGAGGATACTTACTAGTTTTGATCAAAGTCACCAAGGAGGAGCTTAAGAAATCCTAAATAGAGAAATTTGGAACCCTAGGAGCCTTCTTCACCAAAGTAGGCACCTTATTTTACCTTGGTACAACACCTTAATGGAAAAATAGAGTAGGAATGATGCCATAAGATAGAGTAAATAAAGGAGAGCAAGAGTTTTTGAATTGGGATTTGGGAAGGGGTAGATATGGCTTTATAAAGAAAGAGGTCAAGTATGAGGTGTCTATGAGACTTTCCATGTGTCATGTATAAGGGTGTACATGGAAATGCAAGGCTTTATGGATAAGAACGAAGTCAATCATGAGTTGTCAAGTTACTTTCCATGTGTCCAATTCTAAGGGTGCCTATGGACATGCAAACCTTTATGGATAAGGAAGAAGTCAAGCATGAGGTGTCCATGGAGCTTTCCATGTATCCTTAGCCTAGGGATTTCATGGCCATGCAAGAGGAAAACTCATAGAGGCTTCTTGAATATAAAATGTCAGTTTATGGAAACTTATATACCATCCCAACCGACCTCCAATCAAAGAAATAACCTCATTGGTTGATAGCTTTTAAAGATAAGCTCATTTATAAACAGGGTAATCCCTAAAATGCCCTTGGTGAGAAACACCTTCAAACTAAGGTGCATCCAGATGTCCCATCATTCAAAAACTCGAGAATGGTAAGGGAATATATAAGGATTATAATTCATGTAACAATTTGCAAAGAAAACCCCCCAATTGGGTATATTGTAGAAAAGTCCAGAATGTACCTAAAATTGCATAACTTGCACAAACAACATCCAAATTGGACCAAACTTCGTATACAAATTATCTTTGATGTTTTGAATATTAATTTGCCATTATTTCCATATTTTGAAGTTATATAATCACTTTATTCATTACTTATGCCTTTTACTCATTTTCTCTCTCCTAAACTTATCCTAATATTTCAAGGTGGTCCAAATTAGATGAAATTTGACATGTAGGCTAATTTTGATATGTAGATTTGGAATTTGAAATTTGTTTACACTTTTGAGACTTCTTTTTATGAGATATGTCATATGGCCCATTAACGGCCCATTATCTAAATTATTTATCCAATTAAGTTTATTATCTTCATATTACCACCAAAATGAGTTATGTGGCATATTTTATGTATCCATTATAAACCTAAGATTTAAAGTTAGAACATTAGGTTACATTAAGGTGATCTATACATTCATTAGCTCATTGGGGTTATACTAAACATCTATTTAGGTCTAACCTTCAACCTTGTTTGGCTAAGTCAAAAATGTCAACTTCTAGGGTAGGGCCTAAGATCTGGTATGTTACAGGTATGGTTTCATGATGTTCGAACTGATGGAGGTTTGCATTTAATAAGGTAGTCTTACCTTTTCCCTCATATCAATAGAATGGATAATGACCATATTGTGTTGATATGAAACCCTGATGGGATATAGCTTGTTATATTTAATCCTAATGTAACCAAGTGATGGTGATTAACTATGATCAACCTTCCTTAGTGGAATAATAGAACTGTGGAGTACTCTCTTATTGTTGTGGAACACTAATATACTATAAACTAAGGGTAACATCCTGAGTTATGCATCGATCTATACTTGATAATGGTATGGAATGTGATGAAGAAGTTTTTTCTTATGCATCCAATATTATATATGGGGATGCTATGGGTGATGGTTTGTGAATGAATGTCGAACTATAACTTTAATGTAACTTACCTTGTTGAACCTAACCCTAATGCAAGTAGAGAATGGTTGCTAATCGTGTCATCCTTTCTTGAATGATTAATATAATGATGGAACATCCTTCCTAATGATTGATTGAAACTCTAATGTGTTATCTGGTGGTCATATTTACTTTATGATCTATGATTTCTTATGTTAAACTTATACACTACAAGTTTGATGATGACCAATCATACACGATACCTTATATGTTGATATAATAAAGGAATTCTCTTACATGCTAAGATAACTCTACAATATCATCTTGTGAACATCTTTTAGTTGTTTAATGCCAATTATGTAGAGCTTGTGAATCACATGTGTGGTGATGTTTGTTGAGCTTTGTAATAAGGCATAGAAAGATAATGATGAACTTGTAGGAAATGATATGATGGTCTTAGTGACATTTGGCATGGTTGAGCCCTAAATGAGGTATAATCCTCTTATGTTAACAAGGGTTGATACCTTGTGATGTCGTGCTAAGGATGTATATTCTATGATAGTATGATGACAAGTGTAGTTTCATGAATGGCAAGGGAATAGTTCCATGTGATGATGAGATGAGGAGAAATATATCTCATACATTTTATATCTTCTGAAGTTGTTATATAGCAATTTTTTCTAGAGATGAATTTGGGTTTGTATGTCCACTTGTTTGATGCAACCTTAATTCACCCAATTGGCAATAACTAATCAAGTGAAATTCTAATCATGTAGTGCCATGTGCCATAGAACCATATTCAGTGGCAGAACTTGTTGGATGGTGAAATGAGCATTCTTAGGATATTATACTGACCAAGGGGAAGAGATCTTAGGATACCGACTCTCCTAGAATACTTGTTTCACCACCAGCAAGTTATGACACTAAAATGGTTTTACGGCACATGGCACTACATGATTAGGATTTCACTTGATTAGTTATACCAATTGAGTGAATTAAGGCTGCATCAAACAAGTGGACATACAAACCCTAATTTATCTCCAGCAAACATTGATATAAATCAAAAGATACAAAATGTATGAGACATATTGTTCCTCGTCTTATCATCACATGATACTATTCACTTTCCATTTATGAGATTATACTTTTCATCATACTATCACATGATATAAATCTTTAGTACAATATCGATGGGTATCAACCCTTTGTCAACATAAGAGGATTATACCTCATTCAGGGCTCAACCTTGACCAAAGGTCATTAATACCATCATATCATTTCCTGCAAGTTCATCATTATCTTTATATGCCCTATAACAAGGCTCAAAAAACATCATCACACATCTGATTCACAGTCTCAACACAATTTGCATTTAAATAACTAAAAGATATTCACATGATGATAATGTAAGATTGTCTTAGCATTTAAGAGCATTCCTTTCTTGTAACAACATATACGGAAGCCTAGTATGGTTTTCCATCATCACACTTACAGTGTACAAGTTTAGAATAAGAAAACATAGATCATGAAGCTATGATGACTACCAGTTAAACACATTAGAGTTTCAATCAATCATTAGGAAGGATATTCCATCATTATATTAATCGTTCAAGAATGAATAACAAGCTTAATCACCATTTTTTACTTGAATTGGAGTTAGGTTTAGCAAGGTAGGTTGCATTGAAATTATAGTTCAACTTTCTTTCACAAATCATCACCCTTGGTCACCACCTTCAGTTGTCATGAAAACCACACCATTGGGTCACATGTTTAGAGAAGAAAACAACCTAGAAGCCTTAATATGGACCATCAGTTGATAGGTGCTTAGCACCATAAGTGGTGATACCAACCCGCATCACAATTTAATAAGTGTTAGTCAACTTTGTGATAATGGTTATCTTATTCTATTTACTTCTTTAAAATGCTTGCTTCTAGATTCCCTCTCCTACAATGTAATATATAAGGGAACTAGACATGGTAATGTTTATATCATTGTTCCTGACTCTATAAAGCTTATTTTTGGTAGATGTCTTGCTGCCAATTCGAATGATCTTTCTTTATGGCATCGTAGGCTTGCTCATGTACATATGCAGCAAATGAAGAATCTAACCAAAAAGGAATTAGTGAAGGGACTTCCTAAATTGAATTTTAAAAAGGATGAGGATTTCCAATAGTATACCCAAGGAAAGAAAACCAAGTCCTCGTTCAAATCCAAAGGAGTCCTTAGCACCAAAAGAGTTCTCGAGCTTCTACATATTGATCTATTTGGACCAATGTGTACTCAATTGCTTCATGTTAGCTAGTATTGCATGGTGATTTTGATGATTTTTCTAGCTTTACTTTGACCTTATTTCTTGTTTCAAAAAGTGATACTCTCGATGTTTTCTCAACTTTTTATAAATGGATTGAAATAAAGCTTCTTGTTGGATTGTTTCTATCCATAGTGACCATGGGGGAGAATTTGAAAATGATTTGTTCAAACACTTTTGTGAGGAATTTGGTTATGCACATAATTTTTCTTCAACTTGAATGCCTCAACAAAATGGGGTTGTAGAGAGGAAGAATAGGTCTTTCTAGAATATAATACTCCAAAGAAGTAGGGTTGTCAATGGGGAGGGTATGGGGAGGGTAAGGTCTTACCCTTACCCTCTTTGGGTAGCGGGTAAGGGTAAGGGTAATTATCCTTCTCAGCAATCCCCTTACCCTCCCCTTACCCATACCCTCTTCTCCACAGGGTAAATGGGGAGGGTAAAGGGTAAACAGGTAATTTTGAGAAAAAAGAATTTTATACACATTGTGTGTTGATTTTTAATAATTTTATAACTAATTTATTGATGAAAACATATAAAACATTATATCTAATTCAAAATAATATGTTTCTCTGTGTAAAGTTAAGTCAATTCACACAATAATATTTTTTTATGCATAAATCCTTTTTTTCCTTTGCATAAGTATGCATAACAAATAAGTGTTTCACCAACACCTCATTTTCCACAAGATATATATGTTTTTCCCTCAACAAGAAAGTATTACAAGCACAACAACAAGTCATTTTCCAATTATAGAATAAAGTAACTCTCAAGTTCAAATACTATTACAAAAGAGGCTACCAAGTTCATAGATTATAAAAATCTACATGAACATCTTACATGAGAGTCATTACATAATATGAAATCACAATAGGAAAAATGAGCTTCTTGTCCCTCCAAAAATGGTGATCATTTTGTTACCCTGATAGAACAAGCATTCAAAAAGATCATATAACTAAAATTTTGCTAATCCAGACTTAAAAATAAAACATAAAGTAAGAGTGTATACCTTCAAGTCTCGAATTCCACTTCCATATCATCATCCACACTAGGAACCTCATCAATAGATTCTTTAACAATATCAAGTGTTTCCTCCTTGCCAACATATTGTTTTGTGACCAAAAAAGAAATTAGTAACCAGTAAATAATTACCAAGTATTTCACAATATAAGTAAAAGATAATGAAAAATTTGGTGCCAAATTACCACGAAGTGAGCTTCTTATCCAATATTGAGAACATATGGTTCCCTCAACTGTAGTTGGCTTCATAGAATTCCTATATTGATCAATTATCTCCCTCCTATACTAAATGTTGCTTCAGAAGCGACATTGGTAATAGGAATAACTTAAACACCATGTGCCATCTTTGTTGTTATAGGGTACTTTGGCTCATTGAGTTTCCCCCATACCAATATATCAAATTGAGTCTCTTTCCCTATCATTGGGTGGATGGCTTCAGATAAATAAGTTTGCAAGTCATTCTGAATGGGTCGTGTACAAGATTCAATAGATAATCCCTGATTCACCCTAGTCGTGTAACTTGAAACTTTGCTAAAAAAACATTGACAACCCTACTACTACCGCTTCCAATATTGTGCCCTCTATATAATGAGGTGGATTCTTCATCAAAACCATCTAAAATAGAAACATCACCAATACTACATTGATACTCATTATAAACATCAAGTAGAAAATATTTAATCTTCTCAACTTCAACACCACTTTTTTCACCATACACCTCAAACAAGTTTAACTCAAGAGCCTTCATCTTCATGTGTGGGTCAAGAATGGAAGCTATAGACAAAATAGAGCAAGCATCATCCCAATACTTATCAAACTTGGAAACCATTTCATCAGCCATTTTCTTTAAGAAATCATTTAAAGCGGCCTTGAGTTCCCTCAAACAAATGCAAATTGCACATATATGGGTGAAATAGTAATTGGAGAAGGATACAAAGTGCAAGAAAACATATTAGTTACTTAATAGAAATTCTCTAAGACATCACAGACTATTCTAGTGTTGTCCCACTCATCATCACTAGGAATATGTTTGAAATTCCGATCCAAATCAGAATATCGCGTCAATGCATCTTTGAATTCTAGTACAGTCTTCAACATCAAATAAGTTGAATTCCAATGAGTAGATACATCTAAGTTAAGGGACTTGTTTGTAGGACTCTTTACTTGCAAAATAGCTTGATTAAAAGTTTGAAGTCTAAGTGTGGATGACCTAACATATTTCACAACATCACAATTTTTAGAAGTCACTTTGGATATGACATTAACACCTTCTTGTACAATTAAATTCAAAATATGTGCACAACAATGAACATGAAACATTGTACCATTTGACAATAAATCACCTTTGGATACAAGTTTAGATTTCAAAACTCTAACCATGGCATCATTAGTAGTACAATTGTCAAGGACAAGGCACATCAATTTTTGATCAATGTTCCAACTATAAAGTTTTTCCATCAATGCCTGTAAGAGCTTATCATGGGTGTGAGGAGCAGGTACAAAGGAAAAATTGAGAATCCTTCTTTGTAATTTCCAAGAATCATCAATGTAGTGAGCAGTTAAAGCCATATACCCCTTGTTTGTATTTGATTTTCACATATCACTTGTAAGTGAGACACGATAAGACAAACCATCTAGAACATTGTACAATTTGACCCTTTCTTGTTCATACAACTACATACAATCACTCTTTATGGTATTTCTTGTCACCAGTTTGAATTGAGGTTGGAGATTGTTAACAAAATCATGAAATCCAACATGATTAACCATTGAAAATGGATATTCATGCAACACAATCATCCTAGCCAAAACTTGTCGACATAAGTCTTGATTAAACTTGTAAGTTTTCATCCCCATTGCACCATCTTTTCTATTAGGCATTAGATTTAAGGTTGCCTTCCCTTTTCCCTTATATTGAGTTAAATGTTTGTCAGTAAGATGATAGGCTAGGTGAGAGCATCCATCTTTTGGCCTATTAGTGAGAAGTTGTGAACAATGTTTGCACTTGGATTTACGAACACCATTAACCACTACTTTATCAAAATGAGGCCACACATCTGAGGTAGTTTGCTTACTTTTAGGTTTATCTTGCTTATCACTAATTGCAGAACTAGAACCAGAATCTGTTAAATTGCCACTACGATTAGGATTGCTTGCATTTTCTTCCCCACTTTCGTCCATTGAATCTATACAAATAAGAATGAGCTTTATTACTAAGAATGCTCATACTTGACTATAAACAATACCTTTACATAGTAAAGACATATTATGCTCAACATTCATTACATAGTTGCACAAGAATCATCACAAATAGTCACTTAACAACCACCACACAACAAACTAGCATTTGTGTTTTAATCAAACAATCATCAAATGTTGACAGTGATTGTGACACATACTACTCATTACAATACAAGCTAGCACTTATGCTTAAAAAAAGACATTCAAGAGTTTTAGGAATGTACCCATTTGAACGAGAATGAATATCTTAACTGCTTAAGCAAGTTATAGTCACCACTGGTCACCACTACAGTAGTTTCAAAATTCAATCAAACAAGAGCAATAGAACTTTAGAAGAAATGAAGAAGCCCATGCTTGAGGATAAAGGTCAGAGATCAGGATCACAACACCACAAATAAGGAAGAGAGTAAATGGAAAACTCAATACATGGTAGCTATTGTGCACCAGTACAGCCTCCATTGAACGGTGTTGAAGTGGGGAGATACAAGACTGTGGCCTGTGGCTGGGGGGTGAATGTCCGATGAGGAGCTGCTACCGTTGGTCAGAGGGTGAATGTCCTGCATGACAGCGACGTGGAGTTGGTGTGGCTAAGGGAGACATGGAGTTGGACTGGCTGGGAGATACGTGAAGTTGCTACTTGCTTGGTGTGTGATGGACACGGGATGATGGAAGTCGCTGCACTGAGCGAGGTGCCGCGGTCGCACGATGGAAGCGGAAGACTGCCGAAGGCTCGCAGTGGGGAACGGCCGAACATGGGGGGACGGGCCGAATGGCTGAAGGCTAGAAGCCTGTCTGTCGTGTGACTCTTGTACGACTCTCTATAGTCCGCAAACCACAGGAGGCTGCCATTGCTTTGTGTGTTGTTCGTGAGCCGCGAGTCCTCAGTTCGCTGCTTTACGTAATGGTAACCAAGTGGGCCATCATGCCCTAAGAGGCATTCAATGTTGTTCTTTTATAACTAGTCTATTAGTATTAGGGTTAAACATTTACATACAAACCCCTTTTAGAATATATTTTTGTGTAACCTTTATATCATGTGCGGGTAAAATGGTAAAAGGGTATGGATAATGTCTATACCTTACCCTCCCCTTATAGTATAGTGGGGAAATGGGGAACGGGTAAAGGGTAATAAAAATCTCTACCCTTACCCTTACCCTCCAGGGTATGGGTAAGGGTAAATGAATAATACCCTCCCCATTGACATCCCTACAAAGAAGTTTGGGGCCTAAGCCATTAGCAGTTCATATTTTGTGAAAAATCGGGTCTTTACTTATCCTTTGCTTAAGAAAACCTCCTATGTGCTATGATGTGGTAGAAAGCCTTCCATTGATTTATTTTATGTTTTTTGTTGTCCTTGTTTTGTTTTGAAAACCAAGGATTCTATCGAAAAGTTTGATCTGAAGTCTTACAAGGCTTTCTTTCTTGGCTATAGCACTACCAACAAGGCATATAGAGTATATAACATAGAACTGTGTGAAGTAGGAGAATCTATAAATGTTATATTTATGGAGACTAACCTCTCTATTTCCAAATATATTGTTCCAAATGATGATGTTGCAGGTGAGGTGATTCCTCTCTTAAAAGAGCTCAACATCGGTGATAAAGGAAAAGAGGTGTTAGTTGATGAAGAAGAGAAGAATGAAGAAAAGAAGGATCCAACCCCTCTCTTTGTAAATCATCATCTAATATAGCTAATAATAGTCAATCCTTTTGAAAGGGTGAATATGTGGGCTGCCTACAACAAAGAACAAGCAGACAACACCTTCATCTCTCATCTTGATCCTAAAGATGTCAAAGAAGCTCTTAAAGATGATGAATGGATCCTAGCTATGGAAGAAAAATTGGAGCAATTCAAAAGAAACAAAGTGTGGACTCCTGTGCCAAGACCATGTGATATAAAGATCATTGGTATCAAATGGGTCTACTGCAAAAATCTTGATGAAAGCGGCCAAGAGGTAAGGAACAAAGCAAGGTTGGTTGCTCAGGGCTACAATCAGTAGGAAGGTATAGATTTTGATTAAACATGTGCACACATAGCTAGACTTGTCATTTAGAATGTTGCTTGCCTTTTCCAGTCACAAAAATTTTCTTCTTTACCAAATGGATGTTAAAAGTGTGTTTTTTAATGGTACAATTGAGGAAGAGGTGTATTTTGCACAACCTTTGGGCTTTGAACATGATAACATGTCTAACCATGTTTACATATTGCAAAAAGCTATCTATGGTCTCAAACAAGAACCTCGATCTCGGTATGAGAAACTAAAGAACTTTTTATTAGATAATGTCTATATCATGGGTAAAGTAGATTCTACCTTGTTTCTAAAGCACACTTCTAACCATTTTCTAATTATTGAAATACATGTGGATGATATTATCTTTGGCAAAACTAATCTTGATCTTTGCAATGAATTTAGTGATCTTATGCAGATTGAATTTGAGATGAGCATGATAGGGGAGCATACCTTCTTCCTCAAATTCCAAATCAAGAAAACTAAGGAAGGTAACTTCATCAACCAAGGCAAGTACAAAAATGATCTGCTTAAGCTTTGGGATGGAGAAAACCAAGATGATGGCCACCCCCATGTCAAACACTATCAAGCTTGATAGAGATGAAGAAGGTGAAAAGGTAGATGAGAAGCTATGTAGAGGTATGATTGGAAGTTTACTTTATTTAACTATCATTTGACCTGACATAATGTTTACTGTTGGCTTGCGTGCTCGATTTCAATCAAGTCCTAGGAAATCACATCTTATAGCTATTAAGAGGATTTTGAGGTATCTAGCCAAAACTCCAAATTTTAGATTATGGTATCCCAAGTCAAGGGACTTCACTCTTACTGCTTATACTGATGCAAACTATACAGGATGCTTAATTGATAGAAAGTGGGCAAGTTGCACTTACTTCTTCCTAGGACCGTGCCTTGTTTCTTGGTTCTCTAAGAAACAAAGCATTGTGGCTCTATCAACTACTGAGGCTGAATACATTGCAGCTGGAAGTTGTTATGCTCAAGTCCTATGGATGAAGCAGATGCTCTAAGACTTTAACATCTATTTTGATGTTTCTCCTATATTTTGTGATAGTAATAGTGCAATTAACTTATCATATAATCCAATATTGCATAGTAGAGCTAAACATACAAAGGTCCATCATAACTTTCTTTGTGACCACATTGCCAAGAATGATATTTATATCACGCATGTGGATATGACGAATCAGTTAGTGGACATTTTCACTAAACCTCTAGCTAGAGAGCAATATACTTTTATTAGATCAAAACTACATAAAACTGTTGTTGATGATAATGACATGCCTTCTAGCTAGTGGTAATCTTACCTATATGTTGCTTTTTAATCTTGATCATCTCTTGCTTGAATGTACTTTAGTTATCTTATTTCTTGCCTTATTTTGCTTGTTTTGGGTATAATTCACAAACACTTGATATATCACAAAACAGTACCCTATGATGAGTGAAATGTCTCAAATATGTCTAAAATGCATAATAGGCTACATAGATAAAATTAGTTAGCACCCTAGAGGCTAGAATCTAAGATCTCATCTTTTTGGGTAGGTTACCTATTATTCGAATTGGCAACTCGACCAAACCCAGACTGAGGTCAAGGGTTTTTCTCTTGATCAATCGAGTTTCCCCCGGGCAAACTCAACTGATGATCGGGTTGGACCAAACTTAAAATTGGGTTTGGCTGACATTTCTCCTTCTCAAATAGGGAAAAGTCAATTGATTCCTAGCTCCAGTACCTCTTGACCTCAACCCTAGGTGTGACCATCCCATCCTTTGCCTAGCCTAGCCTTACTTACCTCTCCCACACCCATCCTAGGTGATTTTCTGACCTTTTGGTGAGGTTTTTATCCATCTTTTGGTTATTCTTGCCTGTCAATCTGACCTCCATGGCATCCAACTGAAGAAAGAGAGCCAACCCTAGTTGTTTACCTTTGTCCTCATCCAACCCTCACCTAATCTCTTTTGACGAGACCTCCTTTGTCTCTTCCAAAGCTCTCAATCATTACAAGGAACTCCTTCCTAGGAACCCCTTTACTTTTAGAGCCTTGTTTGAGCCTCCTCTCAAAACAAAGGATGTCATCAAAGAGATTGCTGATATTTTCTATACCCATCACTTTGTGAGTAGAACTTCGGTGCTTTCAAAATTCCATCACAATCACCATGGCAGTTCACGAATTTTATGCCAATCTTTCATGGAACTACAACACATTAGTGCCACCACCCAATATTCAGGTCACCCTCTCTTCTAGGTTCCTCAGAATCCAATTCACAATCTCTGAAGAATCATTGAACATCTTTTTGAATGGAATAGAGGTTACTGACACTTTGAGAAAGGATTATCCTAAATATTTCAACCGTTTGGATCTTAAGGCTTTCTACAAGAACTTTGATCTTACTCTTTCAGACATCCATAAGTTCTTGAAGAAGCCTCAGGTACCCTATAAGAGGAACTTCACCTTTCCATCCTCTTCCCTCGATCTCAAAAATAGGATGCTCACATTAGTTGCTAACTGTAATGTCCACCCGAAAAAAAAATCAAATGGACATTGCAAAGAACACTATTGTAATCATGTACTATTTATTGAAGAATGTTGGAGTCAAATGGTCCTGATATACCTTGCATCATATAACTTATTTTGACTCTGGGAAGAGCACATGTGGTACCAACCCACCCTACCCAGCCTTGATCTATGGTTTGTTCACTTTTGCTACCCAAAAATCTCTTTTCCATGAATTTAGCTACAAACCTAGCCAAAAAGGAGTTTGCATTAGTGAAACCACAATTAGGAAGACCTTCCTGTCTACCTCTTCCACTACACTTGGGGGATGTACCTCCACCTAGGAACCTCCACCTTCACCACCATCCTGACTTGCTCACACCTCTTTCTCGGTGTCAAATGAAGCCCTTGTAGGTTACATGACACACCATGAGGCATGCAACCTTCAGGTCTTGGAGCACCTTCACCAGTACTTGTGTCATATCATGTCTACCACGAACCTAATCAGTAGCCATCCCTACCCCTCCTACCAACCCTACCCAGGCGGTGACTATGCTTCCTATCCATTAGTCACTTCTACCTATCCCATCCACCCACTACTTCCGCATCAACGTCTGTCGATGGAGGACATGTCCCTACCCCTAGAGTGTTTCCTCTGTTGGCTTTACTTGTTGGCCCTCTAGCCACCCTACTTTCCAGCCTTGGCACCTCTTCTCTACCTTTCCCCAGGCTTAGGATTTATATGATCTTGGTATGTCTTGGGATGAGCAAAATGCCCTATGGCCTGATCGCAGTTTTGGTCCCTCTGTCGATTAGCACATGCCTAACCAGGTTGATAAGGATGTTGCTGATGATGAGGAGGTCACTGAGGATGATAGTTCATATGGTGGTTCTGATGATGGCACCACTAGTGGCTCTGGTGAGGATGAAGTTGTTGTTGTTGTTGTTGTCTCTATTGCACCTTCGGACGATATTGAGGACTATGACCCTAGAGCCGATGATGATGTTGTAGACATAGATAGAATAGATGTTGCTCGATGACTTAGTTTCCTTAATCTTTTAGGTGTTTATTAGATACATCTTTTTTTACTTTTATGTACTAAAACAATTGGGCACATGTATCTTAGATGTATTATTCTATCTTTCTATTGTTTTATTGTTGGTTTATGGTTCTTGTAGTGAGGGAATGTTTTGATGTTGTAATCTTAATCATATGTACCCTAACTCTTTGGTTGACCCTATATCTCATGAGTTTGTGGTATGTTATCCCTTATTTTGATTATGACATTGGATTGTTTGTTTCTCTTTACCTCGTCTCTATTTGATGTGTGTTATTTGATTGATTGTGTTATCTTGTATCTTTTGAGAAGACATGCATTTTACCTCTTCTACCCCCTACCTTTTTTATAATGTCAAAAGGGGGAGAAATGACCCCAGTCATATTGTTTTATGTCTTGTATGATCCTTTTCTTGTCAATTATCTACATATCATGTGACTTGACTTGCTAGAGGACCATATAGTATGTATATGTGCTTTGGTTATTTTGTGGAAAGACTTATCATGCAGGGTATAGGTAAGCATGGATTGAGGGGGAGCAATTCACTTTGTTCAATAATGTATCCCCTTGCAATCCACAAGGTAAAGGTTTAATTTTGATATCCTTTTCAATATGTTAAGCAATGATTTGTCATTGTCAAAAAGGGGGAGAATATTGACCTATGTTTTACATTGTCCATATTTTGATAATGACTTAACCATTCCATTCATATGTATCTAATATGTTTGTTTAAGAATGATCTCAGGCATTAGGTACATGAAAAGGATCAAATTGCTCAAGCCCTAGCTTGGCTTAGTTCATGTCAAAAGCAATACAAATGCACTTTTATGGAAAACACTCCAAACAACCTTATAACATTTTTGTAATCATTTGGATTGATGATATGACTTGTAACTAAGATGAGAAAAAATCAGGGACACTTAATTCCAATGTTTGATCACTTAAAATTCATTGTAAAATTCATCACAACAACTTCATCGGTCAAGTTGCCAACTCGATCGATCCTTGATGAATTTTGGGAATGAATGTTGATCGGTTGAGTTTCCATTTCATAGAACTTGATCGATCCCTCAAGAAAAATCAATTTAAGTGATCGGTCGAGTTGAAACCAGGTCAAACTCTACTGATGGTTTAAATTGTCTTTATCGCATAGTGTGATCGATTGAGTTATCTTTATTGAAACTCGATCGAATGCACTATATGGAAAATGTAGAAAAAGTGATTCTATTTATTGGTGAGTTGCTAAAGTCAAAAATAGATCTCTTACAACTCCCATTTCAGCTAGAAAACGTTCTTAAGTGTTCCTACACTCTAATGGACACCCCCATCTATAAATAGGACCTCTTCGAGTTCATTTCAAGGTTGCTCATTCATGCTATTTAAGGCCCTTGCCATAGTTAAGTTATACTAGTGCATTTGAGCCCCTTTCTCTCTCTTGATTACACTTCAATTCATCATTATGAGTGAGATAGGTCATGTGTGAAGAGATCTACCATATTGTCTGCTTGTAAAGCTCTCAAGCTTCTCCTTTACCATCCATGTCTTCAAAGTTCTTTATTGGTGAAAACATCTTCTAGAAAAGAAGAAAGGGCAAGCTTCTTAAGTTGTAGAAAAAGGTGGTCAAGGCTTCTCTGAGTGAAGGAGGAGACCAAGGCAGAAGATCCAAGTTGCTTGGTGGGTAAATCCTCAAGGTTTAAGACTCGTTGCAAGAAGGGGACTCCCTTGGAGAAGGCATATGGTTGCTTGCAAGAGTAGGTAAGACCTTTGGAGGTAGAAGACCAGTTGTTGGATAGGTAAGACCTTGATTATAAGGTTGTTGTATCCCTTAACCTTAAAGGGAAGTTGGGTATCCTTGTCCCATAAAAGGAAGGTCAATTGTTGTAACTCTTATAAGTGAATATAAGGAGTTCACATCTTAGAAATCCTAGAGCTTGACCTCTTTAGGTAATGGACCGATTCTCGCCTAGTTTGGATAATGGAACCACTCTAAAACAGCTTTTCAATTGGTTTCTTTGACCTCTCTCATCGTTGCTATGTATGTTTCAATTTCCATTAAATTCACTATTTGCAATTAAACTTATTTCAAGTTACTTGAAGGTCTAACAAGTTTTGTGTAATTTTTGAAGCTATATTCACCCCCCACCCTCTAGAGACCTTAGATCCAACAACTACAACTAGAGAAGACAATAATTGATAGAGTTTATTGTTATGTCTGGGAATCCCCTAGTACCCCTCTTTTTATACATTCCTGACCGATATGGATCCTTACCCTAGTTGTTGGGCGATATATCCTTGACCGATATGGCCCTAGCTTGGACTTTAGAGTTGTTCCCTTGAATGATATGGGGTTGTGTTGGACGTTGGGAGGTTGTGTCGGGCGTTGGGTGTACACTTGGCGATATAGCCCTACTGCCGTGCACGACATCCCTTTGGGTAGTGTTGCCCGTTACCCTTGTAGGTGTGTTTCCCGACACAACGTTGCCCTTCGTTGGGCGTTGCATGATGCAGCGTTGTCCGCCCGACATGAGGCTGCACGTTCGGGTGTCACATGTTGAGTGTTGCCCGATACCAGTGGGTAGGTGTTGTCTGACACGGCGTTGCACAATATGGTTATGTTCGTTATGATGTTGCACGCTTGGGCGTTGCAAGTGGTGAAGTGCTACCTGAAAGGGGTGTTGCACGTTATCTCCTTGTGGTGTCGGGCATCACACTCTTTGGTGAGAGACGCTATGCTTATGGTGAGGGTTGTCCCTTACCCGATACACCTATAGTGAGGGTTGTACCTTTTGTTCAGTTGGTAGCCCTAATGTTTGTTGTGCTTTGATATATGAGGCTATTATGCTTTGATATATATATATATATATATATATATATATATATATATATATTATATATATGATATGCTTTGATACACTCGTTAATGTTGCATGGTTGACTCTCATAATAAAGTAAAGAGTTGTAAATTCATCTCTAACAAACATTGTTATATAACCATTTCAGAAGATATAAAATGTATGAGACATATTGTTCCTCATCTCATCATCACATGATGTTATTCACTTGCCATTTATGAAAATACACTTTTCATCATACTATCACAAGATACAATCATTAACACAATATCATAGGGTATCAACCCCTGTCAACATAAGAGGATTATACCTCAATCAGGGCTCAACAATGCCCAAAGGTCATTAAGACCATCATATCATTCCCTGCAAGTTCAACATTATCTTTCCATGCCTTATAACAAGGCTCGGCAAACATCACCACACATGTGATAAACAAGCTCAGCATAATTTGCATTAAAGAACTAAAAGATGTTCACAGGATAACATTGCGGGATTATCTTATCAATTAAGAGCATTCCTTTATTATATCACATATAAGGAAGCTAGGTATGATTGACCATCATCACACTTATAGTGCACAAGTTTAGCATAAGAAGGAATAGATCATTTTTTTTGGAAGTGGGGAACTGTACCCCTGTCCAAGGTAGCAGGAGAGAGAGAACACCATTAGATACACCGAGGGCTATAATCCCTTCCTATAGTGCCCCAACGAGTTTGCTGAGATTCAAACCCGCAACCTACACTTCACAAGAAGCAGGATCAACCAACTTAGCTAGTTGTCAAGTGCAAGAAAGTATAGATCATGAAGCCGTGATGACCACCAATAAACACATTAGAGTTAAATCAAACATTAGGGTCAGGGTATCCAATTGGTCTGGGAGTCAAAGAGATGGAATTTCAAGAATTTTATGGAACCTACGAATATTGAACTGGTCGATTCACACATGAGATGATCAATTCAACACTTGAACATATCATTTCACTATCTTTCTTATTCGCAATTGTTTTGGAAATTACTATTTGATTCATGCACAACATGAAGTCAACATCATCCAATCTCATTGATCAACCAAATAGACGGTTCGCAACCTGAGTCGGTCGGTTCATGCACCTGAGTAGATCAGTTCAGTTGTTGAACTGATCAATTCAAGTTGTAGATAACAAATGTTGTTTAAATTGAATACCTAACACTTTAGTAATCAATCTCAAACATCATTCTTGAATAAACTCTATTCCAAGTGCATTCCTATGTGTGTGATCCTATAGGTCCCAAGTTACGTTGGTAGTGAATGTCCATAACTAATTTATGACATCACAAGCAATGATTTATATCTATTAAGACTTCATTTCTAACCAAGTAATTTGGAAAGTTGGAGAACAACTTCAACCTATAATCCATGATTGGTGTTACATCGATTGTATAGTTCCTTTTTCTCTCATATCCAGATTGAAATCAAGGCATGGAATCATCATCCTATTCAAAATTCAATCCATGTTCCTTGAACTTGAGAAGACTGCCTGAGATATATGTGAATTCAACATCATATATTGTATCACATGCACATACACATGCTTTTCTCAGTCTCCCTTATCAAGTGGCTTGGATATCAAACTCTTGTGGGAGGGATAAATCCCATCTACATCACTCACAATCAATCCCCATGTGTCATAATGCATTTAAACATCACCTTTATGGCAACCCTTATTCAAGGTCATGTTTAATGATGACAAAGTACATCAAACAACATGTGATGAGTGTAGTGATTTCAGGTCTAAGAACCACAATCACCACCATCACTAAGAGAGATCATTTTGACTACCATTTGATGATTTCCATGTATCACTCTCAAGGTGGTTCTTTCCTATATAATATTCTAACAAGTATCTATGTGTTTGGTTTTATATTGCATATCATGACTAATGAGATTTTTTCATCAACCAACACATACTCTAGTCTTAAGTGTTATTGTTGTCTATCAGCCTTCCACAATAGCAACCGACTAGGGACAAAACAAGAATGTATATACCCTTAACATCTGCATGATCTCATTTTTCAGCTCCTCAATCTGAAGGCATACGTCATTGAGTAATATCATTATTTAGACATTTATTATGTTACATCATTATCTCATAATTGAATAAAATACAATAAATTGAAATATTCCCTTTATTATTAATCAAATTGTTTACAAGTTATGCCATTGAAATAATCATATGATTGGATCTTTGCATACATACTAACATACTCCCACTTGTACTTAGAGACAATCACCCATGAACTTAATCCCAAGTGATCTAACATGACCATCATGCTTCTATTGTGATAGTGCTTTTGTCAAGGGGTCAACAATGTTGCTTTCGGTTGGCACTCTACAAATCTTCACATCACCTCACTATATGATCTCTCGAATGAGATGGAAATGCATTTGTATGTGCTTGGTATGTTGATGTGATATGGGTTCCTTAGCTTATGCAATAGCTCCATTATTGTCTGAATATAGCTCAATTGCATCGGTGATGCTTTGAACCACCCCAAGTTCAAAAATGAACTTCTTGATCCATACAACTTCCTTTGTTTCATTGGATGCAGCAATATACTCAGACTCTATCATAGAACCTACAACTGTCTTTTTTTTGGGACTCTTCCAGCTTATAGCATCATTGTTGAGGCAAAACACAAATCCTGATTGTGATCGATAATCATATTTTTTAGTTTGGAAGCTCGCGTAAGTGTAACCCTTCATCACCAAATCTTCCTCACCACCGCAGACAAGGAACTGATCTTTAGCTCTTCTCTTGTACTTAAGGATGTTCTTGACAGCAGCCCAGTGGGCATCATCAGGATCTGAGTAATATATGCTCCATATTCTCAAGTCATATGAGACATCTTTGCGAGTACATAACATTACGTACATGATAGATCCAATTGCAGATGCATATGGAGTTTGATTCATGTGTTCCCTTTCTTTACAATATTTGGGACATTGAGCTCTAGAGATAGCAAAACCATTATACATGAATAGGTTTCCTCTCTTTGGGTCCTCCATGTTGAACCTCTTCAACACTTTGTCAATGTATGTGCTTTGACTTAGTCCAAGAAGCTTTCTAGATCTATATTGATAGATCTTGACTCCTAAAATATAGGATGCTTCACCTAAGTCCTTCATAGAGAATGTATTTCCAATCCAAGTCTTTACCATCTATAAAGTAGGTTTTTCATTCCCCATCAATAGTATGTCATCCATATAAAATATGAGGAATACAACTATGATCCCACTAACCTTCTTGTAAACACATGGTTCATCTTCATTTTGTCTAAAGTAAAACTCTTTGATTGTTTTTTCAAATCAAAGATTCTAGCTTCGAGATGATTTCTTCAATCCTTAGAGTCACCTTTGTAACTTACAAACTTTATTTACATCATTTGGATTTATAAAACCCTCAGGTTGTGTCATATACACATCCTCAAGAAGATTCTCATTTAGTAATGTAGTTTTAACATCCATCTGCCAAACCTCATAGTCATTATAAGCTACAAAGTCAAGCATGATCATGATGGACTTAACCATGGAAATTGGAGAAAAGGTTTCATCATAGTCAATACCTTCAACTTGTTTGAAACCCTTTGAAATCAATCGACCTTTGTAAGTTTGTACATTATCATCCATGTCAGTCTACTTCTTGAAGACCCACTTGTACCCTATGGGTTTTACTCCTTCAGGTGGATCCACCAAGGTCCATACCTTCTTGGTGTACATAGATTATATCTTAGATCTCATGGATTGTAGGGACTTCTCATATTCTAGTCCCTTAATAGCTTCTAGGTAGGTAATTGGTTCATCATCAATGACCAATTCATTGCCTTCTTGAGTCACAAGATAACCCAATCTTTCTGGCTCATGATGTCTCCTACTAGATCTGTGAGATTCCTATTTTATTCAAAGAATTTGAGATTCCACAATGGTTTGCAACTCTCTATATTCCTCATGTACCTCTACAAGTTCAATGCTTTCTTGTTGGTCTTGAATTTCTTCGAGTTCTACTTTTCTCTCATTGCTTCCTTTGGAAATAAATTCCTTTTCTAGGAATGTAGCATACCTAGAAACAAGCACTTTGTTGTCAATTGGGTTATATAAGTAGTATCCCTTGGTTTCCTTGGAATTTCCAACAAAATAGCATTTATATGATCTAGGGCCAAGCTTTTCAAGAAATATTTTCTTGGCATCATCTTCACACCCCCAAATCCTAATAAAATACATTTTGGGATGCTTCCCAGTACATGTCTCATATGGTGTCTTTTGAACTGATTAAGATGGTATGCGGTTAATTGTAAATGATGTGGTTTCTAGAGAGTAACCCAAGAAAGAAGTTGAAAGATCATAAGAACTCATCATTGATTGCACCATATCTAGCAATATGTGATTCCTTCTTTCTGATACACCATTATGTTTTGGTGTTTCAGGTGGAATCCATTGTCATATGATACCTCGGTCTCATAGAAATTCCTCAAACTCTTGTCTTAAGTATTCTCCACCTTGATCAGAATGAAATGCCTTAGTAATTTTACCAAGTTGGTTTTGTACTTCATTCATGAAATCCTTGAACTTTTCAAGAGTTTTGTACTTATGTTTCATTAAGTAAATATATCCATACCTACTAAAGTCATCAGTAAAGGTAATAAAGTATTGGTACCCACCTCTAGCATTTGTTCTAAAAGGGTCACATACATCATTATGTATGAGTCCTAATAGATCACTAGCTCTCTCACTATTTCCAGTGAAGGGAATTTTGTTCATCTTACCCAACAAGCAAGATTCACACGTCTCTATTGATTTGAAATCAAAAGATTCTAGATAAACATCTTTATGGAGTCTAGATATGTGATTTCCATTGATGTGCCCTAGACGACAATGCCAAAGATAATTGTTTGAGTTATTGAGTTTTAGCCTTTTAGTATTTATGTTATTAACATTTGTCTTATGATCTAATAAATAGATACCATAGGACATCGGGGTGCTACAATAAAAGATCTTATCTTTTGAAATAGAACATAAATCATTCTTTATATGAAATTCATATCCATCCTTTTCCATACAAGATATAGAAATAATGCTTTTATTAGTGGAAGTTACAAAATAGCAGTTCTTTCTATTACAAGCCATGTGGGCAAAGATAAACTATAGGTTTCAACTATAGTGACAGAAACTTCCATTTGCAATGTGTAGTTCAACCTCGCCCTTTCATAAAGGCCTACTTCTTTTCAGATCATGCATATTCGAGCATGTGATATCCACATTTGGTATCGAGTACCCATGATAAATAAGTAGATAAATTTACCTCAATAACATATATACCTGAATTGGAGATCTCTATCACCTCCTACTTCTTTCTCAATACCTCCAGATAGAGAGGGAGATTTCTCTTCCAGTATCCAGGTTGGTGACAGTGATGACAATTGCCTCCTTTGTTCACCCTCCCTTTGCTTTGAGTGCAGAAGACGTGGGCTTCTAGCTAGATTTATAACTATTATTATCATTTCCTTTGCCCTTGGACTTCCCTTTTGTTCTGTTGATCATCATCACAGACTTGGGCTTCTCCTTCTTCATTTGTGCTTCAGTTGTTATCAACATGCCAAGTAATTTTGATAGCAGCTTGTCAAAATTATTTAGGTTGTAGTTCATGACGAACTGACTGTATGACTCTGGCAGTGACTACAGAATCACATCAGTAGCCA
Organism: Alisma plantago-aquatica; assembly: GCA_963693085.1. Classification (NCBI taxonomy): domain Eukaryota; kingdom Viridiplantae; phylum Streptophyta; class Magnoliopsida; order Alismatales; family Alismataceae; genus Alisma; species Alisma plantago-aquatica. The sequence continues at coordinate 659,651,164 of OY856414.1, forward strand.
ACTCTTGGCCCAAGGTAAATCTCAACCTCACAAGGTTCTCCACAAACCCAATAAGCTTGAGCACATGGGGACCTACTAGATCTCCTTCTCCCATGATGTACTTGAATAAGACCTTGGAGACATCATATCTCTCTTGTCTCACATGATTAAATTACATGTACCTAAGATGTGTTACCATCTCAATCACATCCATATCCTCATGTTTTCTCTACAACTCATAGTTCATGGAGCACAACATCGATAATTTGACATCTACCACATCCTTAGAGTGCTTCTTGTAAGCATCTTTGTAGGGCTTAGGTGCACTAGGAGTAGGTTCATCTAACTCTGGTGTTTTTAAGATATGGAGCCTGCTCTCTTGTGTGAGAACAATTCTCAACATCATGAACCAATCATGGAAATTATTCCCATTCAACTTGGCTTTCTCAATTACCAATAGCAAATAAACATGTTATTTTTTGTTATTTGATTCTACAAGAAAATTTTGCAGTTTAGTCAGAACACTTTTGATTTAATTTGATTAAAATAAAATTTGAGGATATTTCATTAGGTTTTTAATTAACTATTTATCTAAATATTTCATTCAGATTAATAACCCTCACTTATCAATTCTTTACAATGCTCTAGTGAGCCAAGATCCATATTTCATCAATCATGAGTCAGCTTTGGTTGATCGCCCACAACTTTATTATTTAGATTGGAAACCTTTGACAATTGCATCTATATGTAACTCTTGGATAGATGGTGTGAATAACTCTTTGTCACGGTCCATCATTATTCTTCTAGGTACTTCTTATCATTGAGATCACCTAGTTAAGCCTGACCAAAAGCCAACATGATAGAATATGCACCCTACTTTCTCATATATACATATCCAACATTACACTTTTATGGTATGGACAACGCACCAGGATTTGGCATAACCAATGTTTAGTTGAACAAGTTTATCATGTGTGTTGCTTATGGAAAGCATATAATACTTAATATCATATTGAGGGATGTTATATATATATATATATATATGCATATCCAATCACCACATACCTATAGTATGTAGCATATGCATGCTATAACCACAACAAAAACATACAACAATAAAAGTAAGCAATAAACATGAGATGGACATTGTACCAAGCTTTGGCGTAGCCTATGCTTAGATGATCAAGTTTATCATGTGTTTCTTATGGAAAGCATCTAATACCTAATATTATATTGAGGAATTTTATATAAATACATATACATATCCAATCACCACATACTTATAGTATGTATCATATACATGTTATAACCATAATGAAAACATGAAACAATAAACATAAGCAATGGTTATGGACATCCTATTGTAATTCCTTGGAGACACAATGAATTACTACCTCCTAAAGTCCACATCATGTGTGGCATCATGTTGTTAGTGACGATCTATTTTTGATCCATTCCAAGCCAATCAATTCAACCCTTGAATTGGTCGTCTGGCCTCTTGGTCAGTCGGTTGGTCCCGTTGATCAATCGTCTGGCCTCCAATCCTTACTATGTCTGAACTCCTCCAGTCGGTCGGTTGGGTCACCAGTTTATCGGTTGGCTCCTCCAATCATTGGCCTCATTGGTCCTCCAATCGGTTCGCCTCTTGAAATGTTCTGTTTGCCTAGTGTTGAATGTCCTCTTCATCATAGCAAGCAATAAAAGCTATCCTAATCCAATTTATCACATTACATTTTAGTTGGAAAACCTCAAATTACATTCAAGGGGAGCATAGGAACAAAACAATTAATACTTTTATGTATGGAAAGTAAAGAGAGGCTTGATATAAACCAAGATATAAACAAGAGCAAACAACCGTCCAACCAAGCACAAAAGGTCTAGGGGTATAGGCCATTACCATGCTTCCAATAACCATAAAAATGATTTTAAGGCATTGTTATTTTGCACGCGCACGCACACTACATATATATATATATATATATATATATATGGTTGTTCATTCGTTACCCGCATGGGTAGCCAGATTTTCATTACCTGCTGGAGTAACTTGGGGTTAAGAGATTAACTATATGTTACACTGGAGTAACTCTTCTGAATCAAAAGAGTAACTGTATTGATATATAGAGTAACTCTGAGAGAAAAAGAGTAACTACGCAGAAAATATACAGTGAGTAAATATATGGATGGGTTTTTTTATTTGGGCGGGCAAATGATATTATTTTTGGATCAATTTTTTTGGGGAGCTAGATAAAATACTCCTCTACAATTGCAAAAAAAAATTAAAAAATATTAAGAAGTGTGCACAGGTAGCTACCCACACGGGTATTAAAGATGAGCCCTATATATATATGTATATATATATATATATATATGCACACATATATGTATGTGTATGTATAAATATATATATATATATATATATATATATATATATATACATATATATATGTAGATATACACACACAGATATATAAATATATATATATATGTGTGTGTGTGTGTGTGTGTCTACATACATATATATACATATATATATTGGGATTGTATGTGGTAATTAATCAAATATACTCATTAACCATTCACATATTTATGTTCCATGTAATAAATAAATGATTAAAATAAAAATTCAATCGCATCGATAAATCCCAAAATATAGTAAATTGGTGTGGATCTGATACCACTATTGGGAAATATGGCGCCAGATAAGGCAATGCAAATAAAAAAAATTACTTGCATATTCCTCATTGAATAGTATATCGCATCAACAACTATGAGATAGTGACACCCATCGCCACACAAAGCAAGATTACTCAAAAGAAAGCATGGAATTATCACTAATAACTGCATTACCACAAAACATGATAAATTTAAATCGATCATGTCACAACATCTTGAGTTAAAACATATAATATATAACACCACAAACTTGTGCCACATGTATCTCATTCATGCCAAAGAGATATTACATATCATTGTTCATTGGCTATCTAGCCACAACCTATTACATATGATAACATGTTCATATAATCAAGTCATATATGTACAACCAAGGCATACAAGCAAAAACTCGTATTGACGTACCATGTCTATGAAGCACCCCCAAGGACCTGAGAGTACAGGGATGACACATAAGACTCCACTACTAGACACTAGTTCCATATCCAAGATCTAATAGCTACAACTCCTCTTACAGTCTAGCCCAACCGCACGATCTCCACCACGTCGTTCATGACCACCTAAAAGATGTAGAAACCCACATGATGATATCAACATCCCAACAAGAGATATAACTCTCTGCAAGTAACTATTATTAACACAAATGAATTAAAGTAGTAGGATATCATTATTATCAAGATGAGCAGATTCAGCTAAATGATATATATAAAAGCAAATAGCATTGTTTAAGCAAATTAGGCACCTACAACTGAGCAGTAGACATATTATACTTTTAGTTGGAATATGAAGAATAAGTATAACATTTGATTTCTCTAACCACATTATAATCAACTAAATAGTACAAGAGATAAGGTAAGGGTCATCCAATGTGAGTCGTGTTTAACCCTAAGCAAAAATTACTACATGGTTGTGTTTTGTATTTTTATGCCCTGAGGAGATGAGGCATACCACTCATGCTCCAACTAACCACTGCAAAGTCAAAATTAGTACCATACAAGATCTAGGAGGATTCAGACTCCTATGATATCCCATGGCGTCGGTCAGTCCAAGTCCATCATAGTGACATATAAAGTCCAACTGCAAAATAGCGTAGTCTTCCTTGGTATATAGGCACAACACTAGTGAAAATTGAGCTATGACCACAGTCGCACTCCTACTGAGGTATGACCATAGCCATCCTCAAATTATATCATATATGTATTATGGATCACATCACCTTTAGATATGGCCTTGACCGTTCTCCTTCCATGGTATGCCCACAGCCAATCATGTGAAACACATATACTCAATAGTATACGACTATGAGCATCCATGAAGGGAGAACCTATTTCACCATCCAGCAAGTACAGACGATGAACATGGATCTATGTCACAGGGAAACTACATGATTAGGGTTTCACTTGATTAGTTAAGCCAATTGAGTGTCTTTTAGCATCAATCAAGTTACAATGTACAAACCCTAAACAAATTCTACAAAGATAAGGGTATCTTACAACTCCATAAGATATGAAACATATGAAATATAAACTTATCACATCATCACTTGATGCCACTACTATTTAAGTCCACAAACATCATCACAATATCAGGGAATAACAATCCCTTATCTCATCACTAGAGGTTATCACCTCACATTAGGCATCAAAGCCTCTTCCAGGTCATGAGACCTAAAACACATCATCATCACATTGTGCCTTAACAAATCTCATAATCATTCACCCTATGTCACATGAATCACACCATAGTATTCACTAGCTATGTTATTCAGTTCCACCTACAAGGTTAGATTTACACAAGTAGGAGACAAAAAATATCATCTCATGCTAATTACTCAACCAAGTTGAACAATTATAATATACATTTGTGAAATAGGGTTAGGGTTTTCCCGTGTAGTCGATTAGGGTTTCCAATTCAATAATCACCATTAAACCTTGCATACATCATTTCCCATTATCTTGGAACACATTAGCGTTTAGCATCACAACTATGATTATTCAATCACTCGCTCCATAGCACTAAGTATCCACCAATCATAGAATAGAATGTAATGACCAACATGGTTAACATATGTATAATGACCATCAAGGATATTTTAGGTGTAGCGTCATTAGCAAAGGCGTCACCCATGTGTAGCGACCCGATACACATCACTATACATGCATTAACCAAAATTAAACCAAGGCTCATGTTGCGACTGAAACCAACACAGAAGTTAGAGAGCAACCAAAGACAAAACAGGTGTTGCAACCAGCATAGACACAAGTGTATCGACCCGCTACACAAAGATCATGTGTTGCTACCAAGCACAAAATGTGTAGTGACCATCCAACTAGCACATGTGTTTTGACCGAAAAAGACCAAGCATAGTGACCATCAGCCAAGATCAAGGTGTGTCGACCGAAACAAGCTCAGATGTGTAGCGACCAAAAAGGGCACGAGGTGGAATGACCAAGGGTGTTTAGGGTTAGCCATGTAGCGCCTGCAACACCCATAAACATGTAGTTACCATCAAGGTCAAGTTACAACCAACAACATATGACCAATTCCAAAATAGAACTAAACCTTAATCAAAAAGATAATGAACATCAAGAAACCATGTGTCATTAAAGGGGGGAACTCCATGCAAGGTTGGACATCAAAACCCTAAAACCAAGCACATACGGGAAATCATTATAGGATGAAGAGAAATTGTCAAAGTCTTGTAATTGGAAATAAAAGCCTCCAACATCATTTAACATGGTGATACCGCCCAAGGATCTTATGCATGTATGAATCATCAATTTCTCCATCACATACCAATCAAGTGCATGAAAATTAGGGTATAGGAAAGAGAGTAATCCATGAGAGAATACCACAATACCTAAAACCCTAGATCATGAAAACATCATCTAGAATCTTTAATTCACATTTTAGATATTAGAACAGCAACATGCAACATGATTAGGGTGCAATTAATATAAGAGGGAAAAGTTATATAACCCGCCTTATGAAGAAGACCAAGCTCCAAAGTCACGACCTCCAAGAGAGAAGAATATCTCCAACTTGGATTAACTCCACGGCTACAACGTTACCTCAAAAGAGAATAACACACCAAGTTCAAAGGAAAGCTCAAGGTGATGAAGACTCAAACCCTACGCCGACCAAGAAAGAAGAGAACTCCATCTCACTTAGGTTCCACCGAGGTCAAACCATAGTCTCTGACCTTCGTGAAGAGGAGATCCTAAAGATAGCCACCATGGTGAAACCATAGTCTCATGACCAAGAAATGAGAAAGGAAGATAGGGTTCCAAAGGGAAAACATGATCAAAAGTGTAGAACCACTTATGAGGATGAAAGATCACCAATAATCACCACAAAGAATATGATCAAGCTCAAGACCACCGCATGCAAAGATGATTGGTCACCCAAGCACCACGATCAGCACCTTCTACCACCACCAAGCTCCAAGGTCAGCCCAAGAAACAGAGAGGAAGAAGAGAGAGCTAAAACAGTTGCTTGCATGTGAAGGAGAGAGCTTAGATACACATGGGGTAGGAGGAAGGTAAAGATATGAGATGTCAAGATCTTAGGGCATCAAAAAGACACTTGTCTACCAAAGGATCGGCCATGCATGAACACATGCAAGAAAAACATTAAAACCAAAGTGGTGTAGCGGTCACTTGATCCCCAAAAACAACGTGGTCAAAGAAAACATAGTTTATTGGTCACAACACTACACAAAACACATGTATTGGGCGCTACAATAACCAACCAAGGGTGTTGCGCCTAGCGACCAAACAAAGAACAAGGCTTCCAGATTGAAGCAAACTATTCAAAACATGGTGTATCGGTCAAATCACTCTTAAGGCACATCATAAAGGTCACTACATTAGTTGCTACACTCAACAACACACACATGGTTGGCATCACCATCCATGCAACTCATGTAAACCCTAATATCACCTCAAGATTCCATCTCATCAACCAAGGCCCAAACAAGGTGCCCCATAGAATAATATTCTCTCTCATGATGCTAATGCATAAGAAGCGCAATCTACATGTGACGAATTGCAAGATAGCCCCTCAACATGGGTAAATTGCAACTTGGTCCATAACATGCATAACTAGCTCAAACATCAACCAAACTGAAAATATAAACTTGTCACATGTTATTAAGGCATCTCAAGAGATCAGGTTAAGGTTTAAGCATCTTATTAAGCAAAGAAAACATAATCAACCACTAAGCCAGGACAAGGGTCTTACAACCATAAACTTGTAACAAGGATTTCACCGCCGAAATCCTACACATAAAGAGACAGATACTTCCTACACATCTCATCCTCAAGCTTCCACATGGCTTCCTCTATGCCACGGTGATGCCACAAAACTTTAACCAAAACAATATCCTTCTTCTTCAACTTCTTGATCCGCCTATCAAGGATCAACACGAGACCTTCCACATATGGCAAGTCCTCATCCAGCTCAACCTCTACTGGCTATAGCACCAACTTTGTGTCAATGTGACACTTCCTCAACATTGAAACATGGAACATTAGATGCAACTTTTGCACTGATGTGGTAACTTCAACTTATAATCCACCGTCCCAACACTTTCCACCACAGGGTAAGGTTTTATAAACCTAGAAGCCAACTTACCCTTCTTTCCAAACCTCAAAACTCATTTACAAGGAGAGACCTTGAGATACACCTTGTCTCCCACATGGAACTCCAATAGCCTATGACGATTATCAGCATAAGACTTTCTCCTATCATGTACTGCCTTCAGCTACTGCTAAATAATTATAGTCTTCTTGTAGTCTATTGCACAAGCTCAGGACCTAAAAGTTGATATTCACTTATCTCATACCAACACAAAGGAGATTTACAATGTCTCCCATAAAAAGCTTCATAAGGTGGCATGCCAATGTGTCTCGATAGTTCTTATTGTATGAAAAATCTATGAAATTGAGATGGACATTTGAACTGCCCATAAAGTGCAAGACACAAGCTCTCAACAGATCCTTAAAAGTATGTATTGCCCTCTCAGACTGTCCATCTATGTTTGGGGGAAACATTGTGTTGAATCTTAATTGTGTACCCATAGTTGTTTGTAGACAGTCCCAAAAATGACAGGTAAGTTAAGGACCTCTAACAGACACTATAGTCACTGGACTATGGTGCAAATGGACTATTGCATCAACATACACCAGTTTCACCACAAACTCAACTACATCTCACTTCAAACCAAGCCACCAATACTGGTCTTTCAGGTCGTAATATATCTTGGTTCTACCTAGATGCATACTATACATCAAAGAGTGAGCATGTTCCAGAACCAACTTCCTTAGACCATCAACATCAAGTACCACTACTCTACCATGGCAATACATTGTCCCATCATCTAACTCATAGAATCCATCACACTTCTCACTGCCAAACTCTACTCGGATTTGTTGTATCAAATTATCATTGTGTTTTGCATCTATGATTTTCTATCTCAACGTAGGCTTCACCTATAATTGAGTCATCAGTCTTACTAACAAGGACACCTCCAACTTTATATTCATTTGACGCATGGAGACCAACATGTTTCTCTTATGGCATACCAAAGAGCATAACTATGCTTACCCACAAATGATGACGAAGAGGATATCCTGGTCAGAGCATCTGCCACCACATTCACCTTCCCTGGATGGTAGTATGTGGTGCAATCATAGCCTTTAATCAACTCCATCCAACATCATTGTTGCATGTTCAACTCCTATTGCAAAAAGATGTACTCAAGGTTCCTGTGGTCGGTGAAGATTTGACACTTCTCACCATAAAGCTAGTGCTTCTATATCTTTAAACCATGGACCACCACAACAAGCTCTAGATCATGCGTCAGGTATTTCTCCTCGTATTTATTAAGCTAGCACAAAGCAAAAGAAATTGCATTCTTATCTTGCATCAGCACACAACCCAAATCATTCTTAGACGCATCACAGAGGATGATATAGCTTTTTCCTTACTCTAGCAACACTAGCATTGGTGCACTGGTCAGCTTCTCCTTCAAAAGCTGGAAAGAACATTGACACCTATCATCCCAAACAAACGGTACACCTTTCCTTGTCAAATTCATTAGGAGTAATGCCTACTATGTTGAAATTCTTCATAAACTTCTTTTAATAGCCTACCAAATCTAGAAAGCTACAAACCTCCATAGTTGTCTTTGATTGTTCCCACTCTAGCATTGAATCTACCTTCTTCAGGTCTACACAGACTCCTCTAGCAGATATCACATGCCCAAGGAAAGCCACTCCCTTTAGAAAGAACTCACACTTACCGAATTTCACATATAATTGATGTTGTCTCAACATGGTCAACACCTGACATAGATTGGTTCATGTTGTTGGTGCATTAGTTAGCCCAAACGGAATAACCACAAACTCGTAGTGACCATACCTCATCCTAAAAGATGACTTTGATATATCATCCACCTTGATACGCAATTGGTGATAACTGGACCTCTAGTCTATCTTCAAGGACACTATGGCACCTTGCAACTAGTCAAACATATTATCTATTCGTGGCAAAGGATTCTTATTTTAATTGTCACTTTGTTCAACTAACGATAATCAATGCATAACCCCATGGATCCATCTTTCTTCCTTACAACAAAATGAAAACACCCCAAGGAGATGTGCTCCATCTCATAAAGCCTTTCTCAAGCAACTCCTACTATTGCTTCTTTAGTTCTTGTATCTTGACTGTTGCCATCTTGTACGGTATTTGTGCTATTGGCTATGTACTGGGAACCAGATTGATCTTAAAATCAATCTCTCAGAGTGGGGGAACACCTGGGAACTCATCATGAAACACATATTCAAATTCACAGACAACTGGCACTTCCTGAATACTAGGACTCCTCGCCTTGGTATCCACCACATGTGCCAAGAATGCCACACAACCTTGCCTCATTAACCTCTCCTCTGTCATAGCCAACACCAAACACGTAGGAAGAATCTCCTTGGAATACCCAAAAAACATCACCATCAACAAACGTAGCCATTTTGGAACTATAGTCCAAGACCATCTAATACTTTCCCAAAGTATCCATCCCCAAGGATCACATCAAGACCATGCATATCAAGTGGTATAGGACCCACTTGAATGATGCATCCTAAAAAAGAAGGAATGCAAAAGGAACACACTTTTCTTGACACATAAGTGCTGACTAGGGGTTGCTAACAAGGGGGGGTTACCAACTCTTCTCCTTATATAGGATTACAACTACTTATGTATCATTTTTTCTTTTCCATCTTGGGTTTCTTGCCTTCAGCATAGGAATTATCAAGATTAACGTACCTTGTTACTTTTTCCCCATTATTTGTTCATCATACTCAGGTATGTCCTCTTATTTTTTCATTTTTTTCATCCCCTCATCAGAGGTAGATCATCATATTTCACATTTTCTTTATTAAACAGGGATCATCTCCTCTTAATTTCTTTCACATGTCATGAAGATTTTATTTTAACACTTTCTTACATCCATAGATTGGTCTGATATTAACTCAGGTTCCACTTTATTCATATATTATTGTTCTTATCCATCTTCTCACGTCATACTTATCTCAGGAGTTCTCTCCAACTTATTTGGATTTTTATACCTTGACTCACTTCATTATCACACATTTATCTTCCCTTTGGTTTTATAATCTTCTCAAATTATAGCTTCAAAAACTCATCATCTTATTTGTATTTAGATTTAGGTTTCTTGGTGTCATATTTTCTCTTATAGTTATCAAACATTCAAGTTTTGGTAGGTTAAGATGTAGTTCTCTTCTTCTTTAGGGTGAGATGGAGGTATTAGCACCATGATTCCTGATTTTTCATGCTCTTTAGATTATTTAAAAATGACTACATGATCAGAGTAATCAGAAAGATAACAATCTAAGACTTCCATACTTATCTTGTCTTCAATAATTGAATACTAGGTCACTTAAGTATTGAGATTAAGTCGTATGTACCATGTTTTCATGTCACATTCTTATCTTAGACATCATCCTAATCCTAAGTCCTAATGTCCCTATAGACTCAGCAAATTTAGAGCTTTGATACCACCAAATATGATGTGCATCGCCACACAAAGCGAGATTACTCAAAACAAAGCGCATAATTATCACTAATAACCACATTACCACAAAACATGATAAATTAAAACTGATCACATCACAATATATCGAGCTGAACTGTGATGCCCATCGCCACCCAAAGTGAGATTACTTAAAACGAAGTGTGAAATTATCACTAATAACCATATTACCATAAAATATTGTAAATTAAAACTGATAACATTACAACATCTTGAGCTGAAATATATAATATATAAGGCCACAAACTCGTGCCACGTGTATCTCATTCATGCCAAAGAGATATTACATATCATTGTTTATTGGATATCCAGCCACAACCTATTACATATGATAACATGTTCACATATACAAGTCATATTTGTACAACCAACGCATACAATCAAAAACTTGTATGGATGGACAACGTCCATGAAGTACCCCCAAGGACTTGAGAGTGCATGGTGACACATAGGACTCTGCTACTAGACACTAGTTGCATATCTAAATCCAACAGTTACAACTCCTCTTGTTGCCATGCCCCAACCACGCAGTCTCTACCTCGTCATGCACGACTACCTAGAAGATGTGGAAACCCACGAGGTGAGATCAACATCTCAGCAAGAGATATAACTCTCCTCCAGAAACTATTAATAACAGGGATGGATTAAAGTGGCAAGATAGTATTATTATTAAGATGAGCAGATTCAACTAAATGCAAATAAAGCAATTAGCATTGTTCAAATAAATTAGGCATCTACAACTGAGTAGTAGAACATCTTGCACTTTCAGAATGAATGTGAAGAATAAGTATAACAGTTGATTTCTCTTATCGCATTATAAATCAACTAAATAGTACAAGAGATAAGGCAAGGGTCATCCAATGTGGGTCATGTTTAACCCCAAACAAAAATATACTACATAGACATTTCATGTTTTTATTATACCCTGAGGTGATGAGGTACACCACGCATGCTCCAACTAACCATTGCTAAGTTGAAATCAGTGTCATACAAGATATAGAAGGAGAAGCACTCCTATGATCTATCACACCCTCAGTCAGTTCGAGTCCACTGCTGTGAGAACCTGTTACACTAAATGAGATTACTCAAAACATAAAACACAATCAATCACCAATTAACCACATACCCAAAAATATGGGTAAATTAAAATCGATTCCAACGCCAGCACCTGCTCAGAAATATTTACTTAAGATCCCAACATCTTTCTTTTATCCATACTGTGACAAGAATTTGATATAAATTGTTCTATCACCTTAGACACAACATATATACACAAGATAACAATATTTGTATATGCCACACAAACAAGTATTAACATGCTAACAAAATTCTGATTTGTTTGAAACACCATATACAAACTTTTCCTGCCCAGACCTAAGAGTACAGGGACGACTCTAGGACACACTAGACATCTAATCAACTTTCTCAAAGATTCATTACTATAGCTCCTATTTTCTGCCACATGTTTGTTTTCATCACCTCCGATTACCTAAAAAAATGTGGCAAATGACAAGGGTGAGACGCATGTCCCAGCAAGAGATATAACCTCCAACAATGCTTATTGATTATAACATTTTAAATAGTAGATAACTAAGCAGTTGGAGTATTTAATAATCAATCGAACAGATTGAATAGTTCAAGTATGCTAAACAGATTAAGCAATTAATCTTAGCAACAAGTATGATCATCAATGCATATATAGATAACAAATAAATCCATTTCTTTGGATAGATGTCTACTCAAATATCATCAAATTGCATTTAATAGAAATCATTAGCATTAATCTATCTATCATCATATTCCTTGCTAACAGCATAAGCAATCTAGTAGCATAAGCATCCCTAACATCATGAATATGTCTAGTAATATAACATGGCTATCAATATTGGCATCTCAAATAAAGGGAATAGATTTATATCATAAGTAGAACTAACATCATAACACAATGAACTACATAGGCATGATTAGCATTTTAAGCATTTCTAATTACACAGACATGGCTAGCAACATTAAACATAGCTAGCAATAGCATCTTAACCATCAGTGTTAGTATATTTGACAACATAAGCATGTTTACAACATCAGCATAACTACAACATAAGCATATATATTATCTCTTATTGTACTATACATGATCTCAGTGAAAAGAAAGCAAACAAGGGTTATCATCCAATATGAAGCATTTTGTATAACCCTAAATGGATATCCTACACAGTTGTCCTACATCTTTTATTATGCTCTGGGGAATTTGAATTGTACCATCCAAAGTCCAACCGACCCCTGTGAAGGGCTACGGTTCCGTACAAGATCTAGGAGTGTCGGTATCCTAAGATATCTTCCCTCATTCAGTACAAGTAAAAGGTAGTGACATATCAGTCAAAGCTACCACCACAACGACATATAGTCAAGCTGCTAACCACTAGTCCACCCTTGGTACAGGTCACGCCACTAGAAACCAGGGTATACAAAACCCTCTAATCCAAGGTACAACTGCATTTGTCCTCAATCACATCAGATGTATGAGGCATGACCATAGACAACCTCTACAACCCGCATTGTGAATGTCAAGGATATATCCTCAACTTGACACCCCCACATACTCAATCGTATGCACTCCTAGTTTCCCTTAAGCATAGTCACAATAATCGGCGTTTTTTTCAAAAATTCGCGTTTTAAACGCGTATAATTCAGCTGCCGTATGTGACGGTCGTTTAATACTGTCCTGCCGTATTATACGCGTTATTCGCGTTTTATTCGCGTTTTAAACGCGACTTCCGTTTTATTCGCGTTTTAAACGTTTTTTTCCCGTTTTATTCGCTACTGTACGGTGGTATATATATATATGTGCAAAGTATATACATATGTGTATATATATATATATATATAAATATATATGTCCAAAGTATATACATATGTGTGTGTATATATATATATATGTCCAAAGTATATACATACATATATATATATACATACATATATATACATATATACATACATATATATATACATATCTATATATATATGTATATATGTATATCTATATATGTATATATGTAATATATATGTGTGTGTATATATATATATATATATGTATACATATATACATGTATATATATGTATATATATATATGTATATATATATATGTATACATATATACATGTATATATACATGTAAATATATACATGCGTATATATATGTATATGTATACATGTATATATATACATATATATGTATACATGTATATATATATACATATATATGTATATATCTATACATATATACATACATACATACATATATATATATATATATATATATATATATTGCCGACTTTTTGCCGACTTTTTCCCGAATAGTTGACCGTACTTTGACCGAATTTGACCGTACTTTTGCCGTTTTTTATCCGAATTTCCCGCATAATTCCCGAATTCCGAATTTTTCAGCTCCACCGTACGTATCCTGAATACCGAATTTGTGACTATGCCCTTAAGAATACTTGTTTCACCATCTAGCAAGTTCTGACACTGAAGATGGCTCCATGGCACATGGCACTACATGATTAGAGTTGCACTTGATTAATTATCCCAATTGGGTGAATTAAGGTTGCATCTAACAAGTGGACATACAAACCCTAATTCACTTCTAGCAAGCATATAAATATCACAACTTTTAAAAGATATAAAATGTGTGAAATATAATTTTTCATATCATCATCACATGGTACTATCCACTTGCCATTCATGAGGCCACACTAGTCATCATACTATCACAAGATATAAATCCTTTCCATAATATCACAAGGAATCAACCCTTATCAACACAAGAGTATTACATCTCATTCAGGGCTCAACCATGCCCAAAGGTCATTAAGACCATCATATTGTCATAAGATATAAATCATTTTCACAATATCATAGGGTATCAACCTTTATCAACACAAGAGGATTACGCCTCATTCAGGGATCAACCATGCCCAAAGGTCATTAAGACCATCATACTATTCCCTACAAGATCATCATTATCTTTTCATGCCTTATAACAAGGTTCAACAACATCACTTACATATAACACACTAGATCAGCACAATATTGCATTAATGATCTAGGATATATTCATAAACAATCATAGCAGGATTATATTAACATTAAGAACATTCCTTTATTACATCAACATGCAATGAATCTAGATATTATTAACCCTCATCATATTCATAATTCACATGTTTAGCATAAGAAAGTATCAACCATGTGGCTATGATAACCACCAATCAACACATTAAGGTTATGATCATATTAAGGAGATTATTTCACCATCATGCCATCATATAAGAAGGCTAAACATGAATACTCATCTTTATCTATTTTCATTAGATTTAGGTTCAACAAGATAAATTATATTAATGTTACTAATCAATACTCATGCCCAAACCCTAACTCACGACATCCCCATTGGATCATGGATGCATAAGGTGAAGCATCACCATCACATTCCATACTATTATCAAGTATGAGCCTACACATAAATCAAGGTGTAGCCATCGGGTTATAGCATACTAGGGTTTCAACAATAGTAACAGAGTACTCCATGATTGTATTAGTCATTCAAGGACTATTCATACCCAATTACCATCATTTAGTTATATTAAAGCTGGGTATAATAAGATATACTCATTAGGGTTACATATCAACACAATATGGTTATCATCCCTTCTATTCATATCAGTGAATAGGTAAGACTACCTTATTAAGTGTAACCCTCCATTTTTTCCATCATCATTCAACCCATATCACCATACCACAATGTCACCTAGAACCATTGGATGTTTAGAAGGTAAGACCATTGGTTGTTTACATAAGTAAACACCTTGGATAAACCACCAATGAAGTCCTTGATTTATGCTATAGAAAGAGTCACCATCTAACCCTAGACATCCCTTGATTAACAACACAAAAAGTTCCATTGAGAGTAGGGTAAAACCCACAATTGACTGTTCATTTAAAACAAGCCATCCATTATCAGCAAGTAAGCTCCTTAAGTTGATCATGTAAAGGAAGCCATATAAATCACATTATTAGGACCAACATATTACATTAGCAATAATTCCACTTTATTGGAGGAATAAATATTAGATCTTAACCATTGGGTCAAGTTCATATGTTAAAACCATCCATTACAATATAGGTTCGACCATTGCATCAAGTGACCCAAGAAACCATTGGTCTAAGGCTTAATTGATGCTACAACTATATGATTAACTCACCATAGGTTATGGAGACTTCATCCACCATCATTAGGGACCATTAAGTCACCATAGGTTGTTAGATCGGCATTCTATTCATTAATCAACATCAAATATTAAACTAATATCACCATCGATTGATAGCATCATTACGGTACTTAGTTGTTAATCACTAGGCTTCTGATTAGGCCAAAACATGACCTAAGGGGTGAACGTCAGTTGACACCCTTGGTTAACACCATCAATTGTCATGAATACAACACCATAGGGTTGTTGCAATGGTACCATCATCAGTGAAAAACCACTAGATGGGGGGTGAATAGGGTTTTGTGAATATTTCAATAATTATTTAACTCAAACAACCAACCACAAAAATATTGGACAAGGGGACAAGGATTTAGAGTGGTTCCAACCTTAGAAAATACTAAGGCAGTCAATCCACTACCCGGTTGCTTACCCAACCGGGATTTTGAAAGAATCAAATTTTATTACCTCGCAAGGACTTTACATAAAATTACAATTCTTTCACCAAACCCTTCATACAGCCTTCACCTAGAAGTAGTTGCACCAACCTTGAAGCAGCCTTCTTGAAGTAACTTCAAGCTCCCCCTTGAAGTAACCTTCCTCTTGAAGTAGCTTCCCGTTGCAACAACCTTCTTGAAGTAGTCTGAAGTCCATCTTCTCCACCGAGAAGAACCTTCTCCAATCCGCAGCCTCCAACCCTAGGAGTAGCAAGGAGAATACAAAGGATAAAAGGAACAAGAAGGAAAAATAGAAATTACAATACCACTTTGCAGCTCAAGGCTTGATTTCCTATATCAAGCGTTTTGATCTCCTAACCAATGTATATAGAAGTGTAAGTGTTGTGGATAGGAGATGCTAGCATATAGGACACGAAATTGGAGCAAGGAAAAGAATAGCCAATGCAAGTGTTGCTCAATTTCTCAAAACATATTGACAATGCAAGTGTAAGCCCAAGTATATCACAAGTGTAGATTGGTTGAGTTTAGGTGTCCTAAGGCATGTCCTATTTATAGGAATGACCTACAAGTGCTTAAGGACGTTCTAGACACTTTCTAGGGGGTTCTAAGTGCTTAACTAGCCGTTAGGTACACTTTAGTTGCTTTAGCAACGGCTAGTTAATTAATTCTGAGAGTTGCTGTCAGAACTCATCTCGGTCGAGGGATTGTCGACCGAGAGTCCTACTCGGTTGAGGGTTTGTCGACCGACAGACTCTCTGGAGCAAGTATATGCAACGTTCATCTCCAACTGCCAACTACCTTGTCAGTTGTGTCTAATGACTAGTTGGGTCTTTCTCGGTCGAGGAGTTTGTCGACCGAGAGTGTCTCGGTCGAGGAATTTGTCGACCGAGATTGACCATGTTTTAATGTTTCAAATAAAGTGCTAAGTGTATGTATGAGTGTGCATATGTGACGCTATTGAAGGGGATGACCTATCTAAGTGTAGTGATTGGCTAGGGAAGATCTAACGCCTGATTTACATGATGTCTAAGTACTTGTACATTATATGTTTGTACCAGTTTTACAATTGATTACATTTCATGAAATTACAATAATTCAAGCATATAGATTTCCCAATTCTTTGTCATCCACCTTATTCCTGCAACACACAAGTAGCACGTTAGATCGACAAGAATGAAATGTTTGTCATTATCAAAACAAAGGGATTAAATGATGTCCATTTAGCCAACAATCTCCCCCTTTTTAAAGATGACAAACATTTCTTAAATATAAAATAAAGAAATATAAATCATGTGAGTTTCATACCTGAAATTTACCTTTTGCAGCCATTCTTGTTTTGCAAGTGGATGTTGGCCAAGATATTATGAAACTCATTCTAATTTTATGAAACTCATTCTAATTTTATGTTTGTGATTTTATATTATTTCTCCTCCTTTGTCATTTCAAAAAGATATCCATTTATATTAGGACTTTGTATTTTTCTGTCTTAATTTTATGCTTTTCTCCCCCTTAAAGAGATATTCAAGTAAAATCAAGGGATTAATGCACACCAATTAATGCTAAATTTAGCCACAATTTATTTCTCAATCATTTACAAAGGATGTTAAGCCTTTAAATTATATGAGTTCCTTCTAAGTCCATGGCATATGTGTATTGATTTCTCACCCATTTTACAAGGGATGTTAAACCCTGAAAATGAAATGAGAATCTTTTATTCTTAGAGTACATGAAAAATGTCTCTAACCAAATGCACGAGATGTTAATCCTTGATTTGGTTATAGAATTCCTTTAAGAACAAGATATATCATATTGTAGATTTCTTCATAACCAAGAGTAAAAATACTAAGGTCATAACAAGCTTAAAATGATGTTTACAATGGTTTGTAAGCTTCTTAATCAAATAATCAAATTTGTTTTTGTGAGATCCCCCTTAATCTTATAATTAAAACAATTTAAAGCTTCCAAGATCACAAATGATTTTTAAAATTTAATTTTGATCTTTATCAAAAGTATATTTTGAGTCAAGATACTAAGATTAAGTACAATAAAAAGATGTACAAATAAGCATGTTGTCAAGCATATTTTAGGTCGACCTTAACTACGACCATAGCGCCCCTTGGTCAATTTTAATTTCAACCAAGAGGCAAATTCTGCATATTTCATATTTGACCACTCATTTTTGAAGTATAATTTCTGCAGATAGCTTGATTAAATAGATATCAATTTGAAGCACAATAAGTGATACCTGGTATGAAGACATTTTGCTATGGGTGTATGCATTTCAATTCCTTATATTAATTATACTATTCTTTTAGAATCATGTATCTTTGAAAGCAAGATTAATATCTTAAAGTCAAGATTGTGCTTTAGATTTCTTAGAACAAAACAACTAGATAAAACATTAATATTCTTGCTCTAAGATATACTATTTGGCTTGTCATAGCAACAATAATCATTATCTATTATGTCAAGATGCTTTTAAGCTAATGTCATTTTCAATGATCTGAAACATAATGATCAAGAATAATATCCATTCATGGTTTGTTCATATGAATCAAAGATTGTTTTAGACAAACCAATAAAACACAGTGATCATGTCACATAAATTATGATAGGAGCATGTCCACAATACAACGATCAAGATAAAAGTATATAAATGCAATGATTTTGATCATTTCAACACACATGGTTCTTATACAAATATACCAAGAGGTACTTAGGAAAGACCATGTGGATTGTGATAAAATAGTAATTTTCATTGCTAAAACCCGTTCATAATTTTAAGCCAAACCATGTAGAAGATAATACCAAAATAATCTCATTCATGCTTTCAATTTTGAAAATAAACTAATAAAATTTTTCAATCAATGAATAAGGTTAGTTCAAGATCAGTCTTCTTATAACATCTTTGCAATATGTTTCATATTCATAATGTTATATGATGCAAAAGATTAATATGTCTTATTTCAAAAATTGTCTTCCAAGTTTTATTCTTGGTTTGCATGTTAAATCAATCGTTTATAACAAATTACTAGTAAGCTAGGTTAATTGAAAACAAGTTCAACAGATTTATTTCAGACTTGACAACAGAAACCTGCTCGGTCGACCATTTCTCGACCGACAGTTCTTCTCGGTCGATAGTGTCTCGACCGAGAAAAGTTTTGTACTGTTTCATAACTGTTTTCAGTAATTGTTTTCAAGTGAAAACAAAGTTCATTTTTAATTCAATTATGCAATTTGAAAATTTTGCTTGGTTGAGATAGAGCATATGAATATCAAAATAATATTTAAATCAAATCTCAACTAATTATATTTTAAGTCTTTATGCTTTGAGAGCTTTATAAGGCAAAATTTTGTCTTTGTAGATTTAAAAGAATTGTATCTTTTCAAGTTAGAAGTTTTAGATACTTGAATTAATTTGTTATCCCATTATGTTAAGTCGAGATAGACATAAAAATATGCAACTAGAGTCCTTGGTCATATCTCAACTTAATTTTGTTCATTTAGTTTGGGGGTTTTGGAACCCATACTAACTCAACATCCTTTTTCTTGTAAGGACATTAAAAAGAATAGTGTCCAAGGCGCAAACAGTAATGACAACATATAGAATCAACCTCATATCTTGTTCTATGATTTTGTTCTAGGTTGTTCTTGGTTACATATGTATTTTTGCCTTTAGGTACATACATAGATTGACTCTTTGGCACTTGTGTTCTTCCCCAACTAGGTTTTTGATAACATTTTCCTTTAGGCTTGTAACCTAGTCCTCTCCTTCCAATTTGATGGTAAGAATCATTTAAGATTTTATCAAGAATGCCATTATTACTTAGACTACTAACTTCTTGTTGTAACTTAGCAATCTCATCCATTCTCTTCTTGATATCTAGCTTTGCTTGTTCTAGATTAGATGATAACGAATCTCTTTCTTTCACGATAGTATCATAATCTAGATGTGTACATAAGATGGGTTGTTTTTGAAGATCATTTACTTGAGTTTGCAAGTTTATCTTTTCTAGAGAAAGAAGATTGCAATCTGCTTCTATTGATTTTAGCTTGATATTATGATCTTCAATGACCTTTTTAAGATTTTCATTTTCAGATGTAAGAGCAAGAAGTTTAGTATGTAACTCATTATTTTCTTTATTTGATTTCTTTAATTTCTAAGTGCACTCAATATATTTTTCATGCGTTTCTTGAAGACTAGCAATTAAATCTTCTTTAGGTAAATCGAAAAGGCTTACCTCTTCTTCTTCTTCACTTGTTGTAGCAATAAGGCAATCTTTGTGCTCATCTTCCTTCTTTGATCTCCATGGGCAACTAGGTGTTGTGTGGCTTGTTCCTAAGCACCAATTACAACTTGTTGAAGGTTGGTCCAAGCTGCTCTTTTGCTTGCGGTTCTAGGCACCACCACTCTTCATACTTCAAGACTCGATTAGAACTCCTTGAAGCCTGCTCTGATACCAATTGAAAAACCACTAGAGGGGGGTGAATAGGGTTTTGTGAATATTTCAATAATTATTTAACTCAAACAACCAACCACAAAAATATTGGATAAGGGGACAAGGATTTAGAGTGGTTCCAACCTTAGCAAATACTAAGGCAGTCAATCCACTACCCGGTTGCTTACCCAACCGGGATTTTGAAAGAATCAAATTTTATTACCTCGCAAGGACTTTACATAAAATTACAATTCTTTCACCAAACCCTTCAGACAGCCTTCACCTAGAAGTAGTTGCACCAACCTTGAAGCAGCCTTCTTGAAGTAACTTCAAGCTCCCCCTTGAAGTAGCCTTCCTCTTGAAGTAGCTTCCCGTTGCAACAGCCTTCTTAAAGTAGTCTGAAGTCCACCTTCTCCACCGAGAAGAACCTTCTCCAATCTGCAGCCTCCAACCCTAGGAGTAGCAAGGAGAATACAAAGGATAAAAGGAACAAGAAGGAAAAATAGAAATTACAATACCACTTTGCAGCTTAAGGCTTGATTTCCTATATCAAGCGTTTTGATCTCCTAACCAATGTATATAGAAGTGTAAGTGTTGTGGATAGGAGATGCTAGCATATAGGACACGAAATTGGAGCAAGGAAAAGAATAGCCAATGCAAGTGTTGCTCAATTTCTCAAAACAGATTGACAATGCAAGTGTAAGCTCAAGTATATCACAAGTGTAGATTGGTTGAGTTTAGGTGTCCTAAGGCATGTCCTATTTATGGGAATGACCTAAAAGTGCTTAAGGACGTTCTAGACACTTTCTAGGGGGTTCTAAGTGCTTAACTAGTCGTTAGGTACACTTTAGTTGCTTTAGCAACGGCTAGTTAATTAATTCTAAAAGTTGCTGTCAGAACTCATCTCGGTCGAAGAATTGTCGACCGAGAGTCCTGCTCGGTCGAGGGTTTGTCGACCGACAGACTCTCTGGAGCAACTGTATGCAACATTCATCTCCAACTGCCAACTACCTTGTCAGCTGTGTCTAACGGCTAGTTGGGTCTTTCTCGGTCGAGGAGTTTGTCGACCGAGAGTGTCTCGGTCGAGGAATTTGTCGACCGAGATTGACCATGTTTCAATGTTTCAAATAAAGTGCTAAGTGTATGTATGAGTGTGCATATGTGACACTATTGAAGGGGATGACCTATCTAAGTGTAGTGGTTGGCTAGGGAAGATCTAACGCTTGATTTACATGATGTCTAAGTACTTGTACATTATATGTTTGTACAAGTTTTACAATTGATTACATTTCATGAAATTACAATAATTCAAGCATATAGATTTCCCAATTCTTTGTCATCCACCTTATTCCTGCAACACTCAAGTAGCACGTTAGATCGACAAGAATGAAATGTTTATCATTATCAAAACAAAGGGATTAAATGATGTCCATTTAGCCAACAATTAGGTCATGGGTTTATAGAAGAAATTAGCTTAAAACCCTAAAATTGATCCTTGGTTGATAGGTGTTTAGCATCATAGGTTGTCAAAACAACCTGATCCAAGTCATATTATACCTTAGAAATAACGTACACATGATCATAGGTTCATCTAGAACTGAAATCAGAACAGGGAACATTATAAATATCGAAATCCAAGTCAAGCATAGCTTTTTAGTGCATGGATCATCATTTTCAAGCAAGAACATGAGCTAGAAAGCTTATGGTAAGAAATAAACGTGGAGCAAGTTATAAAACATGCCTATAATGAGAATATGAAATTCCAAACAGAATAAAAATCAACCATGTAGGGTAGAAAATCCAATAATAAGCTATGAACTCGTCCATCTAGCACCTTTCATCATCAAATGAGCAAACCCTAAGCATAAGGAGCAAGAAAGGTAGGGTTTTAGAGCTTTAGAGGAATCTCTACCATGGAACATAAAGGTTCTGACCTGGAGAAAAGTAGGATAAAGGATAAAAAAGAAATAAATGGAGTAAAGAAGGGAATTCTTACTCTTTTAGGTCAAGATCACTAGAAGGAAGCTTTTTAAATCCTAAAAGGAAGTCAATTGCAATCCTAAACTCTTTTTCCAAGAAGATCCCCTATTTCTTCTTCCTTGGACAGAAAATTCGCAGAAGCATAGAGGGAGAATGAGGTTCATAGAAGGATGGAAGTGGTGGAAAGTAAATGGCTCATTTTGGTACTTAGGGATAAGTATATGAAAATTTAAGATAAAGAAAAAGATAAGGTTGAAGTTCTAGTATCTTTCCAAGTGTCCATGGCCTTAAACTAGTAAGAATATACATACAAACACACAATAAGATCCCCCACTATCCATAGAGACATTATTATCCCTCGTTTATTGAATTTCCAAGAAAAACAAATCATTCTTTAGTTGATAGCTACTAAAGGTAGCTCATCCATGAAGGGGTAAACCCTAAAATACCCTTGGAGAAAACACCTTCAAACCAAGGATTAAATAGGTGCCCCATGGCTCAAAAAGCTCAATAATGATGTGAGAATATCCAAGGAACATAATGAAAGTGATAAATTGCAAAGAAATCCTCTCAATTGGGTAAATTCCAAAAAAGTCCAAAATGTGCATAAAATTGCATAACTTGCTCAAACGTTGTCAAAATTGGACCAAATTTGAAACTTAAGCTTGTCTTATGATTTCAAAGCATATAAAAAGGTTAGATTAGGGTTATAAGAATTCAATTATGAGAATTAAGCTTATTCAACTCATTAAGCAAGTTTAGGGGGGTGACATACAAAGTCCAACTGCAAAACAGCCTAGTCTTACATAGTATAAAGGCACAACACTAGTGAAACTGAGTTACGACCATTGTCACACTCCTATTGAGGTATGACCACAACCATCCTCAAATTATATCATATATGTATACTGAATCACATCACTGAGATACAATCTCGACCATTCTCCTTCTAGGGTATGACCGCGGCCAATCCTGTGAAATGCATATACTCAATAGTATATGACTCCGAGCATCCACTAAGGGAGAATATGTTTCACCATACAGCAAGTACTTATGCTGACAAGGCAACTACATGATTAAGGTTTCACTTGATTAGTTAAGCTAATTGAGTGTCTTTTAACATCAATCAAGTTCAACATACAAACCCTAAACAAATTATACAAAGATAAGGGTATGTTACAACTCATAAGATATGAAATGTATGAAGAATAAATTTATCACATCATTACTTGATGACACTACCATTCAAGGCCACCAACATCATCACATCATTAGGGGATAACAATCCCACATCTCATCATTAGAGGTCATCACCTCACATTAGGCATAAAGCATCTGCCAGGTCATGAGACCTGAAACACATCATTATCATCTCATTGTGCATTAACAAGTCTCGTAATCATTCACCATGTGTCACATAAATGACATCATATCATTCACTAGCTATAATACTTAGTTCCAGTTGTAAGGTTAGAGTTACACAAGTAGGAGAGAGAAAATATCAACTCATGCTAATTACTCAACTAAGTTCAACAATTATAATATACATTTGAGAAATAGGGTTAGGGTTTTACCATGTAGCCAATTAGGGTTTCCAATTCAATAATCACCATTAAACCCTAGATACATCATCTCCCATTATCTTGGAACACATTAGGGTTTAACAACATAGCTATGATTATTCAATCAATCACTCCATAGCATTAAGTATCCACCAATCACAGATTGGAATGTAACGACCAACATGGTTAACTTATGTATAATGACCATCAAGGATATTTAGGTGTAGTGACCATTAGCAAAGGTGTCACCCATGTGTAGCAACCCACTACACATCACAATACATGCCTTAACCAAGGATCATGTAGTGACCGAAGCCAACACAAAAAGTAGCGACCAACCAAAGACAAAACAGGTGTTGCAACCAACATAGCACAAGTGTAGCGACCCTCTACACAAAGATCATGTGTTGCGACCAAGAACAAAATGTGTAGAGACCATCCAAATAGCACATGTGTTTCGACCATACAAAAGACCAAGCAAAGATACCATCACCCAAGATCAAGGTGTATCAACCAAAACAATCTCAAAGGTGTAGCTACCAAGGGCACTAGGTGTAACAGATAAGGGTGATTAGGGTTATCTATGTAGAGCCTGCAACACCGATGTCAAGTTACAACCAACAACACTTAACCAACTCTAAAATAGAACTAACCCTTGATAAAAATAGATAACGAACATCAAGAAACCATGCATCATTAGGGGGGACTCCATGCAAGGTTGTACATCAAAACTCTAAAACCAAACATCAGATAAGCACATAAGGGGAAATCATTACAGGATAAAGAGAAATCGTCAAACTCATGTAATAAAAAATGAAAGGCTCCAACATTATTTAACATGGTGATACCATCTAAGGATCATATGCATGTAAGAATCATCAATTCCTCCATCACTAACCAATCGTGTGCATTAAAATTAGGGTTTATGAAAGAAAGTAATCCATGAGGGAATACTAAAAAATATTAAACCCTAGATCATGATAACATCATCTAGCATCTTTAATTCACGTTTTAGAGATTGGAACATCATCATGCAACATGATTAGGGTGTAAATAATAAAAGAGGGGAAAGTATTATAACCCGCTTATGAAGAAGACCAACCTCTAAAGCCACAACCTCCAAGAGAGAAGAAGGTCTCCAACTTGGATCAACATCATGGCTATAAGCTTACCTCAAAAGATAAGAACACATCAGGGTCAAAGAAAAGCTCAAGGTGAAGAAGACTCAAACACTAGGACGACCAAGAAAGAAGAGAGATCCATCTCACTTAGGTGCCACCATGGTCAAACCATAGTATCCGACCTTTGTGAAGAGGAGATCCTGAAGATAGCCACCATGGTGAAACCATAGTCTCAAGGCAAAGAAAGGAGAAAGGGAGGTAGGGTTAGAAAGGGAAAATGTTATCAAATGTGTAGAACCACTTACTAGGATGAAAGATCACCAAGAATTACCAAATAGAATATGATCAAGCTCAAGACCATCGCATGCAAAGATGATCGGTCATCCAAGCACCAAGATGAGCACCACCTAGCTTCAAGGTCGGCCCAAGAAACAGAGAAGAATAAGAAAGAGCAAAAAGTGTCACTTGCATGGGGAGGAGAGAGCTTATATACTCATGGCATAGGATGGAGGTAAAGATATGAGGTGTAAAGATGTTAGTGCATCAAAAGGACACTTGTCCACCAAAGGATCGGCCATACATGCACACATGCAAGAAAAACATTAAAACCAAAGTGGTGTTGCGACCGCTTGATCCCCAAACACAACTTGGTTGAAGCAAACATAGTGTAGTGGTCGCAACACTACGTGAAACACATGTATTGGCTGCTACAATAGCCAACCAAGGATGTTGTTGTAACATCCCTGACCTAAGTTTAGGGATAACCCTATTTGTTTGGCTCAAATAATTTTCTTAGAACTTTATATAATTCTCTAAAGTGTTTTTTTATAAAGTGATGAACTTATGTTGCAAGTTTGGTTCTGTTTGAATGATGTTTGAGCTTGTTTGAATAATGTCAGTGCCTTGTGTACCAATTTTGGTACAAATTGTAATTTACCCAATATGTAGGGTTGATATGAAAATTACCACTTCAAGAGTGTCCCTACTCCCTCTTAGTATCATCTAGAGGAGAGAGAAAGAAGGATATACCATGTTTGAATCATCTTTGAGTGATGGTACTCTTGGGGATGAAAAGACCAAGAGATGGTGTATAGTTGAAGCCCTTATATGACTTGTATCGAGTTGTAGACTTGTTATA
Organism: Alisma plantago-aquatica; assembly: GCA_963693085.1. Taxonomy (NCBI): domain Eukaryota; kingdom Viridiplantae; phylum Streptophyta; class Magnoliopsida; order Alismatales; family Alismataceae; genus Alisma; species Alisma plantago-aquatica. The sequence continues at coordinate 659,677,895 of OY856414.1, forward strand.
AGAGTGTTTATCGGCCAAGGAGCCATAGAGGGAGTATCATATCGGTTTGTGAACTCTTGTCCTTATCCATGATGAGCTAAGCACCTCAAGGAGGTGAAGTATATCGGTTTACAACTTCCTTGGAAAAGTTGTATCGAGTTGTGAACAATGTGGTGATTAAGTTGAAATATGTTATCCAACAAGATAAGTGATGGCCAAAATTTCATCTCTAGATTATCCTCAAGTATTTTTCATGTCAATATATATATGAGTGCATGCATGTACATGTGTCAACCATGCATGGACATGTGGCACCTAGTAGCTTAAAATGATGACACCTCATATACCCTCTTTTTCATGAACCTCAACTATATATACCATTCCTTTCACCTATTCGTGAAATTTTTAAATCTTATCACCCTCTTTCTCTTAGATATCGTGCATAGAGCATTGGTATCATCCATAGAAAAGTAATATCGGCCATAGAAAGGTGATATCGGCCATAGTGAACGGATATCAGCCACAAGTGGGGGGGTATCGTGCTAGAGAAGTGAGGTATTGTGTATGGTGCTAAGGAACAAGAAGGAGCCCAATCCTTAACCCCAAGAGGAGTTGTGAAGCTCATCTTCAACCTTGGGAACATGAATCTTTGGATATTGGAGCTTTGAAGTTGTTATTGAGGCGGGTTATATAACTTTGAACCCAATTATGATATTATCCACCTTCAATTTTGTTATACTTGTTGATCTATTTTCAATTTCAAATTCTCTTGAATAATTGATGATCCTATGAATTCTAAAAGTTGTTTAGGAATGTTGTCCATGAACTAGAACAGTAAGAACAAGAGTCTAGAGGTTGATGATGATGACATCATCAAGGTACTAACCGATATCGGGTTGAAGCACACACCTATAAACCGATATGACAAACCCTAGATTATGAGTAACCCGATATGGTGATGTGAACACACCAATAGCATGATATGGTGATGAGTGTTCACCTTATGCATGATATTATGATGAAGTATACACCTTATACACGATATGGTGCTAAGTACCTCTAACCCAAGATGACAAACCCTAAATTATAAGCAACTCCATATGAGTGATCTAAGTACCCACCTCAAGCATGATAGTGATGAGTTTATACCTCATGGTCAATATGAGTAATACATACACACATCTTGAGCATTATATGGGGTCAAACATTCACCTTATACACAATATGGTATCAAGTAGAAACCCTAACCTGATATGATGTTGAAACCCAACATGGTAATGTGAAACCTGATATACATTGGAACCCCAAACCCTTATTGGTTTATACACTTAAGTTGGTTTAGACTAACCTGATATCTAGCCTATCACTTATCACATGGTGAAAGGTAGGCCAATACCATAAATGTTTGAAAAGAAATGAGCATAAGGGTCTAACCCGATGTGCAAACCCTAATGTTGAGTAACCCGATATGGATGCATGATATGGTGATAAGGATACACCTCAATCACGGTATGGATGTCAATATGGTGGAAGCACCTCAATCCAATATACTTGATTGAGTGACACATGTAGTGTGTTATGTCAAATGATACATTAAGATGTAAAGAGTCAAACGCATTTTGATAAATATAGGCCAATGTACCTTGAGAGAAGAATTGAGCCAACTTAATAAAGTATGATGTAATCATTATCCTAGAAAGGATGAGGGAGAAACCCATACTCTATGTGTTAATCATGTAATGAGCATACATTGATACTCCCAATTAAGTGGAGTATGAATTAGGGTTTGATCCTTGATGATATTATTTTGAAACCCTAATCGATTAAGATGGGAAATCCTAACCCTAATAATGGGAGGGTTGCACTTCTCTTGTATCACATAGTGATGATATGAATCTGAAACCCTATTCGGTTAGAACGGGAAACCCTAACCCTAATAATGTGAAGGATGCATTTCTATTGTATTTCATGGTGATGTTATGTACTTGCTATTATTTTTATCATGAAGTGATAACCATGCAGGAATCATGAGATAATGAGCATAGACAGGTATGAGCTATGATGTTTCATATAATACAGATTTAAATGGGCCTTGTGAGCCTGTTAAATACTTGTACAATAAGTATGATGTTTATATAGGTCTTAAGACCTAGAGATGGTTTTTGCCTAAGTGAGAGGTGACAAGATGTTTACATAAGTCTCGTGATTTAGAGATTGTTATAAGAGATGTCAATGTTCAAATTCACAGGATTGGTAGAGTCCAATACCTGGATGCAGGATTGACTGAGGTTAATACCTACGTGTCAAATTCATAGGATTGGTAGAGTCCAATACCTGGATGCAGGATTGACTGAGGTCAATACCTACGTGTCAAATTCACAGGATTGGTAAAGTCTAATACTTGGATGCAGGATTGACTGAGGTCAATACCTACGTGTCAAATTCACAAGATTGGTAGAGTACAATACATGGATGCAAGATTGACTGAGGTCAATACCCACGTGTCAAATTCGCAGGATTGGTAGAGTCCAATACCTGGATGCAGGATTGACTGAGGTCAATACCTATGTGTCAAAATCACAGGATCGGTGGAGCCTAATACCTGGATGTAGGATTGTCTAGGGTCAATACCTATGATGTATAAGCACAGGATTGGTAGAAACTAATACCTGGTTGGTGGATTGACTGAGGACAACAATTGGTAATGTGAATGATTCACTAATATCATACCATGATAATATTGTCACAAGATAAGCTTGAGATGTTTGTATAGCATGATTGGTAAATGATATACATGTTCTTCATATTCCTTATAAAGTAAATAGATGATTTACTGCTCTATCATAGATAGTTGCAATGCTTTAACAGATGAGATTGTTCTATTCTTCTTATCAATAGTGATTAATCTTGATCGTTAATATAAAAGAACCCCTTCCCAGTTTTATATTATTTACCTATAATAATAATATTGTTGATGGAGAGTTATATCTCTCGCTGGGACAATTGTCTCACTCCGTGGGATCCACAATTTTTTTAGGTGGACGTGAACGAGGAGGTAGAGATTGCATTGTAGAGGAGGAACAACAACATCACAGGAAGCAGTAACAGCTTAGGTTGAGTGTACTATCTGTCGTGTCTTGTAGATAGAAGTCATGTGTGTCGTCTCTGTACTCTAAGATCCTTGGAATCATTACGTAACGGTTTTATGAACAATCTGAGATTTTGTCTTGTATGCCTCGAGGTTTTATGTTGCTTATGTATAGGTTTTGGCAAAGCAACTGTTATATGTTATCCTCGAGATGAGATGGTACAGTGTATGTACAATGTGAACCATGATGTATATAAAGTTTTGGTTCCTCCTTTAAGAAGTTCCCAGTAATGGATCTCTTTGCAAAATGATTTTAGTTTTTAAGTGATTTTTGTTAACCCGCTTCTTATAGTTATTCCACAGTTATTGCTGGTGACGGCTTGATTTGATGTCAGGTCATCACAGTTGTGGTCGCAACACATCACCAAAGGCAAACCCTAGCGACCAAACAAAGAACAAGGCTTCAAGGTTAAAGAAAACTATCCAAAAAAGTTGTATTGGTCGAAGCACACTCAAGGCACATCATCAAGGTCACTACATTAGTCGCTACACTCAAGAACACACACATGGTTGACATTACCATCCATGCAACTCTTACAAAACCTAATATCACCTCAAGACGTCATCTCATCAACCAAGGCGCAAACAAGGTGCCCCATAGCATCATCTTCTCTCTCGTGATGCTAAGGCATAAGAAACACAATATACATGTGACAAATTGCAAGATAGCCACTCAACATGGGAAAATTGCAACTAGGTCCATAACATGCATGACTAGCTCAAACATCAACCAAACATGACCAAACTAAAAATATAACCTTGTCACATGTTATTAAGGCATCTCAAGAGATTAGGTTAAGATTTAAGCATGTTATTAAGCAAAGAAAACATAATCAAGCACTAAGCTAGGCCATGAGTCTTACAGAGATGAGAATGAAGGTTGCAAAGCATATACCTATTCATGGAGCAAGTCCAATGATAGTGCTTGTTGCAGCGTGCTACATCATCAAGTTTCACTTTGATGGTTGTAGTTGTCAGCCTCCTGGTCTGGCACCACAAACCACGATTGATGGTGTCCTCCTAGAGGGCAAGTGCCTCTTGCCTCTAGAGTAGTCCATGTGAACCACCGAAAAATCCCATTGTTCTAGATGAACGGATAAGAAAGAGTTGTCCCTTCTAGTCAATGTGCTAGTGTCGACTTGCTCTCCCACAATTGTCTCTCCCTTTTTGTTCCTCCCCTTGATGGGTACAACTTGCTCGGGCTCTCTTGGTTACCACAACTAGCGAACATAACAATTTCCAGAACTTATCTTTGTGTCTAGGAAGTCCCCGATACCACTCTATTTATAGGAGGGTCAGGGTCAGGGTTTTCATTCGGTCTAGGAGTCGAAGAGATGGATTTTCATGAATTTTCTAGAACATGCAAACGTTGAACCATTCAGTTCACACATGAGACGATCAGTTCAACATTTGAACTTGTTGTATCATAATCTTTCCTATTGATAATTGTTTTAGCAATTAATATTTGTTTAATACACAACATGAGTCAGCATCAATCCTTGATCCAATCTCATTGATCAACCAAACAATCGTTCACAACCTAAGTTGTTTGGTTCATGCACCTGAGCCGATCGGTTCACTTACTGAATCGGTCATTTCAGATTGCAGATTCTCAATGTTGTAGAAATTGAATATTTAACACTTTAATAATCAATGTTAAACGTCATTCATCAATGAACCCCTATTCCAACATCATTATATATGTCCCAAGTTACGTTGGCAGTGAATGTCTGTAACTTGTTTATGAAATCACAAGCAATGATTGGTATCTTGCAAGACATCATTGCTATCCAAGTAATTTTAAAAGTTAGAGAACAACTTCAACCAACAATTTGTGATTGGTGTTATAGTGATTGTGTAGTTTTTTTGTTTTACATATCTAGATTTAACTCAAGGCATGGAATCATCATTCTCTTCAACAGTCAATCCCTTTTCCTTGAACTTGAGTAGACTGTTTGAGATATACGTATACTCAACATCATATATTGATTCACATGTACATGGCCATGCTTTTATCAATCTCACTTATCAAGTGGTATGGATATCAAAATCATGTAGGAGGGATAAATTTCATCTACATCACTCACAATCATTCCCCATGTGTATAATGCATTTGAGCATCACCTTTATGGCAACCCTTATTCAAGGTCACATTTGATGATGAAAAAGTAATCTAACAACATATGATGGGTGTAGTGATTTCAGATCTAAGAACCACAATCACCATCATCACTAGGAGAGATGATTTTAACTACCATTCTATGATTTTCAAGTATCACTCTGAAGGTGAGTTTTCCTGATACATTGTTCTCTAACAAGTATCTACGTGTTTGATTTGGTATCGCATATCATTACTAATGAGATTTTTTCATCAACCAACACACACTCTAGTCTTAAGTGTTATCATTGTCTATCAGCCTTCTACAATAACAACCGGATAGGGACATAATAAGAATATATATACCCTTAATATTTTTATGATCTCATTGTTCAGGTCCTCAACTCGATGACATATGTCATTGAGTAATATCATTCTTTAGACATTTATTGTGTAACATCATTATCTCATAACTGAATAAAATAGAATAAATTAGAAGATTGTCTTTGTTATTAATCAAATCTTTTACAAGTTATGACATTACAATTATCATATGATTGACTCTTCGGGCATACATACCAATAGGAATGCGAAATGAAATTTTGAATAATGTCACCACTCTCTTTCATGCCTCATTTTGCCTTAAAACTATTTAATTTAGAGAACATGTTGCAAACTTCATTGTTTAATATGTTTTCAAGTTAATGTAGTTCACCATTATTTTATTTTTCAAACTCTTTATTCTAATCACGATCACATATATTGAGGGCAAGCCCATACATGTATTTACTACAAAACTAAGAACGGGGCTAAATAGTTCATCTTCTTAATGTATTATATCATTTAGTATTGTCTTGTTTGTAATAAAACTCACCCGTGACTCTATGCCCTAGTTTTGGAAAAAGAAAAAAATCATTTGAAATTAGATCCAGGTAAAATATTGTTTGAAAAATCATTTGGATTTAAACCAAAATCCTATGTCACGTCAATCTAAAAAAATGGATTTCAAAATCCTACTTAAAGGCATAATTTATCATTTGGGCTGAATCTAGAAAGGAGAACTAAAAACAAAATAAGCGAACCGATTACTATGGTTTCAACCTAAATTTCCAATTAGGTTTTCAAACACTTGAAGTAGTCAAATCCAATATTTTATTTATTAAAGACACGCCTAGAACCCATTTCGATTTGGGTTCGGTCCATAATTTCAACATGGAAAATAACAAAAGAGGGACCAAGCAGACCCAAAAAGCCTAAAACAACTAGCAATGGACATTACCCCCACGTCCAAGAGGAAAGAATAAAACATGGCCACAACGAGGTACAATGCAATTTGATGGCCCCAACGAGGTACAATTGCAATTTAAATTGCATGCAATCCCGTCGTGATTCTCGTGAAACTTGGGAGTTGGGACCCTTGTCCAGTTTCCAGCCCTCAGCCGTCACCGAAAGGGACTGGGTCCGCGTAGAGCTGTTGGACCTTGTGGGCGAAGAGCTGCACTGCCACTACCGTACATACACAGTCACTACACTATCCCAGTAAATTGACTAATTTACCCGAGACTCATGCTGGTTTGGAGTCCTGCTGCATGCGCTGTTCACCACAAACTGAGTCAGTTGGGGACCTCCACGAGTCGGGACACACTATCGGACATCGGCTCGCTCCTCATCTCACGCGTAGATAGACGACCACCGCCACCATGGATGTCGTCCTTGCCGTCAGTTGGAGTAGGGAGCGGCCGCGCGCCGAAGAGATGGCAGGGGTGCGCCTACGCAGGTAGGTAGCTTGGCATTACGGAGTGGGACAGGCCAGCAAGGCAGATAAGAGAGTACCGGCAACGATGACGGTGGGAACAGAAGGGAAACAAAGGCGTACGTATTATCTTAGTAAGTGATTTCACGCATTTATTTCTGTCTCACCATCAGGGCGGAGCTAAGATTTGATGACTAGGAGGCCGAAATTTATACAAAATAATATAATCTAAAATTTTGAAGGAAAAAAAATAAAAAAAAAATGCTTTTTAAAGGGAGGATTTGTTCGAATACTCTTTTATGGAGATTGAGAATTAAAACACAAAAATGACATATGCTTAATTTAAATTTGCGCCCATTTGTTAGAATATCAAGCAACTAACGACAAATCTTAACATTTTCTATTAAATATGTGTTCTTGACAATTTATAGTTTGAAGAATATATACCAAAAAAGATGAAACGCAGGTTCGAACATGCGACCAAGCGGTACAATGCAACCCACATAACCGGTGAATCACTTACAATTCGCTAAATTATTGGAATTGCACAACGGAGGTTAGGGTCCTTACACCCTAGCTCCTAAAGCTTCTCTAGGTCATGCACCAAGAAGGAGAGAAAGCAAGAATGGCCAAAGGACCCTCTTACATGGAGAGAAAGAAGATTATATACTAGGGGGGTTGACAGAGAGATCATGGGAGAGGTGTCATCACCTTAGGAGCCTAGGTGACACTTGTCCACGAAAAAGGGGCCCCATGCAACAACATGCAAGATATGGTGATATGATCTAGGCTAGATCTCGCCCTCTTAGTCCCCTACCAAGATCATGGTCTTACAACCCGATATGCCATATCCCTACACACTCACAAACTGATACACCATAACCCTACACATTCACAAATCGATACACCATAACCCAACACACTCACAAATCGATACACATCCTCTCAAAGACTCTCTAACTCGAGATAACACATCTCACTCATGTGTTCTAAGCATCACCAAGGATGTTACCTCATAACCAAGACCTAAATAAGTTGTCCATCTCTCTCCTATAAATGATGCCAAGAGAGAGAAGAAACACTCTAGAGGTGGAAAACTTGCACATCAACCCCTACTCTCGATAAATTACAATTTGCAACAAAACCACACCACAAAATACAAATATCATTTGAAACAAGAAACTTAAGCATTCTACAAGCCCTAGTTACATCTTAGATGGTTAGAGCAAGGTTCTAAGCAATACTTAGGCAAAACAAACAGGGATATCCCAAAACGTGGGTCAGGGTCCTTACAAAAAGAGGCAAATGCAACTCGTCTATTCATCAACTGAGTAATGTATTTCTCGAGTTACGTTAAGTAGTGTCCCAAATTGGATGAGAATTCACTTCTAGCCCCAATTTTGTCCCAAGTTATCTTGATACATGTATAGCTAGTTTGGTTGGGTGTAGTAGGGTGCAGCTGTGTGAGTTTGCAATGTAAAAATATATATCAAACACCCACTTTATCATCCAACTACACCCTATCAAACATGCTATAACATCAACATGAGTTAGTAGACTGATTAACATGCCATAATTGGCATCCATCCCACGCAAAGGCTTGGATACCACAATCTAAGATGGCCCAATCAAACTATTATATGGAGGATTAGCCTCTACTTTCTATCTATAGCTATCAAATAATCTCCCAAATTTCAAATGCCAGACAAGATTATTTTCACAAGGTATGAAACCACTTTTATATTTGTCCACAATTTATGTAACTTGTAACATTCTAAAATCGCACACTATCAAAAATTTGGCATGGGTATCCAACAACTCACACATTGATAGGCTTTTCGCCTCCGGAAAGACCACCTCTTGGATTTGGAAACTTGCTAGATCAGATGGGCCCTAACTATTTGCTCAAGAACAATTTGCATTGGGCTGGGCTTTTCTACGTAGTCATGGATGTGTCATTGTTTATGAGTATAGTCTTGATTTTCATTTTCATGTATCTTTGTAACATTCACATGCCGCCTCTGAAATGCACCTTGTATTCTTGCAACATTGACAGATTATCTCTAAGTTTCTACCATTTGGTTGGGGTGTTGCATAGACAAAACAGAGATGTTTTTTCCACTAATGGTATCATCATTGTATATTCGTAATTGGACTTTTAAATATAGAAAGCTTAGAAATCATCACTAAAAAAAGAGACCCTAACCTAAAGTGATGGCTGTCCTAGCGTCCTCTGCCACCCACTCATATACTTGCTGAAAAAGATGGACGATCATGACTAATTTGCATACATTGACCGGCATACGCTAAGGCTCCGTTTGGTAACACAATTAGTTTGGATACGGTCGCGCTAGAAGACCAAAATTCAACAGCGAACTGCCAAAATTTGTGGTCCTAAAACAATCAGCGAACTTTTACAGGTTTTTCACACTCATCTGCTATCAGCCATTAAAGGATTATTTTTACCGGTTTTTCACACTCATCTGCTTGCTTATCAGCCATTTAGGGATTATCCACCGGACCAGTTTAACGCGACGGTAGATCGTGGATGCTTGACCGGCAAATAAACTAATCGCTTCCCCAAACGGAGCTAAAGACTCCCTCCGTATTTGGGTCGGGTGCAAGGTTATGAGTTTGCAATGGTATTTTCTCTATTCAAGATAGACGCCTGTGGGTGAGAATTTGACTGTATTCTCTATCAAACCCGAGATTACTATGAAACCACCAGCGAGCGCAATCAGCCAAAAGTTTAATCTTAAACTTATATATAATAATAGTAGCAATAAGTACAAGGTTCAGTGCAGACATGCTTGTTTGAATCACGTGGATCGAGTACGTGGGAGAACAACGGTCGAGACCGACAGGCGGTAAGCAGGGGAAGGGAGACCGAGGCAGCAAGAAGAACAAAACGTGGTGGTGGACCGGTGGCGGTGGTAATGGTGGCTTGCTACTTGCTAGTCACCCCCACAGACCAAGACGAAATTGGCGGGGTCCTCTTGTACAATGGCTGTAGCTGTTGGGACTAGAGGGTGTGTATATATGTACTGAGAATCGCACGTAAACACGGAAAATAGCGAAGCGGACCAGCGGTAAGCTTTACGGACCCCAAGTAGGCGAACGATGTGGCGGGACCCGGTTTCTGGGCTGGATCGTGCTGTCCACCGAAAGCAGAGGCTGGTGAGATGGCCCAATGGAGGGCAGGCGAATCCGAGGCCCACCTGGCGCGTATCTATGACGACGTCGACATCCCACTGCATCGTCGCCGTTGGTTCCATCCCAAGCTGACAGACCCCCATCGCTCTCGCCGCTGACTCACCACCCGTTCGTCGCCGCCGTCGTTGTTCCGTCCTCAGGGACGAGGTAGACGCGGCATGGAATAACCGTTCCGCGGAGTTTGAAACCAGGAACTACAGTGAACCCAACAACCATCGTCATTTGCATTTCCAGCGACAGCCCCTGCCCTTGGGCAGCCGCCGCGGGCAAGATGCTCTGCATGTGCACCTCCGAGAACCGGCATCCTTTGGGGGCCTCGAACAAGGACGCACCTGCCTCAGGTTCGAAAGCGTGGAACAAACGCTGTAGCATCCAGACCCGACGAGCCATCTCGTGGAAGCAGCGGAAGAAGTGCCTGGGAGCTGCAGTGGCAGCAGCTGCGCTCGGGAACGACAGGCCCAGTCCCGCTTCACCGCCGAAGAATGCGGCCTCCATCCTTGGGTGGACTACAGTCCGGTACTTGTCCCGGATGAACTCCTCAAACGCAGACGAGCCATGGAAGTAGCTTCTCCCCATGCCATCTAATTTTCCCCACCCGAGCTGCTGCTGCTCCATTTCTTCAAACTCCTCCAGGAACCTCTCCCGTCTTCGCCGGATGTCGCAGGTCTTGCTCTTCTCACGGCCGGCCTTGAACTGAGGGTACTGGAACGCTGTGAACATGCGCCTGCAGATGTACGACTGAAGGACTAACTCAAGATAGTCGTCGTCGGCTGCTATTGCGACGTCCGGCACAATGGCCGCAGCTGCAGCAGAGACGTCCCACCCAGCAGTCTGCATCTCACGGACCAACTCCCTGGTAAAAGCCCGAGCTGATCTGAAGGCGCGTCGGAGACTGTCCATAAATAGGCCTGGGCTAAGTCTTTCAAGGTCCACCACGCCACCCCCTTTGCCGCCGTTCATAGCAGCGATTTGGTCGTCCATGGCGCAGAAGGGCGAGAATGAAGACGACAATGACCTGTAATGGTGACGCCTTTGGAGCTGTGGCTGGTGGTGGTGATGATCATCACGAGTAGTGGTGCCATTTGTAGCATTCGTGTTAATGCAAACACCGGCACCACCACCACCACTGTGAATGGTACTAGTGGCATTATTCTTCTTGGCTGACACCATGAGCGCACGCAGCTTCTGCTCGAACTCGTTTTTCTGCTCCTCAGCCACCTTGAGCTCTTCACCAAGCCTAGCGACCTCCTCATCCTTCCGCTTCAGCTCATTCTCAAGCTTCTTTGTGGTGACCTGGTACGTCTTGATGAGGCTCCGCATCTCCAGTATCTCCGCGACCACATGCGCATCTGGAGAGAGCATCTGCACCTGCATCTGGTGGTAGTACATATTATTGTTGTCCTCCCCAGACACAAGATGCTGCTGCTTGCTGCCGAAATACCAGTGCTTGATCTGCGAGATCCGCTTGAGCTCAGCGACCACTGCAAGGTCAGCTGCCTGTACGGCCTCTGGATCATAGGGCGCCTGTGCCAGCTGGAGCTGAGCGTACGCGGCTTTAATGGCCGACACACCTGCAAACACCATGGCTATAACGGTGTCGCTGGTCTCCCGACCGCGGTTCTGGCGCTTGACGTCCTCCTCTCGGACGGCCTCGGAGCGTGCGTACCCTGAGGAACCATCGAGCGGTCCTGACTGCTTGAGACGAGACGGCTTGAAGAAGAAGGTCCTGCCCGTTGCTGTAGTCCTGCTGTCGTCGTCATCGTCCCCGCTGCCTCCCCTGCTGCCGCTGCGGCGATGGAGCCTGACGAGCTTGGCGATGGAACGGAAGAGGCCGCTGTGGGTCGGTGAGTGGGAAGCCTGTGTGTGCGGCCTCGCCGCGAACTCCATTTTGGTTCTTCTTGTGAGCTTAAGAAACCGGCCGCCGTGCCGTTACCTGGAGGAGAAAGAAACAGAGGGAGAACGGTCGGTCATTTTTGCTTTCTCTGCGGAATTTGTGTACAAAACGTAACGGAGGTAGTAGTAGTAGTAGTAGTAGGTATACAAATAATGCGAGGAGCATGTGAGCACAGAAGACAGCGTTTAGCACACCTCAGTCCCGCAGCTCGTCACTCTCAGCAACTACTAGCACACAACAGCTGGTGAAGAAGAAGGAGGCGATGATTAATGGAGGAGGAGATATGAGTTGCATGCCCGAGGGCCAGCCAATCTTTGTTTGTCTTTATTCACTGCGCCTGGTTCCCGGGCCCCTCCTCTTCTTCCTGCTTTTGTTTTTGGTATGGAAGGAAGGGCCCAGGGCTAGAGAGCGGAAAAAGGCTCAAGCTTTTCATAGCTGTGGGGTGGAGGGGTGTGGGGAGACGAGCCCGTGTTTTCAGACACTAGTCCCTGTTTAAAGAGGAGATTGGTGGATTGATATAGTCGTCGAAAGGCGACGGAAATTTATAATAAAAGAAAGAAATAGAAAACCAACAATGATGGGTGTAAATTGCTATTTGATAAAATTTTAATAAGTATAAAAAAAAAAAATCACAACTAGTTTGAGTATCCCTGGTGACTGGTGTCGCAGACCAATAATTCAAAGTGGTTCCAACATTATTGTTCCTTTAATTTTTCGGAGACAGATTGGTCTCAGCCATATGATACAGCCAGGCGCACAGTAGGCATTTTTGAGGGAGGAGATGGAAAGCGATGTCAACAATAGATGAGAAAGCGAAAAAGTCCATTTTATCCTGCATGCAGAAAACAACTGGGACGGAATCAGCGGGAGGATTTGTGAAAAAAACGAGGAGGCCATCATCACACACACACGCACACAAGAAAACAGAGTGAGAGGGAAAGAAAGAAAAAAAAGCAGGGGTTGGGTTGTGTGTGAGCTCGCTGACAACAGCAACGGGCATTATTGCTACCGCCTGCCTGTGTTCCTCTTCAGCGTCATCATAGGATGCCCTTGATGATCTGACTCACTCACTCATCTATCTGCTGGCTGGCTGGGAATCTCCAGCAGTTGCAGCAGCAGAAGTGCTGCTGTGGATGCTATCGTTGTATGCATGCGGGGACCATATGTAATCCGCGTCATTATTATTTCATGGGGATGATGATGATGATTGTTGTTACATGGAAGGTTTGTTTTGAGTGTGGGAGGAATGCTTAAATGGGAACAAAACAAGAGGCCAAAAGGAGAAACAATGGAAACAGCAGGGGAATATAGTTCTAAAATTGGGATTAATTAAATTAACAGGTCAGGAGAATATTAGGGAACAGACGATGGTGAGGAAGAGCCCAAAGCACAAGTTACCAGGTTGGTGATAAACAAGGACGATAGGGTTATAGGATGGGATGAGATGTTTGTTTGCCAGCGGTTGGAAAAAGAACCAAGTAGTAGCTCACAGATTTTCCTTTTTACTACTAGCTCGTGGTGGGCAGGTGTTGTGTGTGTATAATTGGGGAGTAAAGCTGAAGAACACGAGGGTGTGGACGGTGAATATTCAATTTTCAAATCGAGGTGTGTGTGGGGTGATGTAGATTTGAGATTCGTGGGGACATGACATTCCTGGAGTGTGAGCAGTTGCGCCATCGTGGGTGTTGTCTGTGGCCGGAGTAAGCGGGCTATTATTAAATGCAGTGAACAAAGAAGCAGCAGCAGCAGCTCGATGAATGAGTAGACGACCCCAAGTTGGGGAAGGGGAGGCCGGTGGTGGGGTGCAAAAATGTCACTCTCACTGCCACCAGTGGTGGACTTGACGGGAGAAAGGGCGGTGGAACTGTAGGGTACGGGGTGCAATGACACACTCACTGCCAGTGGTGGACTTGACGGAAGAAGAGGCGGTGGAGCTGTAGGGTAGGGCAACGCTCAAAAACAGTACCTGCCGTCATAACACACACAGCTCCAACTAGCTAGCTAGCTCCGACGAGCAAAGCAAACTGTGCCACAGTTCATTTTCATGTTTCTCTATTTTCCATCTACTCTATTATTATTACTATAAGAATGGCGAGTCGCTTTCCATAAAAAGAATAAAGAAAAACGCGGTTTCTCCGACTCATCCACACCCCCCCCCACTGCTATCGTTTCGTGCTCAACGAAACTGAACGCTGGTTTCACTAGAGATAAAAAGGTAAATAGAAATCGAAACGCTAAGATCGTAACGCACCGGAAGAGGAAACGGCAGCGGTATTTCTGATCTCTCTCTCTCTTTCTATCTCTCTGCTTGAATTTGCAAAGGAAAAGCAAAGTTTCCCGGGATTGCAACAGTCTTCGGAACAAGAGAAAGACATGTGGTGAGAATATGTCGAGATTTGAGAGGGAGGAGTAACACAGCACAGACCACTAGAGCGGATGAGTGCTTACCCCCCAACCAAAACCACGATGCCGGCGATCTCCTTCACTTCCTCCTCCTCCTGAGTTAGGTGTCTCCGCCGCGTACTCGCCACCTCCGAGTTCTCAAACCTGGAGGAAGGTGTGGTGAGTTCGAATGAGCCAGGTACTCCGTCTGGCGGCCGGTTGCCGTCTTCTCCCCGGACGCCGCTGCAACCCTCACTTGGATCAATGATCGTATTCAAAGTAAAAGAGGAGAGCGAGATAGGTGTTGGAATGGTGGAGGGGTGAGGGACTGAGAGAGGCGTATGGATTGAGTGGGGGAGAGCGGGCGACGAGGACGAGGACGAGGACGAAGAGGGGAAAGAAAAAAAAAAAAAAGGAGAAGAGGCGGATTAGGGCAACACACTCCGCAGAGCAAAGGGTTGGGGAGAGGACTGAGGAGCGTGCGCCTAACAGTTGTGCCGTCAGTGAAAAGAACCAAGGGTTGGTTCGATCGGATTGTGTGTGTTCTCGACCAGAGGGGGAAAGTGGTGGAGTAGTGTGATTGGGAGAGGCCAAGAAGAGACAGAGAGAGAGGGAAGAGAGATTAATGTGTGTGCCGTGTGCGTACTCGCTGTTGCCTGTTTTGGGCGGGAAGAAATAGACGACACAGCCAGAGTCCAGAGTGGGGCACAGTGCTCTGACGCTGCGACGCTTCACCCCCTGCAACTGCAACTGCAACGCAAACCCTCTACCGCTGTCCCCTAGCGCACCGGACGCATTCGTCAAGAAATAACACAGGACGCTCTGACCCTCTCTCTCTCTCTCTCTCTCCATCAATCCTCTCTCTTCTCTCCTCTCCTTTCCACAGTTTACTCCACGCCCCGCTTGTGACTCGCTCGCTCTGTCCTCACCTCGTGTTCTGTGATTCACTTTTCGTGTCCCCCCACCTCCTCACTAACATTCCCATTCTTTCTTATCAGCAAACAAACAAAACTCAACAACCACGACACCATCACATGATTTATACCCTACCAAACCATTTCCTCCACGTAGCAAATATTCTCCAACCAGGCGACCAACAAAGAATAAAAATAACCTAACATTGTACATCTAACATACATACACACATCTACTAACATCTTCACAGTGCATGTATCACTTTCCTTTATTGGACCAACTCCTAATAATTATCCATGGGTTGATTAAACCTTAATTACCTTTCAAGTTTTTGTCGACCATGGTATTTCCTGATATTCAATATGATACATATATCAAAAAATCATCTCCATACACCATATGTTATCATAATAAACTTTATCAGTCTTCTTATTCATGTTTTGGTTTCCCTAGGTCTCGATCAACATTGTCTCATACTTCGATCCTTAACCCTAAAAAAAGTATCACATGTTCACAATTTACATTATTAACAATCTCCATAATTCATCTATATCTCTATTAATATCTCGATTCACACATTTCATCAATTAAGAACATAACATAGCTTCTCCAATAGTATCATTATATATTAAGTATCACTGATTTCTCATCTCACACATGGGATCCCAACCTTCTCATCCTCATCTTTTTATTTTTTTTTCCTCTACTTCATGTGCTCACGGATCCCTCCTCGGATCCGTGAAACCGACATCATTGATTTGCCACCCGACTCTTCTTTTCCTTCTGCTTGCCTGCTCGACTGCGACTTGTCCACGCTCATGTCTTCGTTGACATTTCACCATCATTCTCTAGGATTGATGTTGTTGTTTCTATGGGTATCATTCTCCACCATACAGTGAGAGATGAATTGAACATGTAAAAGACCACCCATTTGGACATAAACAAGCCCAGACATTTGTGTAATTTATTATCTCTCATATTATAAAGTGAGTAAAATGTAGTCCGCCCCAAGCCCGAGAAAAGGAGGAGGGTTGGTGGTAGGTTGACATCCAGACATAAAAGCTTTGTCACTCTTCCTATGACATGGATCCTTATAAAAAAAAATTAATGGAGCGTCCCTACCTAGCGACGTGATGCATCGGTACCCAGGTGCAGTGATAAATATGTTGGTATGTATGCCCTGAGAGACAATCATGAGATGATTGGTGGGATACATTCAGATTGATTTGATAAACATCAAAGGCGAGCTTCCAATTCTTTCTGGTTCAATCATATGAGATAATGATAGAACATATTGAATGTCTAGAGAATGACAGTACTCAATGATGTATGCTTTCAGGTTGAGGACCTAAATGATGAGATCATACGGATGTTAAGAGTTTGTACATTCTTGTTATGTCCCTAGTCAGATGTCATTGTGGAAGGTAGATAGACAGCAATGACACACAAGACTAGATTGTGGTGTTGGTTGATGACAGAATCTCATTAGTCATGATATGGAGATATCAAACCAAACACATAGGTACTTGTTAGAGAACAAGTATACCGGACAGACCCACTGTGAGTTTGACACATGGAACCATGACATGGTAGTCACAGTCAGTTCTCACAGTAATGGTGGTGAGTGTGATTCTTTGACCTGAAATCACGACACTCAACACATGTCGTTGGGTACACTTTGAGATCATCAAACGCAGTCCTGAAACATGGGTTGTTATAAAGGTGATGATTGTGTGGCTTTGACACATGGGGCTTTTAAGGGGTGAGTGATAGATATGGGATTTGTCCCTCCTAAGGGAGTTTGATATCCATGGCCACTTGATGAGTAGGATTGAGATAGGCATGCACGCATGTGTGAATCAGTATGTGATATTGATGTCATACATATCTCCTCCAGTCTACTCTGAGATCAAGAAAGTAAATGAACGTTGAAAGGATGATTGTTCCATGCCTTGAGTTCATTCAGGATATCAGTGATAAAGGAATTATACATTCACTGTAACACCATTCGCCGATTGTAGGATTGAAAGTTGTTCTCCAACTTTCCTTTTCACTTGGGTAGCATTGATGTGCGACTAGGCACCGCTCTTTGCTTGTGAAGTCATAAGTGTTATGGACTTTCACTGCCAACGTGAAATGGACCTGTAGAGTCACACACATAGGATTTAACCTGGAAGAGGAGTTTATCCACAAATAATGTTTAGATCGATTACTAAAGGAGTTTAGTAGTTCAATTAAACACTCAATCAATTGATAGCTCAGTATCATAGTGTTCAAGGTGTTGGACCGATTGATTAGAGTATCAGATTGATTGGAACTGCAATTGACTGATTTTGCATAGTCTGCTGCCCCAACCGATCGGCTCACTGGGTTGAACCGATCAGCTCAGGTTGGTGAACCGATCGGCTCAACTTGTGAGATGATTGACTCATGTGTCATGAGACGATCGGCTCAATTGTTGAACCGGTCGATTCATGTGACCAGCCGAGATCGTTTGGAAAGTCAGAATACTATTTTGCAAATATAATTTGTTTCACTTATACAAATTCGATTTGGACAAGGATTAATATTTGATTAATCGGAAACAAATTTGAAAGTCAATTTGAGTTGGATCAGGACCACGAACCGATCAGCTCAGAGCTCCAACCGATCGACTCAGAGCCCTAGACGATCAGCTCAGGTCCCAAACGATCGGTTCAGGGCCCGAAACGATCATTTCAGGGTGTGAACCGATCGGTTCAGCTGGCGTAGTTGGTTAGTTTTTGTGGAAAATCTAGAACCCTTCTACTCCTACTTTAATCCTGCATTGCCCGGGGTAGAGAACCCTGTCCCATGACCCTCCTATATATAGGGGTATTGGGGGCTTCTCAGGAACAACAACAACTCAGAACACCAGTTGCTCTGCAAAGTTGTCGTTCTCTCTGGTTTTGGTAACCGAGAGAGAGCATGAGCAAGTGCTACCCGATAAGGGAGGCACAACAAGGAAAAGACAACTGCAAAAGAGCACTGGTTGCAAGAGAGTGTGTCGGTGACTAGTACGCTGACAGGAGGGTGTGACTCCTTTTGATTCCTTATGGGATAAGGAGATTAGAATTCCAGGTGGCCCGTGTGGACTACTTCATATGCGGGAGACTTCTGCCGCTCGGAGGACAGTTGTTAATCCCGACAGTCCCGCTGAGACCAGGAGCAGCACAGACACCGTCCAAGACCGGAGGTGAAGACCGCGCAAGCCATGAGGTAACGTCGTCGAGTAAGCCTCGGGATAAGGTATGCCTCTACAAACCATCATTCCTATTGTATAGACGTTGACGCGATTCCTTCTTCCGGGTTTGGGAGAAGAAATTTTTGTTTCCGCTGCCTTCTCTGTCTCCCCTAAAATCCAACAGTGGTATCAGAGCCACGTCAACTGCTCTATACTTTAGGATTATCGATGTGATCGATTTTGGTTTGTCGCCTTTATTTATTACATACGATGCGAATAAATTTGGCTTTTTGCATGTCCAATCCTAAATCCACAAATCCCAATATATATATATATATATATATATATATATATATATATTTATATTTATATATATATATATATATATTTATATTTATATATATATATATATATATTTATATATATATATGATATGATATGTAATATGAATGCACTCGATACGCGTCGTCCTTAAATGAGTTTTGTGGTGGATGTATAGCATTGTTATGGCCAATAAACCCTATGTATGTGTGCTTAGTTGGATGTGGTTGCTTGCATCTCGGTCTGCGCACCGATTCTCCATCTCTTATTCCTGATGTAACTCTAGATAACTCGAGATTTCTTTCCTACCTTTGCTCCCCCCGAATGTAACTCGGGGTTTCCCAATTCAAATGTAAAATAGGATAATCTTTTATTTCCTGTTATGTCAAAGAATGGCGGACAACCTGACGACAACTGAGACGATCGGTTCAAGGAGTGAACAGATCGATTGGCGATCCAGACGACCGGTTTGAGGAATGAGATGATCTGGTGGTGGCCATGAGGAGATGCACAATGACCAAGCAAACTGATCGGTTGGAGGAGCCAACTGATCGGCTGGTGGCACCCAACCGATCGGCCTGATGGCAAGCCGATCAATCATGGAGATGAGTTGATCAAACCCAATAAAGGCAAAGCATAGAGTTCATCTTGTACAGGTTGCATATGATGTAGACCTAGATGATCGTGATTCCTCTTGGCTCAAGGAATCACATTAGCATGGCCATAATCATCGCTTTTATCATTTCACATATTTTTTGTGGGATATAGCATGTATATGATGTGTACTATATATTGTGGTGACTGGATATGTATATATACCTATAAAAACCAAATCCCTCATTAAATATTAAAGTTTTAGATGCCTTCCAAATGCGACACACGTGAAAAGCTTGATCGGCCAAGTGTGGGCACGCCCTAGCATGGTGCATTGTCTATCTCGTGGAAGCGTGAAGGATGAATATGTGGGTCTGCCCTAGCAGGGTGCATATTCATCGTGTTGGCTTTGGGTCAGACTTAACAAGGTGACCTAGATAGGATCTAGCACCTTGAGACATGGAGGTGGTCATGGCAAGGAGTTGAATATGACATCTTTCAAGAGTTGTATATGATGCAATTGGCAAGAGTTGCCTACCTGGAAGATCTAAGTTGTGGGTGACAGCCCTAGATGGTCCATGGCTTAGAGGATTTTAGGATCTTGACCCACTAGAAGATTGTATGCTGCAATCTTATGAATTGATGTGAGGGCTATCAATTTGAACAAAAATAGTGGGAGTGATAATTAATTAAAGTCTTAATTATATCGTCAACTTTTCAAATCAATCAAATAAGTCAAAATTGAGTTTTGGACTAAATTGCATATTTCCTTTTGTAGTACAATTGACAACAAACAACAATCACTTTTTGTTACAATCGGTCCTTGAAAAGGACAAGCTGAATGGGACTAACTTCCACAACTGGTTTAGGACATTGAGAATTATTCTCACTCAAGAGCGAAAGCTCTATGTCCTGGAAACTTCAATTCCAGAGGAACCTGCTCCTACCACACCAAAGGCAGAAAGGGATGCTTATAAGAAGCATTCTGATGATGCCATTGATGCAAAGTGCTTGATGTTGTGCTCCATGAACCATGAGTTGCAGAGACAATATGAGAACATGGGTGTCATTGAGATGATTCAGCATCTCAAGAACATGTATGAAGATCAAGCACGGCAAGAAAGATATGATGTCTCCAGGGCGATGTTCAAGTGCGTCATGACAGAAGGAGATCCAGTTGATAGTTGATCCTCACATGCTCAAGATGATTCGGTATGTGGAGAACCTGGCGAGACTGGGATTTCCCCTGAGCCAAGAGTTGGCTACTGATGTGATACTGCAATTGTTTCCAGAATCCTACAGTCAGTTTGTGATGAACTACAACATGAACAACTTTGACAAACCGTTGATAGAGTTGTTGGGCATGTTGAGGACAGCCGAGACACAGATGAAGAAGGACAAGCCTAAGTCTGTGATGATGATAAGTGACAAGAAAGGCAAGTCCAAGCGCAAGGGTAAAGGCAAGGCTAAGAAAGGTTCTGATGCTAGCTAGCATCCCAAGTTGTCTTCAGCTCTCAAGGCCAAGGGAGGTGTTACCAAGAGAGGCAATTGCCACCATTGTCAAAAGCCAGGACATTGGAAAAGGAATTTTCCACTCTATCGGGAAGAACTAAAGAAGAAGGATGTAACATCTGTCTCACAAAAACAAGATTAACTAATGCGGAAGCGTTCACTAAGCAGCGAATTACCAAATATCACTAAAAATTAAAACCTTTTTTATCAAAAGATCCATCAAAGGAAAACTTTCTCACATAGAATCAAAGTAACATAATTACATTCTTGTTCACAGGTACATATTATGTATCATCTCCTTTTGAGAATTACAAGCATTAACTGTCCTGACAAGCTAAACACAGGTAGTTCAAAATCTCGAGGCATTGAGCCAAAATCTCGAAAGCACTAACTACTACTCCGAGGACCTGAGAGTACAGAGACGACACATAGGACTCTATTTACATCTATACAAGGCATAACAGCCAGTGTCTCCACCTGAGACTTCACTACTGTTCCTGCTGCTGCTGTTGTTGTCCTTCACCTACAGAAGGATTACTGCCTCCTCATCTGCGTCCACCTAAAAAATGTAGTTCCCACGGGGGTGAGACAATTGTAAATTGCCCCAGCGAGAGATATAACTCTCCGCCAGTAACATTATTATTGCAGTTTAAGAAGATAAATATGCACAGAGGAATCATATTTGATTGACAACAACTAATTCAATGTCTAACAGATTAGGACATCATTCTTATCAAAAGCATTACAACTATTAACTTGATAGAACAACATGTCACTTACCCTTTAAGGAATATGAAGAACATGTATAACATTTATTCACTATAGAATTATTATCACAACATTTACTCTCTTCAGGCATAGATTATATATCTAAAGCCTGGCATTGCCATTGTGGAGTCATGGCAGGTAGCCATACTCTTCTCACAAAGTGTTGGGATCTTAGTCCCTCAACTCAACAAGCATAATTCCATTTCTTAATAGGTTCATCATCATGATTATAGCATCTGGGTATTTGAACCCATAACTCACCATAGAACACTTGTTACCACTTATTAGGTAACTCCATACCTTCACATCATCTGACCCAGGGACATTATAATTCTTGCTACACAAAGCATTGCACATAGTTCACAAGGCTCATACCACCTCTTATTACCCCTTAATAGGCAATAAGGCATATTATGGCTTATGAAGCTCATAAACAATCTAAGATAATTAACACATCATATGACACACATGACTCATTAATTATAGGTTACCTCTCACTAAGCAACAAAGCATATGAAGGCTTATAAGGCCTATAGAACATTTTCAATATACAGAACATCATAGCTCATAACTGGATATGCTCATCCTCTCAACATATATGCATGCTTAGTAATCATGATACAATTACATATCAGTATCATTTAATACGAGGGTTATCTTATTACATTCATAACCCATTAGTCTGTATTTGAGTTTCACATAGGATTACTCTGTGTTAGAACTTCACATAGCATTACCCTATATTAGGGTTTCACATAACATTACCCTATATTAGGGTTTCACATAGCATGGAATCAATATGGATAATCATAAGTATTCAATTATACTCTTTATTCTCATCATTCATCAATAAATGAATTATCAACACACAGCATGAGTTTCTCTCATCTTTGCCAAAATATGATTACATCATAGTTTATAGGTTTTGATTAACCTTTTTATAAGGCATTTTAGCCTACATTCAACAATGTGCATTACATCTCAATGTAACCATTGACATGACACATCTCATGTGTCATTCATCCAATTATACTGGACCTATAACACATCAAGGTATACCAGTATTGGGGTGTTGGATGTGATATCTATCATATCTTGATGTATCACTTCCCTCAACACCTTTATCTTACTTGAGTTCATACACTTAGCTGGTATTAGGGTATTCCCCATCCTAATACTTTATGCACCAGTTCATCACATTTGTCATGGCATTAATCACTATTCTACTATTAGGAATACTATTATTCATACTTATTGTTTGAGGATTCACATAGCATATTCCATATATTTATGGATTTCACAACACATCACCCAGTGCTAAGTCTTCACATAGGATTAGTGGCACTATCCTACATTAGGGCTCCATACACCTTACCCCATTTTAGGGATTAAGGTTTTCTATTCACATCCAAATAGGGTTCTTCTTACCTCATACCCAAATTAAGGTTAGGATGTGCAATTCCCATTGAATTAGGGTTTCCTTCATTGTTACACTAAGTTAGGGTTATATCATCACCCTAGATTTATGATAACACTCAGTTTTGCCCTAGATTAGGGTTTCACACATAGCATTGCTCTAATTAGGGTTAGGGCTCATTGATTAGGGTTTCATGATCTCATTATTATGGATCAACCCTTATCACATAGTTTGCTCATAATGAGAGAATTAGGGCTTAATTATATACGCATTCATCCCTCTCTCATCCTCTTTAGGATATTAACTACACCAAGATTAATCTAGGTCAACTCTTGAATTTAGTACACATAGCTAGGGTTAACCTTCACAATCATCACGGGTCTACATCTTTAATAATCACATAGCTAATTGACCTTTGATTATATTAGATGTCCAAATGGTCTAATAAATTAAACCATCAATTATATAAGGAATTCAAAAGAATTGACCAATTAAACTTTCAATTCCACAAAGTGATCAATTGGGTTAACCATTGAAATCTTTAATTACATTAAGTATCCAAACAGGCTCACCATATTGGACCTTCAATTACTTAAGATACTCAAATGGATTAACCATGTTGATCTTCACAAAGTTAATTACTTAGACCCTCAATGATCTTGGTTCTCATACATCAATTGGTTGAAAACCATTTGAACAAGTTGTACTTGAAATCAATTAGACAAAGTAGGTATTGAAACCGTTTGCACTTTGGGTCTCCAAACGGTTTGAGATCGTTTGGTCCCAAACGGTATTGAGACTGTTTGGTCCCAAACGGTCTTGAGACCATTTGGTCCAAACCCTCTCAAAACTGCATGGACCAAAAAGGCACTTCAACACTCAATCGACTCAATGTTTCAATCCATGAACCAATTATAAATTGAACCACTAAAGCATTCATCAATTGGACCACTGAATCACCATTCAATTAGACCTTCAATTTAGGGTTTGAACCCAATTGAACTAGTTTTGATAATCAAGAACCCATCACTTAGGGTTTGAAATCAAGGATCCATCAATGGTTGACATTGTGGAATCAAATCAATTGAAAACAATGAACTATCATCATCACATGATGTGATATGACCTCAAACGGTATTTGATGACCACCAAACCATCTTGAGACTGTTTTGGTGATCTCCAAACGGTCTTGAGACCGTTTTCCCATTCCATCATCAAAATCCATAACATCCAATTAGGGTTTTGAACCATTGGATCAATTATCAAATCAGCACTTAGTTGCAAATCAATTTGGTACCTTTGGACCTTCAAGCACTTAGCCATACTTAACCCCATACCTCCAAACGGTCTTGGGTGACCCTCAAACAGTCTTGAGACCGTTTGGGTGATCCCCAAACGGTTTTGAAACCATTTGGGTCAATCAACCCAAAACATCATCTCAATCAATTTTAAAATCAGCACTTAGCCCATTAGGGTTTACAATTAAGGAATCATACACAATTGAAACCTTCAAGATCAACCAATTGAAACCATTGGATCAAGATCCAAGTACCACAACATATATCTCCAAACGGTCAACCATTTCAAACGGTCAACCATCCTAAACAGTTTGGGACCCAAACCACCAAACGGTTTACAAACCGTTTGGTCACCAAATGGTTTGGTGAAACCATTTGGTCTCAATATTGAAACTGCTTGCCCTAGATATTTGGGGAGGTGTGTTCTTATGATGATGTCATAATCATCAAGCTCCAAACTCATGAAATCTACTGTGATTTCCATGGAAATTGTATCAATCAACCAAACTTAATTTTGGAAATGTAGAAATGATCACCAATTGATAAGGAATTGATTGCAATAATAAAATTAAGGGTTCAAGTTATAAAACCCGCCTCCAATTGAGATCCAAAGCTCCAAGATCACGGAAACAATGGTGGATGCAACTCCTTTCACTATTCCAAGGGTCGTTCCCAAGCTTTGAGTGAAACGAATTGGTTAGAATTGAAGAGGGAATCGAGATATGAAGAATTTATGCATTGATTTTCGATTTTCACCATGGATTCAAGGTGAAAGGAGGTCAAGAATCTTACCAATAGGTTGGGGTCGTACTCCTGATCCTCCACAGCTCCTTAGTCGTTTTACAAGCAAGGGGAAAGAAAGGAATCTGAATAAGCCTTGGTTTTGGCTTGGAAATGGTACTTTTATAAGAAAATTGATGAGAGAAAATTCTTTATAAAAGTCTTTTAATTCCAAAATTGTTTCCACCACTTCCCCCTTGGTTTCTTGCATGAAAGGGCATCTCTATCCCCACCGAGATCCTTTTCATTATCCATGAATTAAGGGAAAAGAAATTAAGCAACTTAACCCTTATAATAAGAATGTCTATATGTGAGTGGAAATTCTTTTCCTTATAATAATGGTGAGTGGGATTTCACCTCCTTAGGATATGCTCGTGCCTTAGCAAGGCTTTAAACTCATCCAAACACATCTGAATCCAACCATTTTAATTTTGGTTGAAGGCCCTTTAATTAATACATTCATTTTTGCCCTAAATTAAATTAGGGTTTCACTTAGGATTAAATCTTGATTATTTTAATATCAGGATTCTCTCTCCTCCAACTTAATTCAAATGAGGCGCACCTATCATTTTATTTTCTCTACATGATGCCAAGAAACATTAGGGACCTTATTGAAGTGGCAATTTGCATATTGAACCCTAGGTTTTGGGTAAATTGTACATTACACCAAAACTAAGTTTTAATGCACAAGGATTGCTTTACAAGCTTAATCTTGGTGCCCAAGCTTGTGAAAACCATACAACTACATCATATTCATTCTTATAATGTCTCAACATCAGAGGAACATCTTATCATGTAACATTTGCAATTTAACCCCTCAACTTGGGTAATTTGCACTTTAGTCCAAAATAAGCAAACATTGGTTCAACATTGTTCAAACAGGACCAAAATTAAAACATAAGTTTCTCATAAGCCCTAATTACTTTTCCCAAGATAAGATTAAGCATCTACTCAACCTTATTAGGCAAAACATATAAGGTTAATTCATAACCCAGGTTAGGGATGTTACAAATTATAAACCCCTAACAAGGATTTCGTCCCCGAAATCCCAGGAAAAAGGAGGGACATATTATTCATTAATCATGCCCTCAAGTCTCCACATATCATCTTAATGTTATGGAGATACCATGGATATGTAATTCACACAAGTTCCTTTCATTAATTCCTCCTTGTCACTGTTTATGCTTATGCAGAGCATAAACCCCTAACATGTGATGTCCATATTATTGAAAGGTAGAAGCATAAAAAGAACATACTTCTATCATCATCCAAGAATATTTACCAAAAGAGAAACATATATATATATATATATAAAGAGATAATTCATTTAGCAATCCTTTATTTGTTTGGAAAAGTTCACTAAGTACTTTGTTTTTGAAAATGTCCACTGAGCAAGTTCACTGAGTATGTTCACTAAGTAATTTGTTTTGAAAATATCCACTGAGCAAGTTCACTGAGTATGTTCACTAAGTAATTTGTTTCGAAAATATCCACTGAGCAAGTTCACTGCGTATGTTGACTAAGTAATTTGTTTTGAAAATATCCATTGAGCAAGTTCACCGAGTATGTTCACTAAGTAATTTGTTTTGAAAATATCCACTAAGCAAGTTCACTGAGTATGTTCACTAAGTAATTTGTTTTGAAAATATCCACTGAGCAAGTTCACTGAGTATGTTCACTAAGTAATTTTGTTTTTGAAAATATCCATTGAGCAAGTTCACTGAGTATGTTCACTAAGTCATTTGTTTTGAAAATATCCACTGAGAAAGTTCACTGAGTATGTTCACTAAGTAATTTGTTTTGAAAACATCCACTGAGCAAGTTCACTGAGTATGTTCAATAAGTAATTTGTTTTGAAAATATCCACTGAGCAAGTTCACTGAGTATGTTCACTAAGTAATTTGTTTTTAAAAATATCCACTGAGTAAGTTCACTGAGTATGTTCACTAAGTAATTTTGTTTTTGAAAATATCCACTGAGCAAGTTCATTGAGTATGTTCACTAAGTAATTTGTTTTGAAAATATCCATTGAGCAAGTTCACTGAGTATGTTCACTAAGTAATTTGTTTTGAAAATATCCACTGAGCAAGTTCACTGAGTATGTTCACTAAGTAATTTGTTTTGAAAATATCCACTGAGCAAGTTCACTGAGTATGTTCACTAAGTAATTTGTTTTGAAAATATCCGTTGAGCAAGTTCACTGAGTATGTTCACTAAGTAATTTGTTTTGAAAATATCCACTGAGCAAGTTCACTGAGTATGTTCACTAAGTAATTTGTTTTGAAAATATCCACTGAGCAAGTTCACTGAGTATGTTCACTAAGTAATTTGTTTTTGAATTTTTTTTCACTTAGCTCTTCCTATTTAATTTCATTATACTCTCTAAATTGTTTCAAAATGACTACTTGATCAGAGTAATAAAAAAGATGACAATTTAAGAGTTTCATACTTGCTTAATCTACAATAATCATATACCTGACTAGGGTATATGAGTATTGAGATTAGGTAGTATGCACTTTATTTGCTATCATATTCTCACTTTTTATATCATTATACACACATAATTTTCTATTCCTAGATTCTCTCCAGGCATCACTTCTATATTTCATCTTGTATCACAAAGATAAGAGAAATCATAAAGCATTTTAAAGAGCACTGAGTAAAATGTAGATTCTCATCTTCCTTGTGTCCTTATAGGACTAGTCAAAGGAAGTTAAAAAATAACTACCTTTATATCTTTATCACATAGAATTTGGAAATGAAATATCAGGATGAATGGATTTCATCTGACTATTACCCCTCACAGTCACCTACCACATTAGGCTGATTCAACACATAGTGTCTAGTTATTTCATGTTGTTATTTTTGCCTTTACTTAGTGACTACTGCCCTGGTGCACTAGGCATATATTGCACTAGTGACACCAAAATCTTTGGCTTTTCAGAATATCTAGGCAAATGTCTCTAGAATTATATAGACCTTTCCTTAATTCTCAGCTTATTGCCCCTCCTTGGGCACTATCATCACAGATGTACTTATCTGTCCAAACTTATGGTAGAATCTATTTTCTCACCATATATTAATCTTTCCCACATTTCCACTATTCCAACATGACCATGTCACTCAGGAATCCTTTCAAAGTCCAAAGTTTATGCATTAAAGACTGGTAACTTAGGTTGTAATACCAGTATCCAGTCTTCTATATGCATTACTATTGTCCTATCCTGCACTTCAAGAGCATAACATAGGATTCTCTATCCTGATTAGGTCAAGGTGGAAATTATCAAGCACTTGTTCTCCTCTTGCCTGATCCCATGCACCCTCTCCTGGTGCAACAACATTGCCCTTAGCAATGTGTTCCTCATGTTCTCCAGTCATTTTCAAGTTCTTCTTCTCCTATGTGAGCAGAAGATACTATCAGATAAACTGGAAGACACTTAGAACAGACTCTACAACCTTAGTCCTATGTCTCTGTAGACTCAGCGAACCTAGAGCTCCGATACCACTAAATTGTAACGTCTGTCTCACAAAAACAAGATTAACTAATGCGGGAGTGTTCACTAAGCACCGGATTACCAAAAATCACTAAAAATTAAAACCTTTTTATCAAAAGATCCATCAAAGGAAAACTTTCTCACATAGAATCAAATTAACATAATTACATTCTTGTTCACAGGTACATATTATGTATCATCTCCTTTTGAGAATTACAAGCATTAACTGTCCTAACAAGCTAAACACAGGCAGTTCAAAATCTCGAGGCATTGAGCCAAAATCTCGAAAGCATTAACTACTACTCCGAGGACCTGATAGTACAGAGACGACACATAGGACTCTATTTACATCTATATAAGGCATAACAGCCAGTGTCTGCACCTGAGACTTCACTACTGCTCCTGCTGTTGTTGTTGTATTTCACCTACAGAAGGATTCCTGCCTCCTCGTCCGCGTCCACCTAAAAAATGTAGTTCCCACGGGGGTGAGACAATTGTAAATTGCCCCAGCGAGAGATATAACTCTATACCAGTAACATTATTATTGCAATTTAAGAAGATAAATATGCATAGAGGAATCATATTTGATTGACATTAGCTAATTCAATGTCTAACAGATTAGGACATCATTCTTATCAAAAGCATTGCAGCTATTAACTTGATAGAACAACATATCACTTATCCTTTAAGGAATATGAAGAACATGTATAACATTTATTCACTATAGAATTATTATCACAACATTTACTCTCTTTAGGCATAGATTATATATCTAAAGCCTGGCATTGTCATTATGGAGTCATGACAGGTAGCCATACTCTTCTCACAAAGTGTTGGGATCTTAGTCCCTCAACTCACCAAGCATAATTCCATTTCTTAACAGGTTCATCATGATTATAGCATCTGGGTATTTGAACCCATAACTCACCATAAAACACTTGTTACCACTTATTAGGTAACTTCATACCTTCACATCATCTAACCCAGGGACATTATAATTCTTGCTACACAAAGCATTGCTTATAGTTCACAAGGCTCATATCACCTCTTATTACCCCTTAATAGGCAATAAGGCATATTATGGCTTATGAAGCTCATAAACAATCTAAGATAATTAACACATCATGTGACACACATGACTCATTAATTGTAGGTTACCTCTCACTAAGCAACAAAGCATATGAAGGCTTATAAGGCCTATAGAACATTTTCAATATACAGAACATCATAGCTCATAACTGGCTATGCTCATCCTCTCAACATATCTGCATCATTAGTAATCATGATACAATTACATATCAGTATCATGCAATATGAGGGTTATCTTATTACATTCATAACCCATTAGTCTGTATTTGAGCTTCACATAGGATTACTCTGTGTCAGAACTTCACATAGCATTACCCTGTATTAGGGTTTCACATAACATTACCCTGTATTAGGGTTTCACATAGCATGGAATCAATATGGATAATCATAATTATTCAATTATAATCTTTATTCTCATCATTCAACAATAAATGAATTATCAACACACAACATGAGTTTCTCTCATCTTTGCCAAAATATGATTACATCATAGTTTATAGGTTTTGATTAACCTTTTAATAAGGCATGTTAGCCTACATTCAACAGTGTGCATTACATCTCAATGTAACCATTGACATGACACATCTCATGTGTCATTCATCCAATTATACTAGACCTATAACACATCAAGGTATACCAGTATTGGGGTGTTGGATGTGATATC
Organism: Alisma plantago-aquatica; assembly: GCA_963693085.1. Taxonomy (NCBI): domain Eukaryota; kingdom Viridiplantae; phylum Streptophyta; class Magnoliopsida; order Alismatales; family Alismataceae; genus Alisma; species Alisma plantago-aquatica. Next base: position 659,708,416 of record OY856414.1, read on the forward strand.
TATCATATCTTGATGTATCACTTCCCTCAACACCTTTAACTTACTTGAGTTCATACACTTAGCTGGTATTAGGGTATTCCCCATCCTAATACTTTATGCACCAGTTCATCACATTTGTCATGACATTAATCACTATTCCACTATTAGGAATAATATTCTTCATACTTATTGTTTGAGGATTCACATAGCATATTCCATATATTTATGGATTTCACAACACATCACCCCAGTTCTAAGTCTTCACATAGGATTAGTGGTACTATCCTATATTAGGGTTCCATACACCTTACCCCATTTTAGGGATTAAGGTTTTCTATTCACATCCAAATAGGGTTCTTCTTACCTCGTACCCAAATTAAGGTTAGGATGTACAATTCCCATTAAATTAGGGTTTCCTTCATTGTTACACTAAGTTAGGGTTATATCATCACCCTAGATTTATGATAACACTCAGTTTTGCCCTAGATTAGGGTTTCACACATAACATTTCTCTAATTAGGGTTAGGGCTCATTGATTAGGGTTTCATGATCTCATTATTATGGATCAACCCTTATCACATAGTTTGCTCATAATGAGAGAATTAGGGCTTAATTATATAAGCATGCATCCCTCTCATCCCTCTCTCATACTCTTTAGGATATTAACTACACCAAGATTAATCTAGGTCAACTCTTCACTTGAGTACACATAGCTAGGGTTAACCTTCACATTCATCATGGGTCTACATCTTTAATAATCACATAGCTAATTGACCTTTGATTATATTAGATGTCAAAATGGTCTAATCAATTAAACCATCAATTATATAAGGAATTCAAAAGAATTGACCAATTAAACTTTCAATTCCACAAAGTGATCAATTGGGTTAACCATTGAAATATTTAATTACATTAAGTATCCAAATAGGTTCACCATATTGGACCTTCAATTACTTAAGATACTCAAATGGATTAACCATGTTGATCTTCACAAAGCTAATTACTTAGACCCTCAATGATCTTGGTTCTCATACATCAATTGGTTGAAAACCATTTGAACAAGTTGTACTTGAAATCAATTAGACAAAGTAGGTATTGAAACTGTTTGCACTTTGGGTCTCCAAACGGTTTGAGATCGTTTGGTCCCAAACGGTCTTGAGACCATTTGGTCCCAAACAGTCTTCTTGAGACCGTTTGGTCCAAACCCTCTCAAAACCGCATGGACCAAAAAGGCACTTCAACACTCAATCGACTCAATGTTTCAATCCATGGACCAATTATAAATTGAACCACTAAAGCATTCATCAATTGGACCACTGAATCACCATTCAATTAGACCTTCAATTTAGGGCTTGAACCCAATTGAAATAGGTTTGATAAGCAAGAACCCATCACTTAGGGTTTGAACCCAATTGAACTAGGTTTGATAAGCAAGAACCCATCACTTAGGGTTTGAAATCGAGGATCCATCAATTATTGACATTGTGGAATCAAATCAATTGAAAACAATGAACTATCATCATCACATGATGTGATCTGACCTCAAACGGTCTTGGATGACCACCAAACGGTCTTGAGACCGTTTGGGTGATCTCCAAATGGTCTTGAGACCATTTTCCCATTCCATCATAAAAATCCATAACATCCAATTAGGGTTTTGAACCATTGGATTGATTATCAAATCAGCACTTAGTTGCAAATCAATTTGGTACCTTTGGACCTTCAAGCACTTAGCCATACTTAACCCTAGACGTCCAAATGGTCTTGGGTGACCCTCAAACGGTCTTGAGACCGTTTGGGTGATCCCTAAATGGTTTTGAAACCGTTTGGGTCAATCAAGCCAAAACATCATCTCAATCAATTTTAAACTCAGCACTTAGCCGATTAGGGTTTACAATTAAGGAATCATACACAATTGAAACCTTCAAGATCAACCAATTGAAACCATTGTATCAAGATCCAAGTACCACAACATATATCTCCAAACATTCAACCATTTCAAATGGTCAACCATCCCAAACGGTTTGGGACCCAAACCACCAAACGGTTTGCAAACCGTTTGGTCACCAAACGGTTTGGTGAAACCGTTTGGTCTCAATATTGAAACTGTTTGCCCTAGATATTTGGGGAGGTGTGTGCTTATGATGATGTCATCATCATCAAGCTCCAAAATCATGAAATCTACTGTGATTTTCATGGAAATTGTATCAATCAACCAAACTTAATTTTGGAAATGTAGAAATGATCACCAATTGATAAGGAATTGATTGCAATAATAAAATTAAGGGTTCAAGTTATAAAACCCGCCTCCAATTGAGCTCCAAAGCTCCAAGCTCACGGAAACAATGGTGGATGCAACTCCTTTCACCATTCCAAGGGTCGTCCCCAAGCTTTGAGTGAAAAGAATTGGTTAGAATTGAAGAGGGAATCGAGATATGAAGAATTTATGCATTAGTTTTCGATTTTCACCATGGATTCAAGGTGAAAGGAGGTCAAGAACCTTACCAAAAGGTTGGGGGTCGTACTCCTGATCCTCCACAGCTCCTTAGTCGTTTTCCAAGCAAGGGGAAAGAAAGGAATCCGAAAAAGCCTTTGTTTTGGCTTGGAAAAGGTACTTTTATAAGCAAATTGATGAGAGAGAAAATTCTTTATAAAAGTCTTTTAATTCCAAAATTGTTGCCACCACTTCCCCCTTGGTTTATTGAATGCAAGGGCATCTATATCCCCACAGAGATCCCTTCCATTATCCATGAATTAAGGGAAAAGAAATTAAGCACCTTAACCCTTATAGTAAGAATATCCATATATGAGCGGAAATTCTTTTCCTTATAATAATGGTGAGTGGGATTTCACCTCCTTAGGATATGCTCGTGCCTTTTCAAGGATTTAAACTCATCCACACACATCTGAATCCAACCATTTTAATTTTGTTTGAAGGCCCTTTAATTAATACATTCATTTTTGCCCTAAATTAAATTAGGGTTTCACTTAGGATTAAATCTTGATTATTTTAATATCAAGATTCTCTCTCCTCCAACTTAATTCAAATGAGGCACCCCTCTCATTTTATTTTCTCTACATGATGACAAGAAACATTAGGGACCTTATGGAAGTGGTAATTTGCATATTGAACCCTAGGTTTTGGGTAAATTGCACATTACACCAAAACTAGGTTTTAATGCACAAGGATTGCTTTACAAGCTTAATCTTGGTGCCCAAGCTTGTGAAAACCATACAACTACATCATATTCATTATTATGATGTCTCAACATCAGAGGAACATCTTATTATGCAACATTTGCAATTTAACCCCTCAACTTGGGTAATTTGCACTTTAGTCCAAAATAACCAAACATTGCTTCAACATTGTTCAAACGCGACCAAAATTGAAACATACGTTTCTCATGAGCCCTAATTACTTTTCCCAAGATAAGATTAAGAATATACTCAACCTTATTAGGCAAAACATCTAGGGTTAATTCATAACCCAGGTTAGGGATGTTACAAAGGAGGCAACATACGTCTCTACCTGAAGGTGTCCTGAAATAAACTTGTAACATTTTTGAGGTATATGATACCAAGATATAAAATGTAAAGCACTCAATAAATGGTACAAGTGTTGCCGCCATAGATAGGAGTACTTTAGTTTATTTTCAGCCTTAAAGGCATATAATAGAGTTATGAAATGCTATTTCATATTTGCCAATGGATAGGAACACATTATTTTTTGCATATTGTATGACAATGATTGCAATTAATAAAATGGATGTTTCAATTTCAAAAGATATAATCTTTGTGGCAATGCCTTGTTTATCTTGTGGTACTTGGTATGCATAAGATAAAATGATACCTAAAAGTTATTGATAACTCAAACAATCAAATTAGCATAAATCATGAGAAATTCATATCTAGTTTCCATATGATGGATAAGCTAGACTATTTTGGTTAGAGAACCAGTAAGAGACATGAATATCTTGGACATGATTAATAAATCTTCACTAATGGTAGTGGGAGAATGATTATCCTATTAGGTATAATACATGTGATGTATTTACATACCTATTAGAGTTAATGCTAGTACTTCAAACAGTGTTTAGAGAAATACCAAATATGAATATCTTGAAGTGTTCAAGAATATCATAGATGAAGTACGGATTTGGTAACGTGTTAATTCTTGATGAGATCAATGAATGAAATACTTAGACCAAATGTTTGAGAACCTTGTGAGTGATTATGATAGTGTATCATGGTGAACTCATGATTAAGGCATGGTGATGTCTAAATCAAAAGGAGTCATACTCTAAGGAGTTAGAGGGTGATTATCAAATAACTAAGTTCTTCTTAAATAAAGAATACCCTACACTAATAAAGGACATTAAGAATCACAAGGGGTTGTGAGTTCTTATATCCTTGACAGATGCACCTCGATTATCTATGTGATGAGTTGGTCATGTGATGAGTCAACCATCTAGATGAATATGAGGAACCAAATTTTGAGTTATGGTTTATGACCATTACATCCTAAATGCCTTCCATGTGAACCGTAAGGTATGACCTTGATGGTAGCACCCATTGGGATGAAATCCATAAGTGCGAATAGGTCTTAAGCATTAAGACACATGGATAACATTTTGAGAAGGATGATGCTTGTTGATTGCAACTTAATGACTAAGAGATTTGGCATACGGATACTAAAATTGCATTCATGTAAGGAATAAAACAAGAATGTGTAAGTGACACAACCTATAAGGTTTATGAATCCATTAATTCAAATGAAGTCTATAAGTTACAATGGACTTATCAATTTGATTGATTGAGTATAAGCAACTCAAAGCTGGGATCTTTACTTTGATGATATAGTCAAAGAGTTTGACTGATATGTCAAAGATAAAGAGAGATCTGTGATTTAGTGGGAGCGTATTCACATTCTACATGTTGATGTGAAATAGAAATGTTCTAGAATGGAAATCCAAAGTGGAAATTATCTTTAAGGAAGATATAGACTTTTCCTATGTGATAGGAATAGAGATCTATGGAGATAGTTCTCGAAAACCTCTTGACCTGAAAAGAGAAAGCATACATTGGCAATCTATACTGAAGGGTTCAGTGTACACAGATTCAGTGGGAGAAAACTTGTCCATGTTACATGGAGTTGGTATCCCAAGGCCAAGTGTCCAATTCTTATGAAGAAAGGGAACACTAAGAATAGATATGGATCTATCATGTATGTAATCAACCCATTATCTTGCATGTATGGTCATAGCAAGAATAAAATGCATTCATCATCTTGTATGTAGGACATGACAATATGATGTGCTCATCCTGATAACTCGTATGTGGGACATGACGAGTGGATTTCTGTCTAGTTCCAGTAAAGGTTACTGGAATACCATAAGAACTTGATAAGTACTTGAGAAGTAATAGTTCTATGGAAATAAGGAAGGGTTCACTGTAAAGAGTTACATTGATGCAAACTTCCGAGAAGGATAGAAAATTAATCGCAAAATGGGATATATAAAAGTGAATGTTTGTTGATAAATGGAAATGTTCCAATAAAGTTGTTTTAAAAGGAAATGTTGAGTATTCATGTGTTAGAGAACAGCAGTGGATACTATATGGATCTAGGAGTTCATAGAGATGAACTTGTAGATATTTTGGTCATTGATGACAAGTTGGGAGCACTTGGTCATTCAATGTGGCTAAAGGTTACCAAAAGGAATACTAGATCGCATATTATGACAACTCCATCTCATATGTGTGACGTACATCGAAGAGATGAGAGACATGTAGTTAATACCAACTTTGGCAAGGTGTTGCCATAACTCACTATGTTAGCACTAGAGAACAGTAACATGTGGGACATGTTTGAAGATCACTATGAATATGATTCAAGGGTGATTGGCTCACAGTGCAAGTGGGAGTCTATTGGTATGTATGCCCTGAGAGCCAATCATGGGATGATTGGTGGGATACATTAATATTGATTTGATAAACATCAAAGGCAAGCTTCCAATTCTTTCTGGTTCAGTCATATGAGATAATGATAGAACATATTGAATGTCTAGAGAATGACAATACTCAATGATGTATGCTTTCAGGTTGAGGACCTGAACGATGTGATCATACGGATGCTAAGAGTTTGTACATTCTTGTTATGTCCCTAGTCGGATGTCAATATGGAAGGTAGATAGACAATAATGACACACAAGACTAGATTGTGGTGTTGGTTGATGACAAAATCTCATTAGTCATTATATGGAGATATCAAACCAAACACATAGGTACTTGTTAGAGAACAAGTGTACCAGACAGACCCACCGTGAGTTTGACACATGGAACCATGACATGGTAGTCATAGTCAATTCTCACAGTAATGGTGGTGAGTGTGATTCTTTGACCTGTAATCACTACACTCAACACATGTCATTGGGTACACTTTGACATCATCAAACGCAGTCCTGAAACATGGGTTGTTATAAAGGTGATGATTGGGTGGCATTGACACATGGGGCTTTTGAGGGGTGAGTGATAGATATGGGATTTGTCCCTCCTAAGGGAGTTTGATATCCATGGCCTCTTGATGAGTAGGATTGAGATAGGCGTGCATGCATGTGTGAATCAGTATGTGATATTGATGTCATACATATCTCCTCTAATCTACTCTGAGATCAAGAAAGTGAATGAACGTTGAAAGGATGACTGTTCCATGCCTTGAGTTCATTCAGGATATCAGTGACAAAGGAATTATACATTCACTGTAACACCATTCACCGATTCTAGGATTGAAAGTTGTTCTCCAACTTTCCTTTTCACTTGGGTAGCACTGATGTGCGACTAGGCACCACTCTTTGCTTGTATAGTCATAAGTGTTATGGACTTTCACTGCCAATGTGAAATGGACCTGTAGGGTCACACACATAGGATTTAACCTGGAAGAGGAGTTTATCCACAAATAATGTTTAGATTGATTACTAAAGGAGTTTAGTAGTTCAATTAAACACTCAATCAATTGATAGCTTAGTATCATAGTGTTCAAGGTGTTGGATCGATTGATTAGAGTATCAGATTGATTGGAACTGCAATTGACTGATTTTGCATAGTCTGCTACCCCAACTGATCGGCTCAGGTTGGTGAACCGATCGGCTCAACTGGTGAGACGATTGGCTCATGTCTCATGAGACGATCGGCTCAATTGTTGAGCCGGTCGATTCATGTGACCAACCGAGATCGTTTGGAAAGTTAGAAGACTATTTTGCAAATACAATTTGTTTCACTTGTACAAATTCGATTTGGACAAGGATTAATATTTGATTAATCGGAAACAAATTTGAAAGTCAATTTTAGTTGGATCAGGACCACGAACCGATCGGTTTAGAGCTCCAGTCGATCAGCTCAGAGCCCCAGATGATCAGCTCAGATCCCAAATGATCGTCTCAGGGCCCGAAATGATCGTTTCATGGTGTGAACTGATCGGTTCAGCTGGCACAATTGGTTGTTTTTTGTGGAAAATCTCAAACCCTTCTACTCCTGCTTTAATCCCGCTTTTCCCGGGGTAGAGAACCCTCCCATGACCCTCCTATATATATAGGGCTATTGGGGGCTTCTCAGGAACAACAACCACTCAGAACACCAGTTGCTCTGCAAAGTTGTCATTCTCTCTAGTTTTGGTAACCGAGACAGAGCTCGAGCAAGTGCTACCCGATAAGGGAGGCACAACAAGGGAAAGACAACTATAGAAAAGCAACTGGTTGTAGGAGAGCGTGTCGGTGACTAGTATGTTGATAGGAGGGTGTGACTCCTTCCGATTCCTTGTGGGACAAGGAGATCAGAATTCTAGGTGGTCAATGTGGACTACTTCAGTGGTGAGAGACTTCTGCCGCTCGGAGGACAACTGTTAATCCCAACAGTCCCGATGAGACTAGGAGCTGCACAAACACTGTCCAAGACCGGAGGTGAAGACCGCACAAGACACGAGTTAACATCGCCGAGCAAGCCTCGGGACAAGGTATGCCTCTACAAACCATCCTTCCTATGGTATAGACGTTGACGCAATTCCTTCTTCTGGGTTTGGGAGAAGAAAATTTTTGTTTCTACTGCCTTCTCCCGAGGCTTGCTCGGTGACAGCACCTCACGGCTTGCACGGTCTTCACCTCTGGTCTTGGACGGTGTCTGTGCAGCTCCTGGTCTCACTAGGATTGTCAGGATTGACAGCTGTCCTCCGAGCGGCAGAAGTCTCCCGCCTCTACAGTCATCCACACGGACTGCCAAGAACTCCGATCTCCTTGTCCCATAAGGAATCGGAAGGATTCACACCCTCCTACCGGCGTACTAGTCACTGACACACTCTCCTGCAACCAGTTGCCTTTCTGCAGTTGTCTTTCCCTTGTTGTGCCTCCATTATCGAGTAGCACTTGCTCGGGCTCTCTCGGTTACCAAAACCAGAGAGAATGACAACTTTGCATAGCAATTGGTGTTCTCAGTTGTACTTTGAGAAGCCCCCAATACCCCTATATATAGGAGGGTCATGGGACAGAGTTCTCTATCCCGAGCAATGCAGGATTAAAGTAGGAGCAGAAGGGTTCGAAATTTTCCACAAAATAACCAACTACGCCAGCTGAACCGATCATTTCAACCCTGAAACGATCGTTTGGTGACCTCAACCGATTGGTTCACACCTAAACTGATCGTTTGGGACACCTGAGCCGATCGGTTCACTTCTGAGCTGATCGGCTCGTGGTCTTGGTCCAACTCAAATTGACTTTCATATTTGTTTCTGATTAATCAAATATTAATCCTTGTCCCAATCGAATTTGTACAAGTGAAATAAATTGTATTTGCAAAATCGACTTTCCAAACGATCTCCGTTGGTCACATGAGCTGACCGGTTCAACAATTGAGCCGATCGTCTCACCGATACATGAGCCGATCATCTCACTGATACATGAGCCGATTGTCTCACCAGATGAGCCGATCGGTTCACCAACCTGAGCCGATCAGTTCGTCTCATGAGCCGATCGGTTGGAAGTGCAGACTGTGCAAAATCAGTCAATCGTAGTTTCAATCAATCTGATACTCTAATCAATTGGTCCAACACCTTGAACACTATGATTTTGAGCTATCAATCAACTGAGTGTTTAATTGAACTACTAAACTCCTTTAGTAATCAATCTAAACATCATTTTTGGATAAACTCCTCTTCTAGGTTAAATCCTATGTGTGTGACCCTGCAGGTCCATTTCATGTTGGCAGTGAAAGTCCATAACACTTATGACTTCACAAGCAAACAGCGGTGCCTAGTCGCACATCAGTGCTACCCAAGTGAAATAGAAAGTTTGAGAAAAACTTTCAATCCTACAATCCGTGAATGGTGTTACATCGAATATATAATTCCTTTGTCACTAATGTCCTGAATGAACTCAAGGCATGGTACAATCATCCTTTCAACGTTCATCCATTTCCTTGATCTCAGAGCAGACTGGGTGAGATGTGTGTGACATCAATATCACATATTGATTCACACATGCATGAGCATACCTTTCTCAATCCTACTCATCAAGTGCCATGGACATTAAACTCCCTTAGGAGGGACAAATCCCATATCTATCACTCACCCCTCAAAAGCCCCATGTGTCAAAGTCACTCAATCATCACCTTTATAACAACCCATGTTTCAGGACTGCGTTTGATGATGTCAAAGTGTACCCAATGACATGTGTTAAGTGTAGTGATTTCATGTCAAAGAATCACATTCACCACAATCACTATGAGAGTTGACTGTGACTACCAAATCATGGTTCCATGTGTCACTCTCACAGTGGGTTTGTCCGGTACACTTGTTTTCTAACAAGTACCTATGTGCTTGGTTTGATAGCACTATATCATGACTAATGAGATTCTATCATCAACCAAAACACAATCTAGTCTTTAGTGTTATTGATGTCTATGGTTATTTCCACAATAACAACCAACTAGGGACTAAACAAGAATGTACACTCTTAACATCCATATGATCTCATCGTTCAAGTCCTCAACCCAAAAGCATACGTCATGGAGTAAAACAATTCTTTAGACATCTATCATGTTACACTATCATCTCAGAAATAGTCAAAACATATAGATCGGAAATTGCCTTCATTATTATTCAAATCATTTACAAAGTATCCCATTACAATCATCACACGACTTTCTCTATGGGCATAAATACCAACACGATCGACTCACCAATCTGAGCCGATCGGTTCACCAAGTTGAGTCGACCGCTTCATCATATGAGCCGATTGGTTGGGAGTGCAGACTGTGTAAAATCAGTCAATTGTAGTTTCAATCAATCTGATACTCTAATCAATCGGTCCAACACCTTGAACACTATGATACTGAGATATCAATTGATTGAGTGTTTAATTGAACTACTAAACTCCTTTAGCAATCAATCTAAACATCATTTGTGGATAAACTCCTCTGCCATGTTAAATCCTATGTGTGTGACCCTGCAGGCGCATTTCACGTTAGAAGTGAAAGTCCATAACACTTATGACTTCACAAGCAAAGAGTGGTGCCTAGTCACACATAAATCCTACCTAAGTGAAATAGAAAGTTGGAGAACAACTTTCAATCCTACAATCCATGAATGGTGTTATAGTGAATGTATAATTCCTTTGTATCTAATATCTCGAATGAACTCAAGGCATGGATCAGTCATCCTATCAACGTTCATTCAACTGGAGGAGATATGTATGACATCAATATCACATACTGATTCACACATGTGTGCGCACACCTATCTCAATCCTACTAATCAAGTTGCCATGGATATCAAACTCCCTCGGGAGGGACAAATCCCATATCTATCACTCACCCCTCAAAAGCCCCATGTGTCAAAGCCACCCAATCATCACCTTTATAACAACCCATGTTTCAGTACTGTGTTTGATGATGTCAAAGTGTACCCAATGACATGTGTTGAGTGTAGTGATTTCAGGTCAAAGAATCACACTCACCACCATCACTGTGAGAACTGATTGTGACTACCATGTCATGGTTCTATGTGTCAAACTCACGGTGGGTCTGTCCGGTACACTTGTTCTCTAACAAGTACCTATGTGTTTGGTTTGACATCTCCATATCATGACTAACGAGATTTTGTCATCAACCAACACCACAATCTAGTCTTGTGTGTCATTGCTATCTATGTACCTTCCATAATGACATTCGACTAGGGACATAATAAGAATGTACAAACTCTTAGCATTCGTATGATCTCATTGTTTAGGTCCTGAACTTGAAAGCATATGTCATTGAGTACTGTCATTCTCTAGACATTCAATCTATTCTATCATTATCTCATATGACTGAACTAGAAAGAATTGGAAGCTTGCCTTTGATCCTTATCAAATCAATCTTAATGTATCCCACCAATCATCCCATGATTGTCTCTCAGGGCATACATACCAACAGACTCCCACTTACACTGTGAGCCAATTACCCTTGAATCATATTCATAGTGATCTTCAAACATGTCCCACATGTTACTATGCTCTAATGCTTACACAGTGAGTTATGGAAACACCTTTGCCAAAGTCGGTATTAACTGCATGTCGCTCATCTCTTTGTTGTACATCACACGTATGAGATGGAGTTTCCATAATATGCAATCTAGTATTCCTTTGCTAACCTTTAGCCACATTGCATGACCAAGTACTCCTTACTTGTCATCAAAGATCAGAATATCTATAAGTTCATCTCATGAACTTCCAGATCCATATAGTATCCACTAATGTTCTCTAACACACGGATACTCAACTTTTCCTTTTAAACAACTTTATTGGAACGTTTCCATTTATCAACAAACATTCACTTTTATATATCTCGTATATATTTTGTGATTTATTTTCTGTCCTTTTCGGAAGTTCGCATCAATGTAACTCTTTTCAGTGAACCCTTCCTTATTTCCATAGAACTATTACTTCTCAAGTACTTATCAAGTTCTTATGGTATTCCAGTAACCCTTACTGGAACTAGATAGACATCCACTCATCATGTCCCACATTCGAGTTATCAAAATGATCATATCATATTGCCATATCCTACATACAAGATGAATGCTTTTTATTCTTTCCAAGTCCATACATGCAAGATAATGGGATGATTACATACATGATAGATCCATATCTATTCTTAGTGTTCCCATTCATAATAAGAATTGAGAGACTTGGCTCTGGGATACTAACTCCAAGTTTTCTCCCACTGAATCTACATATACTGAACCCTTCAGTATATATTGCCAATGTATGCTCTCCCCTTTTAGGTCAAGAGGTTTTCGAGAACTATCTCTATAGATCTCTATTCCTATTACATAAGAAACATCTCTATCTTCCTTAAAGATAATTTCCACAAAGGATTCCATTCTAGAACATCCCATTCCTCATCAATATGTGGAATGCAAATACACTCCCACTAAATCACAAATCCTTTCTTTATCTTTGTCATATCCGTTAAACCCTTTGACTATATTATCAAAGTAAAGATCGCAGTTCTGAGTTGGTTGTATTCAATTAATCACATTGATTAGTCCATTGTAACTTATATACTTTATTTGCATTAATGGATTCATAAACCTTATAGGTTGTGTCACGTACAGATCCTTATTTTATTCCTCATAGGAATGCAATTTTAGTATCCGTATGCCAAATCTCTAAGTCATCAAGTTGCAATCAACAAGCATCATCCTTATCAAAATGTTATCCATGTGTCTTAACGCTTAAGACTCATTCGCACTTATGGATTTCATCCCAATGGGTGCTACCATCAAGGTCATACCTTATGGTTCACATGGAAGTCACTTAGGATGTAATAGTAATAAACCATAACTCCAAATCTGGTTCCTCATATTCATCTAGATAGTTGATTCATCACATGACCAACTCATCACATAGATAATCGAGGTGTATCTGTCAAGGATATAAGAACTCACAACTCCTTGTGATTCTTAATGTCCTTTATTAGTGTGGGGTATTCTTTATTTAAGAAGAATTTAGTTATTTGATAATCATCCTCTAACTCCTTAGAGTATGACTCCTTCTTGATTTAGACATCACCATGTCTAAATCACGAGCTCACTATGATACAGTATCATAATCACTCACAAGGTTCTCAAACATTTGGTCCAAGTATTTCATTCATTGATCTCATTAAGAATTAACACTTTACCAAATTTGCACTTCATCTATGATATTCTTGAACACTTCAAGATATTCATATTGGTATTTCTCTAAACACCATTTGAAGTACTAGTATTAAGTCCAATAGGTATGTAAATACATCACATGTATTATACCTAATAGGATAATCAATCTCCCACTATGACTAGTGAAGATTGATCATGACCAAGAGATTCATGTCTCTTACTAGTTCTCTAACCAAAAAGAGTATAGACTTATCCATCATATGGAAACTAGAAATGAATTTATCATGATTTATGCTAATTTGATTGTTTGAGTTATCAAAAACTTTTAGGTATCATTTTATCTTATGCATACCAAGTAACACAAGATAAACAAGGCATTGCCACAAAGATCATATCTTTGAAACATCGCCATCTTGTCACTACAAGATGCAACAATAAAGTGTTTCTATTAGCAAATTGAAGTAGCAGTTCTCAACTCTATTTCGTGTCCTTTAGGCTGAAATAAACTGAAAGGTACTCCAATCTATGGCAGCAACACTTTCTCCAATGATGAGTACTTCTTTCTTGGTCCTTTTACAAAGGCCATAACTTATTTGTGGATCTTTGTATATCATATATAATAGATCCATATCTTGGTATCATATACCTCAAATAAAGAAGTGTTTATTTCATGATATCTACGTTGGAGATCTCTATCCCCTCCTTTCGTCTTCTTTTGTTCTTCTATATATAGAGGGCATTTCCCTCATTCACCCTCCCATGTGCCTTGAGGCTGAAGATGACTTGGGCTACTGGCTAGCATCAGAACCCTTCTTAGCTTTGCCCTTCCCTTTCCCTTGGACCTGCCTTTATTACTATTGATCAACATCACATACTTAGGCTTGTCCTTCTTCTTATGTGCCTTGAGGTTGAAGACAGCTTGGATTGTTGGCTAGCATCAGAACGCTTCTTTGCTTTGCATTTGTCCATGCCTTTAAGACTTACCCTTCATTGATCACATCAAAGATTAGGGTTTGTCTTTCTTCATCTTTGCCTCTACTGTCCTCAACATGTCCAACAACTTTGTCAACACTTGTCAAAGTTGTTCATGTTGTAGTTTATCATGAACTATATGATTCTCACAACATTTGCAGTATCATACCAGTAGACAACTCTTGGTTCAAAGGGAATCCTTCTTAGTTAGGTTTTTCCACATACCCAATCACATTGAGTGTCTGAATACCTTACTGGATCTCCTTCTGTCATGACATACTAGGATGGTGTCTTGGAGACATCATATGTCTCATGTTGTCTCTGCAACTCATAGTTCAGAGAATACAACATCAAGCACTCCACATCAATGTCATCCTCGGTATGCTTCCATAAGCATATTTTCAGCCATTGGTGTGGTGGGATTGAGTTCATCTGGTTCTGGTATAGTTAGGACTCAGAGCTTTTGCTTTTTGATTGAGAACACTTCTCAATGTCCTAACCGGTCATGGAATTATTCCCATTTAATTTGTTGGTCTTAAGGACCGATCACAAATAAAGTGATTATTGTTGATTAACCATTTATTGTACAAAAAGAAAATATATGCAATTTAGTCCAAAAACTCCTTTTGACTTATTTGATTGATTTGAAAAAAAAATTACGATATAATTAGGACTTTAATTAATTATTGCTCCCACTATTTTTGTTCAAATTGATAGCCCTCACCATCAATTCGGAAGATTGCAGCGTACAACCTTCTAGTGAGCAAGATCTGTATTTTATCAAGTCATGAGTCAGCTTTGGCTGATCGCCCACAATTTGACTATTTAGGTAGGCCATTATGCCAATTGCATCATATGCAACTCTTGGATAGATGACATGCACAACTCCTTGCCATTCATCCCATGCCTCTAGGATTAGACACTCTAAGAATCACCAGTTAAGTCTAACCCAAAAGCCGACACAGTAAGCATGCATCATGCTTTGGCAGATCCTACATGTCTACCCTTCACACTTCCACAAGATGGACGGCACACCATGCTTTGGCGTAACCTACGTTTGGTCGATCAAGTTTTTCATGTGTGTCGCTATTGGAAGGTGTACAAGACTTAATATTTAGATGAGGGATTTGGTTTTATAGGTACCTACACATATCCAATCACCACAATACATAGTACGTATCATATACATGCTATATCCTACAGAAAACATGTGAAATGATAAAAGTGATGATTATGGCCATCCTAATGTGATTCCAAGAGCCAAGAGGAATCACAGTCATCTAGGTCTACATCACATGCAACATGTACAAGATGAACTTTGTGCTTTTCCTTTCTGGGTTTGATCAACTCATCTCCATGATTGATCGGCTCACCATCAGGCCAGTCGGTTGGGTGCCACCTGCCGATCGACTGGTGCCTCCAACCGATTGGTTTACTGGTCGTCGTGCATCTCCTCAGGACTGCCACCCGCTCGTCTCGTTCCTTGAACCGGTCATCTGGAACGCCAACCGATCGGTTCATGCCTTGAATCGATCGTCTCAGTTGTCATCAGGTTATCCGCCGTTCTTTGACATAACATGAAATAAAAGTTCTATCCTATTTACATTTGAATTGAGAAATCCCGAGTTACATTTGGGGGGACCAAAGTTAGGAAAGAAATATCGAGTTATCTTGAGTTACATCAAGAAAAGGAGGTAGGGAATCAGTGCACAGACTGAGATGCAAGCAATCATATTCAACCAAGCACACATACATAGGGTTTATTGGCCATAACCACACTATACATCGACCACAAAACTTGTTTAAGGGCGATGTGTATCAAGTACATTCATATTACATATCATATATGTATAATGGGATTTGTGGATTTAGGATTGGACATGCATAAAGCCAATTTATTTGCATCGTATGTAATAAATAAAGATGACAAACCAAAATCGATCACATCAATAATCCTAAAGTATAGAGCAGTTGATGTGGCTCTGATACCACTGTTAGGTTTTAGGGGAGACAGAGAAGGTAGCGGAAACAAAAATTTTCTTCTCCCCAAACCCACAATAAAGGAATCGCGTCAACATCTATATAGTAGTAAGGATGGTTTGTAGAGATATACCTTGTCTTGAGGCTTTCTTAGTGACGTTACCTCATGGCTTGCACGGTCTTCACCTCCGGTCTTGGACGATGTATGGGCAACTCCTGGTCACCGAGACTTTCGAGATTGCCAGTTGTCCTCCGAGCGGCAGGAGTCTCCCGCCTCTACAGTCGTCCATAAGGACTGCCTGGAACTCCGATCGCCTTGTCCCACAAGGCACCAGAAGGAGTCATACCCTCCTGTTGGCGTACTAGTCACCGACACCTGCCACCAGTCACCTTTCTACATTTGTCTTTCCCTTGTTGTGCCTCCCTTGTCAGGTAGCACTTGCTAGGGCTCTCCTGGTTACCACAACCAGAGAGAACGACAACTTTATAGAGCAACTGGTGTTTTGAGTTGTACTTGAGAAGCCCCCAATACCCCTATATATAGGAGGGTCATGGGACAGAGTTCTCTACCATGGGCAATGCGAGATTAAAGCGGGAGTAGAAGGATTCGAGATTTTCCACAAAATCTGACAAACTACGCCAGTTGAACCGATCGTTTCATGCATGCACCGGTCGGTTGAGGACCTAAGCCGATCGGTTCACACCTGAACTGGTCAGCTGGGACACCTGAGCTGATCGGTTTACTTCTGAACCGATCGGTTCACTGCCCTGGTCAGTTCCCGATTGACTTTTCCTCTTTTGTTTCGAATTGATCCAAATATCAATCCTTATTCCAATCAAATTGGACAAGTGAAACGAAGAGAAATTTCTTACCAACCTGACTTTCCCAACTCGCTCGTTTGGACCAGTTGAGCCGATTGATTCAACCCTTGAACCGTTCGATTCAGCCTATCCTGAGTCGATCGACTCAACAATCTGAGCCGAGCGATTCACCAAACTGAGCCGATCAGTTCATCATATGAGCCGATCAGTTGGGAGTGCAGACTGTGCAAAATCATTCAATTATAGTTTCAATCAATTCGATACTCTAATCAATCGGTCCAACACCTGGAACACTATGATACTGAGCTATCAATTGATTGAGTGTTTAATTGAACTACTAAACTCCTTTAGCAATCAATCTAAACATCGTTTGTGGATAAACTCCTCTTCCAGGTTAAATCCTATGTGTGTGACCCTACGGGCCCAGTTCACGTTGGCAGTGAAAGTCCATAACACTTATGACTTCACAAGCAAAGAGCGGTGCCTAGTCGGTACCCAAGTGAAATAGAAAGTTGGAGAACAACTTTCAATCCTACAATCCGTGAATGATGTTATAGTGAATGTATAATTCCTTTGTATCTGATATCCCGAATGAACTCAAGGCATGGAACAGTCATCCTATCAACATTCATTCACTTTCTTGATCTCAGAGTAGACTGGAGGAGATATGTATGACATCAATATCACATACTGATTCACACATGTGTGCGCACACCTATCTCAATCCTACTTATCAAGTTGCCATGGATATCAAACTCCCTCGGGAGGGACAAATCCCATATCTATCACTCACCCCTCAAAAGTCCCATGTGTCAAAGCCACCCAATCATCACCTTTATAACAACCCATGTTTCAGGACTGCGTTTGATGATGTCAAAGTGTACCCAATGACATGTGTTGAGTGTAGTGATTTCAGGTCAAAGAATCACACTCATCACCATCACTGTGAGAACTAACTGTGACTACCATGCCATGGTTCTATGTGTCAAACTCATGATGGGTCTGTCTGGTACACTTGTTCTCTAAAAAGTACCTATGTGTTTGGTTTGATATCTCCATATCATGACTAATGAGATTCTGTCATCAACCAACACCACAATCTAGTCTTGTGTGTCATTGTTGTCTATCTACCTTCCACAATGACATCCGACTAGGGACATAATAAGAATGTACAAACTCTTAGCATCTACATGATCTCATTGTTCAGGTCTTGAACCTAAAAGCATACATCATTGAGTATTGTCATTCTCTTGACATTCAATCTATTCTATCATTATATCATATTACTAAACTAGAAAGAATTGGAAGCTTGCCTTTGATGCCTATCAAACCAATCTTAATGTATCCCACCAATCATCCCATGATTGGATCTCAGGGCATACATACCAACACTCCTCATGTTTAGAGGAAAAGGAAACCCCTCAGATTAAGGTACATGTTTGATGAACCCCTCACATATAGGTTGGTGACATGGGCATGAATGATGATGGTCTGATATTGAGGAATGAGAACCAGTATGACCTATCATGGAGACCTAGCATGGTTTAGTAGGTGGTATGCTAGTTAGCTATGTGCCTAGTAGCTTGCTAGGGCTAAGCATGCTCATGTGGATGTAAACCCTAGACATAAGGACGTTTGTAACCTTGGTTTCTATCAAGAGATAGTTTCCTCCCATCCTTAGAAGGGACCCTTCTGTAGGGTATGGATAAACTTTTATTGGGTTTGAGGTAACCTAAAGAGGTCTCATAGGATATTGAGAAGCTAAGTGGAGAGTACATAGTATAAGAATAAACATGTAGACCCATAGATAATAATCTCTAAAGTACATGTGGATGTGTTACCATTGAGGTAACCAATATGGGGCCTGACCAAGGTAGGTAGGTCACCATGACCCCTATGAAAGGATGTAAGTCAGACCATGAATGCAGAGAGAGATGATGGAGACTTAGGCAAGGTTCTAAGTTGGATATGTACTATGTTAGAATCCTAAGTCTATCCTAAGGGATAAGACTGATGAGAGTAGGAGTTGCCTAATTCCCCAGTTGCACATGACCATAGGGTCGGGAGGTAACAACTATCATTGTCTGAGAGCCATGGGTTAGGATATTGATCACCTTCATGAACTCATGGGACCCAAAGGGAAGATGAGGAGGGCACTCTCTGGATGCATAAGGGAAGAGGGATGACCCTAAAAGTGCTAGCACCCTACAGACCTAGAGGAGATGACCAAGGATTGTGTGGTGACCCAAGTGGGTTTGAGACCAGTTTTCCATGGAAGTAACCTTGATATCAAGATGTTCATGATGTAGGGACATGTGTTTCACGTTTCAACCTAGACTGGAAGGTGTACCGACAATGTGGGATGTACCATCTCTACTCTTGGAATGAGAAGAACTTTGTATTTGGACTGCAACCAAATGCTTATTTCTTCTCATTGTAGGGGTGAGAGACAGGGTAATATGCATGCCATACACCAAGGATAAAGATGATGTGAGTGGAAACATTGCTATGATAGAGATAATTGTGTAACCTTATGGAGTGTATGATGTGTGGATGGTTTACAAACACCAATAGAACTAAGGTAGTCATCTTATAAGGTTGTTCTTACTAAGAGTTGTGTGGAATTTATGAGTTATACAAGGTTGAGTTCAATAACTAAGAGGATGAGCTATGATTTTTCTTGATGAAGATAGATTTAGAGTTCGAGATGAGATAGTAAGTGGAATACATGGAAGTGTATGTCTTCAACATTACCTAACACATAAGGAAGTGAGGTGGTAATGGATGCTCTAGTTGAGGTGCAACTGCCTAGTTTAACTAGAGGCTAGAAGAGGTTGTTAGGTTAGCCCTAAGTTTGGAAAAGGAGACATGTTGGGCTAACACTCAGATGTAATGAGATCCAGTGATCGAGTTAGTGCTTGATTGATTAGCCAGCCTAGGGCTTGTTGTGATAGAAGGATCATTGTAGAACCTCAGATGCGCTTCTCTGGAAAAGAAGGTGATGAAACCTGACTAGAGTGTTTTAGGGTTTCTAAGGAATCAACCTTGAGGAATCATGACATGCAGGAGATCATGATTTTAAGTTCACCATACATTGTGGTACTACTAAGATAATAAGTGGTAGTATTACTTTGGATGCCTAAGAAGTGTACAGATTTGCATGTGGCTTATCTCCATGCATATCAGGAGGTGAAGGATGAACACCAATAACCCATTGAGTTAATATAGAGGATAAAAGTCCCTGAGAGGGAATGGGAGTTTATCACTATGGATGTCGTGGTAAGTCTCCCATGGACCGAAGAAGGTCAAGGTGCAATATGGGTTATGGTAGATCGCCTTACCTAGATGACATAGTCTAAGAGAAAGATAGAGTATTGTCAAGGGACAGATCCAGTTGAACTACATGTAAGAGAGATGGTTCAACTGTACCATGATGCGAGTTCAATGGTTCTTAAGTATGACCTAAAGATTCACTTCCATGAGGTGGAAGTAGATACATGACGAACTCGATGCTAGTACAGCTTATCACCACTAACTAATGGTTAGTATGATCCAGACTAGAGGGTCTGATGAGAGCATGTGTGCTCGTTCAGGGTGATACATGGAGACAATTTTTGTCCTATGTAAGATGTGATGATAACCACCATAGCCAGTATCAGGATGTGAAGAAGCTCTATAAGGGAGGTTGTGTCGGTCACCACTTCATTAAGACAATGTTGGTGAAGGGACCTTGCGAAGGTCAAAAAAGACCACAATGTGTGTAGATGAAGTCACTTTGATCGTGCAATGGCTGAAATATAGCCCAGGGGTGACATGAGTCATGAGCTGATGCAAAGAAGACTGACATACAGTTCATTATGGGAGAATATGTGATATGAAATCCGACCCCTCTAAGTTATAGCTAAGAAAGCTGAGTCTCGGCTGCATGGGTCCATTTGAGATGGATTGGTGGAGATGGTTATGTTTAGCCTTACCCCTCAAGATAACATGATGTATGATGTGTTCCACGAGTCCAATCTAAGAGCACTATGTGAGGTACCCAAGCCATGTGCTGAGCCATGAACCTATTTAGCTTTGAGAGAAGATAAAATGACCTGAGTTTCCTATAAGGGTACAAGATACCAAGGCGAGAAAAAACTTAGATATAAGAATAGAAAATGATGAAGGTTCTTGGGAAGTACCATGGAGAGGGTAAAGTCACATGGGAGCCATGATGGACATGAGGAAGTCATATCCTGCTTGTTTGTATGTTTGATGCAATTTTGAGGGAAAATTTCCTATAAGACGGGAAGGATGTTACAACCTCAATTTTGCATATGTTTTCATAATTGAAATGTAATGATTTTATGATTTTGGACTTAATTGAGAAGATTGAATGCCTTGCTTCAAACAATGGATTTCTTTGCAAATATCCATTTGGATAGGAATTTCATGATTCTTATTTATTATGTTAATCCAATAATGGATATAAAAGGAAAAGAAGAAGAAGAAAAGTCCAAATATTAGAAAATGACACAAGATAATGAATATTAAGCAAAGTATTTATGAGAAATACATAGAAATCTCTAGAAAGTGGCAATAATGGCCTCAATTGAGTAAATTTTGTTTACATGAGATTTCTAATGAAATAAATAGGAAAAGAGGACAAGGAAATAAAAGAGAAAGAGAAATCCTTAAAAAGAAATAAATAAGATAATGAGAAAAGAAAGATGTAGAAGCCTCTAGAAGGCTAAGAATTATCCTCCAATGGTGGATTTCATTCCTTTGATTCTTGGTTCCAAGGAGTCCAAGTTGCAAATATAATAAGGGAATAAAGAGATAAAATCAAATAAAGCATTATTAAGAAGGAAAGTTGAGATAATGTTGAAAATATAAGAAATATGTGGATAATGGAATCATTATAAATGATATTTTGACTCCACATGGTTTCTAATGGTAAAAGGAATCTCAGTAAAGAAAACAAAAGATTAAGAGAGAGAAAATATGCTTAAAATAAGCTTTATTTAAGGATAACTTGCACACGAAGATAATGACCTTTTCCTTTTGGGACTCAAATTTGGTATGAGAGTAGATAAAGCCAAGGGGAAGTTTCCCTTAAAATTTGGTTGAAAAAGGATAAAGGACTGTTGATTTACGTTTTTTAGAAGATTTCTAAAGTGAATGAATAAATAATCTTTGAATCGTATATCTGGATATTCAGATTATACAAGGACCGTTGATATGAGATCCAACGGCCCAGATACAATCCCAATTCTATGATAACTCTGGCAAGAAGATGACCAGGAAGTGTGACCTTCCTTTTAGATTTTCTCAAAGTAGAGACAATGTGCAACGAAGGAAACAATTCCATTGGCTTCAGGAGTAATTTTTGCGTCAAACCAACCTGGGGTTGCAGACCTTTCCTGAACTATGTATGTTTCCCCTAATTCGCAGGAAAGCATAGGTTGATGACCCTATATATGAGGGAGGGGCCTCGAGCTGCGTGCATCAACTCTGAATCCATCCTTGAGTCCGCGATAAGGAACCACCCTGGTCCGTGCAAGCAACTGCGAGTAGAGCCTTGTCAGGTACCCTGACCAGGCCGCGGGTGAGATGCCCTGTTCTGGCACAAGGACAAGTTAGTGGGATGGCCAACCCTGACCATCAGAGAAGGTGGGAGTGTCTGTGGCCAGTCCAAGGATGGCGGACGGAGGCACAAAGCCTTTGCGGGGAGCATTGGACCACCGGAGGGGCGAAGTCAACCTTGCAGTTGACCACCAGGCAACGCAGGTCGGGCACAGGGTCTCTTGCGCGAGGAAGGGGATGACATAGGAGGAAAAGACCTCCTTGCCCTTGATGCTTGTGAAGGGATTCGTTGGAAAAAAAGAATACAAAGGACACGTGGCGCTCTGTCATTGGCTAAGAGGTAGATAATTTATAAAGTTCATAGTTAATTATTCGTAACTCTGATAGTAGCAAGTAATATATGAATTTTGATCAGAAAAACGTGAGAAATTCAGAAAAAATGTTATTAGAACCTGATTTCACTTATTTTTCAAAAGTGTCTAAAGTGATCATATAATGCATCGAACTTTGATTAAAAACCCTAATTGTGATTGGAGGTCAAATCTAAGATGCTTAATGGGTTAATTTGAGTATTAATAACCTGTTGAGAAATAAAGTGGAGTTTGAATCTGATTTAGATAATGTTTGGCTTGTTTTAGGGTTTTAATCCATGAATCCATGATAATGCATGTAGAAACCCTAATATAGGGTACAAAAGATGATTAACTTGAATAATTCAAATTATTTGGAAATAGGTTGATAATTATTGATCCTAAGCCTATTAAGAGAGTTAGGACAAGTTAATTAGGGTTTCGTAGTGTATAAAAGTGGAATTAGTGATAAATAGGAATCATATGTGAATTGGACTATAATCATTAATGAAATACGAGTTGTTAATCCAAAAAGAACTCGAATAGGATAATTAGGATTAATGATCTTAACATGACTTAAAAGAATAAAGATGGTAGTTTTAGTGTAAAAGAGATATATTAGACTTAATTGACATTCAATCATGCCTATAATGTTGAAATTAGGGTTGTGGACCAAAAGAGCATTAAAAGTAATAAATGCATTATGGAGGCTAAAACCCTAATAAAACCATAAGGTTGGCCTAGAAATCCTAAGGTAGAATCTAAGTTGATCTTGAGAATGTTTTGGATATAACAATGACACTTGGATGTTATGCATTAATTTTAGGATATTGTTGATTGCTTGTTTGATTATTCTTGAATATTATTGCTTGGACATCAAGTTGCTCTAGATTAGCTATGTGGTTACACTTATGGTTAATCTCTTTAGTTTCACGACGATTCCTGGATGTTTTATCAGTTGCCTGAAAATAACTACTTGGATGACTTTTATTTCATGCAGCTATAAAGTGACTATGAGTCCAATTATTGCGAAGTAGCGAATGACAGACCGATCTCTTCTCTCTCCCCGCTCTCACCCTAGTGCCACTAGGGTTTCTTCTTGCATAGGCGGCTGGCTGGGGGATGGGGTTTGGCCGCCGCAAAGCGGTGCCCTGCTCCCCCTCAGCCTCTTCTCGCCCGTCATCAGAAGGGTCTCTTCTTCGGGAGGTGTGTGGATGTGGTGTCTTTGGAGGCAGCGATCTTCTTCCTCCCTGTCGTTGAGCCCAGCTGTGAGGAGTTTCCTACCCCTTTCTCTTTTATTGGATTTCTGTTTAGATTGTTCTCTTATTTTGTCTATCTCGCTGTTAATCAGCGTTGCTTTCTCTTCTCATGGTAGATTTTTCTTTCTCGGTCAATTTTGTTGTGGAGTTTGTATGGCAGAAAGTGCGGGGAAAATATCCTTTTGGAACACCGATTTGGTGCAGGTACTCTACCACATATACATACTCAAGTTGAAGGTATTCCTCATAGAAAGCTGCCTTAGTCAGGGAAGGAGAAGAGGAATCTATACATCATTGTCCTTATCAGATTCCGATATGAGTTTTTGTGGTGGTTTGTATCTGTTCTTGATCTTTGTGTGGTCTTTTAGTTTTTTTCTCCTCATGTAGATGTCGTATGGCCCCTCCATAATGAAATTTGTCTGTTTAACTTAAAAAAAAGTGACTATGATTATCACTATAAATACATATACATGACTAGCTCAGATCCTGGTCCTCCTCCGTGGCTTTGCTAATGATGAAAAGGATAACCTAGTACATGGCCTACTTGTTAAGTAGGAGCATCAGGTTATCAAGAGTTAGGGATTGGGCTACCTATGGGTAGTGCAATGCGACTCTTTAGCATATCATGAGTTAGGGATTGGGCTACCTATGGGTAGTGCCATGCGACTCATCAACCCTAGATATTGATCTACCTATTAGGTAGGATCATGCGAGGTTTAATCAGGATCTACCATATGAGAGGTAGTATCCATGTCCACTGTAGGGACAACACATAGGTTAGGATATGTATGGATTGAGTAGTTCTGTTTAAGATGTAAAGTTTTCTTGCTAAACTATAATTGCTTGCAATATGTTGTTACAGTTAATTGCATGATTATCGATTCCCCCACATACCGACATATTCATTTATGCTGACTGACGTTTTGTTTGTCAGCGTTTTAGGTACAAATTGAAAAGGACAAACAGTAAAGTGGCATATTGTGAAATTAAGAAATAAAGTGCAAGGAGGATTAGTTAGAATAGAGTCTTGATTTGGATATAAGTTAGATATCCAAGTTTTTGAAAAAGATACGCAAAGTTTTATTTTATTCCAACTTTTCGTATAGTCATGGTAGAATTTAGTAATTATTATTGATTATTTATCGAACCATTGATCCAGGAAACTGGGATAACGGCTCTGACCTCTTGGTATCCCTTAATTGGTGGTTACCAGGAGGGGGGTCATTACAATGAAGATGTCAGATGGATGGAGAAATAGTACTATTGTGACGTTTCGATCCCCGTTCCATCTCTAATGACCTCGGAGACTGGGGAGTCACCCTCGATAAACTACCCTTAACTTTTTCTTTTCCTAATCACATAAAATTAGCTTAAAGGAAAAATATTTTAACTTAGAATAAACTGAAACCTTACTAACTGCGGAAGCAACTACTACTTACATTACTAGATAGATAAAACAGATTTACACGTCATATTAAATTGTTCATGCAGAAAGTAAAACACAACAGATAACTGAAATCTAAACTACATCACTACTACAGAAAAGGACTTTGGCGTCGGTTATTTAGAGCCTTTAGCGTCAGTTATTTAGAGCCTTTAGCGTCGGTTTCCAAGCGACACCCAAGTGGGCGCCGCTAAAGGTCGACACCTTCAGCGTCAGTTTCTAACCGACGCCATAACCCTTCCCGCCACCGAAAACACACCAGCAAGGAACTATAGGTGTCGGTTCTTAATGAAAATCGACACTATATCATGACCAAAGAAGTTAGTTATTAAACAAACATCGACTCCATAACTGTTACTGCCACCGAAAATGAGCCAACAAGAGAACTATAAGCATCAGTTAGTAAAGAAAACTGACATTATATCATGGTTAAAAACATCAGTTATTAAAATATAACCGAAACCATATCCTTGCCAGCACGGCCGTGCCTAGTCACAATAGGCATCGATTCTTACAGATAACCGACGCCAACCATGGAAGAGACGTCAATTTTTGGTTAACAACCGACACTATATGTCTTTAGTGTCGGTGTTATACAAATAACCGACGCCTATGTTCTAATTTTTTTTTCTTATCAGTTTGTAGGCCTGCTGTATGGCTGGTCAGTAGGATGCATAACCTGCAGTTTAGTTCTGAACTACATGTTTACAACATCCATTGATATCAGCCAACAACAGGCCACAAACCTACAAAGTCATTCACATTCAGACACATGTATTGATCAGATACATGTAGAAACCTGCAAAGTCATTTACATTCACATTCAATTCCATTCATTTCATCTCTTTTCACATTCAGACATTCATGTATTGATCAGAAAAAGTCATTCACATTCACACATATGACAATTCAGAAAAAGTCATTCACATTCACACAAAAATAATTATGAGAATAAAGTTTAGAAATATCATTCTTTATTCATCATTGTCATCATTGTCATCGTTGTCCCAATTATATTTAAAAATTCCGACTACTTGTAGGGATTTTTCCCATTCTTCTCTTACAACATCTAATTCCTCCCTCGTATAGGGAGTATGTACATCTAATAAATTTCCACCTATGTTGAAGTCAGTTTTAAACACCTACAAAGAGAATGACGTATATATATAATTAATAATATATAATAAGATTAATATATTTCATATTATCTAATGAGACTATATATAATACCTGATGTATAGTATCGATTTTCATTACGACATATTTGATGATTAGGTCCATAAATCACATCACATAGTAGGCACATGCCCAGCCGTTGTCTTGTGTAGCACACTATAAATTGAAACATACAAAATATTCAAAAATACAAATAAGCACAGTTCACATAAATAATATATACATTAGAGTTGGGAAATTACTTTTACATTCTCCCAAATTAGTGGCTGATTCTTTTTCCTGGGGACCTTTCCTCCATCTTTTTTGAACTTTTCTAAAGCCCTACATGTTAATGTAACACATTAAATTGCATAATTAAATAGTAATGTAACAACTGATGTTAACAGATATAAAAATATAAAATATTTCTCACAAGAATAATGGCCTTTTCATTGGGTGTCCATATGATGTATTCAATTCCTTCCCTACATGATCTAGATAATAGACAATGAATGTCTTGGGGGCAATAACTAGTAACTCCAAATGCCCACCACTACAGGTAAGAAAGTTAAAAATTAATAACTCAAAATCCACAATAAAAATGTAATTTTCTTAAGTCCAAATTACAAGCAAAGTAAACTTACTCGACATTGAATGGAGCTATTATCACTGTCTTCTTATTTTTACCAAAATATTCAAAAGCATCACAACTATATGAAGTAACTGAAGAAGGGTCTGTATCTACAAGACTAATCAAAGATGGAACCAAAAATCCCACATGGGAAAATGAAAAATCTATACATATCGTGTGTAAGTGGCTACAAAACATGTATTACATATGCATTAATATATAAGAAACCAGATCACCGTATATAAAACAAGGTATATGGATGTATAAACAAGATCTCACCATATACATAACTCTATCATAGATGTGTTCAGCCCGTCATAACAAAACAACTCCAATATATCTTGTATAAATAGCTTGTTATCATATGATTGACCTGCATTAATACGTATCATTAATGCGTATGCAAAACTTGTATTACATATGCATTAATACATATGCAAAACTTGTATAAATAGATTGTTATCGTATGATTGACCTGCAGCATCCTTCGGAATAGTAACATTTATAGGGCTATTTGAATCATGTTCGCCTATCCATACTGCCATACCCCTACAATTAGGACCTAACGAGGCATGTAGGTCCCTTGGAAGCCAACTTGGTACTTTAGGAGCTGGAGGTAGAGGTCGAGATGTAGCAGGTGTCTTCCTTTTGACCTCTATATATAATTTCAGATCAATTGACTCATATATACACACTAACAAATTAATGTAATGTAAATTTACCATACAATATTAGTATAGATGACATCCTCTTTGGGCCACATTATCACTCTGCCTTCTGCCTCACTAAGCGTTTCAGAATCTGGGTGGGCATATGGCAGTGGAAGATCCCTCTGATCGAGGAGTATATGTATCGGGCTCACACAAACTGCACCAGCGGGTACTGGAGTCTCATGAAACATCTCCCCTGGAAGGACTGGGTAAGCCTGTGCATCTGCAACGATGTATTCTTGAATTTTTAGACGGCATGGCTTCAACCCCTACAAATTTATGTAAAGAATGTTATATACATATATACATAAACATATCATCTTGAAAAGACTAGCTACTATATATGTCATCAAAATACTTACAACGAACGTGCTAGGTGGTGGGTCTACATGATTACTCCCAACCTCTATAGTAGGAGAAGAGCGGCCCGACACAAGTACTGTTTGAGTGGCAGTCTGAGACGCCTGCCACTTGCTAATTGCTTCATTGACTCTCTTATCAAGTGCTTCCTCGACTCTCTTATCAAGTGCTTCCTTGACTCTCCTATCAAATGCTTCCTCAACTCTCCTATCAATTAATTGATCTATTTATACATGGATAAAAGAAACGCTAGCTTCTGATTATTGAATTCTCTTTCGCAATAACATTCTAAAAAAAGAATAAGTTACCTCAGCTTGTGAAAGTCCCGCTTTTGGGACTGGTTTGTGCTATGATGGCCCAAAGAATGCTCTGATGCCCACACCAGCACCTGCACCCCTAACACATCTAGGATGCTCTGGGTTACCCAAAGCAACTGTCAATTCATCCCTTGTGCCCTCAGGGATGAACTTGCCTTCCTCTACTCGTGCAACTCTCGCTAATCGCCATAAATAGAAATCGGTAAGTAAACATAACAATAATCAATATCGATCGATTTCTCTAAGAATTGAATTTTACCATTTTTGCAGCTACCTCAGTAGTTGCGGGGTTCGTTATATCCCCCTTCTTGTTTTGCCTCCCATCTATCCACATAGCATGGTGAGGCAGAGGTGCGGGACCAATAGTAGAGGACTCCTGAGTAGCAGCAGACTGGGCAGTAGACTCAGCCTGTAGTCTTTGGCGAATGCCTGCATAGCCTCTTGGACCCATTGTATGGTCATGCACATTCAGTGCACGCCTTGCTCTTTGAGCATCGCTGATAGCCTTCTTAGTAAGTACATTGATTTGGTTAGTAACACTAAATGTTAATCTTGAATAGGTGAATACATAAGAATGTATATTAATTAAATTGGGAGTGGCACTTAATACCTTGAATTCATCTGTTTTTATTTGGGTAACAAAGTCCTCCCAGTCTTTGGTGTCCAGGTAGTTCCATTGCTCAGTGGTTGCCTTCTGCCTAAATTTATATTTTAAAGAGAATACAAACAAAAATTATTAGTGCAAAGTTAGTCAAAAAGTGATCAATGTCTAGAATTGGAAATCAATCAAGAACCTCTTCTCAACATTGCGTATGTAATCTCGGGTGAGATTTGTCCTATAGTTCCTTAGGACTCTCCCACATCGTTGCATCATGCATTTACGATGCAACTTTTCATCCAGTTGAAATATACTCTGCAAAATAGAATTGCTATTAACTTGTATCCTAAAAATTAGTAATCTACAAAAATAGAATTGTAAATAATAATAACAACTCACGCATAGTTCCTTCAATACTAAGTCTTTCTTCCCCTTAGGAACTTTATGCTAGGATTCAAAAATAGGACTACAATGGCTGCGAGTAAGAACCCCAAGATATGAAATAAATGAGTTGCAGTTCACTCCAATTGGACTTCCTGCATGTTCAAAATCTACAGCCAGTTTGGGTCCATTGCCCCTTTGCTGTAGTAACTTGTTCATCATTGTGATGCCACTCACTTTCTCAATTTTTTTTGCTGCTCATCGAGTGCCCCAATTTCTTCAGGGGGTACGTCACCAACTTAAAATTTGACCAAAAAAAACACTTACATGATATAACTATAAATGAACATATAGATAGAAGCCTCATGGATATATTTTTAACTTACATTATGAGGCAACGCATTGACGTACTCACCCTCACGGTAATCATTAGCATGGTCATCAGGAGAATGCTCAACCATCTGAAAGTTCACATTCACATTGTAAAGTAATTCACATTGACGTCAATTTATACCTTGACGCACCACATTTGGGACAATCTTTCAAATCCATATAGTCCTTTTGAAATAATACACAATCATTCAGGCATGCGTGTATCTTCTTGGCCTCCATTCCCATTGAGAACAACCATTTCTTTAACTGGTATGTTGAGATTGGCAGCTCGTTTCCTTCAGGAAGAATTTCTTTCAACAAATACAATAATGACTTGAAGCTTTTGTCGCTCCATCTATTGTTAGCTTTCAGCTTATACAATCTCAACACAATGCTAAGCTTCATAAACTTACAATTGTGTATAACGATATCTCAACATCATGCACAATGTTTCTAAACATTGGAGGTGGATCGGTGTGCTCTACCCCACAACTATCCATTATCACATCAACAATGTCTACTAGAACTGGTTCGTTCACATTTACGTCATCGGAGGCAATTTCTTCTTCCACACAAGCACTGCTATCGACATCCACTGATTTCAGGTTTGAAATCTCTCCATGCTAGTGCCATTCTGTATAGCCTTGTACAATCCCGTTGCACATGACCTGACTTTTGATTTCGTCATCAGTGCTGACTTTCAAGTTGTTACCACAATGCCTACATGGACAGTAGAACCTATCTCCAGGTTGTTTCCTATGTTCCTCGGCAAATCTAATAAACTGATCAAGACCAGAAATAAACTCTGGGGTGTAGCGATTTGGAATAGACATCCATGATCTATCCATTATATGATCAAAGAGAAAACAAGTATATATTAGAACAAGATTTGGGTCTAGGGTTAAAAGATTAGGGTTTATGGTTAAAACTTTAGGGTTTAAGGTCTTATATATAATAAATGTGTACCACTTATCCCATTCTTGACCACCTAATCTCACTAGTAAGTGTATAATGTGTATTGGGTTTTCAAGAAAATTTCGACATCATTTCCCTGCTGTTCTCCAAGTACATATGTACTTAGAGAACAAATGGGGAAATGCTACTGAAATTTTCTTGAAAACCCAATAAACATTATACACTTACATCCTAAGTGAGATTATGTGTTCAAGAACAGTTCCAAACTGGGGACTATCCAAGATTTACTCCTAATGAGTAAATCTTGGGTGGGTTTCTAGGCCAACAAATACATGTCTTTAGAAGCATGATTGGCAATCTAGGGCAAAGTTCATCATTTACATTCCAAGCATGTAGTGTGAGTGCATTAGTATTTCCCTTTTACTCAAACCAAATTGGTGTATTAGTGAGTCTTCAAATAGATAAACACTTGAAGATGACTCAATGAATCTTATGAATAGTCAACTCAACTATAGCTTGTTGGTTCTCATTCATGACTTGCATAATATTTTTTTGATCCTAAATAGAAGCAAAATTTTACATGCCCCATATGATCCTAGAATGTTGACATGCCTAGGTTTAAAACACTCATCAATCTTGAATAATGTTGACATGCCCCATTATAGGGAAAAATCAAGATGAGATCAATAAAAACACAAATCATAAAAAATGGACTGCATAATGAAATAATTGCTTAGTAATAATATATATTGCAAGATAAACAAAAGATGAACTCATTATTTTACAACCAAACATTTTTTTCATGCATCTTTCATTACACATTTATGGCTATTATTCATCTAGTGACTAAGGTTCTAGATTGCCTTTTACTACTTGCTACTTAATGATTATAATGTTTGGTTGTTGTATAAGAATCACCGAATATAAAGTCCATGAGGATAATCAAATATTTGAGAATGATAATGTGGCTTCTCTATATTAAATCTAATATGTCTTTCTTTCTTCTTTCCTTCATCCCAGTTTTATCATTTGGTTCATCAATAAAAGAGAAGACTCATTTAATTATTACATAAGTTGTGTGTGAACTTTGAGCTATTTAGGGGCAGTCATACTAAATTACTTTAACATTGTCTACCTAAGTAATGGGATTGGGATCGATGTAATAACACTTCTATGACAGTTGGTATCAAAGACTAATACACTATGCATCTATGTAATTGTAAACTTAATATTGAACTTAATATTGCATCTATGTAGACCTAGTCGGCCTGAGCGTTCTGCTGAGGAGGGGCACCACCTGGACTCCTAAAAAACTATGCCTATAACCCTAGAAATCGAGCATCTATTACTTGGAAGCCAAATGCAAAAATAAGGCTAAACCCTAAATAACCAAAACAAAGGAAAGGAGGTCGGGGTAGCTTACTTGCTTAGGTTAAGGGCAAGCAAACGAAGGAAAGGAGGAGCAGCGGTGGTAGCCGGCGAGCAGCAACGGCGGTAGCCAGTGAGCAGCAGCGGCGGTACCCGACGAGTAGCGACGGTGGAGCAGTGGCGACATCAGAGGATAGCGCAGCGGCAAGCAGTAGCAGCGACAACAGAGGATAGAGCAGTAGCGGAAGGAATCACCAGAGGAAGGGGAAGTCTTGAAATCGGGAATGAAATAGAGAAAGGGGAAGAGTCCGGCTCGCACAGGTGATATTAAGTTAACAATAGACGTCAGTTATTATAACCAACCAATGCTTAAAATAAAAGGCATCGGTCACCACAAAAAAATTGACACCTATGTTGAATGATAGTCATCAGTTTCTACTAGAAAAACTAACGTCTATCTACATATGCCGACAAAAAATAATGTTCTTGAATTATGTCCATAGTCGTCGGTTGCCGTAAAAAATCGACGCCAAAGGGGGGTAAAAAATTTTACGGGGACATCGCGCAAAAACCGACGAAAAAATGGGCCCGATTTCTATCTCACGACAAAACCTTTAGTCGTCAGTTGTTTGGTAAACAACCAATGCCGTATGTAAAATTTTGGAGGTAACTTTTTTGTACTGAAAAAATTGGATTTGGCAGGCGATTTTAGGCGTCGATTTCTTACTGAGTAACCGACACTAAATAAAAAGTGATACCCGTGTCTGGCTAGTCTTCACATATAAATGTCGGTTTATACTTTCAGCCGATGTTGTAGGGTTCAAGAATCGGTTTTTGGGATACAAATGACACCTCTAAATGTGACGTTATAAGCCATTTCTATAGTAGTGCATATTATATTAAATTCTCTCACTACCACACCACATGCCCAAGGACCGAGGGGAAAGGACTAAGAGACCTCTATATAACTACGAACTACCTTCTAAGAACTTGGGTGATATGATCCTTCAGCTTCCTCGTGCTGACGCTGACCTAAAAAATGTTTCAGTAGGTTGGTGAGCTACTGGCTCAGTGAATAGAATTTCACCCAACCATCGCAGATATCTCAATTATGTTTATTAATTGGAATAAAATACCAGATAATACTATACTGAGTATATCTAAGCAATATAATTTAAACGACAAGAGATATCACATTTCAATAAGAAAACAACTGCTGCAAGGCTGTAGATACGATTAAATAACAGAGAATACTAAAATTTCATTTAAAGGACAACTGATGTGAAACTAACTCAAATATTTCTTAACTCTTTAACTTATAAGAAATTCTATGAACCTATATGAACATATTTTATCTTATGCCCTGATCATATGTAGTGTACTCTACATATGAAGACTCATAGAGAACTACGATCTCACCATACAAGACTTAGTCGACACCCCGGGATAGCTAAGTCTGACTACTCTCCTGGTTTGCAATAGGAAAACTGGCTCTCTGGCCTCAACACTCCTATGGTGCCATAAACTGGACTCCTCCTCTAACTTGAGCACACAGGCAGAGAGTCTGAGATGCTTTGTGGGCCTCATCTTGGTACGCTCCGTGGGTACCTCTGGGTTACCACTGGGACTTCCAGTTCATGTTGGGTAACCTATCTTTTATTAGGAGACTTCCTCAAGGGCTTCGTCTCCCCGCACGCTCTGTGGGTGCGTTCCGACCCCCATATACTAGCCGCACCTCTAGGGTAGGTCGTTTCATCCCTAAGGCACATACCTCTCATAGGGATTCTATGGTGTCAGGGCCCTTAGTCTATTATTTTATTATTCTAGAAAAGCTCTTACTACATTGCATCTCTTTCTTACTTATTCTTAGCTTTGGTATCTCTATGGTACCAAGTCTATTATCTGAAACTTATAAATACAACATGTATATCATTTCTAACTTGGCAGTGCAATATGCTCAAACACTGTAATTTACTGAGAAATCAACATAGTGTACTTGCAAGCATATCTAAATAAATAAAATACTTGTCAACTTGGCACATACATACTGAAACATGCAATTAAATAGCTTAATATACTGATAAGGGTTAATTACTCAATATATGAGAAATCATCAGAAGCACTTGTAAATTATCTGAAATTCTTAGAAAAATGTGCACATCAACCCTAATCCTGAGTTGTGCATCACTTAACTCAATTAAGAGTTTTTTTTGGAAAAGCGAGGAGGCTATCTATTCATCACGCCCTCTTCGTGCACACAAATTTTCGAAAGCATTACAAATGATAGAGAAATACGGGAAAATAAATGTGGTAGTACTACTACCATTACAATCAATGTTCAACAATTGATGAACTTGCTGAGGAGGTCTCGCATAGGTTAAAACCCATGTTTTGTTTTTTTAAGTGAAACTTGGCTAGGAAGTCCACTACTAAGTTGGATTTTCTTCGTTCAGAGTGCACCATCCATCCAACCTTTAACAATTTTTGAATCTCCGTTACCCTATTTGCAAATATCATGTTTGCTGCACATTGGCTGTCTGTAGAATTTTTTGCTCAACTTCCACAATTTTGTTCAGCAACCTGGGGTTGCGTCTTCTGTTTTCTGTGATGTTGTTGCTTCTACCACTTCTTTTCATTTTTGTACCATTGCCTTTGATTAATCGTCCTATCATATTCTTTTTCTCAATAGCTTTGGTGCTTCCTCACAATTTAGTTGTGCAGGGTGTTTGAAAGGGGAGGTTCTGTGTTAATTACTTATCATGACATGAATTATTGATAATAACTGAGAATTTCTTATGATATTCTTGAGAAACGTGTCGATTCGTATAATTATTAATAAAATCACATTAAATATGACCGAGAGTGTGCACCTAGGTTTCTATTGAACCCTTTCATGCCATTGTCATTATTTTGAAATCGAGCATCTATTAACTTACTAAAAACGTACAACCTGGGTTTATACCCAAACTGTACCGTTACTGGTCAAGTGCTACTGAGTTCAACATTTACTCGAGCAAATTAAGTTTCGATCAATCGTGCATTCACACTAATCCCAATTACACATCAATTAACTAATTAGTGTCATGCAAACCCTAAAAAATTAAACATGCAAATTAGAAATCATGCGGCGCTGACACTGCCCGACACCTGGGTAAACACTGTTACCTGCAAATAACATTGATTCAACCAAAAGCACCCAATTATTTGAGCTCACAGTGGTCTAAGATGACCAAAATCGTCTGGAAACACATACAGAGTCTTCTTCCAGGCATTCACAGGGACATCTTGAACCTTAGTTGCTCTAGATTTCAACCTGTTGCAATCAAACAATAACTTTCTCACGCACAGGTGGAGGAAACAAGCTACAAACGCAGCTAGGTGCTGCTCACGGCTGTGGATTTTAGTTTGGACCTCAAGGATGAAGTCGAGGCAGTCGATTCATGATGCTGGCTGTACCCAAGAGCTCCTGGCCAGACCTACTGCAAGCAAGCAACAACTTATCTGCGCACAGGTTGAAAACAAGCTCTGTTAGTAGCTAAAGCTGGGACAAGGGCTGCAGATTTGTACTCAGAATCATCGGCCGAAGTCGATGGCACCTTCCCTGGTGCTTTGCGTGCCCAAGGAAGCTCCTTGGCTACTACTTCGTGCAGATACTATTGAAGGTTGGCCGCCGCCCTAGCTGGTGGTTGGGCACTACGTTTGGGTGAGGTTGGAGGAGGGAAAGATGGTTGAAGAAGAAGGGAAATAGGATGCTCCTATATTAGAGCTATAGGGCTCAAGAAATCGCCCACACGATTCCCCCACACCCCCACTACTGTTTGGGGCGCTAGGAACTGCTTGAGTCAGTTCTCTGTAAATCGATCGTGAAAGGGAAGAAGATAAGGGAGAAAGGGGGCTATTAGTTATGGGTAAATTGCAACCAAGTCCAAAGATCGTAAAATATCATAACTTTTTCCTTAAAGGTCCAATTCAAATGATTTCTTTTGCAAGGTTTCAAGTGTGAAATACTCTACAACCTCAAGGCGAGAAATAATGTTATATAGACTATAACACTTGATCAAAGCACTAATTGCATCTATGAGTACTTAACTCAACTTAATCAACTTAATGATGCACTAAGCGCTGTGCTTACTAGTTAATCATGGAGTGGGTCATAACAATCTCCCTCCCTTATAAGAAATTTCATACCGAAATTCCTAAAAGAGAAAAGGAAACTTGTTACACATCTCTGACTCAAGCTCCCACATGGCTTCCTCTAAGTTGTGGTTCCTCCACAGAACTTTTACTAATGGTATCTCGTGATTCTTGAGTTTCTTGATCCTCCGATCAACTATTTCAATAGGTCCTTCAACATAGGACACATATGTTCTGAGCTGTATAGGTTCTGGGTCCATTATCTTCTCTGCACTAGGGTAACACTTCTTCAACATCGATACATAAAACACATAATGTAGATTAGCCAACTTAGATGGGAATTCCAACCTATAAGCTACATGTCCAATCCTCTCAATAATAGGATATGGGCCCATAAACCTAGGAGTCAGTTTGCCTCTCTTTCCAAACCTCAACACTCCTTTCCATGGTGAAACCTTCAAATATACTTCATCACCAACCTCAAACTCAAGTGGTCTACATCTCTCAGCATAACTCTTCTGCCTGTCCTGTGCAGCTTTCAGCTATTCTCTGATCACTATTATCTTTTCTGTAGTCAAATCCACTATCTCTGGTCCAAGGATCTCTTTTTCACCCACCTCGTACCAACATACGGGTGATCTACACTTTCTACCATACAGAGTTTCATACGGGGCCATACCAAGACTGGAATGGTGACTATTATTGTATGCAAACTTTATAAGGCTCAAGTGTTCTTCCCAACTTCCACTGAAATGCAAGACACATGCTCTCAACATGTCCTCAAGAGTATGAATGGTCCTCTCTGACTGACCATCTGTCTGTGGGTGAAAAGTTGTACTGAACCTCAACTTTGTGCCCAAAGCACGATGCAACTGATTCCAAAACCTGGATGTGAACTTAGGATCTCTGTCTGATATAATTAAAACTGGGATACCATGAAGCCTGACTATCTCATCCACATATATATTAGCCAACTTCTAGACATCAAAGGTTGACTTAATAGGAAGAAAGAGAGTAGACATAATTAGTCTATCCACAATCACCCATATTGAGTCACAACCTCTAGGTGTCCTGGGCAACCCTACCACAAAATCCATTGTGATATGTTCCCACTTCCACTTTGGTATAGGAAGAGATTGCAAAGTACCTGTAGGTTTCTGATGCTCAGCCTTAACCTACTGGCACACACTACATCTTACCACGTACTTAGCTACATCCTTTTTCATACCTGACCACCAGTACAACTCCTTGAGATTCCTATACATCTTAGTTTTTCCTGGATGCATAGCATACATCGATGCATGTTCTTCCTCAAGAATATGTTCTTTCAAATCAATGTCTCTAGGTACACACAACCTATCATGCTGATACAACAAACCATCATATGAAAACCTGAACTCTGGTCTTTTTCCTCTTGTCATGTCCTACATGATCTACTGTAACTCACTGTCACTCTGCTGAAGTTCCTTGATCTGATCATAAAAAGTAGGCTTGACTTGCGTCTGTGCAATCAAACCACTCTCTTCTGTAACTCCTAAGTCTAAGTTCAACTTGTGCATTTCTACTAACAAGTCTCTCTTGAAACATGCCATAGAGAATGCATCAACTGTTGAACTTGACTTCCTCCTGAGGGCATCTGCTACCACATTCGCCTTACCAGGATGATAATCTATTGTCACATTATAATTCTTGATCAATTCTAACCATCTTTGTTGTCTAAGATTTATATCCTTCTGGGTGAAGATATATTTCAAACTCTTATGATCCGTAAACACCTGGCATGCCTCACCATAAAGATAGTGACGTCATGTCTTAAGAGCATGAACTACTGCAGCTAACTCCAAATCATGTGTTGGGTAATTCGCCTCATTCTTCTTAAGCTATCTAGATGCATAAACTACTACCCTGCCTTCCTGCATCAACACACAACCTAAGCCTCTCCTTGAAGCATCACAAAACATTGTGTAGCCTTTATCTGCCTCAGGCAGGATCAACATTGGTGCTGTAGTCAACCTCTTCTTTAAAATTTGAAAACTCTTCTCACAATTGTCTGACCAGACAAATGGTGCATTCTTTCTCGTTAAGCGTGTCATAGGTGACACTACAACACTAGAGTTCTGAATGAACCTCCTATAGTAACCTACCAATCCTAAGAAGCTTATGATCTCACTAGGAGTCTTAGGCTGCTCCCACTGTAGAACAGACTTCACTTTCTTAGGGTCAACACTTACTCCATCACCTGAAATGACATGTCCAAGAAAAGACTCCTCAACTAACAAAACTCACACTTACTGAACTTAGCATATAACTGGTGTTGTCTCAACAACTATAACGCTATCCTCAGATGTTTCTCATGCTGCTCATCATCTCTGGAGTAAATCAAAATGTCATCTATGAAAACCACTATGAACTGATCTAAGAACGACTTGAAAATCCGGTTCATCATATCCATGAAAGCTGCTGGGGCATTAGTCAGTCCAAACGACATGACGAGAAACTCATAATGCCTGTATCTTGTTTTGAAAGGCAACTTAGGAATATCTGAACCCTTTATCCTCAACAGATGATATCCAGATCTCAAGTCTATCTTAGAAAAGATTGTCGCTCCACACAACTGATCCAACAGATCATCTATCCTTGGCAATGAGTACTTATTCTTGATGGTGATATTATTCAACTATCTGAAGTCTATACTTAACCTCATAGTACCATCTTTCTTTTTCACAAACAAGATTGGAGCTCCCCATGGTGAAGAACTAGGTCAAATGAAACCCTTATCCAGTAATTCCTATAACTGAATCTTGAGTTCCTTCAACTCTACAGGCGCCATTCTATAGGCTGGTAGAACTATAGGTTGACTACCTGGCAACACCTGGATCTCAAAGTCTATCTCTTTTTCAGGAGGTAGACCTGGAAACTCATCTAGAAAAACATCTGGGAACTCACATACCACTGGCACATCCCATAGGCTAACTATGCTCTTCTCTGCTCTAGTATCTACTACATGTTCCAAGAACGCCTCACAACTTTTCTGCAACATCTTATCAGCTACATCAGCTGATATGATACACGTAGGAAAATCCTTCCTATCTCTAGTAATAACACAAGAAAATCCACCATGTTGAAAGACAACCTCCTTCTTCCAATAGTCGAGTTGAACTCGATACATCTCTAGGCAATCCATACCCAAGATAACTTGAAAAGAGTTAACATCTAGGGGTATAAGATTAACTGAAATGGTGTAACCATCAAAAGTCAACAAACATCTGGACAAAACTCTGCCAGCACCGTCGGTTCACCTAACAGAACCCTCAACAACAACTCAACTGGTAACTCCTGGGTTAATAGGTTAAGCTCACAAGCTAAAGAATGTTGTATAAATGAGTGAGTAGCACCTGGATCTATCAAAACTGCAACTGAAATGTTGTTAAAGAAAAGCCTTTCTCCTATAATCACTCGAGAAGAAACAATACCTTCTTGTGGTGTCAAAGAGAAGAAGCGTCCTGAAGCTCTCCCTCTCTCATGATGTATTTCCTTAGCACTGGGTGCTGCACCACCTCAGGAACATGAAGCTAAAGAGGAGCCGGGTCCTCCAGCTGGAGCCTGTCTCGGAACAATCTGATACTATGACTGAGAACCCTATGATGCTGACTGCTGTAACGGGGGGCAATTCCTCTTGATATGTCCCATCTGTCCACCACTACAACAAATATCACATTTTTCGGCATAGAAAAATGCCGGGAAAAAATAAAAAAATATGCTGGCATTATTCTTCACCGTCACTTTTCACAATGCCGGAAATATGTCATAGAAAAGCATGTCGGGAAAAGTTTTTTGGCATCTTTAATATGCCGGAGAATGATATCAAAACTGACATTATATTGATGCCAGGAATTCTTATTTCCAGCACAACTTCTATGCCGGGAATTCTCATTTCCAACACAACTTTTATGTCGGGAATTCTCATTTCCAACACAACTTCTATGCCGGAAATTAACTATAAACAACGCGTTTAACATTTTTGGAAAAATCACAAATGGTAGCACACACAAGTGGATGTGTGCAAATACCTAGACGTTTGTGTGTGCAAATACTTGTGTGGGCACATGTATAAATTGGGGTACACACCCGTGAGCGTGCTCAACCAGAGCTCACATAGGTGCTCCCCTCACACACTTCATGGGCAAGCTAGCTAGCTAGCACGCAAGCTGAAAAAGGAAAACATAATGTGGTGAGAGCATACGTCCATGCACAGGCCGGCGTGCATACATACTTCAAGACAACACAATGTCAATTGCAACAATTACTTGTCAAGGTTAAAAATATTATATAGTACATATTTTTTTATTCAAATGAATAAGTTGACAAATACAGAATTATATGTATATTCTCTTTGTACATTATACATTGTCATAATAGAAAAGGTAAAACATTGTCTTTTGTATTTTGTCATTTGTGACATATACTTATCTTCAAGGCATAATGTTAAACGAACGTGTACAAGGTAACAAATGTACTATTGTAATGAATCCAACGGATGCTTGCAAGCAACTGAATTCCATTGTCATTCTCTAAAGATGTCAATAACGCAGTGGATAATGGATATTTAAGCTGAGCCGTTATTGTTGATTGAGAATGTTTAGTGTCGTCCAGGAGAGAATGAGCTTGTATTCTATTTGAGATTTTGCAGACATTGGGTTAAGAAGCTACTCGGCTTCACATGCTGATAAGGAACTGGTAGATTTTTGACCAAAGAATGTATGGCAAAAGAGCCTTTCTCACTATGAGTCGCACAAAAATTGTCTGGAAAAAGAGCTACTCGGCTTCACACTTACTGAAACTTGTCCAGCCAATAGAAATTTGTCGTAGAGTCTTCATGTACACTGGCTTCACACTTATTGAAACTTGTCCAGCCAATAGAAACTCATCATAGAGTCTTCCTGTACTCGGCTTCACACTCCATATTTATCCAAAAATGGATTCAACACCAACACTTTTTATTCTTCTTGAAATTTGAAACAGTGATGTAGAATAGTGACCAAGCTGTTCCTTTCTCCATGACAGCACGCCATCTTCAGCTGACAAAGCTTACATATACAGTTGCAGTGTGAAAGATGAAGGTTCTCCAGCTACCCCTTCTACTAGCATGGCCAACTTCAGCTATAAAACACTTGCGACTCTGAGGGAATCATGTTGATCGTAGAGTATCCTTCTCCAGACATGCTAGGATCAACACTTAATTTGTTATTCTAAACAAATCAATCTGATATCTTTCATTCAGCTACATGCAGTTCTAGAACTCGAGGTCTACTAGGACACGCGTTCCAACACCTATTGCCCCAACATGAAGCAATGACATCCACCACTATCAACTTCAAATAACTTCATGATGGGCTTCCGTTGCAATGGCTCCCTGCGCGGTCGACGTATTGCTCTGCAAACCTGTAGTATGTGAGCATAGAAAATCTTATTCAATGCGGCACCAGTGATGTGCAACGTGGAATGCTTCATGGCCCTGCTTGGGACTTCATGTTGATGTACAAATAGGCAACACCAAGTCTGTGGAGTTCCTTGCCTTTTCCACTGATAAGAATGACATGTCAGTATGAGGACATGGCTGCATATCACAATAAAATTGATGAGGTACTGGCAAATTATTTTGAGGATATGCACGTGAAGATTCAAAAAGGCATTTATATAAGGCATTGATAAGTGCACTCATGGATGCAAGCATAAATAAAGGATAAATACATGATAAATATTGCTAAAGAAACCAGAAAGAAAATTGATTATGGAATACCATATTAATAAATATAAATAGTTCTACTGAAACAAGTAGGCAGCAACTTTATGTACCTGTACATTACATATATCTTTTCAGTATATTTAAATCAATATCAAGTACTAAATCGATTATCACAAATAAACAATCAGATCATGGAATCAATCAACTATGATCTCCTCAAGGCGGACTCATCTTTTTTTTTTATTTTTCACCTTCAATCTTGTGACCTACACAACATCTCTCATAGGAGCAAAGATACACAACCCCAGGTAGCAGACTCATGACACATCACCTTCATTAAAAACACCATCTTCTCACCACTCACTCCTTTAATATGTCTTACCTCCCTTTTTCTATCCCCTTCCTCCTTCCAACTTCGCCCCCCACTTTCGCTCACCTGCCTTGCATCCTCCTTTACCATGTTGTATATATGATCAGTAAGGGAGGTTTGGTAGAGGAAACAGGACGGAAAGGCTGAGAAAATGAGGCAACAAAAGAGAAAATGGGCACAGGGGATAATGGGGCTGAAATTGGTTTAAATAAGTATCTCAAATGAAATTTTATTAAAATCAACCTGATGGGATACAACTCCTAATCCTTTTCTATACCTGAAACATTTTGTAACAAGACATCTCATATATATGATCAAGTATATGGATGATTTTAGGAATTTTTTTTGCCTCAAATGTTTTCTAGAGGAAAATTGACATGATAACCTTTCTTTAGATATCTTTGAAATAAGATACTGACATACATGTCATAGAGACAAAAAACAAAGAATATCAGAGTCAAATTCTTACCAATGAATCTGAACAAAACCTTGAAGGCTTGTTGCTCTATACATAGAAATTAAGGGTCATCTAAAAAATTAAGGGGTATACGTGCAACTCTTCCTTGACAGGAGTGTCCAAGATCAGCTAATGTAGGGAAGCAACCTGCACAAAAGATGTAATGATGTTATATATGCTTCTCCAAATATGGGCAACAATAGTTATTTATAGGGAATCGAGTGCCTTAATCAATTGA
The DNA here is from genome assembly GCA_963693085.1 of Alisma plantago-aquatica. Classification (NCBI taxonomy): domain Eukaryota; kingdom Viridiplantae; phylum Streptophyta; class Magnoliopsida; order Alismatales; family Alismataceae; genus Alisma; species Alisma plantago-aquatica. The sequence continues at coordinate 659,751,722 of OY856414.1, forward strand.
AATGAGGCCATTTGGTTTGTAATTTATTCATTATGATAACATACCATTATTTTACTCAATTTTTGTATCAAGAACCCATCCAAATGTAAATGGGTCTGATAGTCCATCTGGATATGATCCCATGAGTCAAATGATGATATCGCCATAACACAATTATGCAAGTTACTACATAAGAAGTGAGTTCTTAACATAAAAGGGGTTTTCAAACAATTTAACTAATCCACCAAAGGGTAGGAATTCCTTTGAAGCATTGCGCACATATTGGAAAAAGAAAAGAATTTAAGGCGTAATATAGACCATACTAACAGTAAAGAGGTGAGCTAAGTATGGAACAACCCTATAGGTGGAGTAAATGTTGTTGCCCGCCTTCCAATGACCATTAATGCTTAATATCTAGTAATCCAAAATGTGGTTCAAGCCATGACCATGTGCTAGAGCCTGGAAAGACTACTCACCCTAGTGACAAGTCAAGATGGAATGAAGATTTTTGTCCTGACACATCTAGAAACAGTTAGCAGCAATAAGAATGAATGTATTGATGAAATTCATTTTAGCAGCAATGGGAATACATCACTAACAAGATCATTGCATTTACTTATTTCACCTTGATACCCGGTATGTCATTTCCTTGTTCATCCTCTTATTTTCTTTCTTGTTACTTCAGTCCATGTTTATTCTACACACCGAGTATTTTCTTTCTCGTTACTTCAGTCCATGTTTATTTTACCCACCTATCCCCTTCTATGTCTATGTTTTCCTCCCTCTCCCTATTCTAAACACTTAAACAACAAGTTCTCTTACATTGTACAAAACATGTAGGAGGATCAAGTAATAAATGCAACTTTACAGTAATGACCAGCAACACAACTGAAGATACACTCAAATTTGTATATAAGGTGATAGTGATAGAACTCCATAGAGTGTTAAACCTTTAGATTAGTGATGATATTTAGATTCATGATGATTTAAGGGACTAACCGGGCAATAATTTACAGGAACCAACAAGATCTTACAACACATTTGAATGTGGAATAGGGCACATGAAACCACAATTCTTTTCTTCAAAGGTCTAAATGCTACACGTGGCCTCGAGATAGGGTCCTCTTTGTGAACAAAAAGCACCACATCCAACTTCCACAATGCCTATTTAAATAAATTAGCAAATTTATCTAACATAACATCAAAAAACACTGATAAAGAAGTACAAAAGAGGGTGTATAGTTCTCAATGGTAACATTCATATCCTTAAAGTTCAATATTTTCCAGAACGCTTCATGAGAGCTAGCAGTGTGCCACTGCCTATAGGTAGAAGTTGTCTCTCCCTGATCTTGAATTGGATAGTAGAGAGCAACAATGATAAAAGGATCTGATCAGATCATGACAAAAGAGTCAATCCAAGAACAGACTATTGCTAAGAAAAAGTTTGACCCAAAAATCAATTAACATAATTATCGTACACATGTAATAAATCCTCTGAAACATCCACACCCACATTAGAGTCTGTATGTAATTTTCCATCCTTAGCATCAGTGCTCTCAGAATCATTCCTATAATATTTGGATTCCAGGGGATTTTCCATATTTTTCATAATCATCAATACAATAGTCATCCATCAGATAATTGGTTGTAATTGATGAACATTCTAGTGTGTTACTTATGGCAATTGAATGTGGTTTAGTCAAATTTGACAAAAAAAGAGCTAAGGGTATTTGTAATATTTTAAAACACAATAAAATATATGAAAGTTCAGAAATTTATAGATGTTAGGATAAGGTTCAAGAAATTTATGTATGATATATACACAATTCATAAAATACCTTAGTTTTTTAGGCACGTAAAGATGATGACACTCCAACCTGCATAAACTCCTACCAAAATATAGGAGAAGCCTTATACTCATATCAACTGAAAGAACCTCCTAAACTTGGACAGCTGGGTGAGGCTGACAACGGTTGTTGGAGATATAGATGGAAAATTGGTTGTTGTCCATATTCCAACGACCATTATTAATAGAGATCCAGAGGAACACATATTGTTCTATGGCCATAAGTGTTGGAGCCTGAACGAACTACTCACCCCAGTGATAGGTCAAGATAGAATGAAGGTTCTTGTCCTGCCTCATTCATAAACAATAAATAGCATTGAGAATTCAGATAACGAAGAAATATATTTTAGAAACAATGAGAACAGAAAACTAATTAAATTTTACTTTTTCTTCTTTGACCTTGCTACTCATTATTTCATTTCTCTTCTTCATCATCTAAATTTATTTTTCTTATTACTTCAATACATGTTTCTTTTACCCATCATTCCCATTCTATGTCCTTGTTATTCTCTCTATACTCCATCTCCCTCTTCTAACTTATTAGAAATATATAGAGAAGATAAAAATACCTAATCGTCGAAACATGTCTGAGTTTGAAAGAAAGTGAAAACAAAAACCCATTTTATCCACCAAAACAAATGTATGAGTTTCCAGAGAACTAACACCTAGAAGAACAAAGTTAAGTTTAGACGGACTGTCATCCCAATCTATAGTTATTCTCTTGTGGAAACATAAAAAGAATGGTTGCAACAAGGGAGAGAACCAGTAATATGAGTAGCAGAATTCAACTATATATATGCAAATAGTCCCATTAGTATCCTCGCTCTTATCCATGAATCGCTTAGTTGTACATCAAAGTGAGACATGCGTGCTATCGAGGCTCATAATTACGATGAAAGTCAGCAACATCGCACATTTGTGATGACTTGGGTAAGCATAAGAAGAATAGTTCCAAAAAGGGAGAGAATGGGGAACCCAATCAGAGGAACCACAACTATATATATGCAAAAAGTCTGATTAGTAACCTCACTATTATTCATGCATGGATTAGTTTTACGTCAAAGTGAGACATGCATGCCATCGAGGTTCATAATTACGAGGAAAGTGAACAACATCGAACATTGGTGCTGACATGTGTAAGCCATACTTGTTGAGGCGGCTGACTCATCGACTGTTCTCTAGGAGGGGTACCGACTAGCCAACCGCCTAAATTGGGTTGTGGCTTGCCGCCGGCCCAGGCTGACTGGTTGACTAGTCAGCTGACTAGCCCAACTGGTCAGCCCAATACCCAACTGGGTGGCCGCTTAGTCACATATGGACTTTTATTTTTTTTTTATTTTTTTTCATGTTTGACCATTTCTATTTGTTTTTTTAGCATCATTTGATTTCAATATCAATTTCATTCACACTGCACTAGTTTATATATACCTCTATTTATAGTTACAACAATTTGATAAGTACTAAAAATCAGAATTTAATAATGGTATGTCACTCTTCTATTTCCAATTATGCATCTTGAACTCGAATACATTAAATCACCTTCATTGCAAATAGTCTGTGGTGTTTTATGACATTATTTAACAAATCTAGATTATTATATGCTTGGATATATGCTTACATTAGTGGATTTATATAATGTGTTGCATATAATTATATGTACTTGACTAATAATATGTATATATTATATTTATACCTATGACTAGTCGACTGATCGATGACTACTCGACTGGTCGCTCAATCATGAAAGGTGACCGACTAACCGCCTTGAAAAGTATGGTGTAGGCATAAGAAGAATGTTACAAGGGAGAGGATTAGGAATCCAAATAGATTGTTGATCAAATGCCCAAAGATTTCAAGGGGCTCATGTGCTACTGAAGAAGTTATAAAAAAAACTCAAGTACAAAAACAACAAGGGAAATGACAATGGACAAAGGATTCTAGGAAGGCTGAGAGTGAAAAGTAGCAATGTCATGAAAAATACATGGTGGGTGGATATTTTATGTTGGATAATGTGATATAGGATGTCATTCCATACCTCAATTCCTCGACGAAGTTCTTGTGAGAGTGGAAGCATTCCTAAAACAACAGTTGAGCCTGAATTAACAAAATAATATAGAATCTAAGTAGATAAGCAAAAGGAGGAAATATACTCTTTAATGAGCTATTACCTAAAAACTTTCTAGTCTAGGTGATTTTTGAAACAAGTTGTAACTTATCAACTGCCTTGTATGATCAACAAAAACCTAAGAATGAATGAACAAATTCAATGAGAGTATGACCTTTAGATTTATTATATATTTAGCATTTGCCTTAGCACAAGGTTTCCATACCCCTCTGACCCAATCCTGATGTGGATGATAGCTTCATTATAGTTCCCAAGTGTCCAAAGAAATAGATGAGTTTTCTAGCAATCACATAGAGAACAAAGCATATCATTCATTTACTTTACACAAATATTTCTCCATGAAATGAAGTAAATAAACAATATCATTAGTTTTTCCCTTGAAAATGAGCTAATTAAAAAATGTATACTAATCATTTGGGCATCAATATCACCATGTTTACGGACTTCATTTCTAACAAAATCTATGACCATGGAGTTAAATACAAATAATTGACCAAGCAATCTCAAATAAAACACTAATCACCAATCATAAGTATAGAAGTGTAAGTAGCTAGATCACATATTCATGTAATCTAATGACGCTTCTAAAGCATCTTCTTTAGGTGATGGTGGGATGGGGGGAGTGGTGACGGCCTGAAGGATGCGAACACTGGTGTTTTTTGGGATAGGGTTGGTGATGTCTAGGAGGGGGGAGATCTAGTGCGGGTGCTCCTCCAAATCCTCCTGGAGGGGGGATCTTGGTCTCGGTCGGGGATCGTCTGTTGGGGGAGAGTGATGCTCGCAAGGTGTTTGAGGGTATGCGTGAGGGTCATGTTCTTGATGTGTGTGTGAAAAATCTTGTTCAAGATGCATGTGGGGTCTCAGGCTGTGTCGTGGTTGACATCGACTACAAGGGGGACTTCTTCTAGGTCAGTGATCTTTGTGTCCCTCTAATGTCAATGGTTTCTAGGGTTGGTCGGGTCCTAGACGCAAGAATGATGATGGTCTGACCAGAGGCTAGGAAACACCATCTAGTTCGCGAGCAGATCTACCCCCTGTTGTTCTCCATAGGGGCCCTCAAGTCCCAAAAGATGCTTGTTTCCAGTGCCTTCGGAGAGGACACTGGCGGCATCTATGCTCTACCTCAACAATTTGTTTTCAGTGTCGTGCTCTAGGACACCTGGCACGCAACTGTGAGGCACGAAGGTCGGTGTGGAGGTGAACCCCCCTCTTCCATGGGATCAATGCTTTCGTTGCTTTCAACATGGACGTTGGAGGCGTCATTGTTCTTCCCCGATAACTTGCTTTCGATGCAAGTCTCCTAGTCACTTGGCATGAAAATTGCCGGATTTGCAATCTGACGAAGACTGTTCAACGGTTCAAGGATCCTATTCTGCAGGTGAATGAAGCCACCATCTCTGGTGAGGTGCTAGGTTGTGCAAGGCTGATATCATTGTGATATGGGTGCAAGACTCAACCGATACTTGTCGGCCTCTACAACGTCCTTGCTTCAGTGACTTCTTGAGGCCTCAGTGGGGCGGTGACTACACATGCTCGTGGTCACGAAGTGATGATGAGCTCTCGAGCCACTCATATGTGAAGGTGATGGTTAGCAAACTTGATGAGGATGGATATGCAAGCAAGGTTGAAGATGATGATTTCTTAGTGGGGACCTTTGCTGGTTTGAGGGGTAAGAAGTGTGGAGGTTGGATTTGATGTGTAGTTATCTAGGGCTCTATTCGGTCATGCGTGGTATGGAGAGATGGAAAATAGGATGTTTGAGTACGGTTTTTTCTCTGGGGGAATCTTGATGGGTGATCGATGGTGATCCTATGTAATGTGGATGACATCAATTTTCTTTATTGAGGGGCAAGATGAATAAGATGGACCTCAATTTAAAAAAACATGTTCATGTAATCCCATAGGCCATCAGATGCTAGCACAACAAACTCTACAACATATCCAATGTCTACTTGATCGATGCTAGGATTAGGACAGCCAAATTTCCCTTGTCTTGGATAACAAAATTACATGTAAATAGGAGAGTCTTGCAATAGATAAATTCAATTTTCATCTGAATAGAGAAGAAAGCTAATAGGTAACATCTCAAGTTGTTAAGAAAAATTCATACCTAATATTTATTGTCAGATAAATCACCAGTAGTTTGACATGTATCACAAACATATTTCTTAGGAAATACAAATGAAAAAGGGAGGAATAGTGTCTGCACTAACCACTTTTACTAGCTCCCTCTTTTTGTTGGGCATGTAAGTGTTCCCAATTAAATTCCACCCTTGAGTAACAAACTGGTGATTGCACCATGGACAAGCTCTCTGACGATGACATCCAAAATGTTGAGGGGCTGGTTTGTGCGCTTAGGATTTGGACCTCCACTAAAACAAAGTGAAAGCCTTAGTTCAGGTTGGTAGGGACCTAAATGAAGCTTCAACCGACATTGTTAAGTACACATGATGTTAAACAAAGCATTAACATGCAAGAATCACCAAGGTTGAGATTATATCATTGTCACTTAGGAAGACAATAGACTTTGAAATGAGACTGTTATCAAGAGTGAAGAACATGGACATATAATTCATCACACAAAGTGTGGACTTGTATTAACACTCTTGAGTGCAGCCCAACCAACTTTCCCAAAACAAGCGGTCTTGGTAACATCACTTGAGTGGTGTGTCATATGTCATTAACGGTTCCTACCTTCCCATACATGGAACCTTTGACAACAAAAACCACTCTAATCCATAAACTCCAAGTAGGAAAAGAATAAGTAGCTCTTAAAGACCTAAAATTGGTAAGCTATTTTAATAAGGAAATGAAGAAACCTAATGTGTATAAAGAAAGTCATTAAGAGTGGACACTTGGTGTACTATGGTAAGAACTTTTATGTGGACATTCACCAAGTGATGATGATCTCTCTACTACATTCATTTGGCTTGGGGCATTTTCACTTTTTAGAATGGTAAATTTGAATCGTAAAACAACATAAAATTGACGATGAATAGAAGACACCAAATTAGAGATATGAATGGATGTTGTATCTCTTGATGGAATTAGTTTATCTTTAAATTTTCACAAAAATGCCAAAAGCACTTAATTAAATTTATTACTTCATTTTGTGTGCAAAGCAAGTGAAAACATGCAAGGTATATTCTATTTCAAAACATCACATTTGCACATAAGCAATATGTAAATCATATTTCACCAACATAACATTTGCACTTAAGAAATATGCAAATTCTATTTCAAAACATATCCTTTGCATTTTAAAGCCATGCACATTTCAAATCTTGTCTCACCCACTTACTCAAGTGTTGGGTCTAACTACCTAATTCTTGTTCAATGTCCAAGTGATTCATCATTCAAGGTGTTTTTGGTCAGGGTACATTCTAGACATCCCCTATAATACCTAAAAACTTCAAGTCATCAACCAACTGAGCATGAGGATGAGCAGTGGTACTGGTCAAGGTAGATTCTAGTCATATGGTACCAGAGTGAAAAATCCAATTTGTGTTTATGAAAGAAGAATTGAGAGTAGATACAAAGTTTTCTAGAGGAGTCTATCTAAATATGCAAAACCAAGTGTTACCATGCCAAAAGTAGGCTCAACATCGAGATTTATATTAGTCCTTTTGATTAAATACTCGAGTTTTTCATACTTTCTCTAGCACTTTGCAGAAATTAAGTAGCATGTTCAACTATGGGGACTCGTACAATTTTGACTAGCGCATGTAAATGTCATATAGAGCAGCTAAAGAGTCAATGGCAAGGAACTATTGCCCTACAAACTGATAATAGAAGACAACGATTAAGAAATTGAAGTTAAATTCATATATGTTGCCTTTGTAATCAGTCCAGATCAACATAAGTTATATAGACGTTGAGCTCTCCTCGTATTCCCTTGAAAGTATCATATTTGGATGCAACAGAAGAAGGTTCGTTCAATTGTAGTCTATTTATGAGTTGGCTAATTGATAAATAGATTTTTTCCCCTATAACCCCCTCTAGTTTGCCATAATTCCAGATAACCCCCTATTTTATATGCAATTCTAGAAAGACCCCTCTCCGCTAACTTCGGTTGCCTTCCGTCAACCTGTTATGTGAACCTGCTTCCCTTTTCTATTTTTCCTATCCACATGTCTGTGTATTTAAATTTTCTAGCTACAGAAACATATACAAGTATGGTATGGTATCATTCATGTATGTAATTTTATAAAATTTGAGTTTATAAAGGTCGTTTGTTTTACCTCCCGGTCATTGATCATGATATTGGGTCGAGTGTTTGTGAAACTTGTTCTGAATCAACCCAAATAAATTCAAGTTATAACTAGCGCGATCCGAATAAAATTACAAATATTTGGTTTGAATTAAGTTGAACTCACATTGATATGATCCAAACACAACTGACTGGGCCCGCCCACTCCCTTATATATATAGGAGTTATAATGTTCGTGGATATTAAAGCCAACATAACATGACTTGACCTAGATCTCACTCGATCCAAACTTGGCTTGACTCGCCGCCAGTTGAACCGAACAAAGTTTTATCTGACACTACCCTCTAAAACTCAAAAAGACGCCTAAGAACATTGTTACCCCAACTTGCCAGTTTATTGTGCTTTTTAGGCGTATGTTTGCATCATCATCACCTGTTGGGCCAAATTTTGTTGGAGTTTACTCAAGGCTGGTTAGGTCTATTTTAGGTCAGTTCTTATCTAGGTCAAGTAGGGTTTTGATTTGATATTTTAGTTGTATTTTGTCTATATCTATAATAAAATATTTATGTATGATCAACAACACTAGTATATGTTTGGGTAGCTAACATCCACACGTGCTCATGATCGGGTAGTATTAGACCATAGGTCATATTTTGTTCCAATCGACTGGTAGGGAGTGGGTTTGGTCAACTTTGGGTTGGGCCGTATCTAAGTCATGTTGGTGATCTACTGATATTTGTTTTATTTTTTTGCAAATAAAATAAATTGATTGCTAGGAAGCATGGACACAGACACAGATTTAGACACAGACACAGACACGGGACACGCCAATTTCCAAAAATATAGGACACGGACACGGCAATGGACACGACAAGTATATGTATATATATATATTTGTATAACATATTATGACATATAATGTGTAATATGAAAGGAAGCACAAACACGTTTCTAGACACAGACACTGACACGGATACGGACATGGGACATGGAAAATTTCAAAAATGTAGGCACAGACACGACATTGGATGAGGGGAAATTGTTTTTTTGATATATCAATATGTGTGGATGTATGATGTATGAACTGGAATTTATTTTTAAGTTTGTCCAAATTAAGGTATCTATGTATATATAATCTTATATGCATGTAGAGGTGTGTCTTTGTGTGTGTAGTAGATATAATGTGAAGAACAAAACTAAACACATAGTTTTTGTAAATATAGTATATTACAGAATATATATATATATATATATATATGAGGTTCATATTACTCATTTAACTAGCTTATTAGACCATTATTTGATTCATATTTATATATATAATCTTATATGCATGTAGAGGTGTGTCTTTGTATGTGTAGTAGATATAATGTGAAGAATAAAACTAAACACATAGTTTTTGTAAATATAGTATATTACAGAATATTTATATATATGAGGTTCATATTACTCATTTAACCAGCTTATTAGACCATAATTTGATGCATAGTATCTGATTCAGTGCTTAGACTTTACATATTGTTTTTTCTTTCAACAGATTTGCTTGTAATTGTGATCAGATCTTAGCTCTATGTGACATTTTCTTAGTGATAGGACATGAACAACAACTGTATATTCAAAAATTGCATTGTCAAATATGGTATTACAACAACATCTGCTGTAGTGAAGTGTCCAGGAAGTGTCCGGGCAGTGTCTAACTGTGTCTGGTGTGCTGAAAAAAACTAAATTGAACTGGACACGTCTCAGTCGTGTCCAAAACATTTTGGGCCGTGTCCGGGAAGTGTTAGTGTCCAAAATGTGTCCGACACAGACACGAGGGCTGTCTAGAAGTGTCCGTGCTTCCTTGGTACTATGCTATGTGTATTAACACAAAATGATCTAGATAGATTATCCGCATGGGCAATCAACATATAACATTATATTTACAAGTCACAATATGGATTAGTTCACAACCAACATTACGATGCTTGATTATATGATATTGTTGTAATATGAATTGTAAAAATTAAGAGTAGTAGAATTCTGGGGACAATAGTTCCAATGGAAGTAATGATTAACAACATGTACTATCAAGAAGAGGTGAATCCAATTATTTTCCTCCTCAAGGTTGATGTGGCAGTCCCCGGATGTTGCAACAGCTGGTGGAGATGATAAAAAGGGTGTCAACGAATTGAATGTAGCACTTGAAGCTTAATTAACTAATGGTAGTAGGGCGAGTGGTGGAGGACATAAGGCAAATATTAGAGAAGTCTTGGATTTTTTTATATGCCTAGGCTTAAGTGGGTTGGAGTGGTGTGTCCTGGAGGTGTCCATGGAGTGTCCAAGCCGTGTCCAACACTTCAATAAAAAAATCAAAGTGGACACACCAAAAGCATGTCTGCCACACGTCCAGGCATGTCCAAAGTGTGTCCATGTTGGACACGCATTGGATACGGACACGGAAGCCTCCGAGAAGTGTCTTTGCTTCCTAGATTGATTGTTTGTAATCAAGTGTGATTTGGTCAACTAAGTTTGGATTGGATCAATGCATGATTAATCAATTAAGACCGAGCGTCAATAGTTCTTATTCTGGTCAGTTAGTATGACCTAAACTAATTCAGATCAAGTTCAGGTCCAACTCACAAACCTCGACCGTTGGTCATCTATACCGACCCGATATTAAAACGAACAACTCATTTATAAATCCAAATTTATAGTATTGCATACATACATGATATAATATGATATTTATATATGTGTAGGTATCTAGAAAATTATTTTAACTTTAAATATATAGAGACTTGAATAGGAAAATAGAAAAAAGAAGCGCGTTTACAAACTGGTTAATGGGTTGTGGGAGGTAACTGAACTTAACGGACGGGGAGTGTTTTGGAATTACTGATAAGTGAGGGGGTATCCAGGATTATGGAAAACTACAGGGAGCTATGGGGAAAAGAACACTTGCAAATATGGAATGCATTGACCTTTTTTGGCATTGAATTGTTAAGTTGGTTCCACAATTCCTCAGCTGTCTTTAAGAAGATTAGGTTCCCAAATATAGACATCTGATAGATATTAATGCTAGAACCCAAGAATAAGATTATGACCACGTTTTCTACTCAGCTTTCTTGATCATAAAAGATTCATCTTTGGCAGGTAGCACTTTTGTGACATGTGTGATGCAGCCAAGCAGTCACACACTTGCATGAGCCTCAATAACTAAAGTATAAGATGATGTCATATCTTAGAAGTAAACAACCAGTAGGCAGAAATAACTATAGGGAGATAGATTTATAATAGATTTAGAAGTAGTGGAAGAAGGATACCACAAAGGAGAAGGTGTCGTTTGGAAGAATTGACAGCATTAGCAATGGAAGGGAGCAATATGGTAGCATAAATATGTGTCCTAGGCATCAATAAAATCAATATCATCGACGATGTGCTGACAACAAAACAACCCAAATAGAGGTTAACAACCACTGAGGCGGTGTGCCCAACAAAGGTTGCATGTTGCAGTGTTTGGAGCAAGGAATCAAGTGGATATGATCAGGTTGTCGATGTGAACAAGTTAGTAATAGGAGAGGGTATCTGAAAATAGGGAGAGAGAAGGGAAAAATAAAAAATGGCAGAAGAAGCACAGGTTATAGTTAGCTAGTTGGTTTCTTACGTATGAAGCAAAAGAGGAAGGTACAAAGTCACATTAAAAAAAATTTATATAACTCACCCAACCGGATTCCCTGTGTGAGAAAACATAAGGAACTTTTCGCTATCAACGAAGACGAATCAGAAGACGCCATCCCTGAGAAGTCAAGAGCACTAACAATGGAGAGAAGCACAGGTCACAGAATGGGAATTAGCATTGCCGCCAACTATAGGATCAGGATCACCAGCCACCGAGTAGGGGATCAGGAGCGTCTCCAATTAGAAGATCAGGAGTGTCGACCTCCAAGCAAAGGATCATCAACGTCTTCATGAAAGGACCATAATTCTTTAGCAAACCCCGACCGGAAGAGGGGGCTTTCAGGGGAGGGGGTGATTTTAGGGCAACATGGTTGAGGGCCACAAGCTGTTGCTCGGTCTCCAGTGATGAAGTTGTCAATAGAAAAGAAGGTGGACAGAGATCGCGAGGTCTAGTGTGGGTGTGAAACCGAATCGCATGGGAGGAGAGAAGGAAAGAGGGTCTCAAATTCTGTGGGATTCGCTGGTTTTTTAAATTGTATGAAAATAGACGGGAGTGAGACTCGCGCGTAATGGGGGAGATGGAAGCCGGAGTCCCACGTGACTGGGTGCGCATGTTTTTGACTGGGAAAAAATTACGGCACCCGAATCTAGAAATACTGGGAATAAATGCCGGGTAATAGAGGATCTGTTGTTGTGCACATTGATGACATCCTTGAAACCCTATTCCCTAACACTGTTCTGGGTGTAGTCTTCCATAGATATCACACATGGATGCATCACGTCTCTGTGGTCCTGTCACTGACACTGAAGATCCTGAAGACCTAGTTGGAGGTGTCCATGTAGACTGTATACTCCATCTTCCAAAATTGGGTCTTCCTCCACTTGATGAAAAACTAGATCCTTGTCTACCAAAACAACCAAGTCCTCATCCTATCTTTGAAAAAAAACCACCACCTCCTATGTATCCACCACTACTTTATCTCCTTCTAATAAAGTCTCCAGATCTTTTCTTACTCTCAGACTGCTTATCAACATTAACTGACTTTTCTACACGTCTCGCTGCTTCCACAAATTCCCCAAAGTTTTCTCTATCTCTTCGACCAATGGCTGAAATGGTGTGTCTAATCTCTGATCTTAATCCTTCTTGAAATATTCTACACTTTTCTACATTATCAGGAACAAGTTGCGGATAGAAATTTTCCAACCTTGTGAAGTGTGCCTCGTATTCACCAATTGTCATACTTCCTTGTATGATATTCTACAACTGTCTTATCTTCTCACTCAAAAAGGTAGGTGGGTAGTACTTAAGATGGAATTCATAAACGAAATCCTTCCAAGTCAATACCGTGTCCCTCCTTTTATCTTCCACTCCATTCCACTAGAGCTCTGCATTACATTTAAGCAAATAAACTGCATGACTGATTTGTCTTTCCTCAGACAACTCCATTAGGTGGAACACTTTCTCTAACTGTTTCAGCCATTCATCTACCACTGCAGGGTCCGTAGTTCCATTGAACTCAGTACCTCCAAGCTTCTTAACCAGCTCATAGGATCTCATCAGGTCCTTGCTGCTCGAGGTAGAAGCTCGCCTCTCCATCTTATACTTTTCCCTAGTCTCAAGAAACATCCTATACATCCTATACAAGTCAAAGTCATACAAGTGCACGTTTTTGTAATATGATGTATATCCATTAGAATCATGTTGTATATCACTTGTAATGATTTTATGACTTGTAAGTAAGCATAGAAAAATATCAGGAGCACTTAGATCGAATATTAGAGCACTTTAGATGCAACTTTGAAAATTGATTACATGCACTTTGTCAGTCGAGTTTCCCAGCCTGAAAACTCGACCGATCATCCTTGATCAATTTTCTGGAGATTACATCGGTCGAGTTGTGTTTACACAGAATCGGCCGATCAAGTAACTGACCATTTCGATTCCTAATTGTCAGTCGAGTTTTGTCAGGACAAACTCGACCGATCATTTGGGTATCGGCCTTGTCGTTTACTTGATCGGTCGAGTTACCCTTATAGAAACTCGACTGATTGCACTGTACAGAAAAGTGTAGAAAAGTGCTTCTAGCCGTTATGGAGTTGCAACAAGTGAAAATAGATCCGTTGCAAGCCACAAAATGGCTAGTTTTTGTTCACAAGTGTTCCCAAAGGCTAAGAGGCTTCCCCAGCTATAAATAGGACCCCTTGGGCTTCATTCCAAGGTTGAGCATTCATTGCAAAACTCTATGTGAGGTTCCTATTCTATAGTTGAGTGCTTCCTATAGCCTCCTCGCTCTCGAAAAGCTTAATCACTTGCTACATCCATTAGAGTGAGTAGGAAATATGTAAGAGAGCTAATCCTACATGTATATCTTGTGAGGCTCTCACTTCCACTACCTCCCCATCTTTCATTTCAATCATGAAGATGAAGGTTCTCTCTCTTAGATAAGAGAGGTGAAGAAGAATAAGGGAAGGCATCCCTTGGTAAAGATCAAGGCTGAAGACTTGGATCTAGAGTGGGTAAGCCCTTGGTGAAGGCAGAAGACTCCTTTCTCAAGTAGGTAAGTCCTTGGTGGAAGTTTCTCCGAGTGAAGGCGAAGTCAAAGGCGGAAAATTCAAGAAGAGTGGGTAATTCCTGCAAGGCTGAAGACTTGTGCAAGAGTAGGTAAGTCCTTGGAACAAGGCGGAAGACTCCTTGCAAAGTGGGTAAGTCCTTGGTAAGGTTGAAGACTCTTTGTATTGGATAGGTAAGTCCTTTGTTTGATCATGTATTGTATGTCTTATAAATGAATATAAGAGTGCAATAGTTTGGAAGTCCTAGAGGTTGACCTCTCTAGGCAAGTGGACTGACACACTTCTAGTTTGAAGTGTGGAACCACTCTAAATAGCTTGTGTCTTGGTGTACATTCAATCTCTCTCATCCTTGCTATGAATGTTTTAGTTGCACTCAAATTTACTATTTAGCAACCTTATCTTGTCATATATCTTGAAGGTTTAATGAATTTTGTTTAAGTGCTTTTAGCTCTATTCACCCCCCTATAGAGCATCTAATCACCCATCTAGTATCCAACAAAAACTGGCTCTCTGGCCTCGACACTCCTATGGTACCGTAAACTGGACTATTATCTGAAACTTATAAATACAACATGTATATCATTTCTAACTTGGCAGTGCAATATGCTCAAACACTATAATTTACTGAGAAATCAACATACTGTACTTGTAGGCAGATCTAAATAAATCAAATATTTGTCAACTTGGCACATACATACTGAAATCATGCAATTAAACATCTTAATATACTCGTAAGGGTTAATTACTCAATATATGAGAAATCATCAGTAGCACTTGTAAATTATCTAAAATTCCTAGAAAAATGTGAACATCAACCCTAATCCTGAGTTGTGCATCACTTAACTCAATTAAGAGTTAATTACTTATCATGACATGAATTATTGATAATAATTGAAAATTTCTTATGATATTCTTGAGAAACGTGTCGATTCATATAATTATTAATAAATTCACATTAAATATGACCGGGAGTGCGCAACTAGGTTTCTATTGAACCCTTTCATGTCATTCTCATTCTTTTGAATTCAAGCATCTATTAACTTACTAAAAACGTAGAACCTGGGTTTATACCCAAACTGTACCGTTACTGGTCAAGTACTGCTGAGTTCAACATTTACTTGAGCAAATTAAGTTTTGATCAATCGTGCATTTACACTAATCCCAATCACACATCAGTTAACTAATTAGCATCATGCAAACCCTAAAAAATTAAATGTGCAAATTAGAAATTGTGTGACGCCGACACTGCCCGACACCTGTTTTACCTGTTACCCGCAAATAACATGGATTCAACCAAAAACACCTGATTATTTGAGTTAAATGTGCTTAGTGAGTGAAATTCTACTCACAGTGGTCTAAGATGACCAAAATCATCTGCAAATGCGTCCAGAGTTCACTTTCGGGCATTCACGAGGTCATCTTCAACCTCGGTTGCTCTAGATTTCAACCTGTTGCAATCAAACAGTAACTTTCTCATACATAGGTGGAGGAAACATTCTACAAATGCAGCTAGGTGCTGCTCACGACTGCAGATTTTGGTTTGGACCTCAAGGATGAAGTCGAGGCGGTCAATTCATGGTGTTGGCTGCACCCAAGAGCTCCTGGATGGACCTGCTACAAAGCAACAACTTCTCTGTGCACATGTTGAAAACAAGCTCTGTTAGTAGCTAAAGCTTGGGCTAGGACTGCAAATTAGTATTCAGAATCGTCGGCCAAAGTCGATGGAACCTTCCCTGATGCTTTGCATGCCCAAGGTGGCTCCCTGGCCGCTGCTCCATGCAGCTACTGCTGCATGCCGACCGCCACCCTAGCTGGTGGTTGGGCGATGCGTTTGAGCAAGGTTGGAGGAGGGAAAGATGGTTGAAGAAGAAGGGAAATAGGGTGTTGCTGGATCGGAGCTATAGAGTTCAAGAAATCACCCATGCTTGGGTACTGCTTGAGTCGATTCTCTATAAATCGATCGTGAAAGGGAAGAAGATAAGGGAGAAATGGGCTATTAGTTATGGGTAAATTGCACCCAAGTCTAAAGATTGTAAAAATATCATAACTTTTGCCTCGAAGGTCCAATTCAAATGATTTCTTTTGCAAGGTTTCAAGTGTGAAATCCTATACAACCTCAAGGTGAGAAATCATGTTAATTAGACTATAACACTTGATCAAAGCACTAATTGCATATGTGATTACTTTACTCAACTTAATCAATTTAATGATGCACTAAGTGTTGTGCTTACTAGTTAATCATGGAGTGGGTCATAAAACTATAGTCCCCATCTACAAGAACAAAGATGACATTCAGAGATGCTCAAACTATAGAGGTATCAAGTTGATGAGTCACACAATGAAGCTTTGGGATACGATTATTGAGCCGAGGCTAAGATCTATAACGCAGATACCAAACAACCAAATTGGTTTCATGCCTGGTAGATCAACAACAGATGCTATTTTTTTGATAAGGAAGCTTATGGAGAAGTATAGGGAAAGAAAAAGAGATCTTTACATGATTTTTATCGATTTGGAAAAGGCTTATGATCGAGTACCCAGAGAATGATTGTGGATGGTTTTGAGGAAAAAGGGTGTGCCAATCTAATACATTGACTTGATTAAAGACATGTATGGTAGCTCTACTGTAAGTGTGAAGACTCCTGGAGGTGAGACACCAACATTTCCCATCACAGTTGGGGTACACCAAGGAGCCACACTCAACCCATATCTGTTCGTTCTTGTTATGGATGAGTTGGCAATGAATGTTCAGGATGATGTTCCTTGGTGTATGTTATTTGCTGATGATATTGTATTGATTGATAAAACTAAAGATGGTTGGAATGATAAAGTTGAACTTTGGAGATAGGCACTTGAATCAAATGGATTGATGATTAGCATGATCAAAACTGAGTATATGAATTGCAAATTTCAGCCAATCTCATAGTGTGAATGGTGGAGCCAAGTTGGACGGGGTAGATATACCAAAATGTGATAAATTTCATTACTTGGTCTCTATCATTCAAACATATGGTGATGTCCAAAATGACGTTTGTCATTAGATCACTGTAGGATGGTTGAAATGGAGGAGTGCAACTAGAGTATTACGTGATCAAAAGATCCCTCTCAGACTAAAAAGCAAGTTTTATAAAACTGCTATACGACCAGCCATGCTCTATGGGAGTGAATGTTGGGCGGTGAAGAAACAAGGACTCAAGCAGATGAACGTGGATGAAATGCATATGTTGAGATGGATGTGTGGGAAGATAAGAAAAGATTGCTTGAGAAATGACTATATCAGGAATAAAGTGGGGGTGACGATCATTGGGGACAAGTTGTGTGAGGGCCGACTCAGATGGTATGGACATGTGCAACATAGACCGACTAATGCGCCTATACGAAGCAATACTATTGAGGCAAGCATAATTAATAGAAGAAGAGGAAGACCTAATTTAACATGGGAAGAGCTTATAAAGAGAGATTTTGAATCTCTACATCTCAACCAGAATATGACCCATGCTAGAGCTGAATGGAAAAGAAGGATCCGTGTAGCCAACCCCAACATAGTTGGGATTGAGGCTTAGTTGATGATGATGATGATGATGTTGACGATTACAAGTAAGAAAAGTTGTCATTGATCATCCAATTTTCATGAAGCTAAACTCAGACTTACATGTCTCTTGAAACCCAAAATAGTGAGTTGGTCAATGGGTGCTTGAATCCCAAAGTTATATCCATTTCAGTGATCGATTATGAAACAACAGATACTCCAAATCGAGATTCCAATAGGCCTTCTTCATTTGAACAGTTGAAGGGACATATGTTTTTGAGTTTTTGTGTATAATTGAAGTATATCAAATCATTACTACATTATCAATATATATCTCCTTTTTAAATTGCCCACATCATGCTCACCTATTACCTTACCCTTATTGTTATCCCCAAATATCACTGATCCACCTTTTTTCTTTGTGAATTGCTTGAAGAGATTGATTTCACCAGTCATGTGTTTAAAACAACCACTATCTACAATCCATTGGCCTTTAACCTACAAGAAAGGAAGATAATCGTTGCCCAATTCAAACTTTGGGATATGGGGTTAGCTTGGGGACCCACTTCATCTTGGGGTTGGTCGCCTTCTCCCTGAAAAGACAATAAGTAGATTAATGATCATCACTTTTACAATGAGAACAAACCATAGGGTTCTTTGAGCCAGAAGATTCTCCATGGAAAGTTGGAGGTTCCTTTCTCTTCTTTTTCTTACCCATATCTATTATTTTGAAGCACCCACATATCCAAGATCACTCTTACCACTATGTTTTGTGTAGTAATCCAAGACTTCATTGAGGGACTTCTTTCCTTTGAGGAAACTTTGTAATGTAGCTCTCAACTTATGTTGATCGTCAGTAAGAGTGATAACAATAGATTACAAACTAGCAATATCATCATTAGCATGCAACAGGTCAGCCTCAAGACAAAGGGCTTTAGTCAAATATGAATATTTTTCAAGAATGATAGAAGCAACATCCTTAATAGGAAAAATAGGTCTAGAAGATAAACTTGAGCAAGTAACCTAGCATTTTAACTTTAAGTAGTTGAATTTATTTAAGATAAAAATCTCTTTCATCCCTACGAGCATCACTAACAATCTTGATTTCAATATTTTCAGCTTTAAGCAGCTCAAGCTCATCAAGGCAATTCTTCTTCTCCATTATTAAGGTAGATCCCATTCTCAACTTCAACGCCATTGTATTGGAGCTCAAGATCAAGAAATTGGCCTTGCAAGGAATCAATTCTCTCAAGATGCACTTTCTCATTTTCATCAAGAATGTCAGTTATAGTATAAAAATCATCAATAATTTTACCCAACCTCTTCTTCTTGGATTTACATTTGGAATAAGAAGACCATTGTAACACCCGGATTTTTATAACACATGAGCGGAAGCAATAATATTTTTTTCTTCATCTGGGAGTGTCACAAACATGATTATCATCACAATTACAGTAAATGAAACACTTTTACATATATTTAAAAATGATTCATACATAGTTCTATCAATAGAAAACTACATCACGTTCATCCATAAGATTATAATAAAAATATGTCAGTACTGTGGATTGTCTAGGAAAATGGCACCCCACTAGGCTGAACATGAAATATCCTAGTCCTCTGCTTGTCCTTTTGTTCTTCAATTGCTCCAAAACCTGCGGACATTGCGTCCCTAGCCATGCATTGGAAAAAAACAAACATTAGAGTAAGTGGCATGAGCATTCTAAAATATCCATTGCTATAGAACTGGAATATTACAAAAGATTCTTGAACATCATAAATATGAAACGAACATTTAGCTCTGATTAAATCTAGAAACATATTATCTCTCATTTCTTAAACTCTTATTTTCTATTCTATCTCTTCTGGAGACCTATATGCTAGGTTTCATGGCCTACACCAAAGTGTCTGGATCATAAATATATTATCTAAATTTCTCTCATCACACTCATGATGAGATTATTGACATGCTCTAATCTTAAGTATCTTTTACTTATGATTTTTATCTATTTGTGGCCACCATTATACAATAAGTCCTCCTCTGTGACACTGAAGTGTCCTCCATGGTGCAACACACCCTCTGTTGGCACAACATGCCCTCTGTTGACACCGAAGTGTCCTATATGGTGCAACACACCCTCTGTTGACACTGAAGTGTCCTCTATGGTGCAACACACCCTCTGTTGGCATAACATGCCCTCAGTGACACCCGCAGTGTCTGGCACAATGCGCCCTCTCAATCGCCCCGTGACTCTCTAGTGAGGACTTATTATATAATGTATTATGTGAAGGTTTTTGAATTAATTATCTTAAGTCTATCTTTACTAAACTCTCAATCTGAACTTATCTGAAACTGAGTACTAAACATGTACTTAGTTTTGGATCTGAAATATGAATCTGAATCTTTGCTCTTTCAAATCTGAACTGAATCTATTATGAAATTTGGATATGTATTTCAAATTACAACATAATTGAGATTGGGTCTATAACCCATATCATGTATCTTTATTCAAAATCTGGCTACTCACATAGTGAGTAGTCTAAGTCTGAATCTAAATATCTTATTCTTAAATTCTAAACTGAATTCATTGCTGGATTTGAACATGTATCTCATTATCTGGGTAAACCTTATTCTAAAACTCTTATTTGGTAAGATTACTTCATTATACCAATTATATCATAAATGAGACTAGTGTCTTATGAGAAAGGATCTGACATGAATATATAAATACTAAGTGTACAAAGTATCATAAGTCAAGCTTATGAAAGTATGACAAGTACAACATATCTAAAAAATATGATGTTACCCTGAAACATTGCATATGAACTTACATATTAAATCTTAGATATCAAAATAGAAATCTTATAAAATAGTGTATTGCAACCTAACCATAACTTAATGTGTCATTATCTTATAATGCCACCATGAACTCATTTTTACAATACATTTTGATCCCAAAAGTACCTTTATTTCTAAAAGTAGACCATGTCTTAATATTCTGAAATTCATATTCTTATATTGTAATTAAATTTTAGATATTATTCATTCTAAGGAATCTAGTTGTTATATCTATACATATGCATGAAATATTAATGTCATGTTTCTACTTGAAATCGTAATACATAGTTATGACTATAAATATGAGAAACCCTGCCAACATATGTGTACTTAAATTCTCAATACAAAACTATCCCAAATCACCAACCAAGTATGGCTACATTACTTGCATATCTGATCTTACAATCTTATTCATTACTTTTGAACATTTCTAATAAATCTTATAGGAACATCATTCTTTAACTTTCTCATGGACTTGGTCCATGGGACAAAACTATTTTGAGCAACATGTCTCTATTTGAGATTTTGGATATCTGAACTTACATAATGATAGAGATATGAGAATATTCTTGTTTGCATTAAAATCATAGAACATTGAACCATATAAATTATAAAAGTCTTCTTAGGAGACATATAAATATATTGAAGTTAAAACATGAGTACTCATGGACATGGACCACTTACCTATGGTAAGCCAATTGTTATATGAAGATACTGCTTCAAGTCCTTCTCCTAACCTTCTCCTGAAAACTAAAGGATCTATCAGCCTTCGTGTCTCTTCTTAGAGTTTAGTCATATAGGGTCATACTCATGGTCTAATGTTCTAGTGACTACTACGGTGTATTTTCTTACCATTGGAGTTATATGAGTTAGGGTTAGAGTTTAGGTGATTTTCAACTTTCTACTTTTCACTTTATCTACCCTTTTAATCTTCCGATTAATGTTTATTTATGCTGACCCTTGTATGTAACCATATAAATATTAGGATTTTGTGTTTGGGTTCTTAAAACAAAAGGAAGGGTTCTTATTAAAATCCCATTTATTCACACATATATACACATTACCACTATGTTTTTATTAATAAAGTATCCATAACTAGGATCATACTGGAGATAACATTATCATATTTTAACATTGTAATTAGAAATCAAGGTGGTACGGATTTCTAGCTTAGCTATTGGTTCAGACTATGACCAATTCATATTAGTTCATCCATCATATTAATAAGATTTAAATAACACACATTTGCTTGAATAGTTGATTATACAAAGTTAGGTGATACTATGGTTCCCCTAGGATCAACATATTTTTTTCCAAGTATGTGACTATGTTTTTGGAAATTTTTGGATCAATGGTTGATTATTATATTCTTCCTGTGCTCGTACGATTAACCAACCATTCTATAATATGATACTTAAATGAATCAAGAACAAGTTAGAAAGGTACGAGGGAGGCCGTCGTCTCATCCAGGAACCCTTGCGGAAAACAAAAGCTTATTATACAAGAAACCAAAGCAGTAACTATCTCTGCTCCAAGCGACGGACATGGATCTAAAAGTCATGCTCCCAGCATTATCTCAACATAGGTTTAATGCAGACTGATGTAAATCCTTCGACGTACAAACCAGACTCAAAGGTCCCTTGTTTGAACACAAGAAACAATGAGAGCTGCTGGCTCATCATGCCGAAGTAGGTAGCCAGAAATAAGAAAAGAAATAGGGGAAACATCACTGGAACCAGGTGCGAAGAAAGGAGTGAGACTTGTACCCTCAAAACCATTTTAAAGCAAACTCCAGGTAAGTACGAGGTCAACTAACAGGTCAAGATGCCAAAGTCAAGCAAAGAAGCTCCATAGCCTAGCGAGACAGTACTTTGCAAGCAGGAAAACTGGCTTACCTCAGGAGTAGATCGACGAGGGGTTGGGGAAGCCTTGTCAGGTCCTGTTGAACCTCTTCATCAAGTTCATGCAATGTTGGTGTAATAAGAGCTCCATCGTGGTGAGACTCCATGTAGATCCAGAAATGCTTTGTTGGGGGACGACGTCGGTGAATAGTAGACTAAAAGATGACCATGCCTGGGTTCGGACAGGCATGGAGATTGTTCAGGTATAGAGAATCGGATGGAGGTGGTGCAGAGGTGAAGAACAACATTGAGTACCAGCGGTGGGGAAACTGAGTAGGTCAGGGTGTTTCGGAGGTGTAGGGGACAAATTGACGGGTGGGGGATAAAGGGAAGGTCTTCTCAGAGCTTTTCCTTGCTCACAGATTACTGGATTGCATTCATTGTACATCTTCCTAGGGCAGTGCCGGACCACGTTGGGGGTGATTTCGGGTGTTTCTAATATTGTGAGATCTAGGATTTGTGTAAGGGCTTAAAAGGAGTGAAGAAATGTCCTGATGGCGATGGAGAAATTGGTTTCCAGAAAGGATTAGCAGACTGCGAGAAATCCGCGATTGATCGGGATGAAAACTGTGGTCGAAAATGTCAAAGGTTGATGGAGGTTGACCGCTGAGATTGAGAAGATGACATCATACGTCCACATCGGACGACCCAAGTTAATCCCGATTCAAAGAAAATTGTGGGAAGAACAAATAAAATAGAAATAAACCCCTTTCTTACTATTATCTGGTGAAAATCTTTTGCCTTATCAAAACGGACCCAATTAATCCCAAATTTTGACCACTTGTCATATTTAATGTGTAGAATATTTTAAAAGTGTTCATTTTGCAATAAATTGGCTATAAATATTACTATAATTAAAATACAATAAATATTAATATTAAGTAACAAATTATCAAAATACAATTAAATCTTGACATTTTATGTTGTACTATATTATTATGTGTTCTCCTAATAAAATAAATTCCTAGTGGATTATTATTATCAATATTACAGATAATGACTCATTTTTTAATGATGACCATGAATAAAATGTATTTAATGAATCACAATAAAGTACTAAAAAGGGGATGTTACAACCATGTAGTGTTAAGAATTTCAATAAGAGTTTCTTTGGATAACTCATGCAAGCTTACCTCACTTACCTCACCTATGTCTTCACTTTTGGAGGCCATGAGTGCAAGATGGCATTCACCTTTATCATAACTTGAGATACTTGAATAAGATTCTTCCAAAGCCACATGAGCTGCATCCTTGCTTCTTTTCTCCTTCTTATCCTTCATCTTGTACTTGACTTCCTTCTTGTAATCATCCTTCTTCTTATGGCCGATGTTGTGGTGGTTGTTCTTGGCCTTTGGGCATTCATTCTTGTAATTCCCCTTTTACCCACACTCGTAGAACCTTGGAGATGAGGATGGGGAAGATTTTCCTTTGAAGTGATTGCCCTTGGAGTAGTTGGATTCATGATCACTAGGGCTGTCATCTTCACTTGAGGAGGTAGGAGAGGACTGACAAGCAAGTTGTTATTGAAGTATCATTGTCTTTAATATTCTTTGACTTCTTCTCTTCTTGCTTTCCATCTTCCTCTTGCTTGTCTAGCCTTGGATCATGCGCTTGGAGGTTGCCAATGAGCTCCTCGGTGGATAAGTCTCCAAGGCTTCTCACTTCTTCAATTGAAGTCACCTTGGGTTCCCATCTCTGGAGAAGGGACCTAAGTATCTTGGAGTTGATTTCTCCTCTATACAAGGGTTGTCACAAAGCTGCAAGTCTATTGACAATGGTGTTGATCCTTGAGTACATGTCTGCCTCTCTCTCCTTCTTGACCATCTTAAAGTTCTCAAGCAGCCCATCAAGCATGTAGATCTTGAACTCCTTAACTTGCTACATACCTTCATATGTAATGCACTACTTGTTCTAAATCTCATGGGCTGTGTCCCAAGATGAGATCCGATTGAACTCAGAGAGAGTGAGGGCAACATAGATGAAGCTAACCGCCTGGCATTGAGATTCACCTTATTGAAGGTAGCTTCACCCCAAGTTGCTACATCCCCAATTGGCTTGTTGTAGGGGAGGATTGCCACCTTCCACATGTCGTATTTGGTCCCTTGAAGGAAGAACTGTATCCTTCATTTCCGATAAAGGAAATTGTAGCCGTCGAAGACTGATGGTCGCATGGAGAAGCTTCCCTCTAGTTGAGTGACCCAAGTAAGTCTCCCATCTTCTCATCTCATGGGAGATGTGTTAGAGAAGACCGTGGCTTTGATACTACTTGTTGGATTTAAGGAATCTACATGGGGTGAATAGAGCTTTAAAACTTACACAAAACTTGTTAGACCTTCAAGTTACTTCAAATAAGTTCAAATGCAAATAATAAATTTGATGGAAACTCCTATAAAGGAACCTGTGGGGAATATGAGAAGTCAGTCTACTACCTAGAGAGGTCAATCTCTAGGATTTCTAAGATGTCTACTCCTTATATTCACTTATAAAAGTTACAACAATTGACCGTCCTTTTCTGGGACAAGCATACCCAGCTCCCCTTTAAGGTCAAGGGAGACAAAAACCTTACAATCAAGGTCTTACCTATCCAATAACTGGTCTTATACCTACAAAGGTCTTACCCACTCTTGCAAGCAGTCAGATGCCTTCCCTAAGGGAGTCCCCTTCTTGAAATGAGCCTTCAACCTTGAGAATTCACCCACAAAGCAACTTGGATCTTCTGCCTTGATCTCCTCCTTCATTCAGAGAAGCCTTAAGCACCTTCTTCTACAGTTGAATAAGCTTGATCCTTCTTCTTTTCTTGAAGAATCTTTCACCAATCAAGAACTTTGAAGAAAGGGATGAGAAAGGAGAAACTTGAGAGATTTACAAGCATACAATATGGTAGTTCTCTTCACATAAGACCTATCTCACTCATAATGACAAATTGAAGTGTAATCAAGAGAGAGAAAGGGGCTCAAGTGGACTAATAACACTCAACTATGGCAAGGACCTTGAATAGCATGAATGAGCAACATTAGAATGAACTTGAAGAGGTCCTATTTATAGTTGGGGGTGTCCACTGGAGTGTGGGAACACTTAAGAACATTTTCTGACCGAAAATTGGAGTTGCAACAGATCTATTTTCCACTTTAGCAACTCACTAACGGATAGACTCACTTTTTCTATGTTTTCTATACAATGCATTCAGTCGAGTTCAATAAAGATAACTTGACCGATCACACTATGCGACAAAGACAATTTAAACCATCAGTCGAGTTTGTCCTGGTAGCAACTTGACCAATCACTTAAATTGTTTTTTCTTTGTAGAGGATTGGTCGAGTTATGTGAAATGGAAACTCGATCGATCAACATTCATTCCCTAAATCCATCAAGTATTGGTCGAGTTGGAATCTAAATCGATGAAGTTGCTATGATGAATTTTACAAAATGAATTTTAAGTGATCAAAATGAAGTCCCTCTAGGAGGATGCCATCAATGAATGTTTGTGGTGCCAGACCACAATTTTTTGGTAATTTTAAAATTTGAGCTCTCCCAGGGGCATTATACACCACATGAGCCTCATGGATGGAGATGTTAGTGAGCTATTACTAAGAGAGAATCCAAGGATGGAGATGGATTAAGTTGAAAACTTATGATAATTTGCATTCATTAGTCATAACCTTTAGAAGTAAGACAATAAATTGATGACATTTTTCATTATGGTATAAAAAGAATTAGCAAGGAAGGTGAAAGTCCCAAAGCCCCTAGAGTTAATATGAACCACTATAGAATGCCATATTTATGTCATATAACATGTAATTCATGAGATTTATTTGTTCTATGTAGGAATTTCATATCAAAGACTACCAAATAAAGCTAAATCACTCGGCTCAGGTGAAGATCACGAGCTCCAACAAACACATGCATGAACCCTAGGTTCAAAGGTCTAGTAAATAACCCAAAAGATCCACTCTTTCTATATCTAGATCCAACTAGGGCAAAGAGGATGAAAATAAGAGGTTTTAGAAGAAAAGAATCCATTTTCACCATATATGGCCAAGAATACAAGTCAAGAGGGAAGCGAGATAGAAATTATAAAAAATTTGAGAAGAATGATGGGAACTTAAATGGATTTGTGCTAAATTAGGTAAGGAAAGTGATTCCAAACTTTCATCTTACAAGAAATTTGAAGAATCATCAATATGAATGAGCTAGGCCTCCAAGATTTCCCTACTCTTACTCCAACAACATTCTACAACCCCAAAATCAAGTAATAGATACCTAGGATCAAATTGATCTCATATGTAGGCTTGAATGAGAGAAAATTTCATTTAAGCCAAAAACATTTCACTTTAATCCCTCTCATTGACCTCCTATGAATTGTATTGAGCATAAAAATGAGTCGCAATGCCTGTATCAACCCCGCAAAGGATGCATTGATCCACTTCACCAAGCACCGATCGTACAAACAAAGACCAAGACGCCCACAATCCACCAAAATCCAACATGCTTCTAATTTCCTATCTAGTAATATTAGGGTTTATTGTCAATTACTTTCCTTACTTTTAAGCATTCCACTTTTATTGGCCAAATAATTCTATTTTTTCCATGAGACATGCATGAGTTCCATGCATCACAAGGATAGGGTGCATACATATTAAGTTTCCAGGACTTCTATTTGTAATTAAGATAGATACTAATCATTGATATATAACACTAAGGTTTATTATCAAATTTTTGCCTAACTTCTAAGATATTTACTTGTATTTGTTAAATAACCCCATTTGTCGCATAATATGTATATAAGAGTGTTAGATGGTATAGCTATGATTGTAGTATAAAAAGACCTAATTTTGATGACCAAATTCTCACATGATTTGTACTTATAATATATAAACAATCTTTTGTATACATCAGAATATATGGAAGCCTATACACAAGGACTAGAATGTAACATAGAAGTTTTATCCATTCTTCAATCAACATAGGTCATCTTATGCATGTATCTTCTATGTCTTCCTTCGTTCACATGTACATGTGTATCTTGTGTACAATAAGCATCTTTTCAAGAAAAAAACTTATAGATATGATATGTCATGGGAGGAACATGCAATGTATTCAGTTGAAACATGCATTTACATAAAGTAACATCTCTATGGAATGACACCCTATGTCATCCTCAATTGTAGATACAAAAAAGGTCTATAGAATTGTTGATATAGGGAAAGATTAGTCCAACGATAGCCACATAAAATCTCAAACATTTGCTACACTAGGCTTCCACTGGGATGTGACATGTAGTGTCAACATATTGACACGTTGTGTCAAATGCTTTTTGAATGTTCCATTGTATCTGGCATTGCATAAAACATGTATGGTGGTGAACACATTGTGTCAATACGAAATTTATCTTTTATTTATATTATCTTAACCCTTTCAAACCCATGTATGTAATGGCTCAACCTTTAAAGTATGTGGGGTTAGCTTGGGTTCCACAAGAAAAAACATGAATTAGCTCAAAATGATATACAAATGAATGATAAGCTAAAGCACACTTAGGCATTATAAAATAACATGATAAGTACAAGACACATTATGTGTACATATGTTATGAGTGTTGTTACAACCCCAATTTTTGGGTTCCTTTGGTGAGAAATGTAATTTCTCATATTAAAAATATTGGAACAAATAATAATATAATTTGTTGTGAATAAATGGATTTCATTTACAATAGCCTTGATGTTTGTGTTATGGGCTTTATTGGCTATTGGGCCCAATAACAAGGAAATTCAATTGGTAAATGAATGATTGAGTTTTGAGAAAAGAAAGGTGTGGAAACCTCTAGAAGGCAAAATAACTTAATCCAAAGGTGGATTTCGTCCCCATGGGTTCCTTGGGTCCCAAGGAGTCCAAAGATTCAAAGATAATGCAAAAAGAAAAGAAAAGATCAATTAAGTATTTCCTTGTTAAGAAAGAAATTAAAAACAATGGTACAATGTGGAAGAGAAATCCTAAAAAGGAGATATTTTAATGAGAAATAAACAAGATAATGTGAAATAATGCATATTGTTGCATGTGGAAGGATAATGAGTATCCTTAAAGATGAATTTCTAAATATTTGAGTTTCTTGGGATCCAAGGAGTCCCAATAAAGAGGAAAGAAAGAGAAAATACCAAATTGCAAAATAAAAGGATAATAGGAATACATAATTAATGAATTATGTGGTTTTGTTAAGAAAGAAGGTATTTTCTGCTTAAGGAAAATATAATTTTGAGGCCAATGAATTAAAAGGCATGAAAAAAGAGAATAAGAGAGAGGATTTTCGTGTTTCTAATTATCCATGCAATAAAGAATATCAAAAGGTAAGTAGGAGAGAGAATCTTACTTCTCTTTGAAGGAATCACATTCCTAATAGGAAAGGGCTTTGCTAATTCATGGATGAACGTCCTTAGGTGTGGATAGCCACCCCTATATAAGGGGAAAGCCTCTGGATCAAGTTCCAGAGAGATCCCACGAAATTCTCCCTTCTTCATCATCTTCTTCTTTTGTGAAAACCCTAATCAAGAGGGTAGTCCAACCCCTGGGACATGAGGAGCCACAGGCGGGAGTTCAATGGAAACACGATGCTTCCACGACACCACGAAGAGCGCAACCATCTCCCCCGCACTCTGGAGCTTGCATGATAGCCGTTGCATGGCTGCAGGTCGGCCATGAGTGGTGGAGCCTAGCAGGATGATACAGTCAGTCAACTAATGAGTTGAGGGGTCCCCCGCATGCGCCGAGGCACGGCGGAGCCGGGGCAAGAGTTGGCAGCAGGAACCGGGCCTGGGAGTGGAGGGAGGAGGTTGGCGTAGCCCTACACTCGGAGGCTAGGGCAGCAGCCATCGAGCTACTGGAGGTTGAAGAAGGGAGAGGCACATTGGACAGAATTGCGCTTCCACAGACTAAACAAGCAATCCACTTAACTGAGGTATTTTGGACATTTCGAAATGTTTCCAAAGAAAGCAAGCCGCATTGCATGAGATCGGCCACGTGGCGCTCTTGGATTGGCCCAAAGTAAGTATTTTTGTAAAATTTGTATCTCATTAACCGTAGCTCGGATAGATGCGCATTATACATGAATTTTGCTCAGAAAAATGAGAGGAATGCAATAAAAATATATTTGAAGCCTAATTCTAATTGAAATGTGAAAAGTAATGGAAGTTATTAATTTTAATGTAACAATGATTAAGAAACCCTATTTTGATATGATTAAAGCGATTAGTAGGGTTTAATTGATGATTAAAGTTGATATTAACCTGTTAATCATAAGGAGATATATTATGATTGAAAAAGATGAATTGTGCATGTCATTAGCTTAATTTAGAGTTTCATGCACATGTTACTTTAATGGGCCTTGAAACTCTAATATTAGTGAATGAGACTATTAATAGCTTTAATTGATTAATTTCATGATTAAAGTTGGAATATGTTGAATCTAAGCTATTTCGAGCATTAAAGTTCCTAATTGTGGTTAAATACCCTTAATGTGGAAATTAGGGTTTCCTAGTGGATAAAAGATAGAATTAATGATAAATAAAATTCATATGTGAATTAGATCATAATGAACTATGAATTGATGATAAATGAGCATAATGATCTCGTCATGGATTAAAAGGATAAAAATGGTAGTTTTAATATAAAAGAGGTTTAAGAGGCTTAATTAATGGTTAATTATGCCTTTAATCCTGAATTGAGGATTAGATGTGGAAATAATTAGGGTTTGTGATCAATTGCGTTAAATTAGGGTTTAAAATAGTAAAAGATGAAGGGAAACCCTAATTACAATGGAAAACCTAAAAGTGGACTAGAAACCTTAGGAAGTGAGCTAGATTTAATAGATTTTGATGACATGAGGAATAAAAGGGAATTGCATGATTGTTTTAGGATCTTATTGAATGCTTGCTTGCCTATTGTTGCTTGAATTATTTCTGTCTCACATAAGTTTGACATGTATGTGGTTAATTATGATTAATCACATTAGTTTCCCGAGGGTTTTCCGAATGTTTCCTCACATTGAATGCAATTTAAACAGTTTGAATGTTCATACTGCAATTATAAAGTCACTATGGCTATCACAATTATATATACATGTGAATTCTCACACTACATGCCACCCAGATGAAAGATGCCATAAAGGTCAGGCCCAGGAGGGTAGACCAGTGGGCACCATGAGAGGTGATCCCAGACACCAAGCTCGGGAATGAGAAGGTGGTCTATGATGCATGACTATGGAGCACCATGAGAGGTGACTCCCAGGCACCAAGCTCAAGATTGATAAGGTGGCCTTAAGTCAATGGCAAAAGAGAAACCCTGGAGGGGTATGCCAGGGTTAGGGCAAAAGAGGTAGAAAATGACACATTGAAAATATGAAGTGGCTTGTTAAATAATTTGATTGTGATTATTAAATTGTTAGCCATATTTACAAAATTTTGGTTGTCCCCACATACCAGTATATTTCGATATACTGGCCGACGTTTTGTTTGTCGGTGTTTTAGGAACAACAATTGAAAGAACAAACAGTAAAGTGACACATTGTGGAAATAAGAAATAAAGTGCAAGGAGGATTAGATAGAATAATTCAAGCTCTGGATAGATAGATTTCCAAAGTTTTCAAAGGTAAGTAAAGTTTTAATTTTTATACCAAATTCTAATTAGTTAGTCGAATTTCATAATTAATATTGATTATTTGTTGAACCTTTGATCCGGGTTATTGGATAACAGCTCTGACCTTTCGATCTCCCTTAATTGGGGGTTACCAGGAGGCGGGGTCATTACAATTGGTATCAGAGCATAGGTTCCTCACTTAATCCTTAATAATTGTTAAGTTTTACAAATTCCGTAGAACCCAAGGGAGTTATTAGAGGATTATCCGAAAGATAGAGGTGTCTAGAAAAGGATCACGACTGGGGGCTGGCAATATTTTCCTCTGCACCGCTAGTCGGAATACAAGGACTCTCAGATCTGTGTGACTGCCTGGCCAAAGTCTTAGGGTATGATTCGAAATAAGATACCTTTAGGACTCTCTCATCTTATTCATCCCTTCTCAACTCAAATTCTGTTAAGGACCTTAAGGATTAGGGTTTCCTCTCTTCTCCTCACCCTCTTGAGGTATGGGTAAGGTTGATAAGGATTAAGGAATCCTCCACCAAATTAATAAAAAGCATGTAAGTAAGATGTCATGGATAAAAGCTTAATAGAGTAAGCGTAAAGGAATAGATACATGCTTAGGTCATATGACATGAGTTGTAATTGCCCTTAGGAGAGACCTGAGGATAGACCTCCTTGGCAGGAGGATGAGAAGAGAGAGTTAGTCTTGGAGGCAGAGACCTCCATTAAAAGTGGAGACCTAGCACATCCTTTGAGGATGATGTTAACCATAACCCTAAGTGAAGGTTAGAGAGATATGATATGATGAGTTAGATGTCATGGTAGACCAGGTGTTTGAATAGACATGCCTTGGATGCCGTATGAGCCATGAGAGGTTGGATGACCTAGCACCTTTGGCAACCCAACCCGGGAAAGGGTCGTGCGTGTTAGAGCAAAGGGTAGCTCCTTCATGGATGAAGTTAGAGAAGAACCTATAGAACCTATAGGCTTATGTAGGTAGGGTATAGCTTGCACCCATAGTACGTTAGTGGATGGTAGTTGGTTGAAACCGTGGCCAGTATGCATGATGGATGGCTTATGGGATGAGCATAAAGGGCTAGGTATAATCTTAAGTCAAACATGAGTTGAGCATAGGCTTCACCCACATAGGGGTATGCTTGTGAGCTTGAGCCTTCATGGAGAGAGGATCTCTAGTAGTATGGCTAGATGTGGAGTTAGCTCTAGATAGAGAAAGCAGGACCCCAGCACGGAGGATGGAAGCTTAAAACCCTGAAATTTGAGGAACGGTGGGGAGTTCAGGATGATGCGACCTAAGTGGATGATAGTGGTTGCCTTATGCTTGATCCTTGGAGGCTGATGATGTCTTGGTTGCCTATAGAGGAATATAACCCTAGAGAGAGGATGATGCTTCTGGTACCTATGCGCCTATGGTATAAGTGGTTACCTGCTGAGATGAGACAAAGAGTGCCTTAGACCCTGAGGTGGTTTAAATAACTAGTTGTGAGGCATTATACCTAGTTTGTTGTCCTTGAGGAGGACTCAACTCTGAGGTGTTGCTCATATAAAAGGAACATGGGAATACATGACCTACCTTGGACATTCTTGATTCATGGTTAAGAGATTGAGCATGCAGTTGGACACCCGAAGGTGAACCTAGGGTTCCTAGGCCTAAGAGGGGAAATAGTGTATGCGATGCTCATGATGAGGTTTGAGTCTCTATAGTTTCGAGCATGATACTCCTCATGTGTAGAGGTAAAGGAAACCCCTTAAGTTAAGGGTATGTTTGATGAATCCCTCACAACTAAGTTGATCTAATGTTGAGGAAAGAGAATAAGTATGACCTAGCATGGTTTAAAAGGTGGTCTGCTTGTGCCTTAGTAGCTGCTGGGTTAGGCATGCTCATGTGAATGTAAACCCTAAGGATGGTTGTGACCTTGTTGTCAAGAGTTGTAGTTTCCTCCCATCCTGGGAGAGGGACCCTTTGGTAGGGTTTATACCGATTTTGTTGGTTTTGAGGTAACCTAAAGAGGTTTCATAGGATCTTGAGAAGCTTAGTGAAAAGTACATGGTATGAGAATGAACCTGTAGACCCATGGATAACCATGTCTAAGTGCATGTGGATGTGTTACCATGGAGGTAACCGGTATGGGGCCTGACCAAGGTAGGCAGGTTGCCATGACCCATGTGAAAGGATGAAAGACAGCCCAAGAATGTAGAGAGAGATGATGAAGGATTGGGTAAGGTTCTATGTTGGACATGTACTATAATAGAATCCTAAGTCTATCCTAGGGTCAGGTAGGGATAAGACCGATGGAAGAAGGAGTTGCCTAATTCCCTAGTTGCACATCACCATAGGGTCAGGAGGTAACAACTATCATTGTTTAAGGACCATGGGATAGGAGATTGACCACCTTCATGAACTCATGGACCCAAAGGGCAGATGAGTAGGGCACTCTCTGGATGCATGAGGGAAGAGGGATGACCCCAAAAGTGCCAGCACCCTATAGACCCAGAGGAGATGACCAAGGATTGTGTTTAAAACCCAATAGGTTCGAGACCAGTTTTCCATGGAAGTAATTTTTGATATCATGATGTTTGTGATGTGGAGACATGAGTTGCACGTTTCAACTTAGATTTGAAGGTGTACTGGAAAGGTGGGATGTACCATCTCTACTCCAATTTGGGAAGAACTCTGTATTTGGATGGCTGCCAAATGCTTATTTCTTCTTGTTATGGGAGTGAGACACAGGACAATACGCTTGCCATACACCAAGGATAAAGATGATATGAGTTG